>OX439455.1:2466666-3700000 GCA_949320045.1 Scotopteryx bipunctaria | reverse complement strand
ATGCAATAACGAGTATAGTTCAGTTCTTGAGTTTTCACTCACGTAGAAGAGATCAAACAAAAGCTTGGATCGCTCGAGCTCTATGTTCACCGTAAAAACCATTTCAGTTTTCATACAAAAGTCGTCTCCTGCTCAAGTATTTAATGTGGGTATCCTCAAACGGTAGACGTACCATGAAACCTACATCAAAGCCAATCTAGATGTGTATCTAGGCTCTGAGACGTCAGGCAGGTGGCCGGTCATAAAACACCTTAGCCAAAACTCTTACAGCATGATCCTTGGATCGTGGGATCATGCTGTAAGACCGCCGTGTGTGCCGACCCCACATAGAGTGGGATAAGGGCAGGAAGATGATGATCTAGGCTCTGAGATTGCAGTTGAATTATTGTGTATAAGAAGTAGCACAGTGTTCTGAATATTATTAGTATCAGCAAGAACCTTTCTTCACAATTCGATTGAAAGATTATTAGGTGTACCTTTACTTCGACTAATTTTAGTTTGCGTGCCATTTTCAGTTTTCTCTGTTTCATCAGACAGTTCTGCGTCATCATCAGAAACCATCACGAAGTCGTTCTTCCGGATCCGAAACGAGTTGGTTGCGAGCCGCGGTCGATGATCCACAGCCGCACTCATTTTGTACTCATCTATTAACTGAAACACCACTGATATTTATCTACCAGTACTTAACATTATCCAACGAGTTGCAAAATAAATAAACAGGAAATTACTGTGATAAACTGCTCATAATTTATTTTTCAAATGATAAAAAATTATAAACAAAGTTACTGGAATTTGAAGCTATTGTCACTGACATTGACAACGTATTAGACACTAACCCATGGTCTTCGTACCTACTTATTTCATAAAAAGAGTTTCACAAAAGGAGACTGATGTTTGTCGTTGTCTAGTAGGTTCATCATAACGGTGTGATGTTCAGAACTTTTTGGGGTTCTAGATTTGAACTTGATATGCTGCTCTATATTTTCCTATATTTTCACTTCATTTACGTTGATTAATATTTCTATTTATTTAAATCCATAGTGTTGTTATAAAACTTCATCGTACTAAAGCAAAAGCGCTAACTAAAACCTCGCTGTAAATAAAACTCAGTAATTGACTGCGTCCATCCAAAAGTTGGTCCACTATAAAATATTCCGCTTGTGTCGAGAACGGCTGGATTAGAAAACCGCTGACTGGTAGAAAACTGGACGTGCAGTCGTCACCGCACTGTGGCGAGCAGCCAATCACACGCCGCCGTGTCACCTCGAGAGACTTACTACGGTGACCTGCCTCGCTTTTGAATCGCTTTGCACCACGATATGAGTTCTGATAATGTGAACTGGCTAATAGAAAGCTGAACGTGCAGTTGTGCGCTCGTCACCGTACTGTGGCGAGCAGCCAACCACACGCCACCCTGTTGAGAGGCCTACTACGGTGACCTATCTTGCTTTTGCATCGCGTCATATATACTAAATAAAAATCCCCTGTAACATTATTATTACCGAAATAAAATTCTTTAGTCTGCGTGTAAAATATATTTAGTAGTAAGTTCATAATGTAATGCCACTTGCAGTCATTCATCCAAACTGTGACCGCGCACAACGTTGCTTAACTTCAACGATCAATCAAGAAAGTCTAAGCAAGCTACGCCACGAGCACTTCATTTTATTTAGTGGTGAAAAGTAGTATTCTCCTCTCTAGAATACCCCTCCCAACTTTTCAGCGGAACTTTGATGTGGAAACTGCAGATGCAGCCGTACTAATGACAGCCCAATGAGATTGATTGTAAATTGTAATGTACATGCGGCTTTGCCCGAGGCTGTAGACCATAAATTGGTTAAATTGTCACTTGAAGGTTTTGTAACTACACAACGACTGAAAACTAACTGGGACTCGTTGGTAAACTTTCTATAAAATGTTGTACAATACTCTTCTTCACACTTTATATTCACTTACGTTCTAAATTACTATCTATGAAAGCTGTTTGTTTTAGGTTTTGTTCAGATATTACGCTCACAGTCAGCGCATAGTGTGAAAGGTCAATTTTCTATGTTTTATGATTGTATGCTAGCGGACGACTAAATATTGAACTGCAAACTGTGAGCATAATATGGCCTATGTCTTAAAATGATGCTAAAAGTAATAAAAAATAATCTTTTCGGTTTTCCACTGTATCATCATTATCCATCATAATCATTTTCCATACAAACCAGTACAGTAGCTCCAGCATTTCACTTTGCACAATGTTGTACAATTAATTCCTCTCAAAAGCACTCGCAAAATTCTAATCCCAGACTCAAACTAAGTGGTTACCACTAGCCTAGAACGTCAATTAATTCCTGGCCGGTTTGAGGCTGCGTGTTTGTGTTACACCTACCCCTTCATCTGGGTGATTGGTCAAAGAGTCACTGAGTGCTGCCTTTAATGACTGAAGACGCTTTATTGGCCAGACCTGATAACGCTCCTAACATTTTAAATCCTAAAGTTTGTGTTGACATTTATTTCAATCACAAATTAATAACATAATAATGATTGTAGGCATTTTTTTATTCTAAAAGGAATAATAAAAGATTTTTTTAATGCAGACACTTTTGTTACTACTTATATATACATACAAATTATCACACACATACCCCTAATCGGGTGGGCAGAACCACAAGTGATCATAAGAAAACTAGCAGTCACTCCTGATTCAAAGTCACAAGATGGATATAGCAGGATATGGCAAACCATGGTGACAGGTGATCAGCCCATCGCCCATATATGAATAGATGGTCCATCGATATCCATTCTGCTTATACATTGACTTTTATTCTATTTAAATGACATAGCCCTAAATGTGGTTAACTCATGATAGGGTACTTGAATAAATAAAGATAAAAATAAAAGAGCATTTATTTTTTATCCACCTATAAGCGCTTCACATCATAAAACCGAGCCTTTCGTCACTCTAAGCCTAACAGATCCACATAATGCCTTAAAGCGGGGTCTTTTTGACCCCAGTTTCATGTAAACAAGAGTTTAGCTTCCAAACGCCTCAGGCGTAGACACTACTGCCTATTCTGTGGCAGAGGGTGGAATCAAAAAATTGTGTCTCCAATAAAGGACATCATTAATTCTCGCTACACAATGGATTTTACTGCGTCAGAGAAAATAACGGATCAATATCCGGAGCATGGCAGCTTTGTTGTGGCTTATCTGTGCTGTTCAGTTCTTGGTATGGATTATTGAGTTATAGTGTTGAAACCAAGGGTATATTCATTGATACCTACGAGTGTTATAATTACTCAAACCTTGGAGTCAGACACTATTGGGCAGAGCACAGTGAATTATATAGATGGCTGGCTCTCTTAAACTAAGTATTTTGATAAAATATATGTCTAGTTTTTTATTTATAAACACTTCTTCTAGACAAATGATGTTTACTAGTAAAGTGAAAGTTATTTATCCCATCAAACATTTTAATCACACAAACGACCAATGAATCTTGTCTAGTTACGGAGCATACCAATCTCATTTGCCAACATTTTTAAGCCGTGTTCAAAAACAATTTCCCAAGTGGTCCGAGCTCTTCCAAGTATTTCTTTCAAATAATTATCCGACAAAAACATCCCAAGATTCTTGCGGGAGTTCGTTAGGTAAGGTTCCCTCCCTAAGCAGAATTAATGATTCCCTTTATTGAAAGTTCAATTTTTTGATTAGGAGCCGCGAGGGCGATGCCCCCGCTTGCCCAGGGAGCACTGTTTAAACACCGGATAACAGGGTATTTATTTATTTGGCCAATATACATTTGATTTATTTCAAAAAGTTCAACCTTTTCTGATTTTATAAGGTAAGGCTCTACTTCATAATCGCAGGTTTTGGCGTTATCAAAATCTCGTAATTCGTACCTAAGATGCTTTCCTCTTTGTTTTTAAATTGAATATATTTTACTATTTTATAACGGACAAAAGAAAACCGGTCAAGTGCGAGTCGAATTCAAACAAGAAATACACAAAAATACTACAAAAAAAATATGTGCAAAAAGTCACTCGACCCATCCAATTACTGACCGCGCTTAGTGTTTCTTATTTTGAATAATCGATTACGAACGTAATTTTTTTTTCTTGTATGTGGCTCCCTTTTGTTTTATTTTATTATTTGTTGTTATAGCGGCAAATTTCAACTCCCTACCTATTATGGTTGATGAGATACAACCCGCTGACAGACAGACGAACGGACGGACAGTCGGACAGCGGAGGTTTGGTAATACGGTCCCGTTGACATCCTTCGGGTACGGAACCCTAAAAACATTTGAATACGCCCATAAATCTACATCTGTTTGGTCAAATTACTATCCACAGCACGTGCTAGTTAGACTAGTGGTATCTACATCTACACTAATACATATTATAAAGAGGAAAGATTTGATTGTTTGTTTGTTTGCATTGAATAGGCTCCGAAACTACTGGACCGATTTAAAAAATTCTCTCACCGTTGGAAAGCCACACTATCTCCGGGTGACATTGGCTATAATATATTTTCAAAAAATTAGGGATCCTTACTGAAACTCCAATATTAACCCGAGGTGTAAGAAATTGACCTAAAAAATTCCTTACATCGCGTGCGCTGCGAAAACTATTAATGATAGAACAAAATAATGTCCTACGACTTTGCAGAACACATCAATATCTACAAAAATGTCGCAACAGCATATGTCTAGCTATTATAGTTATGTCACAATAAGTGTTCTTTTATTTTAAAAAATTAATTGAAATGCCGGCGCTAGAAATTAGCTAGTTTTATTTGTCCCTTAGTTTTAATCCATATCAAAATAAATTACTTCATATTCAAGACTGCTTCAATAACTTTATATAACTATTTGAATTATTCAATTCTGACATTCCATTCGAAAGATATGACGAGTTTAAAAATGTAAGCATTAGAAAAAATGTGTGTGTGTGTGTGTATTAAAATTTATAATTATTGAATTTTTGTTAAATACCCGTGCCAAGCCGGGGCGGGCTGCTAGTCATACATATTTCAACACAAATATATTTCAACTGAAGCGATGCAGAAATATCTCAAATATCCAATGGCATCAGTTACAAATTGTATAAGCACTACAGGCATTTGTCGGTCGGTCGCCGGGTGACCGTGGCTCGGACCATAGCTGATTTGCTGTTGAGGCTCGGACGGCGCGAATCTAATTTGGATCGGTAGCCGTCGCTCATTTGTTCGAATTACACCCCGCCTGAGACGTGGCCGAGACAGCTGGGGGAAAGCGAAGTGTCCAAATCGAAACACTTTAAATGTACTTTCGCTACAACGTTGTTATTTTGCAACCGGTTTTTTCTGTTGGGATTCTGATCGGTATAATTATACGAAAAGTAGGTAGGCACTCTACTACCAGTCGTGTCACTAATTCTTTCGAACCAGCGTGGTGAAAGGATTTAAAGTACGCCTCAACAGCTCATTCGTGCACATTTTTGTAGTTTTTAGGTTCTACGACATGTTGTTTTCCTCACGATGCTTTACTTCTCCGTCTTCTCAGACGGATTTGGGACGAAAAATCCATTGGTGCACGACCGGATTTGAACCGACGACCTTAGAATCGGAAGGTGGGATCGCTACCACTCTAGTGGTCCACTAGACCACCCAGTGCTCGATCTACATAATATGATAAATAAATATCACTCAACAGTCACACGCATAGTCTTGCCACCTCATTGTAAATCCCTTTGTTGTAGGTACTACAACAAGCAGACTCGGAAAAAGTGCAGAACATGCTGATTTGAGTCAGATTCGAGCCTCTCGCGTTTTAGCCGGCCACTGGGCAGCCTTTCCTCCAAATCTGTCTGAAATGTAAGATTATGCTATTTGGAATGTTTAGGGTTTATTTAACTATTTTCTTTCTGCCAGATAAAGATAGAAAGTAATTACTTTATCGAGAAGCATGGTTTAGAAATACTATTACGAGAAAATTGCACCCATGACTGCTTCAAGCTGAGCCAATTGTCCGAAAATAGGAGGGAGAAAGCGGGAAAAGTGTCAAAATTGACAGAAAACCGGATGTATATACTTGATGTAGGGTTGCGAGTGGCATGCGAGTAAGCAAAAATAAGCTAGAGGTGCAAAGTACTCCTTCATGTAAGAGAATGAAAGTCTGCATTCTGAAATTATGCAATTATTTCTTACAATTCATCATCATCCCTCTGCCCTGTCCCCACTTTATCTGGGGTCAGCAAAACATTTGTGACACATTATCTTTTGTTTGTTACTTCTGAGTAACTTAAATCTACAAACATATTCGTACTCTAGTTTTCTCGATGCAGGCTCAGCCTGGTGAGAAAACTGAAAGGTATTCTCTTACTTTAGTATAAGTCTTTTTGACGGAGGCCTTTAGGCGGCCTAAAAACTCCGTCACTAGAGTTGGCCACTAGCTTATACAAACATACATACATACTTTAGTATAAGTTTGTCAGCGAAAGCAAACAACAACAGAACTGTTATGTATCTATATCACTGTTAACCTACTACATATTTTTGTTAATTTGCTTTTGTTGTGATAAATATTTTTACTTATTTACTATTGTTCAGTGACTTGAACACAAATTCCGAATACAGCTTTTAAACTGGTTTGTGATTAAAAACTTGCCTAACAAGCTGAACATTTCCCATGCAAATATGCCGACATCTATGTACACTCTCGACGTAGGCTCGACTAATTGTCGCCCGTCGTCGTAGCGACGAAGTGTGGCAAAGCGTGAAGCGTGAACGACACCTGCCTTCCTTGTTCCTCCCTCCCCGAAGGTACGAGTATAAACTCTGCAATATATCAACTCGGTTTTGTCATAGTTTATATAGGAATAATTTAATAAGTAATACTGTGTCTTAGCTCAGTTATAGACATGGACAGAGTTTATTAGGCTTTTTTTTATTTCTGGTAACTACCTAATAGCTTCTTAGAGATATTGATTGTTACTTTTGCCTGTTTAGTTTTGAGTAGTTTATTTCGCAGACAGTCCTTCGTCTGTTATAATATTACAAATAGTTCAGGAAAATATATTCTCAATTCAGATAGTTATAAAATTCCTTTTAAAAATGAAAAGTGCAAAATATTATAACATAACATTTGAACACTGAAACAGGCAATTCACGGAAACTGTGGTAACATTTTCTGACCAACCGAGCAAAAGGAGGGTTATGAGATCTTTAAAATATCTCACAAGTGTCAGCCTGAAGGGCGTGCACTGACAAAGGAGACCGGAAAGATTGCTTTCAACAAAGAAAGTTCCCGGAAGAGCCCAAGGGCCGGGTAGTTTGAAAAGGATGGGATATGTAGGACTCGTTACTATGTATTTTTGAAAACTCATGTAGGTTAAACAATAAGGTTGGTAGATAGTAATGTGTAATCTTGAAAAAGCAGGCACGTTATTTGGTAATATTTTTTAGTCTGTATTTTATTTCGGCTCAATATGTTTTAAAACATTTACTCTTTCCTCCATAATTTAACTAAATTTATATATCGATGGCAGAAAGCGGAAATGTCGTATCTCAAAGAATGGCCTAAATGACTTAAAACTTGATTTTTGATAAGCAAAAAAAACCGCGTCGAATGGTCTATGTCTCGTCTTTCTACGATGAAAAATTTTATGATACGCCCTTGATTTTTCCTAGTTTTTTTACTGTTCACACGACTAATTGCTGTAAATAAAGGTTTTTTGGATCTGGTGTAAAATTGAATATTTTGAGATACGACGAAATCGTTTTCTTCCGTCGATATGTATTATATAATACACCTACGGAGCGGTTATTTGCTCAGCTGTAATAATCACGTCCGTTTCATTTTCATCGTACACATAGTATAGACTTATTTCTAATTCGACAATTCTATTAGGCACAAATCATCACTGTTTATAGATAGTGTTGGGCAATCAATGGTAGGACTGTATCAAGACGTCAGTATGCATTGGGTGTGAACTCTCGGTGATTGGCTTCTATAATTAGAGCTAGCTCGAGAATGGAGTAGGTATTCATAGATATACGTATATGAAACTAGTGATTTATATGAAGTAAGCCTATATTTACTCAGTCTTAGATTGAGCTGTGGTTCATAGTTTCGCAAATTGACATAATTCCAGAACACGAAGTAGAGACAATTGACTCAATACCTGTAATGTATGAAAAACTACATTGTGTTGTTTAGATGTTTGCATGAAGTGAAGAGTGACAATTTGAGTAAATACGTGTATTGTGTATCCTTAGGTATAAGCTATGTAATATATAAGATGGTGAAGTGCAATTAATTATAAAATAAAATCCTATAAATTAATGAGAGTAATAATGACCGCAGGGAATGGGACATTACCTGGGATAATTAGCGTAATATTCTCATTAACCGGCCCACTGAGTTTTGGAGTAAACAATACAAATTGGCCCTGTGTGAGTTATCGCGACATACGCCAGTATTTGCTTGCTTATTATAGTAATCATGAGTATATATTTTAAAATCGGAAGGCCTAATACAAATTTTGCCTTGCGTACAATTCGATTCATCAAACATGTAATTCTAGATCATGATTTTGATTATCATAAATATTATGATTTTATCTGAGTTTCACCCACCTGCCATTAAAACGATACGTCCTAGCCATAACTACGGTCTAAGTACATTGCTTTTAAGTAGTAGTAAAAAGTAAAATGTAATATTGAACGAGCACTGGTAGTATAGTGGTGGAAACACCGCCTTCAAATCTTAAGGTCGTGGGTTCAAACCCGATCATGCACCAAGGCCTTACTTAGACTTCTAGCTTATTTAAAGCACTCAATTTTGCTGTTTTCCCTGAACGCAGTGCAAAAGGAAAAAATATTAACCTACCTAGAATAAATGCTTTCATGATGATAAAGCTGGTGGCAACTCCGCTAATCAATATAACGGGAGCTCCAACATCAATATTTGACTGATACAACTCTCGCCTTATTACTGACTAACGAGGGCAAACATTAAAATTCAGCAAGATTAACTATACTGTGCCAGATGTCTTGATCGTCGGTCGAAGCTTTATAACTTAGATTTTATTTGATGACACCAGGTCAAGAGTACTCTAAACCTACGAGTTTGCATGAGAGTGTGATGAGAGTGAATGAAGCGAGTCTATATCAGGAGGTAGCAAATGAATATCCATGGTCTCTGCCTACCTCTATGATAACACGCGTGATATTGTGTATGTTTATATACCTTAGAAGATAGAGCCCCGGTAAAAACTCATAAACGTTCATGAACTTACTCGCAAATTACAAAGATACAAATACTAAACCTTTTCTAGTCTAAGCATAGAGTTTGCAATGCAATAACAACACCGCCATTGATGCAACTCAGCTATTAATACTATAAATAAATCAATATTTGAGGACATTCTCACACAGCACCATCTAGCCCGAAACTAAGCAAAGCTATGGGAACCAAATGGCTGATAGAATACATAATATACGTTTTTTTTGTAAATGCATACTTACAAATTTATAATACATAATACTACAACACCCAGACCCGGAAGAAATATTTGCAGAGCATGCGAACATTTCTCCCGCAGCGAGAATCGAACTCGCGCCTCTTGCGTCTCAGCCGAGCACTCGTCCGCCACGCCACAGAGGTCATCAATATAGTTTCACTAGTCTTTCAAACTAGTCTTGTGAAATGTTTAAAGTCAGCGAAAACAATGTCAATATAGTTTAAGCTGTTACTTAGACTGTAAAATACTAGTGGAAAGATAAGTTTCGTATTACAAAGTATCAAAACCAATCAGTCTGAATACTCGCCGAGTGGTCGAGGAGCAACCCAAGAGGGTGAAGTACTGATTGGCTTATTTTATGACGGCTTTCATAAAACCTACATCTGTTTTTACATCTTTACATATTTTTGTTATATTCATGGAGCCGTAAGTGAATCATATATTATATCTACTTGGTTTATTTCGATACTACGAGTATGAATTGATTGTGTTTTTTCTACTACTCGTATGCATGACCATTTCGTCTGCTAAAACAAATAATCCAAATAATCAAAAATCAAATATGAAATCACAATAGCTTCATTTCTAAAATAAATGGAGGCAATTATTGCAAATCAAAAAAAAATAATGTTTCAGGTAACTTCAAAGATCCATTTCATATTCCACTACCTACAATCTAATCATTAAATCCGTCGATTGTAATGTTATAGTTTAACTTTTCATAGTTCCCTTCCGGAGGAGTTTCTCTATCCGAATTCGTAACAAGATGTGTTTTATGAACCACATAACCAGACCTCCTCTTCCCCTTGATCCTGGATGAAGCCATGAAGTGTCCGGGGCAAATGGCAAAGGTTCGGTAGGTCTAGTTATAATAGTCGTTAGATATCACAGTGGTAATGCGTTGGGGTGTGTTTTTGCTTTATGTCGCGTGAAATTTTATAGTCGCGGACGCAGTGTTGGCGCGTCAGGCAATGGCTGTTTTTACACGATTGTTATTTTGTTATGAATAGAAAAACATGTTTTGTAAAGACAATACCTACTTCAGTTAATTTTTGTCATAGTGGTGCAGGTCATACATGTACTTTTCTGCTGGGATGGGAGTAAAAAAAACATAGAATGCTTCCAGCATAGAAAGCCCAAGCAAGTCATAAAAGTCATTTAAAGGATGGTATCCTCTCCAACCTGATTGTCATCTACAGGCGATCTGCTGATAGCTATGGTTCACCATATCCATTTTGAGATTTTGAATCAGGAGTTACTGTAAGTTTTCATATGATTACTGGTGGCTCTGCCCATCGTGTTTGTCGTTATAAAAACGTACGCTATTGACTGTTGAAGCTCATGACTCCCGTTCGAGTAACCTGATTTCAAACCGAAACAATAGAGTCCTCTTATTCAGCGAGTTTATGTTTTTATATCTTCTGTCCAGCGTTCTATTATAATGTACCTATGGGGATGTTACCTGATAGTATTTGCACACATTATCTAAATGACATAGCAGTGGCCTCCGGACGTATAACTTCGTAAATGAGAGCTGCACTGAGTCAACACTGGAAAAGTCCAGAGTCAGGCAGCCTAGCACAAGTCAGACAATGAAAGATCACTAATGGATTTTTCTCTTCGAAAAACCTACATATTTGCGCTATACCAGTGCTCTCAAACAGTGAGAAACATCGTGAGGAAATCGGCAAGTCGTAGAACCTAAAAGTTCGAAAATATGTCTCAAGTGCATGAAAGGAGCCTTTGAGGCGCACTTTAAATCCTTTCAGCACACTGGTTCGAAAGAACTAGAGACACGAATAGATAGATAGATTTCAACGCGTATTAGTTAAATAAGTTTTTTTTTAATTTGCGTTATACATTTTACCGTAAAATTGTAAATACCTACCATTAGATTATAATCTCGCGAGATTGAGAACTGTCGAACATCTGCTTAGATCGGAATTAGAAGGTTAGGTAAGTTAGTGAAAAAGTACAGAATTAAGGCAGTATGTTACGGTTCACAATCTGTCGACAGTTTAAAATCTCGCGAGATTATAATAACAATTTTACGGTGACATATAATTATATTGCGTTATGTATAAGAACAGAGGTAACTGAAGACATCTTTGAGAATAGTTTAAACATCCACACTTGTGCTCGGAGCACAGAGTAAATATTAAAATCCGGCCCGGTCGGCCGGATTGTCGTCTGAAGTGTGCAAGTCTCTTTAATTTTGTATGCCCCTACTTGGAATAGAAATATGTACTGCAGTGAGACAAAATGATACAATACGACACAATGTCATCCACAAGAAGACTAATGATTCTCTTGTGTATTTTTAAAAGCTTTTATTGAACTTGCAATGTTTGTATATTTGTTAGGGTTATAAGTTCAAGTTCAGGTACATTTATTCATAAACATTCATTTTACAAAACGTGTTTGAAATATAAAATAAAATGTAATCTTAAAAAATCGTTTATAAGTTCCATACAAACGTTTCACCCCTTTTCACCCCTTTAGAGGTTGAATTTTGAAAAGTCTCAGTGGGTCATTTTGCTATAAAAGGAACCATCCAATGACCTTCCAAGTTTCAGCTTTCTAGCTTCAGCGGTTTTGGCTCGGCGATGATGAATCAGTCACTCAGTCAGTCAGGTTAAGCTCTTTTATAGGTATAGATAGATATATCGTCGTATCCTACGAATAAGGGCACAATTGCAAAACACCAACTTTACAGGAGGCGGTTTTCTTATTATTTCGATGAGTTTTAAACTTTTTAATGAAATTATTTTTTTATTTGTTTTCATAACGTTCTATTTACCATTCTGAGTATTTTTTTTAAATATAATACTACGTTTTCCCTCACTTTTGTCGCTTAGGACCTTGTTCCGTGTATTATTTTCTTGTTCGCTTGGTTCTAAGCGCCTTTAGTAACCTTTTTCCACGGAGATTTTGTTTATCGACGCTAACCTAAACGCCTTGACGACCTTGTTCGCCGGAGTTGGCGGGGTGCTGATAAATAGATAGATAGAAAATTCTTTATTGCACAAGATAAACATGTACACAGGCAAACTTAATGCTAATTAGCATTTTCTTCCAGCTAACCTTTGTGTAGTTTGGAAAAAAAAACGGAGTTAGTGCTTTGTAGATAAGTTACAAGAAAAATCATTATTATACATAAATAAATACAAATAATATCTACCTAATTATAAAACATTATACAAAAAACCTACAGGTGCTCAATTTTGATGACTGTTCTGCAGAGCAAGATAATGGTGATCTACTTTAGACTTGAAGATTCCCTAGGATGAGGCTTGGCGTATTTGCATTGGAATAGAGTTCCACATACGAATCGCATTAACAGTGAAGAGTGTAGAAATTTGTGTTATGCTGTGGTGTCATGAGTAGAAGGTGATGAGAGGAGCGTGAAGGATGATTTGATGACAGTTAAATATTTTTTATGGTTTTTCAAGATTATCGTCATGTTCAAAATTATAAATTTTAGCAGCGGTTATGGGCTTGCAACCTGTCACATATGGAATACTTCTGCAAAATGTGGGCATGTGCCAAATGTTATGTTTGTACGTGCTTGTGACTACTGCCTTAGATAATTATATTCTCCGAGTATCCTACTAGATACTTAAGAAGAATGCCTTTAAGGAATGGAAAAATGTTTAAACTATGGAAATGAAAGAAATCAAGAGGAAGATGTATGTTGAGTGTAAGAAAAATGCTAAAAGAGCTGTCGCTGTAGCAAGGGCCAAAAAACTGTACAAGGAAAAACTGTACCAGTCTCTGGAAAGCCCTGACGGACAGAAAGACCTCTACAAACTAGCGAAAGCGAGAAAAAAGAGTTCAAGGGACATTCAAAGTCAAAGTCAAAGTTAAAACTTTTTATTCTTTAAAATCACTGAGATCACTTGGACATTATATATATTAAATGCATAAAAGAAAGGTTTTGACGAATGATGAGAAACTAAAAACAGGTTGGAAGGGATATTTTGAAAAGCTGGATGAATGAGGAGAATGATTGGAATGGTGTTTTACCTAGAACACCAGCAAACATGGCTGTGGTGAAACAGATAAGTGTAGATGAGGTTAAAATAGCGGTGCAAGGTATGAGGAATGGGAAAGCTGTAGGGCCAGACCACATACCAGCTGAAGTATGGAAGTTTTTGAAAGTGGATGCTTGGTGGTGGCTAGCTTTATTCTTTAACAGGCGATCCCGGAAGAATAGTGCAACAGTTCTCTTGTGCCAATTTTCAAAAACAAGGGTGATGTACAGAACTGTGTTTATGTCACACAGTATGAAAGTTTGGGAGAGGATAATAGCGAGACGAATGAGAGAAGAGAGTGAGGTATCACAGAGCCAATTTTGGTTTATGCCTGGAGGCGGAACAATGGACGCCATATTTGCTCTTCGCCAACTTAGTGAGAAATATAGATGTGCACATAAAAACTTGCATATGATGTTCATTTACCTAGAAAAGTCATACGACAGGATGCCTCGTGAGTTTCTGTGGTGGGCTATGAAAGAGAAGGGAGTGCCTGAGAAGTACGTGCAACTTGTACGTGCTATGTATGATAGAGCAAACATACGTGTCCGGTCCAAAGCTGAAGTTACCGATAAGTTCAATGTGGCTGTAGGCTTTAAGCCCTTATTAGCCTCCTGGTGATAGATGCGTTGTCGTCAGACATACAGGAGGAAGCACTCTGGTGCATGCTGTTCGCCGACGACATTGTGCTTGTCGAAGATGATGCGCTTGAGGTCCAGGGTAGACTGGAAAAATGGCAAGAGAGACTGGAGAGTGTCGGACTGAAAATCAGCAGAACAAAAACTGAGCACCTGTTCTGCGATTTCGGTGGTCCATCCAGTTTCTCCCCTATTTCCTTAAATGGAGTATCCCTTCCAGTCTGCTCCGACTTCCGATACCTCGGCTCATAAATCCAGAACGACGGCGATATAGACCGGGATTGTGAAAAATAGAATAATGCGGGAAGGATGAAATGGCAAAAGGTCACGGGGACAACTAGCAACCCCAGAATGCTCCTTAAAATTAAGGGGAAAATTTACAAATCAGTCAGACCTGCCGTATTGTATGGATCGAAGTGTTGGGCAACTAAAAGGGACGGATGAAAGAAGATTGCATGCAACAGAAATGAGAATGTTGACATGGATATGTGGAGTGACGAGAATGGATAAGGTAAGGAATGAGTATATCAGAGGAAGTTTGAATGTAGCGCCTGTGACAGAGAAGTGGAGGAGTAATAGGTTAGCATGGTATGGGCATGTCATGAGCAGGGATGAATATCATGTGACAAGAAGAGTGATAAATATGAATGTGGATGGATACAAGGGTAGAGGTAGACCGAAAAAGAGATGGATGGATTGCGTGAAAGATGACATAAGTAAGAAAGGAGTGAATACTGAGATGACGACTGATAAAGGGGAGTGAAAGAAAAACAATTGTTGTGACGACCCCACATAAGTGGGATAAGGGCAGATAGATGATGAGAATACACTGATATTGAACTTCTAACCATGGAGCTTTTGATGGATTTTTAATTTCGGCGTCAGTTGCTGCTATCAAGCAGACATTGAACTGGGGTGTATGGGGTTCCGACTCACATCTTAGGGACCCAAGCCAACCTCACCTGCCCGTGGTACATCCTGCTAAATCACAAACGAGGCTCTAGCGACCGGTTGATTGCGGTATAGTGCAGCCCTTAAGGCACAGTTAAATTCCCGGGTCCCGCATGCCTAGCGTGGGGATTATGGGCATTAACCCCCCAATGATAGGGCACAAAAAGATGGCGCTCATTATGGGAGGCCTATGTCCAGCAGTGGTCTCCTATAGGCTGATGATGACCTACTAAGTCAACATGACGTATGGAACAGCGCGATCAAAGGTTTGATTCCATGAAAAGTAGTTTAGATTGATGAGTACTTTCACCCTCCAATGTTGTCGGGAGTAGTCTTTTTACAGCCTGTACTTATATTTTGTAGTAATAAATCGATAGGCAAATGAAGAAAGTTACACTAGAAAACTTAAAAAATCCAGTTTATTTCCGATTAGGTTTGATAAAAATGCAACTTGTATATACACAACAATACGCAGCACACGCATGTCCGCACTTCACGGTAATCTCCGACGAATAAAGTCCCAGTTGCGTTTATCACTCATTTCGCGCGTGGAATACAGCTACCAGTGGCGTTTGGAACCTTATTCGCCGGGCAAAACTCAGCAATGTAATTGTGCCCCAAGTTTAAAACTTAAATAACTTATTGATTTAAATTTATTTTTGAACTTTTTTTGAACTGATTAGATGTAAATGATAGTGAAGATTCCAAAAATGCAATAAAAATAAAAAGGCCCAATGGCGTTTGTGCCCTTATTCGTAGGATACGACGATATAAGTGCCTGCATTCGTTTATAAATATCGACCTAGTTCGTAGTTATCTTTTTAAAAACAACGTAGATATCTTTAGCATTCGCGGATATATATTATATGTATAAATATATTATAAACACGAATCTGACTAAGCACTCTTAACGACGCGGCGGAGGCTCCTAGGAGTCCTTAAAAGTGCCATTACATGAACTTACCTAAACCAGTTAAGCCAAATAACCACTACTACGAACATACCTAAATCGGTTTTACCTTTTTCGTATGCTAAGGTTAAGTCGACGCCTATTAACGTTTACACAAAGTTTTCTCATCCGTTACGTTGAATGTCAGGCCTCGCCAGGGGACGCTCGATCACCGTCGATCAATGCATTGTAGTTAGATAGATGTGATCAATGTACTTATCGGCGAGAGTGCCTCTGACTTGGATTTTTTTGTAATTATAGATATGAGATACAGCATGACTCACGAGAAAAATTACGGCTCAGTAGAGTATTGGCACAAAACATTGGTATGTACATATAACTTCCGGCCGCGTTTACGGTCGAGTGGAGGAAATAAACACACACACACACAAGTGACAACCGCTAATGTTTTGATCACACAGTTTTGATGATCAGTTGAATCTTATGTATTTATATGATAAAGTTCAAAATGATATCCTGTGATCTCAGACAAAATAAAAAGAAAAGATGCCGCGCCGCGAACAACAAAAGTGAAGCCACTTTTTTATCTGTGTGTGTCGTTTTGAGGTTTTGTGTTCTAAGTAACCTAAAATTCATAGTATAATAATGAAGAAACGATGTTATTTGAAGTACTTACAAGTGAAAAGTGGTTCCGTGAGACTTTTTATGTGATTTGCTGCTGTTTTTACAAGTTTTCACTACACAGGAAGGCATAATTCTATTTTAAAATTTTAAGTTTACTAGACGACGACTCGAGAGCGTTCGCAGCGCGGCGTCTTTTCTTTGTATTTGGTCTGAGCGTGTGATCTAAATATTTATTTATTACAAAACGGTTCTCCAACAGCTAACATCTACTATAACGAAGGTGGTATTACGACCGTCATATGCCAGCTACACCTTTGTGAGAAATAGACACGGGGTATATGACACCATTCAACGGTATTGTAGTTAGCTAGATGGATGATGTGATGACGGACCTACTGAGCTATTGTTGCGAAAATGGTTTTAGTGACTCGGGTGATTTTTGAAGATTTTATTTAGTGATATGCCTGCTTACTTATGTGTTTATTTGAAAATGTGTGTGGCTTACATACGCCCGTAGCTCCGCTTGCGTGGTACCTACTCAGATATAATACTCTAGTATAATATTCCGCTTATATGATATTATTTTAGGTATGTATAGATTTTACAAGTTTTATTAGATTTACGATTCGATTATTTGTCATCATTGAAGTTACAAACACACAAAGATCCTCTCAATCTTTTTGATAATATGAATACCATTGGTATTTAAAAATTTTATTTTACAGTACAATAATATCTGGTAACACCCACTCAAATATTCCTAATTCCAAATGGCCAAAACATCACTCAAAGTCCTTCAGTTGAAACTTGTGCAAGTTACAAACTTGAGCTCTCGGATATATTGGGAATATAAATATCCGCCCTAGCCCTTTCGATGCCACTTAAGATATCCTGTCGACCCTTTTGAGGGCATGTATGAGGAAACGTGTGTTTTGGGTAACTGTACGGCCCGTGGGAATCGTTGCAAGGTTAGATTTTGGTTTGTTGGACTTCTGTTCTTTTTCAATTTTGAATTTTGTTTATATGATTAGCCACTTTTTTATGACTTGAAGCAAAGTGAAAAAAGTACTAAACAGTTTCTTACCCCAAAGACGTAGTAATCGTAGTGGGATAAGGACAGGGAGATGATGATGATGAGAAAAGTTTGAAGACTATCCCAAATATTACTACTACCAACTCGTGTCACTATCTAATGCAATGATTAAATTGAATTATGTTCTGACTTTCAAGTTTAGACAGAGTCACCGTTCGAAACCATCGTCAATACTTGCTTTTGTTCGTTACTAGACTTATGAATCCTTTTCATTACGGAACACGAAAAGACGTAATCACAAATTATCCATGTCAGTTCCTAAGACATAAAACAATGAGTAATCTTATTACGAGCCATTGCATATTGTAGTGACGGATATTAATTCTTCCTTCTTCAGCTTTGCCATTTACGTCGGGAGACCAGACAAGCATTTAATTCAATAAGCAACGTAGAGCTACGAAAAGACCTATATTTTTATAGGTAAAAAATAATGTGAGGAGATTTTTTTGATAGTGATTATCTTTTCTACATTATCTTTGTACTGGTAATATTTGTTCGTATTTAGTATTAGTTGTTGTTAGTTGGTAGTATTGTTTTAGTTTGCACATTTTTAGTTAGATCTAATGTTTTATTAACAGAAAGAAACTTACAACTAATACAAATACAATTAACAAAACATATCTAAATCATATTGTAAAAAATACTTTATTGAATTTTTGCAGTTTGCAGCAGCACTTTCAAATGATACCACAATATAATGATGTTTGAATCTTATTTTATTGGTATTTTATTATAAAAAAAGTTTTATCCAGTTATTGACGAGCGATATATATATTTATAAGCACTAACATAATCCTAATTTCAAGTTTGTACGCTACTGCTCTATCGGAATTTTTCATAAAAAACTGCAGTTACAGACAGCCCGATGGACTTAAGAGTGATCCTAAAAGGTTCTGTGTTTCCTTTTCACATTTTTCTGTAGCACATAGCAGAATGCCGCCTCCATTTATGAGTTGTAATTTACGTGCACCGGAATTCAGGGTCCGGTCGAAAACAGCTACTTACGCTGATTGAACAAGTTTTTCCCATAAGTCGAGTTAGGGGAGAGAGGCCAGTCTTCTGTGAAATTAGCCAAGAATCCGTGCCGTCCACTCGGATCGTTCATAACAAGAGACTGCAGACGAATTAATATCTTCTGTAACGAATGGCGAATGAGCGGGATAGAGGACTGGCTTCTCCCCGCTGGTTTAGTCGTGTGGTACCAACCTATCTTTAGGCAAGTTGAGATAGAGGAAGGGAAGTATTAAAGTAATCAGCAAAATAATCAAGTCGTTTAAGTATTAAATCACTGTGCATATTAAATATAAGTATTTTATTACGACTACGAACTTAACCTGACCAAATGTGCAAAATTCATCGATAACGTGTTCTAGGATGCGGTCAAATTTGACAGCGCCATCTAGTTGTAAAAACGGAATAAAATAGGGAATAAACTTTAACACAACCCATATAGAAAAATTTACGATACCTAATATATTTTTTTAACTCTATGTCATTCTAATCTGCAAATCTAATATAATCTTGTCTATAATAAATAGTAAGAAGTAAGTAAGATTTTTACCATTAAGAAATACTATGCACACTTTTAATATTATTGCAAAACAAATACCAACATTTTTGAGCACAAGTCTTATATCAGTTTTGGTTACGTTTCACCTCCTAAATAACTAAGCATAGATGATATTTAGCCATTCCTGATATTTTTTCTACCTATTTATATGTGTACATGTTCATGTTGTATGTGTATAGGCGTTCTGTTAGTTTATCCCATATAATACCTTCTCCAAACAACAGTTGATAGGGAGACAAATGACTTTGCTTAACTAATTAATGCTCTATTTACATAGCATCAAGGGCATAAGTGCCGTCAGCCAATTACAGGTTAAACACCTGCCGTGGTGCAATTTGCTGAGAAGTACTTGCATAATAATGCATTGCTGATTGATATTTGCGTATCTAAAGATATATCTTATGAAAATAAATACTGTGTTTATACAGTTTGGATACTGGTTGTTAAATAATCCATAGAGCATAAGTTTTATTGGTTATATTCGTATTAAAATATCGATCTAGCCCGTAGTTTTCTTTTTAAAAACAACGCATCTTTAGTATTTGCTGATTTATTATATATAGTATGTACATATTTTTTTACAATTTACTCTTTGGAGTGCACGTTAAATTGTCGGTCCCGGCTTTTAAGTTGTTAAGCCATGACAGAGGCCTTTAGGTGGCCTAAAAACTCCATCACAAGAGTTGGCACTAGCTCATAGAAACTTGCTCGCTTATAGAAAGTAGATAAAAGTCCCGAGCGAAGCCGCTGTGGGTAACTAGCTTGAAATAAAAGAACGTCATTATTTTGGTTAGACATCACAGTAAATAGCTCAGTTTCGGAGACGCTCAGCCCAAAGCCTCCGTCGAGCTCTTAAGCCCGCTTTCGTCCTTAATTATTAATTCAGGCCAGCTCTGTACTGCCACTGCATATTCATGTGGACAGGCTTTATGTGTCTTCACTAAATGTCATTTGGTGGAATCACGAAGAAATGATGTACTTCCTTCCCTACTCGTATGTATATCACCGTAAAATTGTATTTTTTTTCTTTGGTTCATTCTTCTCTAGTATTTTGAACAGCCTCATTTGGGCAGAAAATGGTAATTACATACATTTTTGGTAAAATGTCATAGCATATCATATTTCAAAACCCCACATTGCCTCTATCCCTGGTAGTCACGATCCTATTATAGTCCAGGTCTTGCTTCTCTCGCATCAAAGTCGGATATCGGACAGCGTATTTTATAATTTTATGAAGTCCGTGTTTTAATAAAATAGGTATTATCGTTGATGAATAAATGCCGACCTCATAAAATAATAAACACATAGTAAACTTTTTCATTATTTACAAGAAAAAGTTTATCAAAGAGAACAACGTGCCATAAGCGTACAGTTCTTTGGATTCTCTCCTACGATATGCTAATGACAACAAAGTCTTTGTACCACCAGTCTCAACCAGGGCTTCAGCTGTTCAGCTTAATACGTAGAATTCCTCTGGCCGATGCATATCCTGAATAGCCGAGTGACGGCATTCGAGGCATGCGTTGACGTCTCACCGGCGCCGCGAGGTTATGGCATTCCGATGACGTAATTATAAATGGTTTTGGAATCTGTTGATTCAAATGTGTAAAGGCTTGTATACATTGAGATCTTGAGATCGGTAATAGAGTGGGGTAGAATGTGTCAGTGCTTAAGATCTATGCTAGTGGCAAAGTATATTAAAGTATAGATCGTTTTAACTATCAGAATCCCGAAATCAGGAATGTTGCGCTAGTTGGGATTAGAGTTGTTTTTTTCTCAGACCAATTGTTGAAGTTATAATTTAGTAATCTAGTTATCGCGGCTTACTTTTTTAATAAAGGCGGAATATTATTCTTGCGTCTGTGAACATTTTCGGGAGTAGTCTGACTCCTATGCCTAAATAATTTCCTTTTGATATTCACAACTTCAAAATGGGTCATTTTCAAACTGGCCAAAAAGCGTGACCTGTTAAATTAATGACGAGGTAACAAACACAGAAAATAAGTGAACAATGCTTTAACATTGTAATTTTTTATTCCTTAACTCGCAACGTCCATCCACGTGAAAGACCAGTATAAAATACACGCTGCATTATTTCGGAACCTACTTACAGTCGCAGAACACTCTATTCACTTGTAATAAAGCACGTTTTTGAATGTTGAAAGTGTACAGACGTTGTTGTAGTCTATATTGGCGTGATCACGGGGTTGACACGCGGGACACAGCCGGTCAAACTTCGCCGACGTCTGTCTAGCCCCAAAGACATCCGGGGAACTCACGTGCCTGTACTATGTGTTATTTGTAATTTAAACTTCAGTAACGATATGTCTTCGGTAAGTTGAGAAGAGGCTCTACGCCGTAGGGGCTTCGTAGCACAAGTTTGTGGTAGAAGTTTGGTGTGTATCATTATTATCAGTCTATTTGGGATTCGTTATATTGTGGTGTGTGGAGAATAGAAAACTCTGACTGAGATGAATTCGAAAAGCTCAAGGTAGTTTTCAGTCAGGTGGTTCCTTAATACAAACTTTACTTAGCTTGGAGCTAAATGTCACTGTAATAAAGGAACAATGCTTTAAGCATTGAAAACGGTTCATAAATTTTAAATAAAAAAATACAACTTTTAGTTTTCGACCGCAATAGCTGCGAATATTTACAATATTCACTTTGTAACAACAGATCGAACCGACAAGCCAAGATGTGACAGCTCAAATAAAACAAAATTACACCATCAACATGTTAGAAAGCCGAGTACACACACCAGCCCCCTATCGACAGGTGATAGGTAAATATGTCACGCTCACGGTGTAGGTGGCACGTGCCAAGCATTCCTGCATCATCGAGGGGTGATCATTCGCCAGGTGAATAGATTGTTTATTATATACTATACTATACATGTTTACTGGTATACTATAACTTTCATTGCAGACAGTATAATATTTTGTAAATCAAAATGACCTCATGTGTTTATGACCTTTGATCGATGGTACTACTTTATAAAGATTAAGCAAAAAATAATTTGTGTAGGGAGACTCTACCCACGGGTATCATACTGAGACGAGACCAGCTTAGCTAGGTTCAAAAGAATAATCACTCTAAAGAAATTCTCCATCGCATCTCACACGTAAACACAAAGCAAAAAACTCAAGTAAAAGCTTCTTTCCTTTATCCTTTAAGAACTTAGTGAAAGCAAAAAACCTAAGCCTGTTCTAAAGCTATGCAAATGTACGAAGGTCTTGAGGGGTCGAAGGGCAGAGCGGGGGAGGGAGGGCGAGGGGTGGTGCTGGCGGGGGGACTGGACAAGGGGCAAGGAGAGAACAAAATGCCAACGCTTTGTTCTCGACGGTAATCCTTTAATAGCAATCGAGATGCAAGCCGGGCTTAAATAGAGCTGAGATCGTAGGTTTCCTTATTTTAGAGGCGATTCCCGACAGGAGTTTTTGTTTGCTGATTAGAACGTTTTTAGATTTCAACTGGAGTATCTACTCTTTAAAATTGAATAGTTTAATATAGGATTTGTAAAAATCACGTCTCTAATGGTTTCTAGGATCACAGGACATGGTTCAAGTGAAACACAGTGTAGTGAGATCCCAAAGACTAGATGAGGTCAAATTATCGAAGCGCTCGTAGTGTAGTTTGCTAGGTGTTCTTGATTGATCGTTAAAGTTAAGCAACGATATGCGCAGTCACAAATTGAGATGGGTGACCGCAAGTGACATTACGAGCTGAGCACTTCCGTGCTTCGGAGGGCACGTTAAACAGTCGGTCCCGGCTTTTAAGCCATGACGGAGGCCTTTAGGCGGCCTAAAAACTCCGTCACTAGAGTTGGCCACTAGCTCATACGAACGTACATACATATAAGTCAAATTATTAAAGCACAAAAGAATTCCAAACTTTGAAGTACGCATTACAAATATTTATTTTTATTTACGTATATGGCATAAACATTAATAGACTGATAAATGAAACCTGTGTATAACAAGATATATTTTTGTTCTCATTATTTCTAATCCGACCCAGCAACTATCATCATCCAAGATTTCCAACACGTCGTATATCACGGGCGGGCCCGGCCGCGTTGTAAATCATACCGCGCACATAACTCACACATACGTGTATTTATCATTTCTTTGTCCACCCCAGAGACGACCCTGAGGAACGCATTATTTATCACTGTGTATGTACTGAGTTAATTTGGCGATGTCTGATTTATTGTGAACCGCGATGATAACAAAACATTTTTATTTCATATAAGAATTGAATAACACAAAGAACTTAGGTATGTGGCAGTATAAGCACTTCCTGAATTGCACGACTTTCAATTATTTTATGGTTTCTTTAAACATATCTACAGAGGCTAGTTGGCTTGCTATTTAAGCAGTTTGTTTGTTCCTGGAACAGTGAGGGCGTCACGGTAGACCACGCAAGCGATGATGCGACGAGCTTGACACCTTCAGCAATTATCAGTGGCAGACATCAGCGTTGGACCGCAGAACCTGGAAAACTCAAAGGGAGGCCTTTGCCCAGCAGTGGGATGATACAGGCTAGCAACAACAAGCACTTTTTATTTTGCTCGCATAGTGCTCTGATGAAATGTTACTTATAATGTTACGAATGAAATGACATTCCAGGTTACCAATGATGTATACTCCAAGTTCAATTAAAATCTAAACCGTTATCTCGTCTCCGTTGTCTCATTGCTTGAGGCACAAACATCCTCACAAACTTTCCGATTTATTAGTAAAATATAAAGCAAGCTAAAAGCCTTTGCTCATCTATCGACCTGTTTAACCCTAAACTTGTCTATTAATTAAAGCTATTAGCACATCCGAGTTGGGTTGTAATTTAATACTTTGTTGTTCGATTCCGGATCCTGATTAATTAGTTGATATGGTACCTTCAGAGTTGGCCCTTAATAAGCAAAGTTGTGTACAAAACGTCTTTTTGACTGAAACTTGGCTGCTTTGATAGGCCCCTTGACTTTTGATGAAAATTGATGAACTTACACGTATTTCTTGAAAGCAGCTTTTCTTGGAAAGTTTCTTATTTTTACTTGAGTGGGTGAATTATAAATTAATGTTAGAAAAATGGTTTTACATGGTATTGGACTTATTATTTTTGATGGACGTAACTTTAGAGGTTTTCCTAAAGTCAGTGTCATCTATCGTGCCAGTTGGAATTATTTTAATTGTTTTTAATCGAAAATAATAAGCCTCAAACATATTGTTCATTAGTTCGTTTATTAGTTTGTCTTCTTATTCTAATCGTTTTCATTGAAATCACTCTGTCAGTTCGAAACATTTTCTTCAACCTACGTAATCAATCAGCATGTAGGTATAACATGCAGAACATCTTGTAGTTGTAATTCTACAAGTATATTCTGTGTTATGTCGACCTACAGTAGATAAATTAAAGATAAGCTCATAGCAAGTCAGTGTCCAAGGGGCCAGCCTACATAAATCATATAACCCTATGGGCCTTATCCTACCTTGACTATCTGGTAGAAAAAACTAACTGGTTTCTAATATTTTACCTGAAAAATACGCGGATAAAATGTAAATAAATTATTGCAAAATAGCTTTTTATTGCTCAAAGAGCTTTGAAGAGTTAATCTTCTGATGTTTTATTTTTGCTACATCATTATTAAGCTGCTTAGAAAGCGAAATTTATGGTTTTATTTAGCAATAAAAAGAATATAGCTTGTTAAAATTACAATTAAATTGTTATAAGAGGAAATATGAGAATACAAGAGGCTAACACTATGAGTGTTACCGATTCACTTATTCTTCTTCTCACATCTAATTTATTTCATCTATGTTCAACGACCGAGGGCTCGTGGGACTTTCACATAAATCATAGCCGCCCTACGGCGATCCCGTCTTAATACACTGCGAGAAAAAGTAACCCGATCTCTCGCCGGACAACGAAATACACTTTACCTACGCGTACTTTTTCAAAGGGAAAGGTTGGGTATACCTACCATTCTAGCTATAGCTATAATACATATGTGTTGGTGTGTTGGTTAGGTGTATGTAAGCTGATGCAGGGAAAGTGAAGATAAGCTCAATTTTTAACAAAATATCCCGGGAGTATGCAGATTGACTGTGGGGATGAATGGCGAGCTTGGTGACGCAGTCGTGTTTTGAACCTATCATCTTACTGCCCTAATCTCACTCTATGTGGGGTCGGCACAGCATGTTCCTTGGATCATGCTGTAAGAGTTTTGGCTAAAGTGTTTTAAGACCGGCCGCCTGCCTGACGTCAACCCTCCTTGGGAATTTGTATCTCATCATGTTGGAGGATAGTATCCCTTAGTCGACTTTTACGACATGCTCGGGGAGAGAAGCAGCTGGACGCATTCTATGTATTTTCTTTACTCCCAGTTCAGCGAAGAAGTAGCGTTTTGAATCTATAGTTTTAAGTAAATTATTAATTATGTTGGTACGTTTTGAATTGAATTTCTGACAAATACATATTACATACATATATAAAATCATGCCTGTTTCCCATAGGGGTGGACAGAGATCATCACCATTTGCTACGATCTTGTAATACTTCTTTCGCTTCATTCACTCTCATTACATTCCTCATGTATACTCGTCGGTTTATGATACTCGTGACCTGGCCCTTTTCTATATTACGTGATCATATTACGCTCACAGTCAGCATTTAGCTGTCATTTCTGTTGTTGTGGCCTACTGCACGAAACTCAGAACAGCAAAGTATGAACGCTAGCTGATAACTCACAGTCAGACGTAAACCGACCGTATCGTAAACACGTTCTAAGAAAAATACAATGACCAACAAAAGCATGTCTCAATGTCTTCAATCCTTGTTTCTTACTTCACGTTCTATTTGTTTGTCCTAGTATACACATAAGTTAGCTATTGTTACCATTTGTTACCAACAAGAACAAATTCCAGCCTACAAAAAGGCTTCCCGCAATCCTTTACTTCCTTACCAGGGGCGACAATAAATCAAGCCTCGAGGAAATTGCCGACGACGCGGGTAGGACCCGCGGGGGAGGGGCGGGGGTTGGGGAGGCGATTTAATTAAATCTTGCATCGAACTCCTGAGGCCTGCTGCGACCATGGAGTTCGGAAAATGTATTGAGCTATAATTTTACCGTGTTTCTATGAAGCGATTGATAATAATATAAACTACTAATTTTAGGTTAAAGTAGAGATTAACAGAAAGTTGCATGTCACTACAAAAAGATTAAAAATAAAATAAATAAATTTTAATGAATTAAACAGGTATTTTGTAAATTTTGCAGCATTCGATGTTTGGATGATTGCTATGTAAAAATACATGATTATTTTTACTTTACAACTACTTACACTGTGGTATACTAGTAGACAAATCATCAATGGCTTCACAATAGCCTAATACTTTAGTCGTAACTAAATCCAAACCCATTTGTCTTAAATCTAATACAACTGTTAATAAAGTTAAATATTGCGCTATTCCGCATAATTTAGGAACGCACGCCCACTCAACTAGCCACCTCCACTGTATATACTTAGTTCACAATTTCATGGCCCAGCTTAACGAACATCCATTGTATTTAAATAATGTGTGCTGGCTTTTTGTGATCGAATCACGAATTATTTCAATAGACAGGATTAGGAGCAGACAGGAAGTGGTGGAAATGCATTTTGAGGGCGTCAAATTATAATGTGGCACGCGTGCACTTGACAAATGTTTTTGTAAGGAAGCTTAAAAAGAACCTTTGAGGCGAACTTTAAATCCTTTCACCACACTAGTTCGAAGGAACAGTAATACGACTAGATAGATAGAGTATTTATTTTTGAACATTAGTTGTGCGAAGGAGTTTTAAAAGTAATTGCAATCATCATTTCCCTGCCCTTGTCCCACTTTATGTGGGGTCGGCACAACATGTATTTCTCTTCCATTTCCCTCTGTCAAAAGTCATCTCAACGCTCACTCCTTTCCCACTCATGTCATCTTTCACATAGTCCATCCATCTTTTCTTTTTTAAACAATTAGTTACGAACAGTTGAAGTTTTTGAATAAAACAAGCATGACGATCTCTGTGGAGTGTGGAGTGGCGGGCGGGTATGGCTGAGACGCAGAGGTGCGGGGTGAATTCCCGCGCCGGGGGAAATGTTTTCAAAAACTTCCCTTTTATAAATATCTAAATACTAATACTAATACTTAGTAGTAGTATTTAGATATTTATATAATTGCCTCCTGATGCTGTATAAATCATCTGATTTATACAGCATCAGGAGGCAATTTATACCTTCACAGACGGAATGCTGTAGTGCCTGGGACGAATTAAGATGGAGTAGGCTTGCCCAGCACCTATTCCATCCTCTCAGCTTAGTCGGCCTTGTCCACAGGAAAGACATGGTCAATACGTGTGGAGCTGACTAAGCCGCGGGTTTCCTCACGATCTAAATACTAAATCAATCACAATGTGTTATGATCCTCGTATTTTTTGTTTGGTTGTTTATTGTGATCATTCCGTTCGTTGCAGACTTCAAAAATTCGAAATTTGTAACATTTCCCCAAACTCTTACCAAGAACTTTGTACAGTTTAACGGGCGTACTTAGTACTTATTCTGTTGAATTGCTCGTATTTCATTTGGGTAGCACTAAATAAGGCTTTATTACGTAAATAATAACCCCCAAAATATTCCTGCTAATTAATATAAGGGCTGTTTGAGGGGATGTCTGGAGCCCGAGATATTTGGTTAGAAATTTGGTGCCTCTTAACGCAATTTGAGATGCGCTTTTTAAATATAAATTGCCCCTTTTTTGAAAATTATGCTTTGTTGAATTCGTGACATAATCCTGTACCCTTGTAATAAGTTATTTTAATTTTTTCTTTAGGCCCATATACAGCTGTCAAACTGTCAAAAATACAGACGTCGAATGGACGGTTACCTACCATAACAGCATTGTTGCCAGTCAAAAAGCGCCAGCCACTTATTTTTTGTTGCTATGGTTATCTTCCATCCGTCGTCCGTTAGTTGAGTATTGGAACCGGGCATTTATCAATAGACCCCAGTGCGCTAGGAGTAATAGTGTTTTTGTGCCTCAGTGACAGGACAAGGTGGTCGTAGTAATTGTGATACTATTATTTTGACATAAAATATGAAAAAGCCCATTGGCTACTTGTAAAACGGCAATATTTTGGAAATATGCTACCTTCAAACTATGAAATATTCACTAGCTACATGGATTCCCTCATGCAGAAATGTAGTGGAAACATAAACGTTAGGAGCTCTGAATAATATATGTTAACGACCAGGGCATACTCCAACACATGGTAATTGTTACATGTTAGCAAATTGAAAGACTAATATATAGATATAATAGGTACAGAGTTAGTTGTTTCTGTCTATATGCATGTGAGTTCAGTCGTCTTTTGAATACGGAGATATATTTACAGGATATTCGAACCAACAGTTTTCATGCAGCGAAAATCAAACCCGCATTTCTTGCTTCTCTCAATTCAACCGTTCACTTGTCCCCCACACCACTGAGTTTGTGATGTCAAGAAACCCCCACTCTTTCTTCAACGATTTGACTCTATAAAGTCGTTTTCAGTTTGTACCGAAAATAGCAACGAAGGTAAGCTTTACCTTTTTTCAATATACTTGAATCGCACTCCATCCTTTATAAATATTTTGTGAAATATCCACCCATCAAAAAGTATATTTACATAGGCGAAGCGCCCCCAACTTCACCAGAGCATGTCCTCTGATGAATAGTTAATGCGCACTCAAATCACAATAAGAATTCTATTTCAGAAGGAGACAGGATATGTGAAAGCATTATTTGGTACCTAGCAAAGTAAACATTCAAATTATCCGACGAGTAAAATGCTTTCTCCGATATTTAAGCTACACTTGGCTAGGTTAATAAATTATGGACTTGCTTAAAGTAAAATGTACTTGAGTTTTGAACACAATCTTCGATTCTAGTAAACTAAAGGTCATACTCATTAGAAAAATTACCAAATTTTGTAGGTACAGAGTTTCAAGATGTAAGATACTGCCAACGTAAACTAACTACTGTGTTTTCATGAAGTTTAGTAAGACGGTTCCAGGAAACGGTGTACAGGAACAGACTTCACATTTTTCCAGGTTATCCAAGTCCCATCGATCCGCTGCGGTTTCAGCCGCGCCACTTAATGAAATAGAAATTGGCGACCTCGAAGACGACCTCCTAACCTTAGCCTGTCCCTCTCCTCCCAGGGGCGATTGCTCGCTCAAGAGCCGTGCGAGCGAGACAAAATATATTTATACAAAGTCAAAGACGAGTGGTGAGTGGGATAGCTGTATTCATTATGAATATAATGTGGCCGCGGCTGTGTCCGTGCGTCTCGACGTATAATGCGCGTGTGTGCGCCGGCCTTTACGCGGTCGAATCGATACCCCATCTTTTGAAGGACGGTGGCTATTTCTAATCTCTCGCATTCTTAGATTTAAATCTAACTGCGATCTTTTTATTTTTCAATGCATTCTATTTTCAAATATTATACCACTGGCTGGAACGATAGCCAAAAGCGAGGGTGATTCTCAAACGGCTGGGTGAATAAATTTCTCGGACGAAAAAAAGAGTGTCATTAATTGGATCGATGACGAGTGAGAGTCTGACGTTGTGGTTGGTTTGCGGTTAGCGGGGCGTGGCTTGTGGTTATATTTACGATATCCCATTGGACGATCACCTGACCTTTGCGGTTAGTCCTGCGGTTTCTAAGATTTTCACCCTCGGAAAAATAAATAGAGGAAAATATATGTTTTGAGCTGTGATTGGTCGGTTTATGTGGTTTTGCGGTTAACCGCAACTCGCTATTCGTTAAGATTGTAATCGTTTTGTGTTCAATTGGAGATTTGTTGCGGGATTGGACGATGATGTGACTGGCTGTTGTGGTTTGAGGGTAGTCAATAGGGATAAGTGCTTGACAAATCAGGGGCAAAATAAATAAGTGGGACTGACTTCAGCATAAACCATTGGAAATAACGAGGGAATACGCGTTGAAGTCTTTTGTATTGCTGATTGAATATCATAGTTTTATAATAGAAGTTATAAATAAAAATATTACAAAACAAATACCTTGCGAACATGCAAAGCCACACTATTAAATACCATGGTAAATAGATACCGGTAAACAAAAATAAACAAAACCCTATTTCCAATAGCATCTAACTACAAACACAAAATAGTGAAACCGCATGTTTAGAAAAAAAAAAATAGTGGCGCCCTCTCTTAACTAAGCCCTGAACCTAGTCGTGGAATTTTTAACAAAACGCCTTCAAGTGCGAACCTTTCCATTTTCTTCGCCTTCTTAAGAAATAAACTCCTTAAGAAAGTCGCTGTACCGTCACCCCAGGTCGACGCACACACTGACAAACGAAGCTTCCCCCAAGAAACCCGAAAACCACCCAATTCAAAAAGTCGTATCTATCTGCTAAGGGAGAGGACGATCCGACCTTCTGATTCTGACCGCCTTTAAACCTCGTACTTACGCTCTAAAACGGTCTAAGTCACGTCTGTTCAGTCTACTTTCAGCTGTTTCGTATTTCGATGAGAGCTTCTCACAAAGGAAAAACAACTGCTACGCCTTGTTACGTCATCTGATTTTGAACTTTATAATTATGGAAGTTGAGTAGTATTTTGTTTGGCGGCTCAGTCAGAGCTACGACAAAAGTGTAGTGTAGCGTTTTTGGCACTTTTCTGTATTTTCTGTGTGAGTGAGTGTGTTTACAGGGGGATAAAAAGTGTGTTCCCGGTGGCGCTAGTGAGCCGCTAGTGTGCAGATTCACCGACAGATGGCGTTATGTGGTCCTGCGGTCGCTGAGCCAAATACACTGTCTCTTGAAAACTAGAGCGTGCCGTTTGAAAGGAGAGCGGAAAATGCTTTCAAAAGATTACAGTTTCTAAGTAGTTGGGAGTAGTTTGGTTTAATTTGAATTGTTCTATTTTGATATTCGTGTTCACTTTGATAATTATTTACTGCTTTAAGTTTTAATCCACGCTACAGTAGGTTTCAAAATTACAAAATTGGCTGAGGTTATGGCCGAGTTCCGTGAGATAATTTTTATTTGACTTTGTTGTATTGCGTCGCTTGTATGTTAGAAACAAATCAAATACAAATCAAACTTATAAGCATAGGTGGATAATAAGCTAGAGGTGGCGTGGCGGGCGAGTGCTCGGCCGAAACGCAAGAGGCGTGGGTTCGATTCCCACTACGGAAGAAATGTTTGTATGTTCTGCAAATATTTCTTCCGGGTCTGGGTGTTGTAGTATTATGGTATTATAAGTATGTGTATACAAAAAAGTATACAAGTTTTCTATCAATCATCTGGTGTCTATAGTACAAGCTTTGCTTAGTTTGAGGCTAGTGTGAAATGTCCACAAATATTTATTTACTTATTTTATTTATAATAGATCTGTTTGTGACTCGTATGGTGTGCCTGAGGCGCGATGCAAGAGGATGATTAAAGTATGGGCTAGAAGGTCTAGTAGGTATAGGTCTCTAATCTGGCTGGAGACTTGTTCTAAGTTTCCTAAATGATTTAAATATACTAGATTGACACTAAATTAACTTCCCTATAATGAATACTTCTAGACATGTATGTATATGATAATTATTTGACAAATTTATTTATAACGCTTTGACTTGTACTGTTAGGTTATAATAAAATTATGAATAAATAAATGATTTTGAAATATGAAAATGATGACGATTATAAGTTTGATTTGCTTGTCATTAGCCTCTCAATATACTTCCAGGACGAACAATTGAATTCTGACTCCAACCACCAACCATCCACCTCATCGTCAATGACGACCGAAGACGGATCGTCATCGGTCCATCCTCATCCTCCCACCCGGAGAGGTCGTCATATACTTCGTTCCTCAATGCGTGGCCACCATAATACAGACCTCTACGGTCCGGACGAGCTATATAGAGCAAACTATTTATAATTATTTTATTAGTAATATTTTGTGATTTGTTCATGGTTTTCTAAAGATAACCGACTTGTATACGAGTAGTTGCCTTCATTTTTGGGTTTTGTATACGAAGGTGCCAACGGGACCCTATTACTAGGCCTCTGCTGTCCGTCTGTCCGTCCTTTCGTCAGTCTGTCAGCGGGCTCTATCGCATGAACCGTAATGGTAGGTAGTTGAAATTTTCAGTGTGTATTTCTGAAAAAAGGGGGTCCATGCAAGAAACATTTTTTAATGTACGATTGTACGGAACCCTTTGTGTGCGAATCCAACTCGCATTTGGCAGATTTTTTAGACTTTCCCCTAATATTATTAACTTTTATTTGAACAATTACATCCCATTTCCCCTTGAAGTGTGTAATATTCCTTGAAAACCAGTGTTAGCTATGTAACGACCCTCTCGCTAGTTTGTTATAATTATTAAAGTTTGGGTATTCGCGATGCTCTCGTTCAGCTAAGCAGAACATTTTGGTTCTGTTCACTTGCGATTATAGAGCGTAGTTAGTAGCATAAATGGCCTTACTTATAAACGTTACTTAACTTTAACATTGACTAATAGACGCCTGAGGCTTTGCTTGCGGTACGAAAGTAACCTTTGTGTTATTACAGGTTGTATCAAACCAAAACTTTCCAAATTTCATTTCATTATATTACTTCTCTGCTGGACTGGAAGTAAAGAAAAAGCATAGAATGCGGTCAGCTGCTTCTCTCCCCGAGCATGTCGTAAAAGTCAACTAAGATGACTCTCCAAAATGATGGGCCTACGGGCGATGGGCTGATCACCTGTCACCATGGTTCACCATATCCATCTTAGGACTTTAAATCAGAAGTGGCTGCAAGTTTCCTTATGTTTAATTGTGATTCTGCCCACCTTATTAGAGATACGGATGTGATTATGTATTTTTTGTATGTAGTATGATTTGAATTGGCTCTGTTACTGTCACTATCTCAAACTGTATTTATGCGAAAAATTTACGCGCGCTATACCAGTACTCTTAAATGGTGAAAGAAAACATCGTGAGGAAACCGGCGTGTCGTTGAACCTAAAAAGTTCGAAAATATGTGTCAAGTGCTTGAAAAGAGCTTAGAGGACGCACTTTAAAAACTTTCACCAGCAATTTTGAGATAGATAAACTATCTCAGAGAGAAAAAATGAGAGGAGTTTACAAGACAGACAGAAAATAGTTTTACTTTACGTTTTATGACAAAATGTAGTTTCCAATATCTGTTTTAAAGTTGGTGTAAGTACCACTACGCCAACATGCTCCGTTTATCTGTTACAAGACTTGCTAACAGATACCTTTTAAAAATATTTTTACAAGCTTTGACACACAAAATAAAGGTATATTTATAAGAAGTTCTTAGCATACATTAACTGAAGCGCTCGTGGCGTAGCTAGCTTAGACGTTCTTGATTGATCGTTGAAGTTAAGCAACGTTGTGCGCGGTCACAATGGGATGGGTGACCGCAAGTGGCATTACGACCTGAGCGCTTCCGTGCTTCGGAGGGCACGTTAAATTGACGGTCCCGGCTTTTAAGTCGTTAAGTCACGACGGAAGCTTTTACCCACGAATACTCAAACGCATCTCAGAGTTGAGCACATCTCAAGGTTTTTGACAGATTTTCATCAAAAACTGTCAAAAAACCGTGACTTGAGACGTGCTCAACTCTGAGTTGCGTTTGAGTATTCCGGGGTTAGGTGGCCTAAAAACTCCGTCACAAGAGTTGGCCACTAGCTCATACGAACTTACTTACTTTAGCAAACATCAATAACGCTGAGCATCAGTAAGCAGAAGAGGTTGCGAGTAAAGAAGGGTTGAATCAAGGCGGGTAATCAGCCGGTGACCGCGCTATGGGCCCTCGGGGACCGACCGCCGACGACTTGAGCCACAGACTGCTCAGGGCTGACGCAAACTCCGTTTTCCTACTTACCAAAATCGTAAGATCGTAGAAAAGTGTGTATGCTGACTTTTCCTTACTCACTGAAATCTTAAAATGATTCTTTGGTCAACTTAGTCCACACCTCACTCAGCCCATGGGCTGAAATGTCCACTACGAAATTTAATTATATTTTTTTGTAGTCAACACAGCCCACGGGCCATATCGACCCCTTTGAAAATCTTAACTCAGCCCCCGGGCTAGATGACCAATGCATTGAAAATTTCATTTTTAAAACGTAGGCACTCTTTGCCCCAAGTGGTAGGTATAGTTTTATTATCATAATTTTGAAAGCACTGGTGGTGTAGTGATAGCGGCCCCACTTCCGATCCTAAGGTTGTGGGTTCAAATCCGGCCATGCACCGATGGAATTTTCTGTTCGATTTTTTTTGCACTTTACCAGTATACTCAAACTGTGAAGGAAAACATCGTCGTAGAACCTAAAAAGTTCTAAAATATGTGTCAAGTGCATGAAAGGAGCCTTTGAGGTGCACAATAAATCCTTTCACCGCACTGGCTCGAAAAAACTAGTGACATGACTAGTAGTAGTATCACGATTTTGACATCATGTTTTCATACCATGATTTTGATAAATTGAAGTCAGTTTTGGATATAGAACTTTTCAATAAGTGACCTAGTCTTTATGACAATAAATTCTTTAAACCTTATATACTTTGTGGCATTCCCTGATCTATATTCCCTTTGTCGCCTCTTACGACATTCAGCACAGGTAAAATAATGTTTATATTAAATTCAATAGACACTTCGTTCAATAGTAAATAATAACGGACTACAGCATGATCCAAGGGTCATGCTGTGCCGACCCCACATAGAGTGGGATAAGGGCAGGAAGATGATGATGATGAGTAAAGAATAAGGGATAAAATTGTGTGACTTTAACTCTTTAACCAACCTTATACGGTGGAGTTTTCTTGTTATAACAAAAGAAATATCTATTTTCTTCGATAGTCTTTTGGATCGGAACTCTTACTTAGGCTTTGTCCACAATTTTTGTTACATAATATAATTTTTTTCGGTTACTGATAATGTTACTTTTTTTTTGTTATTTCGTGTTAGCGTGCCAACCCTGTGTAGCAGTATTTCTTGAAGAGGCTTAAGACAATGGCCATGTTTATTCTTTATCGCAGTCGTGGGAAATTTACGCCAGGGTTGATAATTAAAATATTCCCGTTTATGTTCGTTTAGCCGTTTCGAGAACCGCTTTAATTAAACCAATCTAAATCTGCATTCTGGTGGAAATTTAGACGAATTTGTTGCGTAGTTTGAAATGATTTTTGGTGCGAAATAGATTCATGCAGCTTGACTAGAGCAAATCGCCAATTTTAACACAAAGTAATATATTTCCCTTTAAAAAAATGATGACCATTGTTTTTCGGATTGCGTTATTGCAGCAGCAAACTTCTGGTCCAATTATATTTAACCAAAGTTTTTTGAAAGACAATTAACATGAAAGAAGAAGAAAATCAGCAGAATAAATTTATGATCGTTTGATTATTTAAAATCTTAAATATCTTCGGAACTCGAAACCTCATGATCAACTGGCCATGGCATCAGTAGACTTCTATAAGTCGATGATGGTGATGATGATGAGTATGGTAAATGGGTTTTTAGCCTTAAAGAGGTTTACATCTCAATTGGCACAAGCCTCGAACTGTTCTACGACATGCGGGTTTCCTCACGATGATGGTTTCCTAATTCTAATCCGATTCTCAGTTGTCTGGTCTAGATACATTGTTCGAAATGAGTATTATGAGATTTTAGGCGCTGGATAATGATCAAACATCGTCCAAAAGAATTTACTTCAGTTTAAACTAAAATCAACCTAAACATGTGTACACTTCTGCAATCTACTATATCTTACTTATATTATAAAATTGAAAAGTCTTAGTTTGCTTGAAATAACCGGCGTAAAGCTCAAAACGCAACGATAGCGCGTACTAATTTTACCTGTGCTGCCATCTAGTGCGAAAGTTTGTAATGATGTTTGGATGTTTGTGCCTCAATCACGCCTAAACAGCTGAACGGATTTGAACGAAACTTGGAATATACATAGTACATGTACTAGATTAACATATAGGCTATTTTTTATTCGGGTACCACGCGAGCGAAGCCGCGGGCGACAGCTAGTACTATATAAAATGACAAAAACACGAGTAAAATATGATTTGATGCTTCATAACGGTTCTATAGTAATTCTGTATAATCTGTGTCCCGATTAGATCACGAATAAATTGAAAGCTTCAGAAACTGCTGAGTCGAAATAGCACTGTCTGACGGCCTTATTCCGATGTATGAGTATTTTGATGGCTTATAGTCGACTGATGTAGAGTATTCACTATTTCTAGAGTTTTAAGAACTACAGAGAGAAAACATGCGAAGTGGTTTGTAGAATAGATAGAAAGCAGATTTTAATTTCTTATTTCTATGAATATTACCTGGTATTTATCTGTACAACTATTTCTGTAAAAAATGCATTAGTGTCCCTTCCAAAGCATTTAATTTACACATAACTGATTATTATAACATCAAGTTTTCTATGTTACCGCCAACTAATGAACCGAACCAAACAGAGCCAATAATGTAAAAAAAGCAGGCTTCACTGTATTCCTACCATGCTAGACATCCTAAATCTTAAAAAATACAAATATTTATTATTTAAACTATCTTACTTTATGATGAGCCTTCTCCCATCACTTTATTTATGCAATCTATAACTTATCTAAGGCCTTTTACCATCTATAGTAGATGATTTATACAGCGTCAGGAGGCAACTTTTACCTTCACAAAGGGGATGCGTAGTGCCTGGGACGAATTAAGATGGAGTATGCTTGCCCTATTCCATCCTCTCAGCTTAATCGGCCTTGTCCACAGGAAAGACATGGTCAATACGTGCGGAGCTGACTAAGCTACGGGTTTCCTCACGATGTTTTCCTTCACCGTTGTGAGAGTACTGATAGCGCACATAAATTTTTCGCACAGAAAAATCTATTGGTGTATTCAAACCCGGTCGAGTACGACACGATCTTAGTATCAGAAGGCGGGGTTAGTACCAACTAGACCACCAGTGCAGTAAGTAACTTATCTAGTACAAACTAATCACTACAAGCTGTAGGCGACATTAGATAAACAACAATAATCGCGTAAATCAATCTTCGAAAGTTCCCGAATACGGCGCCGGCTGTAATTTAAAACCGCACCCCCACTCCCGAAATTAAGTGCGAGTCGGTCGGCACGTGACACCGGCAAATGCGCCGTGCCTATCCGTGTGTACCCACCTTAATTGTAAAGCTTCATTTGTAGTGTGTCAGTGCGCCTCCCTTTGATAGTGCGTGGCATTCTTCGCAAATGTACCGTTGAAAGCGAATTTCGAACAAAAATCTCTTCAGCTACAAAGTTTTCACCTCTCAACTAAGTGTTTTTAGGTATATAACTCTAGGAAGTGCAATACTGGATTGGTTTGAGTCCTATACTATAAGCATGATGTATGTACATTCTGTTTGTAATATTTTGTCTAAAACCAAATAATTTGTGATGTGAATTCACAAATTCCTTTATCAGGGAATTTCCTAAATAGATCATTTATAGTATATACTCAGAGACGAACCACATAAATTCCAGCAACCTCAGGCAACTTGAAGCTCTATTTCAATAGACATAAGATTGAATTTTGAAGTTTCTCCGTCGAAGATTCCTTGTGCCTTGGTACAAAAGAGACGGTAATTAAAAGGGTCCGTATGAAAGGTATAATTACACACATCTAAAGACTCAATACAATGGCTTGAAGCCTTTACATTGGCAATTAGAGAACAAAGACTTTCCCATGTAACATTCTATGTTACTTATGTAGAAGTAATGCTTTGTTGGAACATTGACAAGTAGTACTTGCCTAAGTATTATTGGCAACAGTCCGACCTAGATCATTTTGGAAATGTGTACCAGATGCAGATCAGTGTGACTTTTTAGAAACACCTTTTCGTTGTCATCTTAAATGGATACATCCAAGTAATACTAGGAAGCACCAATTTTATATTCAAAATGCAGATTGAAGCAGTTGTGAGCTATTAACAGTGATTTATGGTCCAACTTCTGTTTTACTAAGTTTTTATTATCGTCGCGTGGAAATGGGACTTTCGATATTTATAGATAAGTCATAACTTTCTTAAAATACCTTGAAAAGTTTATTGAGTTCTATTTTAATGATGATAGGTTAAGTTATTTTTAGCTACAATAATGTCAATAATGTCAATAATGTAATAAATACCATTTTAACTATGATATCACGATTACTGGAAGCCTATTCGAAGTCCACCTTTGATCCAGCTCTCCTCATCACCATTCTCATCCTGTATCTACCCACCAATGGGGAAAGGCGATTCAGTCAATCGCATCTAGGACTTTCCTATCTTCTCGATGTCATCGACCTGTCTAGGAGGTGGTACTACTACTAGTCATTTCACTAATTCTTTCGAACCAGTGTGGTGAAAGAATTTAAAGTGCTCCTCAAAGGTTCCTTTCATGCACTTGATACATGTTTTCGAACTTTGTAGGTTTTACGACATGACGGTTTCCTCACGATGTTTTGTTTCACCGTTTGAGAGTATAGCATAGCGCACATAAATTTTTCGAAGAGAAAAATCCATCGGTGCACGACCGGATTTGAACCCACGACGATCGGAAGGCGGGGCCGCTACCACTAGACCACCAGTGCTCTCAAAACTCTAGCAGGTGGTACCTAGTTATAGTTTATTTTTATATTACACTAGCGGCCGCCCGCGGCTTCGCTCACGCGGTACCCAGATAAAAAGTACCCTATATCCCATTCCAGCACACGTAGGTACCTACTATCCTCATTATTCATTATAATATAGTGCACGCTAAACAATGGCTAAAGTATTGCCATCTCTTACCATTTCATAATGACAAACAGCGACAGGGCTAACTTTAAGCAATGGTTAACTTTTGCGAACGAATATGAATAATAGGGTATGTAAGTATATTCCGTAGTTTTTGCGTGAAAGAGTAACAAATATACCTAAATCTAAAAATTAAGAAATTTTGGTGAATTTAGTAAAAATTTTGAGAGTTAAGGTAAACTTTTCAAAACGCAACGATAGCGCGACAAAATTTGATCAGAATTAGCAGCGACATCTAGTTTTCAGACGTAGAATTACGTTAGAACTCCATGAATAATCAAGATTGGAAACTTATTAGACCAGAAATAATTTATGCTTCCTTTCACAGGTAATTTGACATTGACAGTTCCTTTTACATATGTTTTGTATCATCTATTACTAATCTTTGGTACCTATCATGTATTTATTGTTCTGAGGTATCATCGCTGTCATAATATGTCAAAATAAAAGTATTCTATTTTTCATGAAAAACATGCCAAAAATAAAGAATTTACAGGTAATTATGACATCAACTAAATGAGAAAAATCGGCTCTTTAATTTGATATAGGTTATGTGCAGTTTTAGACCAAAAATTGATTCCAGGTTTTCATCCCTTTTCACTCCTTTAGAGGTTGAATTTTGAAAAATGCCTTCTTAGTACACCCCTACGTACCAAGGTTTACCTACACTGAAAATTTCAAGTCTCTACGTCCAGCGGTTTAGGCTGTGCGTTGTCTGTCAGTCAGTCAGTCAGTCAGTCAGTCAGTCAGTCAGTCAGGACAAAGATTCTTATAATATAAGATGGGGACACAAACTGGACTCCTTTGAGATAAACTAGGGCATATTAGCACTAAACAGAGAAGAGTGGAAAGATGGAAGGTAGACCTTTGTCTTACCACGAAGCTTATGATCTCATAGCACGTAACGGGCTCTTAATTGATCGAGGGAGCGAAGCGAGCGAAAATCTAATCGGGAAGAAAAAATCAGGACAGCAAATTTGGTACTTGTACATAAACAAAGTGTTTAACCCCCGAATACTCAATGGCATCTCGGAGTTGAGCCCGTCTCAAGTGACGAGTTTAAGACAGATTTTCATCAAAAACTGTCAAAAAACTGTGACTTGAGACTTGCTCAACTCTGAGTCGCGTTTGAGTATTCGGGGGTAAGTACGAGAAACCACGGGATCGGATTGTGGACATCGCCCGCGAGATCTCAGTTCGGGGTGAACTACTTACTAGCAATAATAATGTCCTGGAATATTTTTATCCCATTAAACCCTTGCTAAATAAATAGCACCCAGCGCGACACGGCTTATCGGTCATTTCCATAATGCACGCGCTCTATAATGCATGGCTGCTCCGACGGACATCGTATTAATTAGCTACATACAACGCTTAATTATTGATTTTTAGCATTAAATACGCGGCCATTTCGGCCGGCATGAGGCTGATTTATGCAGCTACTGCTCTAGAATGGACGATTGTCGGAAGTTTTGGTCGGCTTTTTTAATATTCATATACGGAATCGGAAAATAGCCACGTCATGCTTTGGTTTATTATGCCTTATCCTCGGTTCCAATATTTCACTAACGGTATATTACCATAAAAACGTTGTTTTTCTGTCAATAATTATTTATTAATTTTAATTTTGTAAACTATTAATCATTGCACGCCCATAAAGGGTAAATTACATTGATACTATACAATATGTAACATCTTTTTTGACATTTAATTAAGCAATAAATATACTTTGACTTTGTATGAATGAGCGGTCCGTAGTCCGTTATTAGAATATTGGAACCGGGCATGTTAGTAGTGGTTTATAATTGAGTTGCAAATAGGTAAGCTTGTAAAGATGTACTCAGCTACACTTTCGCCTCACATCTATTTTTGACGGCCTCGGTGGCGTGGCGGGCGATTGCTCGGCAGAGACGCAAGAGGCGCGGGTTCGATTCCCGCTGCGGAAGAAATGTTTGCATGATCTGTAAATATTTCTTCCGGGTCTGGGTGTTGTGGTACCATGGTACTCGTAGTTTCTGATACCCACGACACAGGGAATCCTAGTCTGGGGTCAGGACTATGTATGTGACTGTTGGGTGTTATTCATTTATTTATTTTATTTATTTATTTTCATGATATCTACATACTTTATACCACATAGGTATGTATGTGCACGTTTTGCTTATAGCCTGTTATATTAAAAACAGGCTGAAACCCAAAACATGTTTTAAAATTGTAGGCGATACTTTTAATGAAATATATCCATGAAATTTCATGTTAAAACTACAATAATGAGGTGGTTCGATAATGATTTTTATTGCTTCAGCGTAGAGTTTAATTTGCTTTAGCATAGTCGTATTTGCAGAGAATAAATTATGCGGGGCCAGTGAGCGTTCAGTGGACCGAAAGAAATAATTATGTTAATGTTTGATGACGCCATATCAGTTGATACTCGTACCTGCGAATGTGGATAACATGTCACGGTTTGCTTTAAATTATAATCATCCAATATGTTGATGCATTGTTATCTGCCAGCTAACTTTATTTGTAAGAAGTCAAACTCTACAAGCTGTTCATAATAATCGTATCATCATAATAGTCTGGGTGTTGTGGTACAATGGTATGCCACAGGGAATCCTAGAGTGGAGTCAGAAATATGAATGCTTGTTGGATGTAATTTATATCAGCGAGTACTTATTACATATAATCGACTGACGTTATCGGGCATAAGGAAGAGTAGTACCACAAATATTGTGCGATTCGGCAATTTTCGTCTAGTTTCTGAAATACGAACTAACGCGATGATGATAATGATAATAATGATCTCTATGTTGCAATAATTATGTAGAAACTTATAGTTAAAAAAAAATGGTTGATTCAGTTTTTATTTTAATTATCGGACAAATTCTGTTTCCATACAAAGGACGAAGTTTGCCGAGGCGTACAATATTTGTGGTACTAGTACGTATAGGCGTGACAATTATTCCTCGTATAGTATTAACAGCGAGTCGTTTTCGCCTGGTAAAGTTATTTGATGAATATTTTCTGCATGGAATGGAATCGGTTGCGTAAATAGGATAGGTCTTATCTGCATCCATGTTGTGGGAGTTTTCGCTTGACGAAGCGTGAAATTATTGATTGTTGTAATTAATTGCAAACATCGCCCGAATGAATATCAGTTTTATGCAGCAAGCTCATTTAAATTAGGATCAAGCTTATGATGTTAAAGTATTTACCATTTTCATTCACAAGGGCCATATAAATGTAATGAAACTAAGATAACATTATTTGACCGTTTTTTTTACATACATATTATCACGCCTGTATCCCTAATGGGGTGAGCAGAGCCACAAGTAAACATAAGAAAACCCTTCTGATTTAGTTCTAAGACGGATATGGTGAACCATGGTGACAGTTGATTAGCCCATCGCTCATATAGGTGGTCCATTTTGTTGAAAAAGATACTATCCCTTAGTTAACTTTTACAACATGCTCGGGGAGAGAAGCAGCTGGACGCATTCTATGCTTTTTCTTTACTTCCAGTCCAGCAGAGAAGTACCGTCGTTTTATTATCTAAGAATCCCCAATGAAACTGATCTATTTTACTATAGGTTTAAGCACCTTACCTAATAGAATCTAGGAATCCTTATCTTTCCTTACTAATATTATTAATGCGAAAGTATTATTGGTTCGTTGTTAAAAAAAGAAACAACATAATTTTTGCATCGAAGCTAGTAGATATAGAGGTAATATATAGTAATATAGAGGTATGAATAAAAACTCTACGTGTGACTAATATGTAGATCAGGGTCACTGCAATAGTGAAGCAGTAAGCTGTCTGCACTGCAATTCATCAGCTCAGCGCTAATCCCCATCAATTACCTCGCAATTTTAAATCTCATTACAGTCAAATCGGTGAATCGATTTTTCCCTCTGCGCTCGACCGGCGCATATATTATCGCTGTGGTAAAGTGACAAGCGTTATTGGAAAGTTTTGGACATTTGCACTTGTACCGTTTATGATCCTAGTGTCTACAGCATACAGTACTATATACACATATCACGCCCGTATCCCTAATGGGCCACAGAGCAACAAGTAGTCAAGAAAACTTGCAGCCACTCCTGATTCAAAGTCCTGAGAGGTATATGGGGAACCATGGTGAGAGGTGATCAGCTCATCGCCCATATTGGTGGTTCATCATGTTGGAGCGGATACTATCCCTTAGTCGACATTTAAGTAAGGGTTGTTTTTTTTTCATTAATTGTATCTCCATTTTGGCTGAAGCATAGTACAAGTAGTCTGTGCTGTGTGACTAAAGTCTCATTGTATCATATTGCAGTTTTAAGTTAAATTAAATGTGTTTCTCCTCCTCTAATAAACGTAATCAATTTGTGTACTATGTTTGCCACTTTTGTAAAAAGTATTAGTTATTGCAAATATAATCCATATTTACAGTTTAATGGAGTTATAGCTAACGTAAGAATAGTTTATAAAAAAATAAAGATTGCTGAAAAATTATGAAATATTATGGTCAGCCTACAGTAGTGGGCGTAGCGGCCTGTCTGTCGTATCGCATTGGCGCAATTTAATGAGGGTGGATATTTATTTCAGTTTCGTTCACAGCGATATAAAGCTCACCTTGTCGATGTACCTATAATCAGATACGAACATACTGCAAGTATCTATAGGTACAGTATAGAACGATGGCACGTGATGGGATTTTCAGTGCGTGTTAATAACTGAAGATACAAAACTAGGTGTATTATTTTGGCTAAAAAGTTTTCGAAATAAACTGGCAAACGTAACTAAACGACAGTTTCTGATAATTTAGTTATTAAGAGGGGCTTCTAATTTAAAAACTACCCGTTTATTATAAATTTTCTTTATTTTGAAATAAGTTTTGCTAACTGTAAATAACAAAAAGAATAACAAGAACACGAAATACGAAATTGATTAGTCAAAAAAATTCAAGAACTTATAATTAAACACCAAATATTGCACTCATTATTTTGTTTCAGATTTTATGGACATTTTTGAAGAAAATTTAATTATGTATCAAAACAGATAAATCGGTAAGATATGAAATTATTCACATAGAATAACTTACCTACATCATTTTATAAATGTGAACGAAGTTGGCAATAAAAAATTAATAAATAAAACGTTTCAAATTATGATTTAAATTTTCATTCTATAATGACAATATCTATGATATCTACAAATGGACAGACTTGACATATTTCAACATATAATATTACATCTTAGTATACATCTACTCAACTTGATTGCACGTCTACTTACAACAGACTATTCACAGGTTTATTTACAAAAGAAACATTAATTTCACGAATTTCTAATTCAGTTTAGTAAATTAATTTAACTACAGTCATATTTTGCATAATTTTGGAATCAATAATTGAAAATAACAACATGTTGAGTTATTCTAATAATTTTGTTCGTGTGCATTTCAAAACAAAACAAGTCGAAACTTACACTTTACATGCCTATCAAAAAAATCGTATAATTTCAGGACGGGAGTTAACACCAAAAACCATCGATCTAAAATCTTATAATACACGTAGATACTTACATCAATATCATTGAGGTTCATTTCGTTGCATCCAAATAACCTAAATACATCGACAACTCCTTGGAAATGTCTACAGCTACTCGTATCACTCACTGTTTCGCACAGTTAATACACTGAGAAAATGTCTTGAAAAAGCACCATGATGACTTTAGTAGGGCCGCCACACTGTGTTACTGTCTGGCTGAGGGTTACCTCTCTGTCCAAGACTATTTACTCTTCCATCTTCTCCTCTATTCGCGGCCGCTGCACAGGAACTGCCGCCACCCAACAAAAGCTCCTGCCCGTGGTTCGCATGCTGCCTGTGATTGTTTGTCGTCGACGAAATCTGGTCCATCATAGTTTGCAACTCATTGTGGTGATTCTGCGTCGAGTGTATCGAGTTCGAATGCAAAGGATGGAAATTGTGCGTTTGATTCGCGGCAGTGTATAACTGACTGTACAGCAAACTCGCAGGTAGAACTGGGTATAGGGAGTTATTGCAATTACTGCTCCCGTATGTGGAGTTCTGTGTGCCCATGAGAGAGGGGAAGTTTGAGGTGTTTGTGTGGTTGTGTCCGATGTTGGTTGTTGTATTGGAGGTGAGTAGGTCGTCTTGTACGGGTGATTCGGGCTGTGAGCTGTTATCGCTGAGAGACCGAGGACCGGTGGAGAGGCTGTAGTCCGTATTATTGTTGTAGCGAGGCAGGAGACTTCCGTGGTGGGAGGGTGAGGAGACCAGACCTGACAGCTGCTGGTCTAAGTCCACTCCCGTCGTGTCAGGTAGCACTGCGCAAAAGAAAAATCACATGAATGTTTGCTACGGGATAGATTTCTTAAATAATTCCCATTCTCATCCTTTATTTTGACACAGTTTTTAACTACTCATCATCGTGTACTTATTATGTTATTTATGAGCCCGTGTATTTGTTCCAAAATAAACTATTTGTATTTATATGTTTTGGTCAAATGTTTGCTGATTTCCCGTAGCATTAGTATTTTTATGTAATCAATCTAAAACTCGGTTGTCAGGTTCAAATGTGACATAGCTGCGACACGCATAGGTACCTATACAAAACGCCATTGTATTTCCGTCGGCTATTTAAAATCTATACAACGTTTTAGTGTTGTTTTAATATGGCTATATTTTACGCTCACGGCCGTAAATTCATTGCGATCGGACGCGCGCGTCTGTGTAAATTATAATGAGTGTTTAATGTCCGGTTTGTAGCCCTTGTCTACACGGTCGATGTTGTAGCGATGCCGCTGGATTAAGCTGTGCTTTGGTTTTTAATATGATTGATGACATATCTCTTGAGGGAGATGAAGGTGGCCCTGATGTATGATTTTATATCATAGTGTTTGGTAGAATATTCCATGGAATAGTATATTTCTTGCTTACGTTTTATAAGAAACACCGTAATGAAAGTTACTTGCAGCTTTAAAGGCAATTTAATAATTACCAGGTTAAATTGCATATTATTATAACACATTATTACAAATTTTCCTTTATGCTTTCGACGAAAATAGTTAGTACTTGGATATAATAATATATTTACTTTGAGATTCGATAAAATCGCATTATTATAAAGAGCAGCATTTATGGGTTTTTATTGAATTTGATTCTGAAACTTCTTACACCTATTCTTAAGTGCTTTAGGCTACCTTTTTTCTACCCAAGTGAAACCGTGATGCTAAAGCTAGTAATTTAGTAAAGACCCATAGTGTAGCGTAGCTTGCAGTAGGACACACAGTAACGAGGAGGATGTAACTCGTAAATATGTTGGTAAATTTAATTTCACCGTACTGTTTTAATGAGTTGTTGTCTGGAACCATAAACCGAACAATGTTTCAATAGAATGTGATCAACTTGCTTCAGCAGTAGCGTTTAGAACATGAGATGAAATTGCAGTGTAATATTTTTTATCCATCATCATCATTTTCCTGCCCTTATCCCACTCTATGTGGGGTCGGCACAGCATGAATCTTGGATCATGCTGTAAGAGTTTTGGCTTAGGTGTTTTATGACCGGCCGCCTGCCAGAATTCAACCCTCCTTGGGAATACTTGCTTATTGTATCACATCATGTTGGAGGGACTATTACGAAATACGTAATAAACAATAGTTGTTAATATTTTTTATACATACATACATATTATTATGCCCGTATCCCTAATGGGGTGGGCAGAGACACAAGTAATCATAAGAAAACTTGCAGCCACTTCTGATCCAAGACTCCCAAGATATAGTGAACCACGGTTGTCACTGTGGTTCACTATATCCATCTATACCTGTCGGTGATCAGCCCATCGCTCATACAGGTCCATCAAGTCGGAGAGTTTTTTATAGATTGTACAATAAATGATGCATCTCCTCGTACGTCATCCAGTACGTTTAGAATGATAAAACGTCCTTGAATGTAATATACTTATGTTACCATACACCACAACAGCAATTACACCTAGACAGTTATGTTGCAAGCGAGGTCTTAAGGATTTGGCGTCGCCTGTCACCATGTTAGGCTCAGTTTGAAAACCAGCGCTGCCTGGACGTATCTGACGTAGATGACGTTAGTACTACCTAACCTGTATTATTAAACTACTTAGCCAAAACTCTTACCCACATAGAGTGGGATAAGGGCAGGAAGATGATGATGACGTCAGTACCTGTATTATTAGAAGCGAAGTCCTGAGAAGGTGTCTGGTCGGGTACTGTGCTGCCGAAGCCCAAAGTGGGGGGGTTGAACTGCGAGGCCGCCGGTGCCGCGCAGGAGGGGAGGTACGCCGGGTACGCGCCCGCGCCGCCATAGCCCCAGTGAGAGTTACTCGAACTTAGCCCGAACTGGCTCATATCTGTACAGAATACGTTTTATAGACATATACAATATGTCTACATAATAATATAAAATAAAATAAAAATACAAATAAAAACAGTTAGGAAATTGAGAAAAAAAGGTCGTTAAACATTAAATACTTATCATTAAAATTATTACATATTCAAATCAAATTATCTACACTTGCAACTTAATTATGATGGTTTTTATCATAACTACATAGTATAAACAAAGTCGCTTCCCGTTGTCTGTCTGTCCCTATGTATGCTTAAATCTTTAAAACTACGAAACGGATTTTGATGCGGCTATTTTTATTAGATAGAATGATTCAAGAGGAAGGTTTATAATTTTATGCATAATATAGTAGAGAAACACTGATAGTTTTAGAGCTTTCTAATGTGATGTCGTAAATAAACACATTTTTGCGCTTACATTGCAAATGCTGAACTTTACGAGATAGATCAAAATAATGTATTACAGTATTGTACACCTTATAAAGGTCTACAAAAAAGCTAGCGCAGCTTAAAAAACGTTTCTAATAGTGCAAGTTGTACATCCTAGGTTATAATCTACACTGGAAATGTACTAGTCTATAAGTTATCTAACACAATAAAGAATTTTTGAAATTGAAATTGAAAAATCATAACCTTATTAATCTATGCAAAACACATCACCTGGTGGAGTATAAACTCCCTCCCCATTCGTGTAAAGTACACGCGACCAAAATATCTAATTTCAAATAGCATGAAGTGCACTCATTTACAGCTAAAAACAAAATTCCATCACAACATCCACTTATAAAGATGCCGAGAGCGACACAACACGCCCGTTTTGCGTACACTCTATTTTTTTCCAGAGTATTACCGGCTTTTATTTTTCGGTATCACGGTTCCGTTTTTGGCCGGCGATCGGCAAAGTCGGTTTTTATACGATACGCGTGCCGGCCGCGTCGATTTGCAAATGTTTTTATTTTTTTCGGGCCGCATGAGTTGTTTTGGGGTAGGCGTGGATTTTACCGTCGGTGCATGCTTGTTCGATTGCGTCCACAGTTCGATTCTCTTTTTTCCGCGGACTGATTGAATCCGCGCTTTAGTGAACGTAGTTTAACGTATCGCCGCATGGTTTGCGACTCATTCACTTTCACCCCACTGATGCCGTTTCGTGTCAGCCGGCGGATTGCGATTTAGATTTTCGGCTTTCGGTTTTTAGTTTGATAAGCAATTCGAAAGAGTTTCTGCATTCCACTGGTTTCTACTTTCAAACAGAACTCAAAGTGATATTTATGCCGTACTACTGTTAGGCCCATTTTCAAATTGTACATGCATGATAGCAAAATTATTTTAAATGCCGCGAATCAATATTTTTATTTGTTCGATGTTCTTTATCAACTTTTGGATTATGAGACGCTAGTTTCCATACGGAGATGATATTTTGCTAAGAAGTCTTACAAAAAAATAAGTGCACTAAACGGTACTCACTCTGGCACGTGGTGATGGGCGGCATCCGGAACCCGCCCAGCGGGTCTGGTGGGAACGGGAACGGCCGCTGACCAAACGCGAAGTGGAACTGCTGCTGCTGCCCTAGGAGAGACAACACTACATCAGTACGATACTAGCTGCTCTTTTGTTATTTTATCCAGTGTGTTAATATAATGAAGGGAAGAGGGGAAGGCCGTTGCCCAGCAGTGCGCTCAAATTTATAATAATAAATAATCAAAAACTTTGTTGTTACTGACGTTAAATACCTCTTTAGACCTAGACTGTAATTTAAACAATAGTGCCAGTAAAATAACTTGAAAATAAGCTTTTTAAAGCTTCTGTTCGGCATCCTATGACATAATGCACAATGCAAGAAAATCGGGCAATTTGCATGCTTGCCAAAACAGAGCACTGAAAAATGTAGGATTGTTGATATTTTCTTCTATCGGTACCTGCGAGTACATTTCAAAAACAAAAGAGGTGACGTATTATTATTGCAAAACTACATTGCCAATCTATCAAAGATTCACGCATGGGGGCTCCTTTGTCGGGCGACACTAATTCTACACGTGCTCGGAGTAACACGAACGTCAATGAATTATCGAGTGTCGAAGGGGACCTTCCAGGCGCGTTACTACGAGACATCGGTAAATGGGAGATGGGTTATGGGTTACAAAGGGGTTAGACGGGTATCAACTCTACAGCTACGAATAATGGGGTATAACTGCAGGAGCGCCAACGCGCTTTTGTTAGTTTTTACGAAAGCTAAAACGAGCGTCGTAAATACGCCATCGATAACTATTAAGTTTAATTATCATTATCATCATCATCATCTTGTTTCTCGTGATACTATCTGTCCTGTCAGCAGTAATAAGAGCAAAATTCATTTCCTATATTAAATACTTAATACATAAATATTTTCACGTCCGTATCCCTAATGGGATGGACAGACAAGTAAACATAAGAAAACTTGCAACCACTTCTGATTTAAAGTTCTGAGATGGATATGGTGAACCATGGTGACAGGTGATCAGCCCTTCGCCCATATAGGTGGTCCATTATTTTGGAGAGAATACTATCCCTCCTAGTCGGCTTTTACGACATGCTCGGGTAGAGAAGCAGCTGAACGCATTCTATGTTTTTTCTTTACTCCCAGTCCAGCAGAGGGTAGTATTAAATACTAAATTATAATATTTATTTACAGAACTTATCAGTGTCACCTTCTAGGTGGATTACTGAATCAATTTATCAAAATCGAACGCATATACTAGGTATGCAAATTAACGCCAGTGATTTTCTATTCAGGGTTCACGAGTTAGCACTTCCGAATTGTGTTGCAACCCAATCAAGGTTTCTGCGCAGTCAATGTTCAACACAAATCACTTTGTATAGGTACTGTCAGCATAAAAAGTAAATTATAATTAAAATTCCAGAACTATCCATTCATATTTTTCCATTTGTATGGTTCCCTACCCAAAGGGTGACCCTATTACTAAGCCACCGGTCCGTCCGTCCGTCCGTCTGTCAGCGGGCTGTATCTCATGAACCGTAATAGGAAGACAGTTGAAATTTTCACAGAGTGTGTATTTCTTTAGTTGCTATAACAACAAATAATAAAATAAAAAAATAAAAGGGGACAAGAAATATTTATGTTCATCTACGATGGTACGGAATGAATTCTTCTTAGTTCGACGTGCACTTGACCAGTTTTTACTTATATAATAAGATATCAGTTCAGTGCTTAGCGGCACATACTTCAGAAGTCTGTACAATCCGTGATCCTCTTTCATTTGAACTGGAATAAATCCTAACTTAATTAAAATCCAATGCTTTGCTTTCATAAGAATCTATGGCTCAACAACAAAGGATTTTAACTTCGTTTGATGTTGGGACGAGTAAGTAGGCAAAATTAGTTTATTACTTTTTGACCTAGACTATAGCCTGGACGAATTTTTTAATGATAAATTGTAGATAGTTTTTAATGTTGCATGTCATCTTTCTAATGTCGATATGCGGGGTCACAAATTGGGATGGGTGACCGCAAGTGGCATTACGAGCTGAGCACTTACGTGCTTCGGAGGGCACGTTAAACAGTCGGTCCCGGCTTTTAAGTCGTTACGCAATGACGGAGGCCTTTAGGCGGCCTAAAAACTCCGTCACTAGAGTTGGCCACTAACTCATACGAACATACATACATACATCTCTCTAATTATTTTTGCATACCGCTAAGGGTCAAGCATGTTGTTTCTTATTCATTATTTGTTACCTTTTTGTGCACATGTCTTTTGCAAATAAATATCTTTATCTTTACCGCTGTTTATTAGAAATCAATTTCTGCCTCAAAATGTCTCCCATCAATTTTACTTACTTCTATTAGACATACACTACGAGTAAATCGGCAATGTGGGGTCTACAAATTATTCAAACGACAATCCACATTGTCTATCCCACAACACTCTTCACACGACTCGACATAATTCAATCTCGTCGTCGCATGTGAAGGCTTCGGTTGTTCAGCACTTGTAGATACGAGTATATTTATAATCTAGCAGAGTTGAATTCGTTGAATTTGTTAAATCTACAATACATACATATTATCACGCCTGTATCCCTAATGGGGTTGGCCTTAGAAACTTGCAGCCACTTCTGATTCTTCTGATATGGTGACAGGTGATCAGCCCATCTTCCATAAAGGTGGTCTATCATGATGAAGAGGATACTATCCCTTAGTCGACTTTAAATCTACTATAGTACGATTATACTCGTATATAAAATACGTGTCGACGACGACTAATGAGTAATTTTCTTATACCTACAGGTAAGTAAGTAAGTAAGTTCGTATGAGCTAGTGGGCAACTCTTGTAACGGAGTTTTTAGGCCGCCCAAATGCCTTGACTATACAATACTATATGTACAGGTACCTTACTCATTATCAGTGGTTAGTGTACTTGCCTTGATAACCATTAAAAGCCATCATCATCATTTTCCTGCCCTTATCCCACTAGGTGGGGTAGGCAGAACATGTTTCCCTCTTCCATTTTCATTAAAAACCATAAGAAAACAAGACCTTAGCGCAATGAAATCAGTTACATCTCGCTACTCTCCTTCCGAATAAAGGATTCAATGATTAGAAAATGCATAACAAAGTGCACCCATCGGGCAGTGGGCGCGCAAATTGACAAATGTAGACGGCACACACACAGACATAATGCTCAACACAGACGCACAACACGCGTGTCTCAGGGCTGACACTGTGATTCTGTCGATTCAAGAGCACTGGTGGACTAGTGGAAGTGTCTCCACATTCCAATCTTTAGGCAGCAGTTTTGAATCCAGTCGTTTACTAATGGATTTTACTGATCTTAAAAATGTGCTCGATTTATAATGTACTTTCAAACGGCGAACAAAACATCGCGAGGAAACTGGCATGTTGTAGAGCCAAAAAAAATAAGACTGCTTTATCTTCAAAATTGTTTTAGCCTCATCTCACGATCTCATAGAAATCAGTTATGGTGTGAAACAGCCACAATCATGCACGTAAAGCAAGTAAAAGCAGGAAAAGTCATCATCATCATCTTCATGCCCTCATCCCACTCTATGTGGGGTCGGCACAGCATGATCCTTGGATTTTAAGAGTCATGCTGTGTAAGAGTTTTGGATAAGGTGTTTTATGACCGGCCGCCTGCCTGACGTCAACCCTCCTTGGGAATACTTGTTTATTGTATCTCATCATGTTGGAGCATACTATCCCTTAGTCGACTTTTACGACATGCTCGGGGAGAGAAGCAGCTGGACGCATTCTATGTTTTTTCTTTACTCCCAGTTTAAAAGCAGGAAAAGTAAGGTTAGGTATATTTTGATCAAAACATTTCCATAGTGAACATCAATATTCTCTCATTACAAATTAGAAGGCTCATCGAAATCTGATCGGCAGCCCTATTAGGCACACATGCTCGGTTCTCGCGCAAAAGGTTCACTATATAAATCAACGGCAACAATTACACACTTTCATGGCAAGTCGGAATTAGAAACTGTCATTTGCACCGTTTGGGGGGAGGGGGGGGTTATTGGTGGGGGGAATAGGGTGCGGGCAAGGGCCTCCCTGGACCTGATTAAAGGATTACAAGGGGTGCCGTCCGGTCTAGTTAGATTTATTATGTGAAGTATTTCTAATAGTTTGCTGCGCTCTCAGTGGCGCCTCTAGAGGAATGTATGCTCGATATAATCAGTTTGAAATTGCTAAAGTCGAAATATTTTGTAATTGTTTGTAAAGGGAACATTTTCCAAAAAAATTGCCAAGCGTGGTTTTTTACCTGAATCTTCCACGCTTGGTCACGTTACGAACAGGTGTAAATGTAACGTAGATTTAAGATGTGTCCAAGTGATCCTAGTGATTTTAAGGAATAAAAAATTATGACTTTGACTTTACTTCTTACTTACTAAGATGGAGTAGGCTTGCCATTCTGAGCTAAGTCGGCCTTGTCCATAGGAAAGACATGGTCAATACGTGCGGAGCTGACTAAGCCGCGGGTTTCCTCACGATGTTTTCCTTCACCGTTTGAGAGAATTTGTATAGCGCACATAATTTTTTCGCACAGAAAAATCCATTGGTACACGACCAGATTTGAACCCACTTCCTTAAGATCAGAAGGCGGGGTCACTATCAACTAGACCAATAGTAACGTGTTTGTAATAAAGTAGAGGCAACTCTATTCAAATAACAAACACCATCAAAGTAGCGAGTTAAATCTCAATCAAATAATCGTGTGAAACAGGCAACAGCTCACGTAAACAATGCCTACTCTGGGTGGTCCGTCGTGCGCCCGCGCCAGAAATAGCTATAAGAAAAACATCGTTAACGCATCGAATATTAAATTGTAGGCGGCTACCGGCACCAGCGATAAAACGAACCACCCACCCGGTGGTAAAAATAGGGAAAGGGTTAGTACATTCAAGTAAAGTACCACAAAATATTGTGCTCCTCGGCAAACTTCGTGTTTTGTATGAAAACCGACATTCTCCTAATATATAATTAAAATAATAACCAACCCTTTATAAAAAGTATCTACATAATTATTGTACTAACATTAAAAACTTTAAGGTAATCAGTATAGAAATAATAAGAAATAAAAATGAGCTCAGTTTTTTATCTGAGTTCGCCTACAGATAGAAAACAGAGCTCAGATCACCGACCGCAGGTAAGGTCCCCAAAAATTATTATTGTAACATCTCTATATTACATATCATCATCGCGTTAGTTCATATATCAGAAGCTATATACTCGTAGATGAAAATTACGAAGGCGCACAATATTTGGTACTACTGTACACAATGCGAACATACAAGTGGCAAAAAATACAAGCACTTCAAAACAAAAACCCCCCCATACTTCGGGAGATTTTTTACTATCATCATCATCATCATGATCATCATCAGCCTATACTGAGTGGCATCGCGACCGTTGAGTACATAGATCAAAATTTAGTAAAATAGAGTTTAAGTATATTTGTTCCTTTGCCGTATTACCAGTCAGGCATTTTCATTGATCGTCATGTCCACTCTCATGTCTTTTACATTTTGTTCTTGGTTCACCTTTGTCGTTGGGTGTACAATTTGGTAATATCCGCAGTGTTCTGTTTTCGTTTGGCTGTATTGTTTTGAAGGGCATTGTCTCCTGACTCCAAATATTAAAAAATACCTTCTTCTATTTATTCCAAAACTATGTATTATTGATTTTTTATACACAAATAAATTGCTAAGTTTTTAGACCCAGTTAGATTTTATTTTAGACGAGCCAATCCTAACATAATTCATCGAACTGATGTGTAATCTAAGTTATGTAGGTTACCTGAATTGCGACAGTCAAAATCGAAAACTACAATTTCTAATTTACCTACAATCTCAAAACCAGATGAATCAAGATTATCACTTCTATTTACTACATCTACCTATTTACTAAATCGATTCAATTTACTAAATATATGCTACATTGATTCAATACATAGAAGATACCCATGTTAACACGCGTCGGAACTTTAGAATTAAATAATTTATCGTCCCGGAGGCTGGAAAATAAATCAATATGCAGGGCATGCATGCTCCCCTCCCACCTCCCCCCTCCCAGCCCTTTCTTGACTAATTAATTAAACAACCGATTCATTACGGAGCCTCCTTCATGCCCTCACATTCGTCTAGTGAGCTAACTGAGCTAAGAGTACGGGCAACAGAATCGATAAAAAAAACTATTTTTTTTAATTGTGTACCGAGTGTACACGTTTTTTCTTAAAAATTAAGATGAGTAGCGATTGATAAATAAGACAGAAACATAGAAAAAGTATCTATTACAAACGATGCATTCGGAAAAGTTAGTATCTTTGTCGAGCACCAGGATTGCCTTAGAAAGATTTCTAGATTTGAAGGACTCTTACTAGGGCTGAAACACGATGAAGGAGACTTCAGACATATTTCTCTGCTACTTGCCAATTGAGTATAAACAACGCCTAATGAACTTTTTATTTTTATATCCATAGTACTGAAAATAAATCAATATTCGAGGTACTTATAATTTGTATTTAACCAAACATTAAATATTTCTCACAAACTAAGACATATAAAAGTATATTTTAACACCCTTCGCGCCCGTATTAATATTCTAAATAAAGGTATTTATTTTAACTACAAATAGTCATATAACTATAATAATACAAGATTATCATGCTTTTTTAATGTCTGGATTGTTTGCCAACGGTACTCAACCCTTCAAGCACCCACGGATCTGAAAGGCCGGGCACTATCCCGCGGAGCGCGCAATTATTTTAATTTCTTCCGCGTGATGAGGATTGATCGAGATGTGATTCGACAGACCACTCATTTATTACCGTAGAGACTTCTAAACTCGAATGGTTTTGTTTACAAATCGGAAATGTGTCCTTCGTTGTTACACAAAGTTTTTGAGAATTTATATATTTTTTAATCTGAAAGTTTGCCTTTGACCACACTCTACCTGATGTTTAGTTACAGTATGGTCTAGGATGGAGCACGCTTACCTAAGAGAGACCTATTGATTTTCGATTTAAAGACACCCATTATTTATCAGGAAATATAGATCCCGGCAGGAGTTCCACATTTTTGCAGTGCGTATGAAAAATGTGGACTCAAAGCGCTTTGTACGAACACTGGGAATGTCAACCATGTACTGATGACGCCTTTCCGACAAGGTCCGAATATTTTAAAATGAGAATTTCATAATGTTTATTTGTTTTGACTAATGGAACGCCCCGCGACTTTTTTTAGAACTTATATTTAGATTTAAAGGAAATAGGATAATTATAATTATCTATTTTTCAGAAACCCTTTTTGTTCCTTGATCTCAACAATTGGTGTACCATTTAGTTTAAGTTGTTAGAAATTCATTCGGTTCTGCGTGAGCAAGAAAAGGTCGCTCGGCAATTTACGCGCAAAATTAATAAATTACCTTCATTAAGGTTGTTTGATTGTTCTGAGGTTAGGTCTATTTGTTTGAAGTGTTTCAAAACAACCTTTTATGTCGAAGGATGGAAGATAAAAGGGAAATAGTTTAGTTTTACGATTGTACAAAAGACTGACTCGTTTATGATATTATTACAATTACTAGTTTACCTGCGCGGCTTCGCTCGCGTGGTGTAAATTATGACATCTTATTTTACCCCTTTTTGAGACGTGTCCATGTATTTATGTTTTAACCATCCAAACCAAGTTTTAAACCAATCGCAACGCCCGTTAAAAAGTTCCCATAGTAACTTTGACACCCCATTTTACTCCTTTTTAAAGGTAGTTTTGAAATATCTTGAAACTGCCTATTTAATATATCCAGACCGAAATTCAAGCCAATCGCACTGCCTTTTAAAAAGTTTCCATACAAACTTTGACACCGTTTTTGGCCCTTTTTTGAGGGTTATATTGATAAACCCTGAAACACGAGTTCAATTATTTTGTATTTTTAATTTCCAGATGAAGTTTCAAGTAAATCGCACCGCCCTTTTAAAGGTTCCCATACAATCTTTAGAAGCCCCTTAAACCCCTCTAGGAGTAATTATAAAAAAATGCATGCTTTATTATTTATTTTAAAGTTTATTTGTAACGAGTTTTGAGCGAATCGAACCAAGGAATAAAATTTTCCACAGAAAATTTGCCACCTTTGCCAAATTTGATTCATTCAAACATTCACATACACAAACTTTCGCATTTATAATATTAGTAGGATCTGATAGTATTATTATTTTTAAATTAATTTCAGATGTAACCTATGAACCAACGACGTCCAAATTTAAAAAAAAAATATGTTACTACTCATACGTTATGGAGTTTTTTAGAATGTAAAATATACATTCATACCTACGAGTAAATGAGGCCTTACGTCCCTACTAATCGTGTCTTTTGTTCTGTCGAACCAGTACGGTGAAATAATTCAAAGGCTCCTTATTTGAACCTAAGCCCTGTCGGACCAGGACAGGTTCTAAGTAAAAAGTAAATAAATCCTTATCATTACTTTTTTACTTTTTTTACTTTGGTTCAAAGACTGCTGTGCCGACCCCTCAAAGAGTGGGATAAGGGCAGGAAGATGATGATGACTGTGGTTCAAAGAATGGCATGGCATAAGACACTACTTAGGTACTTACTTACCTACCTTACTTACCTACCCTACTCATAGACTTTAGAGAAATCAAAGAAGATACTAACTGGTTTTAGACCTGGGCTCTCTCGGTCCGTCCACTGTCACCTTGATCGCCTTGTTGTACGTCGTCACCTGAGGCGGGGTCGTTGACACGGTGATGGTCAATGTGAACGATTTACCTGGAACAAATAAAAAACATGTTCAGAACTTTCAGCTGGTTTTGTATGTTCTTCCAGACTCTCATAATAAGGTTGTGGTATGGTGGAAAAGAATAAGAGGAAATTAAGGTACAAACTCCTTTTTTAAATAGATATAACAATATTTATAACAGGTAGGTATATCTATTGTTGCCTACCCAGTACTAGCGCCATAATGTATTCAATATGTTGGTTTGTGCAAACAAAATATTATTTTCTTTCTAATTCAATACACAGTGGTTGATTTTTTATGCGTATTTCACAAAATTTCGAAAAACAAGATTTAGATACATTTTTGATGATCAAATATCCTTTAAGTTATCCACTCATGTCATTCTCTCTGTAACTTTTCAATCGATTTGATGTGATTATTCAATTGAAATATTATTGGAACAAACTTTCCCAGTGAGCGTCATAAATTCAATCTGTGGTCAACTCTCTTTTCGGCGCCGGTTTTTTGTAGTTTCGATTTGATCACTTCCAAAAGTTAAAAATTGATTGCTGGTTCCATTTCAATTTGTGCACCGACTGACATTTAGATAGTTGTACGACTAACCTGAGCACTAGTTTTTGATACTATGAATAGTATCTCGTATAGTATAGTAATAGTTTCTAGAGATGCTCTTAAAAGTACAATTTTTATTAAACACTAGCTGACCCGACAGACTTCGTCCTGTTCATTCGTCATTTGTATGGGAAAAAGAAAAGGGCTATTTTTAGGGTTTTTCCAGCAATAATTCTAATTTTTCTCGCCGTAAAAACCATCCTTGAACTTCAACGAACATTTTAAAAAAAGATTTGGCCAAATTGGTCCAGGCGTTGTTGAGTTATGCGCTTACCAACACATTTTGCTATTCATTTTTATATAATAGATTATCAAAAAGTTAAACCTTTGAATTTGTAGAGATATTCAAAGCTAAATAATTGCGGTGTACGAAGGACTTGCTCAGGCACTAGTGCCGGCCCGCGTCGAAACTAATTGTCAATCAAAAAACCAATTCGACTACCGCTGTGGAAATTGGAATGCCACTCGCACAAACGTTGATCGCAAAATCTAATGTGGCAGAGACTACTCAGAATATAAAAAGCGCTTGAACAGATATAAACATGGAGTGTGTAAAAGAGCAATTCGCCACAACACATCAGCACGCGTCACAAACAGTGCAGCGACCACTTCATCACGACGTAACATTGCCAATAAAAAAACATTTCCATCTGCGAAAAACCACAGTTAATATTAAATGACCGTCCGTCAAAGCTGTATTGTGGAGAGCGCTGCGGGATGCAGCCAATACCGATTTTGTGATTTTTTTTCTCCTCTTTCGCCCCCACCGCGCAGAAGATGTAACAGTCACTAGTAACATGCTGAAATTTCACTGACTCCACCTGACACATCACTTTGCTGAACATAGCTTGTTTCTAGAACAGGTTCAACACTGATCTCAAGTAAATCGAGTCGAGTTCTGTGACGAAGATAAATGAGTAGCAAATAAATAAAATGGTGAAAGGTTTCAACTTGCCTGTGCCATCAATAACCACCAATGAAGACATTTCAATTTTGCGGTTTTAAAAAGGAAATATTAGGAAATTATTTGATTTCCAACACATATAGAGAAAGATAATTATTAACTTCTCTGCTGGACTGTGAGTAAAGAAAAAACATAGAACGCGTCCAGCTGCTTCTCTCCCCGAGCATGTCGTAAAAGTCGACTAAGGGATAGTATCCTCCAACATGATAATGATGAGATACAATAAGCAAGTATTCCCAAGGAAGGTTGACGTCAGGCAGGCGGCCGGTCATAAAACACCTTAGCCAAAATTCTTACAGCATGATCCAAGGATCCAAGGATCATGCTGTGCCGACCCCACATAGAGTGGGATAAGGGCAGGAAGATGATGATGATGATAGAGAAAGATAAAGCCTACTTCACATTGAAAGGTGTGAGCAGTGACACAGGCAGCCGGGTGGGGTGTGGGAGAGTGACATGTAAGCTTTAATGGGCCCTGGGCGGCCGCTGGCTACACGCGAAAAAACTGAAAAAAGCCTCATTCATACGTGATTTCATGTGTAGGCTACTTTCTGCGGGTTCGGCGGTGGAGCTCGTTAAAAATGGAGCTCGTACACAGCTTGTTGCGGCCTATCGGAGTTTATTAACGCGAGGAGCGCTCGACGTGTTATAAGTGTTTTTGGGTTTCGGTTCAATGATGTTTCGTCACATTATCTTATATTTACACGGCTTTTAGAATGAATGTACTGCATATATTCCACAGAACACTTTTAACGTATCCGAATTGCATTGCTTTCTCATAATTACTTTCTTATTTCTTGTGTTCAAAGAAATGCTGGCAATTTCACGCGATTTCTGAAAGGGTTAAATTAATTATAACATGAAAGAATTCAATTTGCTTAGTTTGATTACTTTTTGGACAAAGTACCTATAAAAGTCATCGAGTCATTGATACACGAAGACGAAGTAAACGACGCTCTTCACCGTTGGCAGGCATATTACCATTTTAAAATCCTTTAGTACGAAAGTATTTAAAACCCAAAACGTTGAAGCGTTTCAAACATCGGAACCTATCACAGAAATCCGAAGACATAAGAATGATGGACCAGTCCGTACCAGTCGCGGCCTGCCGCCGTCTACAGCGCGCCTAAATAAATAACCCCTACTTAATGTACCCAGAACACGATACCGCACAGTATTCTGAAGTACAGTATCTTTGCGTGGTTCTACTAAAGAAATAAATATATTTTTCATTGAATTTTTCACAGTTTTCACATTTAGCACAGGTTCAGATAGTAAAGCTATAAAACTGAAATATAACACTTTTTCATAAGTGATGCTGAAGACCAGAAATGCATGCTATGGGATCCGATATGGTATGTACTCGTATGTGGAAACATAATCCATTTTATTTCGTCTTCCTAAGCACCTTGCTTTATATTTTATCTAAAACTAAACGTCTATTATTATTATTATTATAATTATTATTTTTAAGCTTATGGTTTTTAGCAGTGCATTCTCTGCTAAAAATAATAACAAAAAATGTCTATCAGTCTAATCAGCGGTTCCACTAACGGCTAACATTGGGTAACCACACAGAAGAAAAAGACAGTTCTTAAACAAACCAACTAAATATTTCAAGACGTGGCCGTGGACAGAGGTCTGCACTAAGTATCTATAAATTTTTAGATCGCCAGGTAGACCACCAACTACGTGATCTGATGAACATTATGAAGATGGCAGGTATCCACTGAATTAGGTTAATACAGCATCGGAAATAATGGCGTGATGAGACATAGACCAAGTAATGGGTGAATGTGGACTGACATGATGATCATGATGATCAATTTGTATATTTACTAATATTATAAATGCGAAAGTTTGTATGTATGGATGTTTGTTATTCTTTCACGCAAAAACGGCTGAACGGATTTTAATGAAACTTGTAATATACATAGTATGTGTGATGGAATAACATATAGGCTACTTTTTATGCGGGTACCACGCGAGCGAAGCCGCGGGCAGAAGCTAGTATAAACATATAACCTATATTACTAGTTATTCAAATCTTACTGTGGTATCGGTGTTTATAGGCTCACAATTCGCTCGCGCCCTTCGAGACATGCTAAACGATTGACACGGAAAGTTGAGGCAGTTTTCTTTGATAGGCTGCGGGTGTTGGGGCATGATTTGAGTACGACACTTGTTTTCATAGCTTTACAGGCTTTCAAACATTTGGTTTTGGGGTTTATAAAAAAGTGGGATCACATAGCAGCTACATTTTTGAGTCGAGCCGGTGAAAAATATTATTTTAAATTTCTTTGGGGAGACACAGATATAATATACTAGCTGCCACCCGCGGCCTCGCTCGCGTGGTACTCGGATAAAAAATAGCCTGTATATTAATCTAGCACATGTACCTACTATGTATATTCCAAGTTTCATTCAAATCGAAACGTCTAGTAAAAGGTCTTCAGATATTAAAAGTGATCATGCCCGGTCAGGTATTGTTCCGTAAATGGTGACCAAAAATTAACTAGTAACATGGCGCACACGGTCGCATTACGGCCTATTATATTATGAAATGCGTATATCCACAAAGATACAGATACTTTTTTATCCATGTGCGAAATTATTGTTATCCTTTTTCTTGCTACAAGTAATAAAGGAAAACCAAAAGTGAGAAGAACCTAAAACGAATTTCCGCTCAACTCAAGAACTTTCCAACTGCAATTTGAGCCATTTGCAATAATTGAGTGCTAAATGTGCTAATGTCTGTGTAGTTCCGACACTTGCACTACTTCAAAATGGTCGACAACTCGACTATTCTACTTGAAATTATATTGTGGATATACTTTTTTACATAGTGCAAGATTTGCTTAGTTTGAGGCTAGATGGCGCTGTGTGAAATGTCCACAAGTATTTATTTTATTATTATAGTTATTAGTTAGAATGTTGTGTTACTTTTACTGATTTATTTTGCTATCATGGATCTCTCTGTCACCATGTGCTCGATCTATGCGACCTACATGCCTAGTGAGTTAAGTATCAAAATACTATAATACAAAAACATATTAAAACACCTATAAAACTAAATATTTTTTGGTTGCCAAATCATACAAATATTTTTTGTAATAAGTAAATATTTGTATGATTTGGCAACCAAAGAATATTAAGTTGTGTATTTTCACGATTTGAATTTTATCTCATTCAAAGTGCCTTATCCACACTAGGCCAGCACGACTCAGCTACATTCCCTAATAGCTGGATGCAATCCAATTTGACAGCTGTCAAATACACGCCTCGCCGTGTCGCAGTCGCGATTACGTCGCAGGACGGTAACGACGTGCTAATGCCTCTTCGCTAATTGACTGAATTAATATGCCGATCTTAAGTACTTATTGCCGGAGATACGAGACAAGAGGCGTATATTGATGGCAAGAAAGCTCTAGTTAAATGTTTTTTTTTTATGTAACTAGGAATTAAATAAATAAGAACCTAGTGAATATGTTTTCGTAACTATTTTGTAAATTTTATTGGCATATCCCGACTCATTAGAATTACTTTTGTTGATCGTCTAAAATAGTTTTGTTACAAAAATATAGCATGATATTGTAAAGTTGTACAAAAAATCATAACACTCAAAACCAACTTTATAGACACACTCTTCCAACTTTAGAACCATCTAAAGAAAATAGTTTATTAAAATTTGTAAGCCTACCTTGAAGCCTAGGTAAAAGCTACATGTCCTAAAGTCCGTAAATTGTACTAAAACTTCCATAATATCGGCTGAGAGCGTCCGATCAGCGAACTAATAACGAAACGTGTAATAGAGCGTGAGTCTGCGTGACGCCGCAAAGCATAGTTACGTAACTACTCCCGAAACCAAGGGGCGACCGTAAATGAAATGGTAGTTTTCCACTGTGGCTAACCGGCCTGGTAAACTGGGTAACCGGGTAACAGGGTAGCCGGGTATATGGTGCCCGGGTAACCAGCCTGGTAGACCGGCTGCGGCCGCGTTATGGCTGACAAGGGCTGTTATAGTTGACGACCACGGGCGTTGCGTGCTGGCTACATTGTGTTTGCGTGTGGATTTGACTCAATTTCGCTATTAAAATTGTTTCCATTTTCGCATGATTTATTTCACAACTTTAAAAAAATATTGCATCAAAGTGATCATCAACATATGAAAATAAGATGTACTGTAACCGCGATGTATTTAAAGAACTTTTTAAAGGAGTTTTTATTCAAATGATTGCAAGACCGCAGCGCGCGCCCCGCCTCTACGGAAGAAATCGTTTTCCCGACATTTTCCATTGGCTGGCGGGCGAGAAGGCGGGCCGTTTCTTCAAGTCTTCGCCGAGACTAACTTTTCATTTGCACAGCTCTGAAATATAGCTTGAGATTAAAGCGCAACGTGGAAGTTCGGACTGCGGTTTTTCCAGACGCAGCACTTTTTTATCCGCATCATGGTGTAGCTTAATGCGGAATTTCAATTACTTTGATCAGACGTATAGCATCTGCATTGATGTGTGATATACTAAATTACATTTTATTAAAGTTCACAGAAACTTTAAACTGTACATTGAGTCCAGCCACACAACGAAGATACAATATAGAGATAGAGACAATAATGAAAAGTGGATGAAGTATGCAATCTATTGAATAATTCATCATTTTAATTATGGAAAATATTTACGCTGATATTTTTTCTACAAAATCTGCATTAAAAACTTTCTTGAAGCCGAAGACGATGTATAAACTAGGTACGTGCTTTGTTTTTGCAGAATCCATAACTCTTCACAAACAAAGCACGTAATCACAATCTAAAGATATTTTACTTAAAATGCAGTACTTTTCCAGACATAGGCCATCTTGGCCTAGCTTATTCGAACAAGAGTTCATAAGGGCTTTACGCTCGATGACTCGATACTGGGTGTAATAAGACTACTCCCGAATACTGAAAGTACAAGTACAGCTAACCAGGACAACAGATATATCTCAGCCAGCAATGTATGTTGAACATGCGGCGGTGGCGGTGGACACGCGGGTCCTTCTCCACGTACAGATTATTATTTCACTTTACATTGCGTTTTTAACAATTTTTATAATTTACACGCAGGCAATTTAGGTATTTTTTACTTCAAATTATGTCATACCTCAAATAAAAGTCAGAAAAGTCGTATGGTCGTATGGGTAGAGCCACAAGTAATCATAAGATATCTAGCAGCCACTCCTGATTCAGTCTCAAGACGGTGAACCATGATGATAGGTCTATTCATAATCATGGTTTGAATTCACTGTTTCTGTTTTAGGTAGTAGTCATAATACACCCAGTATTCGTTTGGTGAAATACTCATCAAATCCCTCTTGTATTTTCCATTCGTCAGATGACAACAGTTGCTTTCTAGATGGGGAAACCCCGAGAACGATATCATTTTATTGGTTCGATTGTACCGTCACAGATAACAATACTAAAGTGATCAGGTTTACTACTCTGTGCCTATGGGATACATCCTAGTGCCATCTAGGATGCCTTGGAGAAATAACTTTTTTCCTTTTAAGAATCCTTATTAATTTTAAATTATACTTATGCTTCATTTGATAAAATGAAGTGATGCATTCTGTAAAACTATTTAGTGCAATTCCCATACCAATCTGACACAGATAAATGCTTGTCAAACAAGACTGGAGCTGATTTAGAAACCAAGGAGGCCTTTTGCTCAGCAGAGGGACAATTCAGGTTAATAGTAATAAGCAATAGATGTTTCAGCCAATTTCGTTGTGCCTTTACGGAGATGTGTTGTATCAAACACACACACAAAAAACGTTGTCATTTAAATGATGATGATGATGATGGTGATGATAACCGCCCGCGGCTTCGCTAGTGTGGTACCACGAAAAAAATAGCCATAATGTTAATCCAGCACATGTACTATGTATATTCCAAGTTTCATTCAAATCCGTTCAGCCGTTTAGGCGTGAAAGAGTATCTAACATCCATACATACAAACTTTCGCGTTTATAATATTAAAAAATATTAGTGTGATATTTACTTAGCTATATTATAATCCACCCTAAAAAAACACTAATTACTGGAACTGGATACTAGGTATGCACATTAACTCTTTTACCTTACCGGGGTTGTGGGTTCTATCTATCTAGTTGTCACTAGTTCTTTCGAAGCGGTGTGGTGAAATAAATATAATAAATATTTGTGGACATTTCACACAGTGTACTATGGGATTCAGATGGCCTATAGAATACTTATATACTTTTTTTTGTAAACACAAACTTATACTACAACACCCAAACCGTGGCGGGCGATTGCTCGGCAGAGGCGCAAGAGGCGCGGGTTCGATTCCCGCTGCGGAAGAAATGTTTGCATGATCTGTAAATATTTCTTCCGGGTCTGGGTGTTGTGGTACCTTGGTACTCGTAGTTTCTAATACCTACGACACAGGGAATCCTAGTGTGGGGTCAGGACTATGTTGTGACTGTTGGGTGTTATTTACTTATTATTATTTCTCCCGTAGCGGGAATCGAAGTCGCGCCTCTTGCGTCTCATCCGAGCACTCGCCCGCCACGCCACCGAGGTCGTCTCTTTCGTGGCCGTCTCAAAGGATCCTTTGGTGCACTTGACACATGTTTTCGAACTTTCTACTGTTCTACGACGCGCCACTTTCCTCACGATATTTTCCTTCACCATTTGAGAGTACTGGTATAGCGCACATAAATATTTAGAACAGAAAAATCTATTGGTGCACGACTGGATTTGAACCCACGACCTAAGGATTAGAAGGCGAGGCCGCTACTACTAGACCACCAGGGCTTTCGCGTAGATACTTAGAGTGGGACAATGGAACCTTATAACACTTAGATGGTTTTGTAAGTTTGTTCAATTTCATAAAATGTTATTTTTTGTTGAAACGTTATGACGAAAAAAATATATTTTATCCTTGCGCTTAATGCTCAAGATTTTAAATTACGCATTTAAAGTCGACTAAGGGATAGTATCCTTCAACATGATGAGATACAATAAGCAAGGCCCCAAGGAGGGTTGACGTCAGGCAGGTGGCCGGTCTTAAAACACTTTAGCCAAAACTCTTACAGCATGACACATAGAGTGGGATTAGGGCAGGAAGATGATGATTTTAAATTACTCTTTTATTGTTGAAGACAGATCAAATTTATTTTTACCCGATTGCGAAGAAAGGGTGTAAGTGTTTCGGGTGTATGTATGTAATATGTATGTGCCTATGTATGTATGTATATATGTGGATTTATTTGGCGGAATGGCAAGATGGATTTTGACAAATGAGGTGTCGTTGGTTTCGTCTAGATGACGAGAGTGTCATAGGCTGTGTAATGTGTCAAAAAATCTAATATGACAGCTGGATTAGGCTACCTAAATTCTAAGCAAAATACTTGTATTTAATTAGTAGTCAAATGCACGAAAGAAGCCTTTAGGGCGCACTTTAAATCCTCTCACTACAGTGATTCTAAAGAACTAGTGATACGAATTAGTAGTGATTTTCCTTTTTACTGTCAGTATATTTCACTATCTTCCTAAATACAGGAAGGCACATTTTTTTACAGATTTTGAAGCGTTTTTATGAACCCCTTAGCAATGTAGCTATAGGCCATCCACAACCCGACTTTCCCACTGCTAGGCATAAACTTCTTTCTGTACCATATATCTAGTTTTGTGCTAATCTGGCCCACGATTTTGACTCAAAGTCAAAGTCAAAAAAAAATGTATTCCATAAAGTCACGGGGATCACTTGGACACGTCTTAAATCTACGTTGCATTTACACCTGTTCGTAACGCGACCAAGCGGGGAAGATACAGGCAAGAAACCACGCTTGGCTATTTTTTTGTAAAATGATAATGACTACTTATATCATTTACCAGAAAGAAGTAGAAGTTTTTTTAATTGCAGAACGACCCATGTTCCTATAACCACATCTCGTATTTAAAATCCTATTAATATTATAAACGAGAAAGTTTGTATGTAGGGATGTTTGTAACTCTTTCAAGCAAAAACTACTGAATAGATTTTAATGAAACTTGGAATATACATAATACGTGTGCTGGAATAACATATAGGCTACTTTTTATCCAGGTACAGCGTGAGTGAAGACGCGGGCGACAGCTAGTCTTACTATAAATTTATTTGTAATTTGACTGCGCATGAAATTCGTTACCTGGATAACCTAAAGGCTGGGTTGGGCTTTAGGCATTTTATTTTTATTTTTGATACAATGCGAGCAAAACCGCAGGCGGAAGTTGACATTACATACAGTAACAGTTAAAAGTATTATGAAATTTAAATGTTTGAATAGCTTCCTACAACATAATTTTGTATATCGGTGTTTTATCTATGCAATATTATGACGTGAAATAGAATAATTGTATTAGTAATAAAAATAATATAGCAATGATTGGGAAAATAACAGGTGGTTCCGTAACTTTTCCTTGTTAAAAGTAAACTTTCTTAAGAAAGGGCGGGCGGAACATCCTGCTGGGCGGAAGTAGCCGCCCGCCCGCCTTATTTGACATTCATTCTAAGTGAAGGGAAAAAGTTTCAAGTACTTCTCAATGTCATGGTCGTCCTTTGCAGAAACTTTTAAGCTGTTTAACTTTTTGCTTTGATTTATTTTAAAATACTTCGAAAACGGAATTTGTTTACATTTTATGAGTTGAGTTATTGGCTTGATCGAATCTATTTATCTAAAGAACCACGCAGAAAAGTAAACTACTACATTCTATTTACTCACTGATAGATGTATGTTACAATTTACTTTGGCTCAGATGTTTGATAATTGAAATCTGAAGATTTATGCAATAAATACACCTTGTTATAATATTTATATTTTAGTTACTTTGTTTTCCCAATACAAAGGTAGGTAAAAAAACTGACAATGTATTAATTTTTTTTAGTTAAACTAATTAGTTATTAAGTTTAATAAAACCATCGATTCACATAACTGCACCTTCAGCACTCACCGCGACCGCTGCGGCCGACGAACCGCAAGTCGTTGAACTTGGCGACCTGGTTCTTCATGACCGCGGAGCTGTTCCGGAGCTCCGCGCAGCAGTTCTCGTCGTTGCCGGCGCGCACAGTGACCAACGTGCCGTCGCCTACGTCACCCAGCGCCACCACCTTGAACGCCACCGGCAGCGTCTTGTTCGAGCGCCAGTGCGGCGGCAGCACCGTGCACACGAAGTGAGGACTCCCCGTGCGCACCAGCTCCCCCGGGTGCTCCGACAGGAAGTCCCCCAGCGTGCGCTCCGCTAGGATGTCCGACGTCATCTTGGTGTACGTCTCGTGGAGCAGCGAGGAGCTGGTGTCGGGCGACACGGCGCCGCTGCTGGCACCCGGCAGGTGCATCCTCGACACCCGCGCCCGCTGCGTGCTGCACATCGAGTCCGCCTCCCGCCCGCTACATGGCACTACCCACCCGCCGGACCATCGTTGTCACGCGACATCCTCGCCCATCCGATACATCATCCTCGAGCGCTCCGCTCGCGATGATGAGACGTGACGTCGTTGCTAGGGACGCGCGGCACTTGACGCGGTGACGTCACGGCGGCCTTGCCACACTTTTTTCCCCGGTGAATGAAAAGTTCGGCGGCGGGCGGCCGGGGGACGCGAGGGGCCGATTTTTTCCGGCGGCGCGATGGGGTGGCTCCCCCGCACGTGGCGAAAAAAGTTTTCACTAGTTTCACTGACGGCTGCACTTTTTACACGGCGCGTATTTACGCGATGGCTTTACGCACGTCGCTCTCGCTTTCGTTCACGGATACGGTGTTATTTTTTCTTTCGGTTTAATCGTGTTCCGGCTTCGATGTGGACGTGCGTGCTGCGTCGAGGAGCGCGGGATGCGTGCGAGGCGTGCGTCGGGCGGCGCGGCCGTGGTTCGACTCGCGGCCCGAGGCGGTCGCCGCTCGGTTGCGGTGGCGGCTCGCGGTGGCTATTAATACGCGGCGTGCGTCCGCGCCCGTCGACTTCGGACAAAGTTTCGCGGGTGAGTCGGTGCGGCTCCGCGGCACAGTGGTGGCTGGCGGCGAGCGAGAGGCGGCGACGGCGCGGGCGCGGCGGGCGGCGGAGCGCACTTTGCGGTCAGGGTGGGTTGGGTTTAAAGCCGCCGAAGGATAAAACATACAAATAAACACGTGTTCGCGCCGGCGCGAGCGAGAGCTGCGGCGATAGCGGCGGTGCAAGCGGGACGGAGCGCCGCACTTGCGGCATTTAGCTGCCGCGTCGCGTCCCGGGAGCCGGCGACTGCCACCTCTCGCACACAACAGCTGATCTTGACATCATCAACAATAACCGTGTACGTTTCCTATATTATACACGCACTCTCAACACAAACTTATAATCAGAGTCAATAGTTGGTCGGTTCAATAAATATAAAAGCTTTGTACAGAATCATCATCATTTTTACTATTGAAATTTTGGTCATGCTTTCCGCTAAAATACATAAAAACTAAAAACATAGTACAAAATAAAAAATACCATCATAACCTCAGTGACAAAAAACTTCCAATTCAAATATTATCATTACAGTGAATATTTTTTTCTTATCGTGAACACGTGATACGCTACACCGCTACACTATGCCAGGAACTAATCAAAATTGGATTAACCCGAAAATCTTCCTGTTGTTCATCTACCCCAATCTCACCCAGTCATCAAAGGCAGGTGACATAATTAATGAACCTCGGGGCTAACTAACAACGCACTTTCTATGGGCGCATGTGATAGACGGCCATCGTACATAGTTAAGGCGGGTCGGGTGGGATCAGGTAACGAAGCCTATTAAGAGCGGCCGTATCTCAAAATCTGCTTACGGGATAAGTCTAGGTTCAACGTTTTAGAGACTCATTATAAGGGTCGAGTCGGGATCGGCTAATATGTCAAGATCAGCTGAAGGGTGAGAGATAGTTTAATCATGAAAAATAAGTAAAGAGATATTTCGATGACTTACCAAATTAAAAACCATAAGATATAGGGTTAAGACTAAATAAGTGTAATTGTAGTCATAATCCATTAAAATGTCTGTTTTTTTTTCAAACGAGACGTCCTAAAATTAGTTTATAATATACGAGTAAACAAAAAAAAAAGCGACAGAAATTACGATCATTTTGCCGGACACAAAAGCAAAAATCTATACTTACCGAGTAGCTTCTGTCAGGATTTCAATAATATTTATAAAAAATGAACAGTATGTATACATAGTGATTGTATTAAACACTGTCTACGCCGTAGCACCACTACGTAACGTAGAGCATTCGTAGAGGGTCTACAGTGGACTAGGTACTTCCAGTTTTCTGAGTTCCTACCAGCTGTATTCACTATTGAGTACGCTTTTGCATAATCAACCAACAAGTCCATTGATAGTTCGAGCACCCTAAAATATCCGACTACAAGCTAAACTAGATCTTATCACGATGCATTTAGGTTCACAATGTATGTAAAGTGTATGGACGCACGGACACCCATTAGAGAGACTCGCTGCAGCTGTCATTTTCGCAAACCACTTTGTACACTCTATCGTGCACTTAAATAAAGTATCTATATTGGTATTATTTCTTAGATGTATTTTTATCCAGTCTAGAAGTAAATAGGAATAGAAAAAGTAGTTGGTAATATGAAAAAGTGTAAATGTGAATTATCCCAAGCCCAATGATAGGTATGTTAAAGTTTTTTATACTAACTTAGTTTTGTATTGTTGGGCTTTAAAATGTTTTAGACTTTTATAATTTACTAGCTGCCGCCCGCGGCTTCGCTCGCGTGGTATATGGATGGAAAATAGCCAATATGTTAATCCAGCACATGTACTATGTATATTCCAAGTTTCATTCAAATCCGTTCAGCCGTTTAGGCGTGATTGAGGCACAAACATCCAAACTCACAAACTCACAAACTTTCGCATTTATAATATAAGTAAGAAGTAAGAGTAAGATTTTTGGATTTTTTGTAGTAATTTAAAAATAATGATTTAATTATAAGTTAAGTTTTACTTAATATCACTCTCCGTCATGAAGGAAAATTGATACTGTACTTAGTCAGTTTTAAAATAATGAAGTCAAGATGGTGTATTGTGGCTAGAACCCATACATACAACATTGAAGTCTTTTTACAGGCACTTTTTATAGGGATTAGGGTAGAAAGATAATTATTGGTACAACGAAGCGTGTTATAGTCTACTCTATATAATTTTTTTTGTAAATACATATTTATAATACATAATACTACAACACCCAGACCCGGAAGAAATATTTACAGAACATACAAACATTTCTCCCGTAGCAAAAATCGAACCCGCGCCTCTTGCGTCTCCTCGCCCGCCACGCCACCGAGGTCGTCAAACTTGTAGTTCTATATCACGGTATCACGGTAAAAGTCGGTTTTACAGCTAGTCTCCAATATTAATAATGATATATCCTTCCGGACCTCAATGATAAAGCAATCAGCAGCTCTCAAACAAATATTGATTGTAGCTCCCTTACAACACAAAATCAAACCTTTTATTTAAGTCCAAGTACACAGGGGGTACATTGTTTGCGAGGGCTGAGGGGATGGCTGGGGAGATAGTTCAACAACCCTTTGACCAGAGGCTAAGCAGACGATTAGAAAATTGAGCCTGTATAATTCATGCGCCCTTCAGGCTCCTCATAATTTATGAGCTGTAGATTTAGATGAGCTTAATGTTCTTTAGGCTGAGATCTATAGATCTTTCGAGGTCAGTATTTACCCTATAACCATTCAAAAAAAAATCATTTTTTTTTATTTCGGAACAAAAACATTAGAGCTAACAAAAACACTATACCAGTACTCTTACAACGGCGAAGGAAAACATCGTGAAGAAACCCGCGGGTTAGTCAGCTCCGCACGTATTGACCATGTCTTTCTTGTGGACAAGGCCGAGCTGAGAGGATGGAATAGGTGCTGGGCAAGCCTACTCCATCTTAATTCGTCCCGGGCACTACAGCCAGCATCCCGTTAGTGTAGGCTAAAAAGTTGCCTCCTGACTCTGTATAAATCATGTATATAGATGGTAACAGGCCTGAGTTTATTGTCACACGTATTGTTAGGACAGGATTGTTATTTCAGGCAATTGTACCAAAAATCTGAACCGAAACAAGCATTAAAGCAATCGGAATGAAATCCAAGCGGCTGTAGTTTATAACGAAGGGCAGTAAGCGGGTAAGCAGACGGGCATTTAACCGCCAGATTGCAATAAACATGGCGTAGTGGACGCGGAGCCGTTCGGACACAGCTTGGCTACGGGGAACAGGGGAATATGTGGAGACTCCTATTTGGACAATCATCATCTACAAGCTCATAGCTCTACTGGGCGTAGGCCTCCGTTTGTCCTCACGCATCGTAAAATTATGGCCCTTCCAGATGTCGTCTACCCATCGCGCAGTTGGACAATCCCTCGGTCAAAACCTCAACCTGCCATCACTTCGTTTGGCCAAGTGGTCTACAAGATTTCACTTGAGTTCTATTGCCTTCTTTACGAAGGCTTTGGACAGTGACTTTTAGGGTTCCATACCAGAAGGATGCCAACGGGACCCTATTACTAAGCCTCCGCAGTCCGTCCGTCCGTCAGTCTGTAAGTAGTAGTCTACTCACAGGCGTACTTTAAATCCTTTCACCACACTGGTTCAAAAGAACTAGTGACACGACTAGAAAGTGGTAGTTGTGGTTTGAATAGTGAAACTAAAATGTAGTTTGTGACCGCCACTACTTTTGAAGCAAGTATGAAATCCAGTTCCAGTTTATTTCATTTTAGTCCACAACTTTAGTCTAGTTTATTCCAGTTTAGTCCATTTATTACAGTAGTTTCCTTAACTCTGAGTGATTTACTCATTAACTTTTATATTTTAAACATAATTCCAACCGACCGGACATTTTTACGCTCATGTAAATGATTAGGAATGGTTTTATTTTCAGGAGTAGTATTATGCATTATTGGGATTCTGTTACGTATGAGAACGTTTTATACGCGATTACTTCTTAATCTACTCTGCTGGACTGGAAGTAAAGAAAAAGCATAGAATGCGAATTAAGCAGCAATTTTAAACATTTTGCTTTCGACTCCACAGCACTATCTGGCGAGAGGTCCTACCGAGCGGACCGTCCGGCGCCCTCGTTAGAGAAGCTCAAATTAATGCAGGCCATTCTCCGGGTGACGCTGCCCAGTTGTTCTTAAATCTAATTACAGTGCCTGCAGCGCCTAAACGCACACGCTGATTAATTGCTCTGCTCTACCTACGAGGTGGGATCTTCATCATCATCATCCACGGCCCGACTTTACCCACTGCTGGGCATAGGCCTATCATTTGACGACCTCGGTGCCGTGGCGGGCGAGCGCTCGGCTGAGACGCAAGAGGTGAGGGTTCGATTCCCGCTACGGGAGAAATGTTTGTATGTTCTGCAAATATTCCTTCCGGGTCTGGGTGTTGTAGCATCATAAGTATGTATTTATAAAAAAAAAGTATATAAGTATTCTATCAGCCATCTGGTGCCCTTAATACAAGCTATGCTTAGTTTGGGGCTAGATGGCGCTGTGTAAAATGTCCACAAATATTTATTTATTTATTTGTGCCATCCATAACTGTCCGGTGCTAATCTCGTCAATGCACGACCCACAGTTTTGACAATATCGTCTGCCGATAGGTGGGATCTTAGTGGGACTAAAATAAAACGTTTACTTTATACACATTCATATAGGACATACAGGAGCCATTTATTTGGTACATATATGGATAAGAGCCACTTAAATAGGCGACTTTTTGACATCAAATAGAATAGTTTTCAGAAAGAGTGGTAATTTGAAGGTTTATTTTAATTAGGTTGCAGGATAAAGTAAGCCTCTAGTAAATAATTACTATTTTAGAATATAATTATACTATTGGTGGAGGATTACCATATAAAGTTACGTCTACACTTGCCCATATTGGAGTCACACAGTAACGTTTCCACAATAATGCTAGATTTCCTGTGAACTATTCCAGCCAATCAGAAAACTGTACCAGGTTATAAAAATCTTTCAACAAACAGATTAGTTCGCGGTGAAAAATGCAATTTTTATTTACTTCTCGGAATTTGCTGTTGATTGTAAAATAAAACGTTTACCTCAGTTTTATGGTTCTGGATCGTCTGGCCAATTAAAATATACGCCTGTATTTTGTTGAATAAAGTGAAAAGCGTTTTTCAAAGTCTCCGATGCATGCAACGGATGCGTGCGATGCATGCGCAGTTTGTATTTTAGAAGAAGACCAAAATCGCTTGAGATCTGATTTACTTTTCTTCGGAGTAACCAAATAGAGACAGCTTGCTTCTCCACAAAGTAGAAGATGATTTTTAACTTCTAGTTCCACGTTCTATAAGTGTGTGTCATGTAAGGATTAACCAACTGACTATATGAGTCGTCATAGAAATTGAGGCTAACCCACAGGTTTTACCAGCACTTTTTAAACTTCCCCCAAACGCGAGGGCGCCGCTAAAACACAAGTTGTTGCGAGTTTAGAATTGTTTTCGAAAAAAGAAACTTTAATTTCTACATTTTAAAACAAAAGTCCGGCGGGATAATGGCTTGAACGTGTTCCTTTTATGTGCGGGTTTGATACGAAGGCTATGACTGATGTGGAATTCCTTTACTTTGGGGTTTGCCAAGTTAAATATTTTTGGGCAAATGCTTTGTCTATGTGAAGTCTTTAGGAATTTCTGGCATATATTTGAATAAGCCGGACCCGATTCTTTTGAGTCATATTGGAATCCACAAAGGCCTACCTAGACATTTTCAAACTGGAAATTCTAAAACTATTTTGTTTTCTAATCGGCTTAAGCCATTTAATATGAACATAATGCATTATTATGAGTACGCCTTTTAGAAGTAATCTGCCTCGGGTTACAGTTTTGGACCAGTTAAAATAGCGGTATGAACTGAAAACGGGTGCAGCGGCGATTATAAATGAAGTGTTGACCTAGGAGGTGTGTTAAGACGACGCAACGCAAAGCTCAACATCATATATCACTATTATTCTGCTCTTTATGCACAACGAAAAACTCATACATTACTACATATTTACGATCCAAATTCATTTCCACGTTCCATTCAACTTTTATTACACTTAATTTTGCTCTTTGTTTACAGCGAAAACAATCACAGAAGCAAACAAGTAATCGACCGACTTGAAATCTCAAAATTAGCCTAAATACACGCACAAAATACACCATGGGAAGAATGTAACCCTTTCACATAAATTGCAAGTTCGTATTTAAAACGCGGGCATTACGGCTTCTCAGGCATGCGAGGGGTTGACCGGCGCACGGAAGAAAGGGCTCATTTTCATTAGGCAGATGCGTATAGATTTATATAGCTTGCTGGTTTTCCTATGGTTCTCAATACTTACATAAATAAATAAATAACACCCAACAGTCACATACATAGTCCCGACCCCACACTAGGATTCCCTGTGTCCTAGGTATCAGAAACTACGAGTACCATGGTACCACAACACCCAGACCCGGAAGAAATATTTACAGAACATGCAAACATAATTTCTTCCGCAGCGGGAATCGAACCCGTGCCTCTTGCGTCTCTGCCGAGCAATCGCCCGCCACGCCACCGAGGCCGTCATAATGAGAAGCAAACTTAAAAAAAGTTTCGTTTCCATGAAACATCCTGGGGAATAATCTTAAAAAAAGACTCATGTATTGAAGTATGGTTGTGAAGTATAGCATTATACCGATAGCATTTTCAAGTCACCATCTCCTGCATCTAAGAGTCAGCGTTATTTTAAAATCTTTCTATTAGGCATAATCTTTGAGAACCAGTGGCCCTGCTAACGAGAACACACCGAGTCCGGCAACCCTTCCGTTTGAAGCCAGGGAAGCACTTTTTGTCTACACCTACATTCCACCGAGGAGACTCAAAGCATTCTGCAGAGGCGATGACTCAAGTATGTAAGGCGCCCAGACTGACCGTACATACATTAGTTTGTATAGTGTCTGATCATGAAAATCTGCAGATGAGAAAATAAAGCTTTGAATTCTTTAAGAATCCGTATTAATTTATAGAATTTATTTTATTGTATAGTAAAATCATCATCTGCGGTGTGGCTATGATTTTTGTAGCTATAAGAAGGGACTGTATAATCGGAATTTTGCAGTTTAAAAATACATCCTTCTTAATATTATAAACGCGAAAGTTTGTATGTAATGGAGGTATGGATGTTTGTTACTCTTTCACACAAAAACTACTGAATGGATTTTAATAAAACTTGTTATATACATAGTACATATGCTGGATTAACATATAGGCTATTTTTTATCCGGGTACCACGCGAGCGAAGCCGCGGGCGGCAGCTAGTATATAGATAAATGACAGGCAGCAGTAGAAAGTTAGAAGCACACGTTAGGAAACATATTAAATATGCTTGGATATGTCTTTGCTCGCGTTATATCCGGCAAAAAATAGCCTGCATGTTATAACAGGTTACGAGCGATTGTATATTCCGTAACATTTAAATCAGTCTAGCCGTTACTCTTAAATTAAGGCACAAACATTTGCGTCTCTGTGATCCAAATTCAGTAGGTAGGTACTTTAATAAATGTTACAAAGCCAATTAAAGTTCGTATCAGACCAATACCTTTTTGATCAGCCTCAACCCCAAAGAAAACTAATTAGCCCCTCAAAATGTTCTAATTAGAAATTCCAATTAGATATTTGGGATCCTCTGAGGTCCAAACAATAATTGTTATCGGCAGCCATCCAAGCACGAAAACCTTTGATTCGGAAATTATTTTGTAACCTACGAATGTACTGTGGAAGGGAAAAGTTATTTGTAGTTTTTTTATATCTAAAATACTTTAATGAATAGGCTTGCCCAGCGCCTTTTTTTTATTGGTAGCCAGCGCCTATTCCATCCTCTCAGCTTAGTCGGCCTTGTCCACAGGAAAGACATGGTCAATACGTGCGGAGCTGACTAGGCGCCGGGTTTCCTCACGATGTTTCCCTTCACTGTTTGATAGTACTGGAACACATAAATTTTTCGCACAGAAAAATCCATTGTTACACGACCGAATTTAAACCCGGGGTCACCACCAACTAGACCACCAGTGCTCTCTCTGAAAATATTAATATTGTATGTAAACCTTCAATATTTTCAGTTTCGTAGCAATCACGCAGTTTGCGTTGTTCATGCGACTGTACCGGAGTCTCCCCTCTCGACATTCGTTAGCCCATAACATAAAGACGGAATAGATTTCTTTTTGATGTAACCACTTCCTTGTTCATAACTAGGTGTGTAGATGACTGTACACATTTGATGCACTTACTTTTTCCGGTGCTTATATGTATATCAAATGATATTTTATTGGATATTTTAAAGGTATGGCTTTGTTCCGACAGACAGGCCTCATAGCTCACTTAGTAGCATTCTGCATTGTTTATTTCCCAACCAGGACAAACATTTATGTGACGAACATGGGAAGTTCACTCATTGTCTTGGTGCATTATCTACTAGAAGTAATTAGTTGCAGCATTCATCAATTTACACCTTTAATTTCAATTTATTTTATTTCATCATTGCAAGCACACATAGAACAAATACATAATTATAACTAACATTTAACTTAGAACAGGCTTGTTCATTAGTAAGTCACAGACAGAACCTACACTAAATTTAGATAACTTATGTTGTAGATCCTGCTTTTCTTCCGGTACTTAACATTTTGTAGCCATCATCATCATCAACATCTAAATTAGCGATAGTGGGTAAATTTGAAAATGTTATTCTAATTTATATAATTTAATTTGGATTTACATGTATTTATGATTAACTAGCTGCCTCCCGCGGCTTTGCTCGCGTTGTATCCAGATGAAAAATAGCCTATATGTTAATCCAGCACATGTACTATGTATACTCCAAGTTTCATTAAAATCTGTTCAGCCGTTTAGGCGTGATTGAGGCACAAACATCCAAACATTCAAACATCCTCACAAACTTTCACATTTATAATATAACTAGCTGCTGCCCGCGGCTTCGCTTGCATGGTATCTAGACAAAAAATAGCCTATATGTTAATCCAGTACATGTACTATGTATATTCCAAGTTTCATTCAAATCCGTTCAGCCGTTTAGGCGTGATTGAGGCACAAACATCCAAACATCCAAACTCACAAACTTTCGTATTTATAATATAAGTAAGATAGGATTGTATTAGTATAAAACTACAATGTCATATTTGTTATATATTGTATAATCAGTTTTTGTAATTAAAAGTTTTATAATATACAAAATCAGGTCGATTCTGTTGTGCATTCTTTCAAACCCAACTTAATCTGACAGCTCGTAAACTATAGCAATCCCTGTTTACTCAATGTAATTTTCATCTACACATACATAGTGAAGTAATACAACACTGGTTTTAGAATATAAATAGTTGTGTGTTCTATTACAATTGCTCAACTTAATATGAACTTGCACCGCTTTTACTGAAAGATCTGTATATTTATTCAACCACTTTTTAGTGTCGATTAGATGTTCACGAACTCTCTGTAGTATGTTTATTTGTTAGTTCCTCGTCGTAAACTAACGGATCTAACAGTTTTATTAGATTAGAGGAACCATAAGTTTAAATAAATAATTCCTATGATTTATTTTGTAAACATTATAATGATCACTTCCAAAATACAGTCAACTCAATAATTCAAGTACAATATTTTTTATTATTTTTAATATTTTTACACTCGACAATTACATACATAGTTCTGACCTCACACTATAATTCCCTGGCCCGGAAGAAATATTTGCAGAACATGCAAACCTTTCTTCCGCAATGGGAACCGAACCCGCGCCTTTTGCGTCTCAACAATCACCCGTCAAGCCACTGAGGCCGTCTTTTTGTTAGTTTGTCGATGTCGTCAGTTAGACCGTCTCTAACTGACGACCTAAGTGTTAACTTACAGTGCGTACCTTACTTTTATTATGCAAAGTATGACAGCAAAAAGTACAGATAAAAATCTAAGTTATGTGAAAAGATTACAAAATTAGGCACTAAATTTTTACTGACCAACTAACTTATAATAGCTTATGCATGTCCAGGACGTTTATTAATTTAGTGAAATCGTCCGTGAATTGTTTTCTTGTAAACTTCTATTCTAAATCGACTCTACTAAGCGTTCAAATAAAACATAAGATGCCGTATTATCATACAGAGAGCCAATTGAGCATCTATTATCATTGACTACTGTTACGACAACATACCCTATGCTAATCCACTGCAAAATGAACACTATACCATTGTTATAAGGGTTATAGTAGAGTGAAGATGTATGAATTTAGGGAAATCTTCGTTTACAAGTTCGTGAATTTACATAAGATGCTGTCAGTGAAGGGTTGAAATCTCGAGGGCTTTCCGTTGATCCGGAGGCTTATCCTGATAATTATTTCAATTGTTTATGCCTGTCGTCGGTGCATTTAGATGGCGTATTATAGTTTGTAAGATGTCTTACTGAGGGCCTGACAGAGATCTATGTTTTAAGGATAATGCTCGGGTGGATTGAGATGGATCTCTTGAGGATCTTGACTATGTGTGTAGGTATGATAATTTAATTGTTTACAACTATGATATTGTGATATACAAAAGCATATCTGTAGGTACTCAGCAGTGGGTGTTGTCGGGTTGCGCATGATGATCATGATGATGGTATTGAGGTTAGGGAAGAAGTAGGAAGGGAAGAGTAGTAGTAACTTCTTCATATAAAAAAAACTTAAAAGACTCATTCTACGACACATTTTTATCTAAACAGTTGTTCTAGAGCTTAGCCTAATATTTTGCTTTAAAACTTCTCAATGCAAGCGATAGCTGGTAAGTATAACAGGTAGAAATATTAAGCAATTACTAACAAAATTTAATATAATCACTTCACATACCTACAGAATACTCTTTCCTTACTTGCGAAACAAGTAAAGCATAGAAACATTGCGTTATTTGTAGTCAAGTATAGTAAGTTTTAGGCAGAAAGATGGTAAGAACATATTTAATCGCAAAACGGTAGAATCAACTTCAAACATATCATCCCAAAATATTTATATACTAGTAGCTAAGTAAACCTTACTGAAAAATGTTTGAGGCAGCCTCCTGTAGCATCAAAATAAAGCAATGATATAATCATTATTTTACTTCTCAATTATTGCAATCTTATTTCCGCGGGGTCTGGTGCCTTCTATTCGATTTTTTACGACAAGACGTTCAAGTGTCTTGCAAGATGTGTCTGTAATACCTACTTAAGAATACGAGCCTATACAAGAAAGGTAGACGCTGTTAATTGCTCAGTTATTCTTAGTCGTCTCCAACACCACATTTAGATATAAAACATTATATTTATTGACTATAATATATACGTATATATTTATGTCTAAATATAGTGGCTAATTCAAAGAAACAAAAAACAAAACAAATTAAAACGAGAATTGTGATAATTTTCAGAGCAATATCCTTCTATGCCTTTTAATATGACTCTTCGCTTCGTTCCCTCGCTTCATTAGGTAGGCGTAAGTCGTCGATTCTTCAAAAGTTAAATATGTGAAGCCTCCTTAATAATGTCTCATTATTGTTGGAATTATTAAAATTGAGACGCACTCCTGTTATGAAGCACGAGGTTAGAAAATGAGTAAACATTATTATTTAAGAACTTGAAAATATTATGTTCTCTTTATATATTTTATTTTGAGCTTAGTTTTTTTTACAAGAAGCATTTGAAGTAGGTAATTTAAATAACAAAAAACAGCATTTGTGGCATGTGCGACTTTTGTTTCACGAGGAGCGAGGAACATAGTTCAGGACGGCCCTCTCCTCGATGGACCGACAATATTGAAAGGATTGCGGCTCTGCTGTTATAATATTGTTTGTTTACTAGTTCTTTCGAACCTGAGCACTGGTGGTCTAGTTGGTAGTGACCCCGCCTTCCGATCCTAAGGTCGTGGGTTCAAACCCGGTCGTGTACCAATGGATTTTTCTGTGAGAAAAATTTATGTGCGCTATACCAGTATTCTCAAACGGTGAAGGAAAACATCGTGACAAGGCCGACTAAGCTGAGAGGATGGAATAGGTGCTGGGCAAGCCTACGCCATCTTAATTCGTCCCGGGCACTACAGCGTCCCGTTTGTGAAGGTAAAAGTTGCCTCCTGACGCTGTATAAATCATCTATGGTAAAAAGGCCTTAGTTTTTCGAACCTGCGACGCGAGTCCTGTAGGGGTAAGCAGAGATCACGAATCTCCATTTACCATGGTCTCAAAATGCTTCTTTCACATCTTTATTTATGTTATAGTCAAGATAATCAAATATAAGGACAATTTTCATTTCAAACCTTATGAACCGCTCTAATTGGATTCATCTTTTGAAGTCGCATATCAACATACATCTACAGCCGACTTATTGTTTGCCGACGCTCATAACATTTGACGTATGCCGTAATGAAATGGAGTGTGTATTTATTAAGTTAATTAAACCATTCTTGAAGGCCCCCGGGCCCGGCGCAGAGTATGACGTAGTTACTTGGGGCTCCTGGATAGATGGGAGAGAATGTACAATAACATATTCATAAATATACTTACCGAGATTGATCAATGTATGTATCTTAATAGTTCATCATATTTGTTAGTTTGTTTGTTTTGTCTATATGTTTCTTTCCCTGTCTCTGTACTGTACACATAAGTGCATCCACCTATGTTAAAGCCTCTCCCTTGCCTCAAGCTTAAGCTCGTCTTTGTACATGTACTTTTTAATATTTTATTTGTAACTGTTTGTGTACAATAAAGAATTTCAGAATGTTATGTGAATCCGTCAACTAGGATAATAATTTTACTATCCGTTAACTGGAATAGTTGAGATTTTAGCACTGGTGGTCTTGTGATAGCGGCCCCGCTTTCCGATCCTAAGGTCGTGGGTTCAAATCCATTCGTGGACAAGTCGATTTTTCTGTTCAAAAAATGTATGTGCGCTTTACCAGTGCTCTCAAACGGCGAAGAAAAACATCGTGAGGAAACCGGCATACCGTAGAACCTAAAAAGTTTGAAAACATGTGTCAAGTGCACGAAAGGAGCCTTTGAAGTGCACTTTAAATCTTTTCACCACATTGGTTCGATAGAACTAGAGACACGATTATATACGACTATTGACGATATTATACGATTACTAGCTGCCGCCTGCGGCTTCGCTCGCGTGGTACCCGGATAAAACATAGCCTATATGTTAATCCAGTACATGTACTATGTATATTCCAAGTTTCATTCAATTCCGTTCAGCCGTTTAGGCGTGATTGAGGCACAAACATCCAAACATCCAAACATCCAAACTCACAAACTTTCGCATTTATAATATAAGTAAGAAGTAAGATTATACTATTATTGACTATATATGACACGATAGATTGAGATTTTGGCCTACTAATACGAATCACACTAAAATTAAAGCAAAAGTTTGTGTAAAAAGGTTTTTGTTAACATTTTAAGTTAGGTTTTTGTTTCCCTTTATTCTATATCGAATTTGGCCAGAGTATAGTGTTCTATATTTAGCCACGTGTCCAGCAAAGGTGGCCGGAACTATAAATCCACCGCAACAAAAACTGAGGAAGGTTCGTTGGTGGCCGGTGTCGGGTTCGCTTCCTCGACGTGTGCCAGAGTTACAACATGTTTTTATGACGCGGATTAAATTTTATAATTATGTTGAGAGATATTTCAAAAGGGAAATATATCTTGAATAATTAGTACGTTGAGAGTCAGCTCTGTCGTTATTTAAGTTGTTTGATGAACTGAGTGATAATGACATTATCAGCTTTGTGCTGAGATGTAGGCTAATTCACCACCACATGTTTTCCTTTCTAATATTATTGCTTCTTTAGTATTATTATTATAGTGTTTTGTTATAGTGTGTAAGTCTTTGCAGTGGTGGTTTGAATAAATGATTTTTCTTTCTTGCTTTCTTTCAACCATCTATGTATTTTTACATCTGACAAAAAGACGTTGTCACCATGTTTATTAATAAAAAAATCCTACTTGTAAACCCACTGTAAGCTAATCTCGACAAATCATGACATACAGACGGATGAGGCTCATTTATTCGCCGAATCACTGCCGGCCCTCCGCGGACAGGATCATTTCATATTTGCACGGCTACATCTCTCACGCGGTGCTCAATTATTCACCGAGTAGTTGAAGAGAACGCACGCAAAATCCTACTTCACATCCGTGTCAAATTCGTAAATGCGTAGTCTACTGTCAAAAGTTACAACCATAAGCGCCTCGTTCACCATCCCCAAGTAAAGTGTTGATTAGGTGATTCCTGAGTAACGTTACTTGGCAGGCAATAGATACGAGTAACTTCTATCAATTTCAACGGTTAATCCTATATTTAGCGTTGCTCAAAAGTCGTGAAATTGACATTGTAAGTTACCGGTTACTTTAACTGGCGAATAGTTTATTCGGCACTTTACTTGAAGGTGGTAAAACAGGCCCATTATAATATTTACGAAATGACGAATAGAGCAAATCAACTTCGTTTATGTATAGGTACGTTAAAAAGTAAAAATAAAGCCGGTTACGCCGTGAAGCACATATTCTCACATCCTCAGTATTTTGCATTTATGTAATTGGTAGGATTTATTTGATCGATCCAACTCAATGACCACTTCTGTGGCGTGGCGGGCGAGTGCTCGAGTGAGGCACTAGAGGCGCGGGTTCAATCCCCGCTACGGGAGAAATGTTTGTATGTTCTGCAAATATTTCTTCCGGGTCTGGGTGTTGTAGTATTATGTATTATAAGTATGTATTTACAAAAAAGAAACTTATAAATATTCTATCAGCCATCTGGTTCCATAGTAAAAGCTTTGCTTAGTTTGGGGCTAGATGGCGCTGTGTGAAATGTCCATAAATATTTTTTATTATTATTTATTTAACTAAACACTAACAATACAGTATGACGTAAAATATCCATTACCGAACGTACGCTGCGTAGCGATAGGAACCTATATTGATATTATCGCATTATGTCGTTCACGAAAGTCCAACGACGTAGAACAATAAAATACTGGCTCCTGCTCTAAGCCTACGCCAATGCCAGGCTACGAACTCAAAAATCCGGTCAAAAGTAATGACCGGTGAAACTGAAATTACACGTGTTACGATGATGATCCTGTTTATCCGGGCCGGGTAATTCTACCGGCATGGACCAACGTATAATTCTACGGGCATATAATTTTACCGGCATGTTTGAAGAGCAGTTAGGTTTTGACCGTAATCGTTTTATTTAACGACTCGGGCTGTTTGTTCCGGATGTGATTGTACGCGGTCAGTTCGCTTTGGGAACAACAATTACAAACTGAGGGATTGAAGAGTGAACTATAGTTACCACCAATAAATACTAAACCCTCGCAAAAACTTCAACTTCCCCAATAGTTTTTGCATATTTTCACAAGGGCCAAGGGTCGCGTGACCATATCCGCCAAGTGATTTATCAGGTCACATGTCAGTGATGCCCTTATTTTGTTTGTTTTACCACATGTGAAAGACAAAAACTTGGTGCCAAGCTGTCTGAAGAAACGGGCTTTTTGCAAGGATTTGATGTTCTTTGGTTTCCGGGGTGATGCCACCTACCAGACTCACAATGCGAAGTTGTGTAAAAAGTTTTCGGGTTCAATCAAAGAAAGCTTTTTTATAAGTTCTATCCTTTGTAATGGTATCAGGGAATATTTTGTTCAAGGCTTAGACAGTAAGATATTTTGTAGCTTTGTACTGTGTAAAACTTAAAGTAAATATTTCCCTGACAGTAGCGCCCTCCACACATTGACGCAAGAGGAGCGAACTAAGAGAGTTTACAGGGAACGCGTCTAGTTCAAACTTGTATGGATAGAGGGCGTTGTCACAAATAAATAAAGATTATTTTACAAAACAGTTTTTCACTTTTAATATCGGTTTAGAAATAGTTATTTATCGCCATAATTATATATTGTTTTACAAAAGCACAAAATTAAATGACTGATTAGTCGTAGTGATTCCTATTTCAGTGGTTTAGAGCTTCACCTAACAAAACAATTGAATATTAATGTTTTTTGATACCAACTTTTTTGTTTCAGAAAACTAAAGTAAAAAAAAAGTCTTTTTTCACAGTCATTAGTAACATTATCACTACTAGCCAAAGACCTCTCCCTTTACCTCTTTTTCTGCCAATTCCATTTCGTCTGTTTATACTTTTCCCTGCAATAAATAAGCTTTACTTATTTAAGTACCTACTGCAACCATCTGCTTATTCAGTGTACATAATGTGAGTAAATAATATGCAAATAGCAGGTGAATTGTGAGCGAGTGGGAAATCATTAGTTGAGGCCGTGTTATATTTTATTCGCTAGTGGATGCGCTAAAAAGCGGCCATGCATAATTACCTCCCGTAGGACACGAGCTGTGCGCCCGCACAAGGCCTTCTATGGAGACGAACCTACTGGATTTTTTTCTGGGAAATCTTTGCCGGGCAGGTCTTTCCATATTATCCTTTGCTATACCTACTACATTATCCGCGTTCCACAGTTATTTGTTAAAAATAAGTAGAATTGTAGAAAATTATTCATACTTGATCCTACTATAATATTAGAAATGCGAAAGTTTATGAGGATGTAATTTGTGCCTCAATCACACGCAACAGCTAAACGGATTTGAACGAATCTTCGAATATACATAGTAGGTACGAGTGCTGGGGTCTAGGCTACTGCATATATGTGATTCCATATATGTGCATGTCCGCCATTCTTATCCTGTTGCCATGTGAGCGAAGCCGCTAAGGTAGGCTGGTGAGTACCTACTTACATAACTTTTTAATAAGCTCTCTCACCCAAAGTTTAACATGCTTTATTCAATAAAATAAGTAGTCATCTTGAAACGTCTGCTGACGATCGTAAATCTATATTGAATTTACTACGCGTTCCACCCGTTATCGTAATAAATAAGGAACTACTACTATTAAATAGTCTATTACAAAATATTTTAAAGTGAATTTATTGATACGAGTTGGTTGATGCGACTAACGTGATTTAACTATTTATACCTACCCGGTATATTATTTAAATATTATCATATTTATTATTAATACAGCCAGTATCCTCACTACCGGGCAAAAGCCTCCCTTCTCTATATCATTCAGATCTATCTTGCGCTTAAAGTTTTGACTTTACTCGAAATAAAACGAAATTCAAAACAAATAATCAGCTGTGTTAGCAAATATTTCAACGCCATTTACACTTAAAAGTAAAATATCTATATTTAGTTTATAACTAAATGACATGACACTAGCGGAATGCCCATGGTGCGACGATTGCCATAAATAAAGGAAATCGTTTAATTTTGAACCTTACAAAATAAAATAACCCTTTAGGTATAGATAGATTAATAAATTCAATATTAAAAAGGATTTAGTAAAAAATATTAAATAGTTGAACTGTACCTTTAATTTACGTCAGCGCTGTCTCCATTCCCTCTTCTGTTCGCGACCGGACTCTTTTATATGCGTTTGTCAGTGAATTACAACGACAGGCCTTTAGTCAGTGAAAAACAGTTTATAAACCCACTCACGTTATATAACTTATATAACGTTGAATTAGTGGATGCTTTAACGAACAAATTGCATGGATTTAGTGTTGTAGTAAACCAGTAAATAGCTAACCTTATTATTTACTATTATGAAAAACATGACCACATGGACTGAGTGCGTCAAACCGAAGATGGCGCTCATTAAAAGGCCTATGTCCAGCAGTAGACTGGAAATAAATAAATATTTATTTTGTTGACATTTGACACAGCGCCATCTAGCCCCAAACTAAGCAAAGCTTGTACCAGGTAGCTGATAGAATACTTATACTTTTTTTTGTAAATTCGTACTTATAATACTACAACACCCAGACCCGGAAGAAATATTTGCAGAACATAGAAACATTACTCCCGTAGCGGAAATCGAACCTGCATCTTTTGCGTCTCAGCCGAGCACTCGCCCGCCATGCCACCGAGGTTGTCATTGGCCTTTTAATATGCGCCATACGGGCTCATCAGAGCTTCGAGCTGATGACGATAATGATGATAGAAACTGGATATCTCGAGTTACATAATAATAAACCCATTATCTTATGTCGATAAATTACATTGCAACTGTAAAGCTATTTTTTGTTAAAATGTACATAAATGTTAGGGTTTGTAACACAAAAACTTAGAGCAGTAGTTACAATTAATATTTATTAATTTTATTTTATAAAACAAACTTCTTTTTTTTCAATTTGCATGTGTAATTATTTGGCCAAACCTAAATCAGAAAGCACCCCAAACGCTGCTTAGCTAAACAATATCTTAGTTTTTTTATAAATAGATAAAAGGCATCATCATCATGATCCTCCTGCCTTTATCCCACTCTATTTGTGGTCGGCACAGCATGTCCTCTTCTTCCATTCCCCTCTGTCAGCCGTCACCTCTGCATTCACTCCTTTCTTACCCATGTACTCTTTCACACAATCCATCCACCTTTTCTTTGGCCTACCTCTACTTCTCCCTATATAAATAGGTAAAAGGGAACACAAAAATACTTCAATCCCGGTAATGCACCTTTCATAATTTAGGTGTAATTTGATGGTATCGTGCAAACACAGACGGTGGCTGTGTTTGCCTTCATCGGCCGCTTCACTTGATTTAATGCTCTAACACCATTCTGATGAAAGGCATATAAACCATACGTCAGCTGAGCCTTTAGTTAAGCCATTTTGCATCTAACGAAGTCGCTAGACATTCATAGGCAAATAGCTGTCAACTTTTGTAGTTGATTATCTAATTCGGTACTTACTATTAAATTAATATGCCTATGCAGTGGACAAAGACAGGCTGTGGATGATAATGATGATGAAGTTAATAAACTCGAATTAAAACCTTAGTATTTTTGCCGTTTAGAACCAATCACAAAAGCTCCCTCAAGCTACATACTTTTGAAAACTCACTAAAACTCACTCGATCTTATTTAAAATGAATTTGCAAAACGAGTTACTGTTTAAAAACAAAAATTTATCCTTGATCTTAGACTATCAAGGTCTTGATATATAAATTCAATTTTCTGTTTCTACCCTTCATGTTTAATATCGGTGAGCGTGCATATACTGGTAGCGTACAAATCTATTCGTTCCGTGCAAAAGCGTTGTACAAACATCCCTAATGAATGTCGGGCTAGGTACCTCGGGCGCTGATAATTCGGTTACCCTCGCGGCTGGTCGTCTCTCAATTCCAATTTTTTATTTTAATAAAATTATTTAGTCCACTGACTGGCTTTTGGGTTAATTGGCGTTGTTTACTTTGGGAATATTGATAAAAAGCTGTGCAAGCTTAATAAAGTTTGCTGTGTTGTTGAACATATTTTTTATAAGTTTAAATCTGTAATAATACCTAAGTTTAATCGTTTTTGGTTTTTTGTCGAAGAGAACGTTATTTTTATGTGAATTATCTGTATTGAAGAACTGCGTTACCATGTTTGAAAGTTACTGTCTTGAAGCTGTTAGAAGGTTGTCAGCTGGTTTACCGGATTCATCGAAACTAAATACAGTTTGTATCAATATTGCATCAGAGACTGCGATTGTTGGCACGAAAATAGAAAACTCACGGAAAAACGAGCACTACGCGGACCACCTACCAACTCCGAACACGGACACGCCACAAACCCAAAAACCTACATACGTCTGAATATCGCAAAATAAACAAACAACGAACGCAGCCGAACCAAATCGATAACCCATCGGACGATCCAACCGTCAAACTTTTGTAATACTGCCGTGCGCCCGACCGACTCGCAAGCCGACGAAACTACCAAACTAAATATTCCTAATACACCGGCTTCACAAAAGGAAATATAACTCGCATTCAAAACCAAAAAAGCGTGATTCTGACAGCGTTTTTTGAAGGAATATCCCCAAAAGTAGGTTAGTAATTCGGGTTTCAACAAAAGCTCCCGTTGAACAATACGGCCTCTCCGTCGAAGTATTACACGGTGGATATAATTAGTTATGGTGTATGGATTTAGATTTTGTTGCGATAATTTTGGTGAATGCGCTGAATAAACATCTGCTCGAGATTTGCAACCCAACAAGCGAGCAATCGCATTCAAACGTCAAGTAGAAAACTGATCCGTGTATTTACGCAGCAATGACGCCCAAAAAATGGTCAGTAGCAAGATATTGTTGTAATAAATAAACAAATTTAATTCGGAATGGACTTTATATTTTCTAAAAAGTAAATGATATAGTCATAGGTTTCATTTGTTTTCACTAATTGAGATTGAGAGCACGCTGTGACATCAAATACACATAAAACAAATGCAAATTTGGAACATAATTGACCTTTCTAGTATTTGGTGGGGCTATCGAAGCACCGTACCAGCTTTTACCCGACTGCACATAAACGATGAGGGTTTATTGATAAATCAAGATTTACAACCTTATTCATAACTCATCATCGTCAATTATAAGTCAATCGTCAATTTGTTCCTACAGTCAGTGTCTGAAACGGTAGAAACTGAAAAGTATCCTTTGAGGCGCACTCGGCCTTTCACCATACTAGTTCGAAGGAACTAGTGACATGACTAAATAGAGTCAAAAAATTATGATACCTGTCAATCCTGTTTACCCATAACTTCCACTCAAGCATAAACCGGAAATATCCGATTTGAAAATTGCGCAAAATTCGCCTAAACTTCAAAGCGTGCATCCTACTGTCGACGCGTCTGTGGGACAATAACTGTCCGGGGAGATGGGCCTGCCATAGAATAGGGATGCTGCCAGAACATAATGTCGATCTAAAATTCAAATAATGCTTAGAAAATATGTAATATGATGACTTTCCAAAACCGGTAACCGGTAACGTATCCAAAAACGTTATCATGTAGGAAACAATATATTTTTTTCGTACGAAAAATAAGGCATTACGAAATTAAACAGTAAAGAAAAACATAACAAATAATTCTGCAACTATATGACATTGCTTATGACCTATTTCAGAAGCGACTAAGATTTAAAAAATAATAATTTTTAAGATCTTTTTCAGGTAGTGTATCCTAGAAATAACCAGCCGAAACCAGACGACAAACCTAGAGAAAGATGAAACTCTTTGTGATCCATAAAGTTTCATTTCTAGTTTGTACTTTGCGGACCAGAAACTGGACGGACGGGACGCATTGCAAAACACAGATATGCACATAATCTGTCAGTTGGACGATCTGTCAGTTTGACGAAGGTCACGAGACGCATGCGAGACACGGTCATCTAACTTTTTTTACCCGTTTCTGTGATATTATGATACCACGATGTCAGAAGTTGAACATATTTTGCCGCTTTGTCACTCGGATTTAGAAGATGGTGTAATTAATAGGTAAGGCCTATTAATTTTAGTGGGATCCAATAAGCTGCAAGGCAAAACTAACCGTGTCTCCTCCCAGAAATCAAAAGTTGACGTCCTTGATGATCTTTTGAGTTTTCTCTGTCCACAGAGTTTCACGTAGATGCCTAAATTATGCTGAAAAAAATGTACATACATACATAAAATCACGGATCTCCATTTGCTACGATCCTGACATACTTCTTTCGCTTCATTGGCTCTCATTATATTCTTCATGCATGCTCGTCAGTTTAAGGTACTCTTGACCTGGACTTTTGAAAAAACGTGATGAAAAAAAAACACAAATAAGCAGAGGCACAAAGCCTCCAGCGCTTCAGAGCCCGTCAATCGGAGCCAGCCCGATCCGCCGGCTTCGTTATCGCACTATAAAGTTGCCGGCAGGCCGAATGATAGTTTTCTTTTTTTTTATTTCCCGCTGACCACAGGAAAATTCGGTTGGCTTTTTTATTCAGTTTACGTGTCCGTACGCTCGTTCCTTTGAAACGGGTTTGAAATAAATGTGTTAATTCTTCATTGGGAATACGCTTTTGGTTTAGAAAACACCGTGCGATCCGGACGCAATTTTGGCTTCGGAAATGTTTTTTGATTTAGGTCATTCTGATTTAGGCCGTAGCAGGGCAAAGTGCAATTTCATCAATTAAGAAATTTCTATAAAATTCCTGATTTATTTAATGATTCCATTATTATAATTCAAACGTAAAGTGCTGGCGCATTTTCAGCACAAACTTCTATCAAGTTCTTATAATCCATAGTAAGTAGATATTTGTATCTTAACTTAGTTTATAAAAAAGGCCAATCCTTGTTAGTTATACATAGTTTATTTTAGAATTTATTTTATATACAATAGTAAGTAACGTATGTAATTTAACTCGATCTAAATAGGTAAGGTATTTGGTAAATTCAGTGTTCGCCTGTAATTCGGCTTGTATATCAGATTGCAATCTTTTTTATAAAACCAACTTGTAACAGCAGATTATGTAAGCTGTTTTGGTACCTGAACCTTTTTGTAGTAAATAATTTAATTTCTATGGCAATATAAACTGACTGCAATCTAAACAAGCTCTTATAAGTAAACAATACGTCGGATATAGTATTAGGCAACGGACGACATTTCATTTATAATAAATTATCGCCTCTCATAAAATGGCGATAATTTATACAAATATTATGTTTATTTATGTCAAATTGGTTAATGAACTATGAGGAATGAGGATACCTATGGAGTTCCAAACGCCGGTAAAAAGATGTATAAATCAATTGTCATATGAAATTTTTTTGTTTTAAAAAGTTATATTATCTTGTTCAATCATTCCAAAACGATTCTTATTTTTATTCTAGCATCTATAAGTTGTTTTTAAAACTGTACGAAAACTGTTAATTGATTTGTTCTATTTTTCTGGGATGTATTGTATGGTGTAGGAAGCGTACTTAATTTACTCATTAATACAAAACGAAACATCGTGAGAAATCGTGGAAATCTATGTTCGGGGCAAACTTCTTATACCATCTCCAGTACGATAAAATTCCAAAGCAATCCAAGGCAAAGAATAGCTTCGCGAACGCAGAGTTTATACAGCCAAAAAGATTTTTTCTCATTTCCTCGCAATCTCCCGGGATAGTCATAAAGCGATGCGGGCGGCGCGGTTGCGTCGCGGGTGCGTCTTGCCGACGATTCACGCTCGATAGCCTCCGATCGGTTCCCTATAATGGGATGGGACCTTATCGCCACAGATAAAACAACTTTGTCACAATGACTGCCTCTGCTACGCGGTGCTCCATTTGCTCCAACATTATGTTAACGTGCGGGCTTTCGTGTTAGATTTTTTAGGGAGATGTTGGAATATTGAATAAGGGTTTAGCTTTTAGATGGTTTTAAAAATGAAAATGTTGAACAATCTGGATTCTGTGTATTTGCCACATTCATTAGTTTTTATCAGGCGGTTGTTGCTATAGACACACGTAAGGTTTTTTAAAGGAATTGATTGCAATAATGTTGCATAAATCTGTTAATAATGTCCAATCTTATGATGACGTTAATAGTTCAAATAACTATCAGTATAGTATGTATAAAGTTATTTTGCTTTCTTCAGTAAAAATGAACATAATTTTCAAGTAGCGTTCATAAATATAGTAAGGTCATTTTGTAACACACTCACCCATACACTTCAAGAAACGCAATGAGCCTTACGAACAGAAACAACGGTCGGTTTGAGTAACGGAGCGTATAATTTCGAGTTTATGGGGTCATTAGACAGCAGGCTGAGGCGTGCTTTTGTTTTGTCGCAATTAACCCGTGAAGAGATAATAGTTTCTTGAAGATAATCGGATGTATCGAATTACGGGTTAAATAATAATTATTATTACCAAAGGAGCATCTTTTATCGTTTTACACTTTTACATCACTGATTCGAAAAAAATTACGGACGCGGGAATAATAATAATTGAAGACATTATAGAAAAATGTAATTTTAGAACCTAAAAACCGGTCAAGTGCGAGTGAAGTTCGTACACAAAGGGTTCCGTACCATCGTACAAATACATAAATGTTTTTTGTATTGGACCGCCTTTTATTTATTTTTTTATTTTATGTTGTTATAGCGGCAATAGAAATACACACTGTAAAAAATTTCAACTCTCTACCTATTACGGTTTATGAGATTAATCCGCTGACAGACGGACGCACGGACGGACGTTGGGACTACGTTCGATGATATGTTTCAAATGCACGAAAAGATCTTCAAAACGCAGTTTAATATTCTCACTTTACTGATTCATAAAATACAGGTATGGGTTACTAGCCTAGCCAATTATTGTACTTTTTTTACATTTTATCTCCATTCAACATATCTAGAGTATAAGGAGTATCAGTACGATCCTTCTTTAGAATCAGCCTTCATAAATAAATAAATAACACCCAACAGTCACATACATAGTCCTGACCCCACACTAGGATTCCCTGTGTCGTGGGTATCAGAAACTACGAGCACCATGGTACCACAACACCCAGACCCGGAAGAAATATTTACAGGTCATGCAAACATTTCTTCCGCAGCGGGAATCGAACCCGCGCCGCCGAGACTGTCAAAATAACACCCAACAGTCACATAGGTATATAGTCCTAACCCCACACTAGGATTCCCTGTGTCGTGGGTATCAGAAACTACGAGTACTATGGTACCACAACACCCAGACCCGGAAGAAATATTTACAGATCATGCAAACATTTCTTCCGCAGCGGGAATCGAACCCGCGCCTCTTGCGTCTCTGCCGAGCAATCGCCCGCCATGCTACCGAGGCCGTCGAAGGTGGATTTTAGAAAGAAAGTGGCTAAGTTAAAAGTGATTTCCTTTCTTCTTCGTGCAGTTTATTACAAAGACTCGAGGTAGGTGTAATAAAGTGAGCTTGGCGCAGAGTATCATGAGTCTATCGGAAACGGTGTCGCGGGAAGCCGACACCGCACCGCCTTTGCTGAGACTGGGTATAGTTCAAGAGACAACTTTTAAAATAACTACTAGATAGTCAACGATAAAACTAATTATTGAAGTTTCGATATTTTGCAAAACTTTTCGTATAATAGTATATCGACCTCGGTGGCATGGCGGGCGAGTGCTCGACTGAGACGCAAGAGGTGCGGGTTCGATTGCCGCTACGGGAATTTGTATGTTCAGCAAATATTTTTTAATATTCATATTTGAGATGTCGATTGCCGCGATATTAAAAAATACATAAGGCTTTTGTTTTACCGTCTATTTTAGATGATTTATAACAACGTCAGGAGGCCACTTTTGCCTACACTAACGGGACGCTGTAGTGCCCGGGACAATTTTCTTATTCACATAATGTATAAATTGCATCTAGTAGTTTATACACTTAACTAGTTTAAATTGTTTGTATATTGCATAAATATTTTCCTTAGTCATCAAGTACAGAAGTCTATATAGTCCTTTGTCTCTCAACCTATAAATCTGCTAACTCAGCTCGCGATCCTATCAGCGGCGTCAATTGCCCGTGCCAAATGCCACTTCCTAACCTCCCCACCCCCCACTTCTCCCCTTATCTGTCTCTGAGGAGCGTGATCGTGATTGAATGTTTCCGTTGATGCCGAGCTACAGATAGGGAACAATGCTTGGATGATGGTGGTTGTGGAGCTACTTACTTAGAACGATTTTTGGGAAAGATTTTTGTTTTCCTATAGAATTAATTTATCCAGAAGTCAGAGAGATAATGGGTGGTGACAAACAAGACTGAAACATTGTAACTGAAAACTAAGGGCGTGTATGTTGATGGTAGCTAACATTATTACTATTCTAGTCGTGTCGTTAGGGTAAAAGGATTTAAAGTGCGCCTTAAAGGCTCCTTTCATTCACTTGACACATGTTTTCGAACTTTTTAGGTACTACGACATGCCTTTCCTTACGGTGTTTTCCTCCACCGTTTGAAAGTACTTGTATATCGCACATAAATTTTTCGAACAAAAAAATCCATTGGTGTACAACCAGATTTGAACCCACGACCTTCGTCGGAAGGCGAGGCCGCTACCACTAGACTACCATTGCTCTCCATAGCTCACATTGAACCGCTAGAATTGCTTGCTTTTAGTTAAACACTAAGGAATAAGATGGCAGCCTAGTGAAAGAAAAACCTTGCACCTACAAAAGAAATAACTCACGATAGGAATGGCAATAGATATGGTATGATAAAATATTTGCATTACAAAGGCACTTCTAGACCTTCCGTTGTACATTATACTTAATTTTTAACTGGTTCTTAAATTCATTAATTGTAAGGGGTACACTAAAAAATTTTCATTAATTCATTCATCCTAACTATAGTCAAATACATAACGTTTCTGAACATGTTTTGCTTGTATTATTAAAGGAACAAAAATAAGTTAAGAAGAACAGAAGGTTTGTTTTAATTAATCGTTCCAGAACAACAGGTTGAATGTTAATCGCAGGTAATTACTAAACCAAACAGCTGACACGCGAGCTGTTATTAGACTAATCCACCTGTTATTATACTCTCCTTTATTTCTTTAGAATCTTTGTTTTTCTTGTCTTTAGAACGTTTTCACTTGACAATAATCTGAGATCAATTCAGTTATCTAACACTGTAAATTTTTAACCGACTTCAAGAAAAAAGAGGAGGTTCTCAATTCGACTGTATTTTGTAAATGTCATTTTTATTGGACTGTATGTTACTTATTAACCAATTGGTGCCATCTGGTGCCTATAGTACAAGCTTTGCTTAGTTTGGGGCTAGATGGCGCTGTGTCAAATGTCCACAAATATTTATTTATTTTAATTGTTTGCTGTTAGTTAAGCATAATTATGATAAAACATAAATGTACTCTTTTGAATAGACACTACGCTTACTAAATAAAAAAGGGATAAAATGGGGTTTCCAAGTTTGCATGAGAACTTTTTAACGGGTACGATTGACTTGAAATTCGGTTTGAATACTTAATAAATGAAAAATAAATGGACACGTTATTCAGGAGTTTTCAAAATAACCCTGGAAAAGGGGTAAAATGGGGTGTCAAAATTCTTACACCGCGAGCGAAGCCGCGCGTGTAAGCTAGTCATTATTTAAAAATGAAATAAAATAAAAACGTCTCAATTGATGCAAGCGCCCTTTATCTTTTGAAGGCGGCTAAAACTCACTCCAAATGATAGATCCATCAGTTTTATTTGTTTAAAATGTTAGTAAATGCCGTCATTAGGTTAGCCGCAGGAGATGCGTTTGTGTTTATTGGCGTTTTTATTATGGTTTTATTGTGATTGTAAACGACACGTGATCGATCCTACAGCTGACGCCAGACGCCGTCTGTGAGGTATTCAAATTATTTGATGTAACTGTAAATAAAAATATTTTGCCACAAAGGTACAACATAGGTACATATTATCACGTCCTGTATTCCTAAAGGGGTGGGCAGAGCCATAAGAAAACTTGCAGCTACTTCTGATTTAATCCTAAGATGGATATGGTGAACAATGGTGACAGGTGATCAGCCCATTGGCCATATAGGTGGTCCATCATGTTGGTGAAAATGCCTACTGTCCCTTAGTCGACTTTTACGACATGCTCGGGGAGAGAAGCAGCTGGACGCATTCTATGCTTTTCCTTTACTTCCAGTCCAGCAGAGAAGTACCACAAAGGTAAAACCTTATGAATAATTTAGTTTTATGATGTTTATTATAAATAAATACATATACTTGTATTAATGCATAAATAAACAACACTCAACAGTCACATGCATACTTCTGGACCCCACAATAGGATTCCCAATATCGTGGGTATCAGAAACCAGACGGTCAAGAAGACTAGGCAAAGTGTAGATATTGCAACGTTACGTTTTATACATTTACTTTGATCGTTTTGCTGAACAGCGTCTAAAAAGTTTGCCTTGAAAAACTTTTACTTTCGCTGACAATCTACTAAGTGGTTAGTAAGTGTTAGATAATACTGTCTTACATTAGGCGCACTTAAATCCTTTCGCCACACTGGTTCGAAACAACTGGTGACATGAATAGATAGATAGATGAAAGAAAAAACATGGCCAGAAAATGTCATCATTTTCTGGGCGTGGCGAGTGATTGCTCGGCAGAAGAGACGCAAGCGGCGAGGGTTCGATTCCCGCTACGGAATAAATGTTTGCATGATCCTAAATATTTCTTCCGTGTCTGGGTGTTGTGGTACCATGGTACTCGTAGTTTCTGATACCCACCATACAAGTAATCCTAGTGTGGGTTCAGGACTATGTATGTGACTGTTGGGTGTTAAAGTAAGATATATATAAGTTTAAGATTGAAAATTGCAAGCTAGTCACAAAACATCAGACTACGTGTTTATCAAAAGGCAAAATGCAAAATAAAGGTGGTTCATAAATTCGACTCCTAATCAAGATAATTAAGGGCTATGCGAAACAAAAGTAGCATTCAAAGGCGTCATGTCACACGGCGTGAACTCACGGTGACACGGCGGGGTGTCGCGGCGCGCTTGCCCACATTACTGTAGGGCTGCCACGGAGGTGTACTTATTTTTTTTATAATATACTAGCTGCCTCCCGCAGCTTCATTCGCGTGATACCCGAATGAAAAATAGCATAATATGTTAATTCAGAACCATGTACTATATATTCCAAGTTTCATTCAAATCCGTTCAGCCGTTTAGGCGTGATTGAGTCACAAACATTCACATTTATAATATTATAGTAGGATAGTCAAGTTGCATATAGTCCGATTTACAACCAGAGAGGTCTTCAAAGTTAAACCTCCCTATTTCTTATTTTCTTTTTGTCTTTGTGTTATTTACGAGTAAATTATTATAAGTCAATAAGTGGCATAGATGTCATTAAAACATCTGTAGCATGATACTAAAATTAAGATGTAAAGTTTGTCGTTTTTCTTAGTACTTTTTGATAAACATAATATGACATGTAGCAGCCCTGTGAAGTTCAAGCAAGGATATGAACCTCACAGGGCTACGGAGCTGCCATTAGGGGTGTCAGCGAGTCCGCGTGTGCTGTTTTGTCGGCGGTCAGTGGCGTGGAAACTACGGCGGCATTGTGACAGCCCTAGCGGGGAGCCGCGCTTGCCGATGTGTGGGATTTATTTGTAGTCCATTTGAATATAGGTAAAAATGTTATACATCTCTGATTATTATTGAACAAACATTGCTGTTGATGTGATGGGATTTTGAAATCTATATGATTGCAAATGGTCGATGTGATATAGTGCAATTTAGTACGAGTAGGTAGCTTCTTTGTTGTCTAACTTTACAAAGCGCCATTGGCCGGGAAACGAAGTGTATGACGCCCCCCACCCGATGGCCCGATGACATAGTGAAGGTCATGGGTGGCCGTAGATAGAGGCAGCACAAAATCGTTCGCTCCGAAGCATATTGGGGAAGAAATGTCCAGCAGTGGACTTCTATAGGCAGATGATGATGATGATGATTTAAGACATTTTCAAGTGATCCTCAAAATCCTATGAAATAAAGTATATCGAACTGAACTGAACTGAATTCATTATTACAAGAACGTTTGTCACTATGAGGCGAGTTACAGACCTCTGATTTGATCTACTTATACTTACAAATCGTTACAGGGTTATTTGGTATCTTCTGTCTATAATTACACTTTCAGTTTCCATTGGAAACAAGTTAGAAAATATCTTTGCATTGTGGCGTTTCAAAGCTGTAAAACAAATGTTTGCGTCATGCTGTGGACAAAAGATGGCAGCACAATGTGCGCGGCGGGCGGAAACTGCATCACCTGATGAGGCGCTGATGAGAGTGCACTATTATGTATGTTCGTATGAGATAGTGGCCAACTCTAATGACGGAGTTTTTAGGCCGCCTAAAGGCCTCCGTCATGGCTTGACGACTTAAAAGCCGGGACCGACTGTTTAACGTGCCCTCCGAAGCACGGCCACCTGACTACCTCCTTTGTAACTTGGACGACTTCATCTTGAACAGTTGCTCTGGATCTTTTTACCGCATTGGTTTTTTCACTAATATAAGGTGGTCTTTTACTTAGAACGGATTAGGTTTAAATATGAAAACTATACATTTTTATAACTCACAAAAGATTATTTTTACTCAAATTGTCAAAACATCCAGGCTCCCAATAAAACCGTGAGAGATTTCGTCTTCAAAGCTTCGTAAACAATAACGCACTCCACGCGTCTATTTAAAGCTTTTACACAGCGCCGATTCTTCAATAAAGTCTCGAAAAAATCGATTACTCAGTTTAATAAAAATATACTCGAAGGGGAGTCCGGGCCAAAACGACATGGCAGTTAAAAAGCACGGATGTGAACATTTGTAGCAATAATTTGGCCCGCAAGCCCATGGGGTGAGCCGCGGCTGCTGTTGAAAGAATGATACATCATCAGACCAATAATAAATCACACATGATTCAATTAGAAAAATACGAACGGCGAAACGTTGGGATTTTGTCGCATTTCTCGCTCGGAACACATTTGTAGGGTAATTTGACGTTTTGTATTGTGTCATCAATCAAATTCAATTAACAATGAGATCCTCGCGCTGTAAAAAACTCGAGTAGGTACTCTAAAAGTCGGCAAATAATTTTATTTTGATCAATGAGTTAATTGGGGGGAGGGAATGATCCATTAATGTTATACTCGGTAGCATACGTTTCCTGTTTTTATTGAAACTTTATTGAATATTTTGGCTTATTGTATATGTACATTGTACTTGCAGATTTTAAGTAAACAAAAAATATTATTTATCTCATTTCGTAAGTGCCTTTGGACCTAAAGCTTAAGTCGTGGATTCAAATCTCAGTTGTGCAGTTAAACGTACCAACTTAGTAAAAACATTTTGATGAACAATATAATTGTAGAAATGACGAAAATAAGTATAGACATGAATTATGATTTACTAAACACCTGATAAAAATCAACACTCACTTTAAAAAGCATTTGCGCATTTTTCCGCGTCAAAGCGAAACATTAATACCTACTGCTTTAACACATGAGCTTTCAGCACACTCAATAACTCATTGGCGAAATATAGCAGTGTCGAGGGGAGTGGGCGCGGTAAGGCCGTGTCACGTGCCAGTAATGAGTTCAACCTCCCCCGCCCTCCCCTCGGAATTTCACACTGTATGTGCATGCTTCTCATTACCCGAATTTATGACGATTTTTCGATGAAAAATATTTATGTGATGCGAGCTTTGAATTTTCCCTGAAAAATGCATACTCGTCCTGTGAAATATTTGTAATACTTAGCAATTTTAATGCAGACTAGTGGAGCGCCTCGCGACTTTGTCCGCGTTGTTTTTTTTATACAAACTTCATCTTCCTGCTGCGTCCTCTAGAAGTTGAATTTCGGGAATCCCTCTTCTAGTGCAACCCTACATCATAAAACTTGTCAGTTAGTCAGTAACGTCAGACGTTATATTTAAGATAGATTTAAAAATATGATCAAACTAGAATTTCAGAATGATTGAATCATTTTACAAACCGGAAATTAAAATTAAGTGATTCCTCCAAAGCTTTTAAGCAAGCAATTATCTCAATAGACTTAATCCAAAACAGTACATAAAGACTCATTTCCTGTACACCTTTTAGTATTGTGTAGTCCTTCACCTTTAAATCACAGTATTAATATCAGTTTAGTAAAACAGTAGTTTCACTGGGAGAACTCTGAAACTGGACTGAACCGAAACTCTGGTGAATTTGTTGCATTAATGTCATGCGATATTAACTCTTAAGTCTATACTCACACTGCTCAATTTTAAATGCATCGTACGATTTAAATTCACATTATTTAATAGTTTTGACAATGTATTTTTCGTCGCTTCGTTTTAAATAAGCTTAGGTTATTTTGAACCTAATGCCATTGAAAATAAGCTCAATGTACTTTGAAAGCTGGTCTGAAGAGACACAAACCTGGCAATGGTTAGCCTTGAAGCCGCGGGCGCTTACCGGATTTGCTTTATTTGCACAATACTCACTGCCCTTTGGTCGATGCTGTATAGAGTTAAGTAATTTTATAGGTGGCACTTAATAAATAATAAATTACCTGCTACATTATGTAGAAAGAAATCTGAAAAGTCTTTCACAGTATTAATTGACAACTCTCTTCGTAACAAAACTTCATCGTCATCATCATCATAAACTCAACATGATCGCTATCATATAGGTAGAACCAACACGCTTGATAGTACTTTTCTGACATAGGGTTTTGGGTAAAATATAGATCGTTTCATTACAAGCCGTGGTAAGTGTTTATTAGTAGCTTTACTACTATTGTTTCAAGACTATATTCGCTAACGACTGTAGTAAAAAAGTATGTATTAAAACTTATACAGCGTCACAAAATAGTTATAAATAGTACTAGATTCAGAAAATCTAATCAAATCATTTATTTTGCGAAACAAGGGCTTAACAAAACATGACGAACAATAATAGTGTATTGATCAGTTTTTTAGCATGCAAACATAGAATATTAACGACACATCCTTAAAAAATATTAAAATATGTTATAGTCAACATACCTCTGTTTCATTGAATGGATATCATCTCCTTTTCCGATTTGTTTTACCTCACCCCGTCTACAGTTTCGTAGAATGACGGTAGGGCAAGTTTTCATACATATTTTTCACTATTTCTTACGAGCGAGTATCGTCTGGGAAAACTTAAGGTAGTAACCTATGCACTCATAATCACCATTAATAAGCACGCCTTGTCTATCCATTCCAAACTCTACAATCCTTTCCGGTTTCCCTTAGAACTCAAGTGGCCAATTACAGTAACATTACTCGTCTTGAGCACCCTCGAGGAATTGAAGGTTCAACGTTTTGCAACATTGGTCTGGTATACCAGCGCGCAGCGGGAGGTCCGTGCATTGAAGTGCAACTTCAAGTGTTTAATTCATGAATAGGTAGAGAAAGACTCGTTGATATTTGCTGCAATTTGGTAATGGGTTTTCGTTTTTTTTCCGACTACGCAAAGGAAAAGGAGAATTATGTATTTAGCAGTACGTATCTAGGTATGTAATTATATATAACTGTTTTCTCTCGTGGCTTCTAAACTGATGGCCAGCGTCTGAGCAATGAGCTGTCAAATTATAAGAGTGATATGTTACGAATGTATGACGTATGGCCCTTTCATTTGATATCTACCAAACACAATATAGGTAGAATATAAAAAACAATAAGCATTTTTTTGCTACAAATGCACAGGCTAATCTGCTAAGTTGGAAGCTAATTTTAAAAATTGGCTTTATTTTGTAGCTTAACTTCCCACTAAGGCAGCATTTTTGAATTTTAGGATTACTTAATATATTTCTGGTGTGTAAAACCGCCATACTAAATTTGATACAATTTAAAAATTCCAATGTTTTGCAATATTACGGAATAAATGCGACACACCAGCATGTGGTCCCACTGCGTTGAATTGTTGAAACTCACTTAAAAATTATTTATTGTAGAGCATAATCGGTATTGAAGTATGGTGACATTATTTTGGCAATAGTTTGATATGATGTAATATAATGGTGTACAAGCACTTAACTATGTTGTAAAGGCACTTACTTCAGTGCACCTTTAGGATTCGGTACCCAAAGGGTGTAAACGGGACCCTATTACTAAGCCTCTGCTGTCCGTCCGTCTGTCCGTCTGTCCATCTATCCATACTTCTATCAGTGGGCTGTATGGCATGAACCGTAATAGGTAGAGGTGAGGTTGAAATTTTTACAGTGTGTATTTCTATTGCCACTATAAAAAGAAATAAAATAAAAATAAGGAAGTACATTACAAAAAACATTTATGTACATGTACGATGGTACGGAACCCTTCGTGTGCGAGTTTGACTGGTTTTTTTAGCTTCTAAGACCACGTCACAATTCAGGAACACTAGTTATACTACTATTGCAAACTGTACTGAACGCCGGAACAAGACTGAAATTTATTGAAATATGACATGTTAACCTTATAACTACAAGTATTATAAGCAAGCACTATATTGAAGCACTGGTGGTCTAGTGGTAGCGGCCCCGTCTTGGGACTGTGGTGGGTTCAAATCCGGTCGCGCACCAATGGATTTTTCTGTTCGAAAAATTTATGTGCGCTATGCCAGTACTCTTAAACGGAGAAGGAAAATATCGTGAGGAAACCGACATGTCGTAGAACCGTAGAAAGTTCGAAAACATGTGTCAAGTGCACAAAAGGAGCCTTTGAGACGCACTTTAAATCCTTTCACCACACTGGTTTGAAAAAACTAGTGACACGATGAGTAGTAGTTTCGCTTTAAATTTTTTTTATATATCATCAATAAATGTTTTAACCCTAATACCTCAAAAGCGTTTATTTTAAAAGCCGACATTTGTCTGCAATTATACAGTTTAGTTAAATGTTCACCCTTGACGGTTTACACTTCCGCCCATCGATTACTGCACCAGCTCATTGGACATGTGTTGCCAACTGGCTATAGCTCATTTATAACGTTACCGATCGGCCCCGGTCTCCTCAGTACCGTCCACCGTAAAATTTGACATACATACATACCTACATAGATAGATAGAAAATTCTTTATTGCACACAAGAAAACATGTACATAGGCGAACTTAATGCTAATTAGCATTTTCTTCCAGCTAACCTTTGTGTTGTTTGGAGAAAAAGTGGAGGCAGTGCATTATAGAAAAAGTTACAAGAAAAAATAATTATTATACATAAATAAATATATACATACATACATATTATCACGCCTGTATCCCTAATGGGATAACACCAAGATAGTGTTGACGTGTTCACTTTTACTGAATTACGGCCGTCATATATCGGTTGTAGGTTTTTGAAAAAAATGAGGACGATCAAAACTTTTTAAATAATTCTTTAGGCTTCAACTTTCACAGACATCATAGTTTTTGGTAAATGAAGTTAGACATAGACATTACTAAAAATACATGAAATATGGGTCTTTTATTTCTTATGCAATTAAATAGTTACTTAATATATAGATACATTGCTGACCTCTCTCTCGTGCGCTACCCACTGTTCACTGAGCACTCAAAATCCGTGCCAGTATTTCTATATGATTTCAATTATTTCAGCAGTTCTTCTGATCCCTGGTTTGCTTATAAACCACATTACAAAGTCAAAGTAAAGTCAAAAAATTGAAAACATCTTAAACCTACGTTGTATTTACACCTGTCCGTAACGCGACAAAAAATAAAAACCGGTCAAGTGCGAGTCGAATGTTTTTTGTATGGGGCCTCATTTTTTATTATTATTATTATTATATGTTGTTATAGCGACAATAGGCACTCGGCACACACTGTAAAAAAATTAAAATCTCTATATTATAAATCAAATCTCTAATATTTATACAGTTCATGAGATACAGCCCGCTGACAGACAACGGACGGACAGACTGGCCGTACAGATAGACGAACAGACAGCAGAGGAGTAATAGGGTCCCATTGGCACCCTTCTGGTACGGAACCCTAAAAAATGGTCGTAGTACACTCCGTCTTAATTAACTTATAATCACAAGAATAATTTCGCAAAGTGCAACAAAACGAGAACAAATTGTAATTTTAGATTAGACGAGTCGCTGACTCTATTCAAATTCGGATTGAGACCAACATTTTTTGTTACGAGCGGCTTTTTGTCAAGCCTGCTTCAATATAACAACCCGAAGTCGGTAAATAGCTGACAAAAGGGTCGACAATGGAGCAATGCCGATGTTTGGGCCCGGGATAAAGAATCTTAGAAGCGCAGGCATTGTGCACTAATGCATTGTCTCGGCCGTTAGCTTCAGGCTTGCACAAAACCGCTCGGTAGCAACCGGCGCTCACTTCAAAGCGATGTTTGCCTACAATATTATTTTTATTGCCGCAATTGAGAGAAATTCTTTGACAATTTTAGTGTGAGAAGGCAACGTCATTGACCCTCGACTTTCTAATATTTTAGTTCTGTTACTCCATTTTTTTAACCCCGTTTTTATCCTACTTAATAATTATAAACGCGAACGTTTGTAAGTATGGATATTATAATATGGATGTTTGTTACTCTTTCACGCCTATACGGCTGAACGGATTTGGATGAACCTTGGAATATAAATAGTACATGTGCTGGATTAACATTATAGGCTATTTTTCATCCGGGTACCACAAGGCGAAGCCGCGGGCGGCAGCTAGTAGTTCATATTCACGTCCTTAGCAAAATAAAGGAATAAGAAACGTGTTATTTTTATTTTTAATTAATAATTCAATTTATTCTTTCCACCAAAGTGAATTGAATTTTTTAAACTCGCTTGTACTCGCTGTATTAAACTATTCTAAATAAATAGCAATTTGTAAAAATCTCGTAGTTTGTCTCAAACCATACCTAGAAAATGATAATTTTATGAAATTATGATTATTGTATACCAATTTTAACGGCCTCGGTTGCGTTGGTCTTGGCTGAGATGCAAGAGGTGCGGGTTCGATTCCCGTTGCAGAAGAAAAGTTGCATGTTGTGCAAATATTTCTTTCGGGTCTGGGTGTTGGTATCATCATGGTACTAGTAGTTTCTGATACCCACGATACAGATAATGCTGGTGTGGAGTCAGGACTATGTATCTGACTGTTGGGTGTTATTTATTTATGTAATAATAAGCCTTTTATTCCCAAACTACAATTAAAATTTCATATAACTACTTAATTAATCGCTTTAAAAGTCTTAAATAAATTCAGGTATATAATAATCGTACGTAAAATATTTTCACTTTTTTAATTCGGGTCCATAATTATCTATGAGTAGGTAATGGGTTATTATGTATGATACATAAATATTATGTCAATCGCACTACGTTACTTTATATATTTAAAGTAGGTAAACTGATAATCAATAACCTACCAACCAACTCTCTCTGCAATATACTCATAAAATATATACAACAAACTTAGGTACATACCTACCTAGTTCTATTTTTACAAAAATCTGCAACTCCCAGCAATAAAACCTATACGCACCTATAAAAGTTTACAACTTTACCCGCAAATATTCGCAAACCATAAACATTGTAGTTTTCAAAAGTAGCCAAGCCAACAAACAATAAGATCTACCTTTCTATTCTATCATAGACAATTTAGATAAGACTCAAAGAGGCCGGCATAATGTGGTCTTATAGAAATTACTCTACGGTTTACGACCGATGGACAACTCTATGGTAAATTCTGGTTTGGTTAAGTTTTTGTTTTAGGATCAGGGTCATAAAAGTTTATATGCCAATAGGTATAAGTAGGTATGCGTACCTAGAGATAAGATAAGGTATTTTTGTGAATCGACGTATCGTAAAATGCAGATGGTATGGTAAATATTTTTGAGGTTGGAGGTATGACGGCGGTTTTAAACAATGAGATTTGAACTCCAGGTGTACATCAAAATGATTGGCCGCATACGGAGAAAAGCAGACATTTCTGTATTGTGCTATTTGAATGTCATAGTCTCAATTATATGTTGTTATTACTCATTTAAAATCCCAAAGATAATTATCAAACTTTGTGCCTATTCGTAATGTGACCAAGCGTGGAATGAATATTAGTTTTATTGGTGTGGAAACACCTGTATTTATTTAGTTTAATAGCGTAAAACCATTTTTTTTTTACTTTTATCATAGAAACTACTCTTTAGTGCACAAATTGCGTTACTTGAATGTTTTCACCAAGCTGGTTCAAAAGAACCAATTACACAAGTAAATTCGGTAATCTACTATTAATATAAATACACAATAATAAACATTTTATAAAATAATCGTAAGTTTAGCTCTTCTCAGAATATTAATTCCAAAGAGCTACGTAGCGTAGAACCTGTCGTAGCACCTGTGTAGGTGACGTGACGTATCTCGCGAAAAGCGCGGGAAACTCGCTGGAAACTTGTACAAAGTTTTGCCCCGCCCGCGCCCCGCCCCTACTTCCGTCTCGCTCGCACAGTGCCTCTCGCTCACACCGCACGTTAGCGGCTAACCACAGGACGCACCGGGAACTGTCAACTCGATGCAGTCACGTTTTGTTCTTTTGGGAATTTAGTTCAAACTTTTAGATCAAGTGAAACTTTTTTAAATTAGCTGTTCGGTTAATGGAAGCATGAATAAAAATTATGTTGTAGTTGAGCTTGTGTATTTAATACCTAGGTTACAATCTGTAGTTAAACTTAGTTAAAAGTATTTGCAAGATACAATTCAAAATTATATTAAGATTGAAAATTATATGAAATTGTATGGTCAACGAACCATTTGGTCAGTTGGTTTCTGAATGAATTGACTTTGAATGCAGTCGACAAAACTTATGATAAAAAACCCTGGGATGTCATTGAAATGAGTTGAACCTTCGTCAGAGGAATTCCTCGCGTGCTTTTCGTAAATGAAGTGCCACCCCGCGGTACTCCTGCCGATTCCAAACATGAAATCATAATTTTTCATGAGCTCGTTGATAGGTTTTCGCACCGGCCGTGGTTTCCCGCCGCCCCGCGGCCTAATTACCGCCACTGTGCGATACGTCACCGCGGTAATTCAAAAAAAGCCACCCATCCCTCTCCCACCCGCGAGGTTCCGCGGCGCGTCCCGCTCCAGTGAGCATTTTTATAAAAACGCAGAGACCGACCGCGGCCGTCCCGCTCGTTCCCACCAAGCCACCGCATCACCCGTACCCTTCGTCTCCTTCCCGCTTTTTACGAGACGTAGGGGCCGCCACCCGGGTGGGGCGGCGACCGCGCGAACGCAAAATATTGACCATCGGAAAAAGTCGCGTTGTATCACAGTCATCAGTCGAAACAGAGTTCCCGCGAGCACGCGTTCCTCGGCCGTCACTTCGGCGCGCGTCGTGAGTCTTCGGGTTGCGGTCTCGAGTCGCGCGGCCGCCCGTTTATTTTTCCATCTCCCCGCCCGACGTCTTGCCCGCGCCCAACAAGTGGTGCACAGTGTAGACGCACCCGCGGCCGCGGCTCATACCACGCGAGACGCTCCAACTTCGCACAACTTTTCTCCGCTCCGCGCGCACGCAACTCGCGAGCTTCGAGCCGGTCGCGTGTTTACAACTTTACAAACTTTCCTTGAGTGCGTTCAGACTTTACGGTGGCGTGACGAGGACTCGAGTGTTGTAGTAGGTGTTGTGTTTGAGTTTGTGAAGTCGATGCACCTTCCGCACGCAAGCCCCCCGGCCTCCGGAATGGCGGACGTGTACTCCTACATCCACGAGTACTACCGGCAGAGCCACGGCGAGCTGGTGCCGACCGGCTCGCCCGCCGTGCTGTGCTCCGCGCTGCCGGGACACTGGCGCTCCAACAAGTCCCTCCCCGTCGCCTTCAAGGTGGTCGCGCTCGACGACGTTCAGGATGGAACACTCGTCACTATCAAGGCTGGGAACGATGAGAATGTGATGGCGGAGTTGAGGAACTGCACCGCTGTTATGAAGAACCAAGTGGCGAAGTTCAACGACCTGCGGTTTGTCGGTCGCAGTGGTCGCGGGAAGTCCTTCTCTCTTACCATCACTATCAGCACCTTCCCCAGCCAAGTGGCCTCCTACACGAAGGCGATAAAGGTCACAGTGGACGGACCTAGAGAACCAAGGACTAAGCAAAGTAAGTTTCTTGAATTACTTATTTCTTATTCTACGTATATTAGATTTCAACGCGTTCCTTGAGCTTGTAAGATAAGGAAGTCTATCTGTTTATATTCCTAATTATAATATACAACTTGTTCACACTTTGCTTCATTTATTTAAATAGGAACATGATAAATACTACATACTTAAGATTCATAAGTCGTAAAGACAAAGCCACCGTGTTTCTATCCTTTAAACTGCTCATAAAATTCATTGTCGGTCAACAGTCGTAACGCTCAATAAAATTGATAGCAATCAAATCCAAACGTCGTTTGACATTGCTCGCTGTATATAAACCAGAGGACATATTGAAACAATAAAAAATTAATAGTCCTTTGCGTCAAAGATCCACGCATGAGTAGGCATAGTCACCATCACAAGTTAAAGTTACCCTAAAGTTTTTAATGTTATTATAGTTTATCTTTGTAACTGTGTTCTAAATAAATATATGAATTGCCATCACAAGTGGATTAAACTGAGATTGCTATATATAGAAACACTAATTTGTTATTGCTGTAATCTGTCGCGATTTCAGCTTAAAGATTAAGTGTCGCGACACATCTGCTGAAACTACGGCACAGAAAGTTCGGCTGAATACGTTTTTTTACATGCCATGTTATTTCGGCTGATGTGTCATAGGTTACTTAAAAAACCTAGCTGAAATTTTGGCGGCGTACTTTCAGCATATGTGTTCCGACACATAGACCTAAGCGGTGTTTTGATCGTCAACATTGAATGTCACAGTGAGAGACATTATTTTTTGCTGATGGCAGTATTCGTACAAAATGTATGCGCGCGCGACTGTCCTGGCGTTCAGCCAATCCGCGGTTCCGAGGTCGATTCTGCGGCGCCACGGCTTGCGACCACACTCCGGCTAGTTTATTTAGATCGCTTTACATCTAATATTTATCAAAAGATTTTGTTTTGTACAGTTTTTCACAGTTGAATAAATTATTGAACAGACGCTCTTTGAATGACGATAAAATATCATATTTAAATAATTATAACAACTTGTATAGTTATTATTAAGGGATTATAATTTGTTCGCGTATGTTTCTTTGATTCTTTGAAAATCTTCATCAGTTATTAAATAGGTTTTCTAACCATAGCTATACCTTCTTTAATCATGTCGTCAGTTCAAAAACCCTATATTAGTTCACAGCTAGCCATTTGTATTAATTCATTTCGCTGATGAAAAGGTATGATTCATTTCGTTTGATTGTAGTAACTTTTCATACAATTAAAAGGTGTAACTCGACGCATCAAAACGCAACGCTCGCCAAACAACATCTGTGAGAGAGGCTCGTCAATCAGAGTGACATTAATCGCTCTCCATTTAATCCTAACTACTCGAAGAATTACTGTAAAGTCGGCGAACACTACAAAAATAGATACGATTGTCGTTTACGTTGGTGCAAGTTGTAAGCTTTCCGCACGTGCTTTCAACACGGCCCGTTGATTTGATTGAAAAGAAATTAGAAAAAAGTTGTGAACTGAATCGCCAAGATTGACGTCAGATAATATAAAATATTATTTTGTATGTTTATTTAATACTATATGTTGCCCGCGACTTCGTCTGCATTGATTTTCGTGACAAAAAGTAGACTTCCCTGTTCAACGGTTTAGGCGTGAAAAGGTAACAGACAGATAGACAAACAGACAGAGTTACTTTCGCATTTATAATATTATTATGGATAGAGCACGGATGATAGCAGAGCACTGGTAGTGGAAGCAACCTTGCCTTCCAATTCTAAGGCCGTGAGTTTGCATACATACCATCATAATTAATGAAAAATCGATTTTTCTATTCCCATTTATGTTAGCTACGCCCGAAAAAGCCGGCTTGTTATCGAACTTAAGACGTTCAAAAGCATATATTACGAAAGGAGCCTATTAAAGCGCACTTAAATCCTTTCACCCGACTGGTTCAAACTTGTAATAAGAGTAGTAGCAGTAATAATTACCTTAAAACAAGAGGGTGACTCAACAATTCAACACAGAGATTTGATGATCATAGACTTTGATGACGACATCAAACCATAAACTAAAATCTCATCGCCATGCTGCCAGCAAGTGTGGAAGCTAATTTAAGAAGTTGTATTTAAGGTCGTTAGCTTGTTTTGACGTGTCTCTTATTAATGGTTATTGGTTAAACATGGTTTTGGACTTATTCTTATGCATTTGTGCGTAAGTGGTCCTGATGTTGGCTCCAAATAAAAGGATTTTTAATTGAAAAGTTTACAAGAAAAGTAAGCTTATGGTAGGTATACACATGAGTATAAACGGATTTAAAGCTCATATCAACAAACTTATCAAACCATCTCGAAAAAAAACTGTATATTAAAATAAGCACCTCAATTTCTGTACGGGGTGCACATGACTAACAAAAACTTGTATATTCTATAAGTTTTGTTGTATATAATAAGGCTTTCGGATGCTTTTAGCAAACAAAAATACGATCAGAAAAGATCTGTATTAAAAAATAGTACTATTAAAGAACAGTAAAAGATAATAAAAGTTAAAAAGTAATCCAGAAATCCAAACTGAATTCATATCTCTTTGACACCACAGATATATTTTAACGGCCGTCTGTGTAAACACACTGCGCCCAAACTACGGCCAATAATAAAAAGGCAGTATGCGGAAAAACTAACATCCTACCGCCGTAAACATCAAAGACAAGTTAATAAAGATGTGCACCAACTTAATGACCGCGTTACAACGTACTAATTAGCTCTAGTGATGTACCTACTATGGATAGATTATCTGGGTTTTCTTTATCCTCAATAAAAAAAAAGATAATAGTTTTTGAATAAAACTTATTCTATTAAAATATATAATAGATGGTTTATTTTATATAATGTATTTAAAAATTTATCATTGCACAAACAAATGGAGAGTATTTAGGGAATTAATTCCTTGTGTATGATAGGCGTTTAACGAATATTGCATGACCTAATAATATAAAGAATAAATATTTGTGGACATTTCATACAGCGCCATCTAGCCCTAAACTAAGCAAAGCTATGGGCACCAGATGGCTGATAGAATACTAATACCTAATACTACAATACCCAGACCAGGAAGAAATATTTGCAGAACATACAAACATTTCTCCCGTAGCAGAAATCGAACCCGCGCTTCTTACGTCTCAGCCGAGCACTCATCCGCCACGCCACCGAGGTCGTCTTAATGGCTGGTTATACATTGCAAGTTGCCGACCAGACAGCTTTAGCTACTACTCGTACCACGGTGTACGCATGATAGTAGTAGTTTGACTCACCTCGTTCAGTCAAGCTTAGTCAAGATCTGGCGAGTTAAATCAAAAACATGTAAGCTGCTTAGTTGCTGCTAATGCGAGCTACTGGCAGACTCATACAGATGATAGTCACTCGCATACGGTCAGATGGTGCAAGTAGCTGCACTCTGTTTTGTACTGACAAAGAGACAAGGTGCTTGCATGCTAGCACGCACTATGTAACCAAGCCTTAAATGAACGTCGGACCTTACCAGAATACAAGTGCATCTAAATTTTGACAGTTTTTTCACATTATCCGCACTAATCACAAGTTTAGCTATTTCTGTGTGATATATTTAACACCAATGTATTTATGTTAATGAAAATATTTACAAACAAATGTACATATCAGTACCGTATTTGCTAAAATCTTTACGGCAAACATCTCCCACAATCCCCATCGGAAAACATAGGAATAGCGATTATTACCATCTCCATGATGTGTGTCGATCGACCGCATATTCATATCTCGATCTATGGCAATTTAGTTATGTCGAACTGACAACTTGACGACCTCGGTGGTGTGACGGGCGAGTGCTCGGCTAAGACCCAAGAGGCGCGGGTTCGATTCCCACTACGGGAGAAATGTTTGTATGCTCTGCAAATAATTCTTCCGGGTCTGGGTGTTGTAGTAATAAGTATTAAAAGTATGTATTTACAAAAGAAAAGTATATAAGTATTATATCAGCCATCTGGTGCCCATAATTAAGCTTTGCTTCGTTTGGGGCTAGATGGCGGTGTGTGAAATGTCCACAGACATTTATATGTATTTATTTAACTATTAGAACAACCGGCTTTATCATCCACATTACTATAAAAATAAATCTATTTAGTAGACTCAGTTTTAGCTGCAGTATAATTAAACGGTTTTTTTCTCAGTTATATTTAGTTTTCGCTATGTTTACGCATTCTTGGCTAGACGGGATTAAAATTACGCGTTTCTTTTGTGATAATGACATTGAAATGTAAGAATAATTGGAGTTTTCAAGAGTATTTTATACATTGAGTGCTATCCAATGGCGTTCATTATTGCCGATTCTACAGTCTCTCATAAATGAAATTTAAGGAAAATAAATGACGATTTCTGCCATCTAGTGTTCATGTCTAGTCAAAATAAAAGGTACGATTTGACGTTTGTCATTAAGTTTGCCGTGATAACTTGTACGAACGTCTACACAAGAAATCAAAAAGTCAACCACATAATGCCAAACTATTATTAAGTTTTCCATACACTATGACACTGAACATAATTTATAAGCACCAAGTCACACTTTAAACTGTACAAATTACTCTCACAAACACTATTAAGGCCTTGATGAATATTTCGCCATGACTTTATTCAAATGTTGTGTCCATGAGTTCATTTCTGCAGTGACAGAAAAATACTAGCGTTTCGACTAAGGTTGCAACCGTTTTCAATCCCTTCGGAAACAAACGAAATCGATTCTGACGAACAATTGAAACTTATGAGACTTTTGATTTTATTTTTATAAAGGAACGTATTATTGTATTATCGTTTCTATATTTTATAAAACAAGAAAATCAATAAATAAGAGTGAATAGTGCGTGGACTTTTTTGTTTTGTTGTTATAGTCATTATACTTTGTGCCAGTCAACTTAACAAATTGAACTAGTTATTTACCTATCTTATATTTCTACGAGAAAAAATAAGTTTGTTACATGTTTAATTATTACCATAATTATGTCAATATTTTTCTTAAATGAAAACTGGTATTTTGTAGCCGAGGTAATTCGATAATATTATAATTTATATTTAACCTACAAGTAAGTTAAACAAAACGATTACTATATCCATGTACAAATAATCGAAATGCCTCAAGAATCGTTTAGCAACTGATTCTTTGGTTCAAATCCCTACTCAGAGTTTTTGACAAAATGTCAAATCGGATCTCATATTTTGACCTGAGTTTTGACCTAACTAATAGTATTACTTATTCCGTGGCATTTATGCATTTATATGCTGATATTATGACAGGACAAGTCAGAAAGAAATAATGTTAGTGGATGGCCCTTCAACTAGGTAACTAGTTTAAACCGGACATACTAGACGACAACCAATAAAAAATACACAATGAGATTATCTACTTCTTTCAACTTAAAAGCTCCCCCACACTGCCTTTGAATTATAAAATATTATGTTTTACCTCATAACGAGCGTAGTCTGAGTTTTGAGTACAAATTCTCGAGATTTAATAAATCCCAACAATCAAAGTTAACTGGGCACTTGCATCGCCAGCGGTTACCAAGTTCCACGGCGCGGCCACGGCCGAGTAACAGATGTAAACAATCTCTGGGCCGCGTCATAAAGTCCCGTTTGATCTCCCCGCTGCCCCCCGCCCCCCACTTACCCCTCGCCTCTAAAATATGGATTTTATGTCCCTGCTAGTTGCTAAAATACCGCATCCACACCCAGCGACCCTCATAACAAACCGGCCTAGAGAGACCGAAACTATTGGGTGTCAGAAAATCGACAGAAACTTTCAGACCGTAAGTATAAGGAAACTTTCCAAGAAACACACTGTTCAGTCATAATTTTCACGCTCGTATTTCCTCAACCTTTTGCGAAACTCGTACTTTCTATAGCAAAAAATACTTTAGACTTTTATAATCACGATAACTCGTGATAAATCAACACAACACACAGACAATTACAGAAATACGAAGACGTTATAAAAGTGGTGTAGTCGCCACCCAGCCGTCCGAATTATGAGCCATAACTCTGATTCCATTTGTTTAACTCACGACTCACGCACTCCTTACATTAATTTATAGTGACAGCAGCTCGCATCTCATCTCGAGTTATTTAATGCCCATTTTGACACTCATGCGTCGTTTTGTTTATTATCCAAGCGGTGCGATCCAGCCACGAGTCTTTTGATTCGAGCCACATTCTTAAGATTGTACATTTTTAGGTCGGCGGTGATTAACGGAGATCGAAATAACTTTATAGATCTTAACTGAGACGTCGACTAATAAAATGCATTCCTTTCAACTATTGTCTTTTCGAAACAGAAACATCCCTCCTATCAAAATAGATTTAGTGAAACAATCCAATGATTTATCGGTGTTATCACGCGAATAGAACGGTGCACGCTATCTAAAGCGTTATAAATCATTCGCAATTAGAGACGCTTTCCGTTAATATTCAAAGCCCCGCATGTGTAACATTTCGGGGACTGAATTAAATTGAATACTGGCATTAACAAATGGAGCAGGCCGTTTCCGAGAGTATTTAACTTATTATTGCAGCATGATGGCAGTGCCTCGCTCCTCACGCCGCTCGCCGCGCCGGTGACAGCCAGCGGGCCATCCATCACTCTCTTCATTTAAAATACCCACGATTTCGGAAACCCTCTCACGGAGCACTCGCTAATCCCGGCTAAAGGGGTTCCCTAAATAAAGTAATTGTTTTGTAAACAGCCGTCACAAAAGACTTGTTTATAATCAGCCTACTTCGGAGATAAAGAGTTCAAAACAAAGTAGAAGAGCCTCGTAAACTGTTTATCTCGCAATAAAAATCTACACACCTGATCGAATTGAGATTAAAAACGCAGTTAACCGAGAATAGAGTTCGGCTGGCGTCTTTAGTCTATCGATTAAACAAATAAAAGTTCGCTATGAAAGGCGAAAGGCAACGTGACGGTGGAGGGTCGTAAAAACGTATGGCACAGAGGAGCCGGCTAACTGCAGTAGTAAAACTGCTCGTATTGTATACAAACCCTTGTTATAGTCGGCGGGCACGGTAAACAGCGCGCTGTGTCGCCGCCTTTACGGCGAGCCTTTGTGAGTTTAGTGCGATCGGACGTGGTAAGACGCTGACCTCCGTGCCCATGCCCTAGGCATCATTCATAAAACGATTCGCACACAATTGGCATCCTTATCGCCAAGGAAAACCATGACTTGTTTTTTCTTACAACATACACCACAAATACTTACCATATTAACATGGAGTAGAATAACAAGACTAAACGTAATTTTATTTTGTTACAGATTACGGATACGGCCATCCTGGGGCTTTCAGTCCGTTCCTGCTGAACCCTGGATGGCTTGATGCGGCGTACCTCAACTACGCGTGGGCAGATTACTTCAGGCCCCCTCAATCTGGTGCCCTCGTTAAAGGTATGTATCATTATCGATACAAACTGTACTATACTGTACTGTTAGGAGCACAAGAGCAGGTAATCAAGAAACTAATTTACACGTTCTCAATCTGGCTGCAATTCAAAACCTAGCACATCCGGCGCTAAAACTGAAACGAACGAATTCGGCATTTCCTAATTTAAAAATTCCGTTCAGCAAACACCACTCAAAAACATGTTGCTCGCTACGGAACCGCCCCTCAAGGCCGTAACAACGCAAAGCGGCTCAAATAAAAGGAGCATCTCTTGAGCTCTGCAAAACAACACCGGTCCGACCGAAGCAAAACCACCCGCTGAAGTCCGTCGGGTGCTAGGGGGGTACTTAGAAAACGGCTAAAAAACACTGCCTTCACGTTCGAGAGAGTGTGGAGTCAATTTTATTCCAATGTAGGCGACCACGCCACGGGCCACTTTTTGTTTCCGTCGCAGGCGCTAGCAGCGATGTACTCAAACACCTACGGAGTTTTATTAAACGTACCGGAGGCGGCGCATCGCACAGATATTCATGAACTTTCATAATTGGGTGCATTGTTTTGGATTTCCTTTTCGTCCACTCAACTCGTAGCGAGTAGGGGAAATGTCCAGTTGTTCTTTACTCATTTCACGTTGGATTATTCTGATAATGGTTTTTCAACCTGATTAAAAAAAAACCGTAGTCGATAGTTTCATTATTTTCAAGAATTCAAACTATTTAAATACATTCGAATAGGTATGTTGTTAGCTTAGGCTGCAGTAGTCGAACGCACAGCCGAACCCAATAAACGCTAATTAAAAATAACATGCAAAGCAAAACAGAATCAAATTCAGCGATCGGGAATCACCTCAATCAGGCGCGACGCCGATATTGGCCCCCACCTCGCCAAATTACCCCCTAGTTACTGCCCCCTTCCTCCCTCTTTGCCTTTTAAAGTGGTCTGCGCACTGCCACTGCTGCAAACAGAAAAAGTGCAAAAGAGTAACGAACGTAGCACCACCTCCGCTCTTTGTGGCCCAATCTGCGCCTCCGTCGTGTCCTTTTTATACGGCAGCTTCTCTTACACGCTATCGAGAATCAAAGCTCGCTGCAAGAACTTTTCGAAACACTGCTGCTAATGAAAATTTCACGTTTTGAACCCTCTTTGTCCGCGTTCGGAGATAGGTGCTCCTTATCGCGATGGAGCCGGCTTTGTGCACACGCGGGGGCAGCGTGCCTCGCATCCCTAATGCGACACACTCCGCGAACACGGACTCGTACGAATTACGATGTCGTGTCCGTCTGCGAGGAACCAAGGATAAATAAATATTGCACCCTCACCCTCTCTATATCTCACTAAAAAAACATCCCTTTCGGTACAGCCGCCTTTAAACGCCTACAGATTGTACATTATCCTTAGTACGATTATGCACCCCCGTGTACTGGGAATCGACTGAGTGCATGCGCCCCCGGCGGCGGCGCCCCGTGGGGCTCGTCGCTCATATTACGTCATGTTGCCAAACCAGACATCGGTAGCTTCTGCCCTGCTACCTCCATTATTTAAGTAAATCCATTAACGTCTTATTTTTCTTTGTCTACAGGTAGCGTAGCACCGATGACGACTCCCCCTGTGCCGATGCCGGGAGCGGATCTGTTCCCCTTCCCTGCGTCAATGACGAACATGCCACCGGCGGGACTTCTCCCGCCACCAGGAGCGTTCCTACCACCGAATGGACTCCTCCCGTTCCCTCCGCATCCTGCCGACTTAGCAATGAAGGCACTGCCACCGGAGTTGTCCCTGAAAAATGGTGTCAGTCCCTATGACGCATTGAGACATTTACAAAGCAATATTTCTCCAATGGACACGTCCAGCGCTCGGTTATCTCCAACGAGTAGTAGGCAGAGCGGCAGTCCACGGAGCATGATCAACGCGAGCCCCGATAGATCGAAGGCCGATACCAAATCGGAAGCGAATTCAATGCACGATGCGACAATCACCGACGAGTCTGATGAGGAGCCGATCGAGGTCGTAAAGTCTGCGTTTCATCCAACGCGACCCGCGAATGTGGAACTGCAAGAGATGAAGCGCGTACAAGCTGCCGACTCCACGGTAGCCGACCGACCTAGAGTCCGCAATGAACTAAAGGCCTCATCTCAACGTACCAATCGAGTACTCTCCACGAGTCCTATGTCGACCAAACTCACGAACGGGGCGATATCAACGCACAAATCAGTTTGGCGGCCATATTGACAATTTGGTGGTGGTGTTCATAGTCTAGTGACCGCCATAGCGCGGGCTTGTTGAAATGTGATAAACAAATGAGCTTGTAAATAGTTATTTTAAAGTACATTGATTTTATTTCAGATATTTATTCATAGGTATATCGTCACTAGGATAGTATAGCTTTATGTAGTAAATGTTGATAGATGAGTTGTTATTTTATTGCAGATGTGTTCAAGCTTGATGATAAATATTGATATGTATAGAAAGGTCTCTTGAATATTTGTATATACCTAGTTGTGTAAAAATTAATTAGAAGTTATATTAAATTTCTACTTCTTCGACAAATGACTGATTACTTTAACCAGTTTGCAACCAAGCTGGAAATTATGTATAAACTGTATATAATGTAAAAGTTATTTATTAGAAACATAGTAACATTATCTGTTATAAATGTATGTTTTATCGCTATGTAAATATTGTACGTATCTAGAATAGATGAAAAGATATAAAGAAAATGTGAAAAATTATTTGGAATCTTCTTTTTCCTTAATCTGTGCTTGCTTGAAAACATTTAAAATGACATAAAGAAACATAAAATATGAAATGTACCATGAGAATAAATAGAAAAATAAGAGGCCTTTGTTCAGAGGAAATAAGTAACTATAAAGTTAATTATACTCGTGGTTTTGGTAATAACTAAATAAGTATCGTTTCAATCTTATCGTGACCCAATCTGTCGATGAATCTTCATCAAAATAAGTTCAGACGTTTTGCCTATGTAGTATAGGTACTCATAGATATATTCCATAACAATGATTTCTTACATAATTACATATTATTATCACGTCCGTATCCCTAATGGTTTGGTCAGAGCCACAAGAAATCATAAGAAAACTTACAGCCACTTCTGCTTTAAAGTCCTAAGATGGATATGGTGAACCATGGTGAGAGGTGATCAACCGAGATCCATCATTTTGGAGCTATCCCTTAGTCGACTTTTAAGACATACTCGGGGAGAGAAGTAGCTACACGCTTTTTCTTAACTTCCAGTCCAGCATAGAAATAAAGAATAAATAATATTGATGATAATGTATTCATGATTAGATAAATTTAAGTATTTTATAATATTAGGTACGGAAAAGGATAGAAAAAGTTGGAAGCTGCAGAGTGGCCTTCGCCCTGCTGTGGGACAACATAGGCTAAAATAACATTATTGGCAAGTACATAAAAATAGATACCAAGTACGTAAGCCCTAGTTAGTGGAGGGTCGACCACGGCACCGACGCCGCCGGCAATCAGCTAACCGGATCTGCGCGCAAACACAATTGACGCAATCCGATCATTGATACGCTCCACTAGCACACTCCCGACTTTATTGATGGACCATATCACTAATATTATAAATGCTAAACTTTGTATTTGTCCGTTTTTTCCCATTCTTCTCATAAGATTCGCGAAAGAATTATGTGCGCTATTACTCTTAAACGGTGAAGGAAATCATCGTGAGGAAACCCGCAGCTTAGCCAGCTCCGCACGTACTGACCATGTCTTTCATGTGGACTAGGCCGACTAAGCTGAGAGGATGGAGTAGTTGCTGGGCAAGCCTACTCCATCTAAATCTAAATAAAGATAGATTAAAGTATCTACGTTTGCACCCCTCATTACAAGCTTTTGATTCTATCGGGCGTCTCCTTGGCGATACGCTTTTGGTGAATATTATAGACTGAGCTGGCATAAATGTTTACAACACAGTACTACTACAGTAAGTTAGTATGAGCTAGTGGCCAACTCTTGTGACGGAGCTTTTAGGCCGCCTAAAGGCCTCCGTCATGGCTTAACGACTTAAAAGCCGGGACCGACAATTTAACGTGCCCTCATTGGGGATATGGGCATGATAATACGTATGTAATATGTATGTATGTGTATATGTTCAACTTGTATCCGTTCTTAATAAATATTTTTTTTTAACTACCACTAAAGCACCCAGTGCTCTGCTTTCATTCCAAAGTATGGAATGAAGTAACATTTCCGTCGCCAGCTCTTAAAGCTACATTCATAACGCTCGACCATTCTATTTGGACGTATTAAAAAGCTGCGGCCAGACGGGCTGCGTCAGTGCATTTTGAAATTTCGTGTGAATGCGCGAATGTCTGAATGAGCCTTATTACTGAGCTTTGTGGTAGCAAGGTTATTATGCTAATTACGACTACGTTTTTAAATAAATATAGGAAGGCATATTTTTATTTTGATTACCCTTGGCTTAGGCTTTACTTGAGAGCACTGGTGGTCTAGTTGGTAGCGTGGGTTCAAACCCGGTCGTGTACCAATGGATTTTTCTGTGCGAAAAATGGATGTGCGCTATAGCAGTACTCTCACAACGGTGAAGGAAAACATCGTGATGAAACCCGCGGCTTAGTCAGCTCCGCACGTATTGACCATGTCTTTCCTGTGGACAAGGCTGTCTAAGCTGAGAGGATGGAATAGGTGCTGGGCAAGTCTACTCCATCTTAATTCGTCTCCGGCACTACAGCATCCCGTTAGTGAAGGTAAAAGTTGTCTCCTGACATATAAATCATCTACTATCTAGGAAAATTATTTTGAGTTGATATTATTAGCTGACATACTTAGATAATTTTGTTTTTCAATTTAAACCTAATTTTTTTTGCGTGCTGTATTTAACGGTGAAGTGTGGGAAACTATTTATTTATTAACTAAGTACATACTCTACGACCATGCTTCTGGCAAAATAAAATTTTCATTTCATTTCATTTACTATAGATGATAAAATGCCTTAATTATGCTTTACTTACTAATAGGTAAAACTACGGTCTTACTTCATTGATTCGATCATTGTTTATCACCATCCTACGCGAGATGACAATAATTTAAGGATCGAGCGAGCGAAGATGTCAGTGACAATTAGGGCGTTTGCAAGTCTCATCCAGGTCCGGCCAGCAACGGATGCTATATCCTCATCCTTATCCCATCTCGCTGCTGGACGACCGACGTTTCTGTAACCGGTTCTTGGACGCCATTCAGCTATCGCCTTACTCCACCTGTCATCACCACGCCTTGCCAGGTGACCCGCCACAATAAATAAATAAATAACACCCAACAGTCACATACATAGTCCTAGACGACCTCTGTGGCGTGGCGGGCGAGTGCTCGGCTGAGACGCGAGAGGCGCGGGTTCGATCCCCGCTACGAGAGAAATGTTTACATGTTCTGCAAATATTTCTTCCGGGTCTGGGTGTTGTAGTATTATGTATTCTAAGTATGTATTTACAAAAAAAAAGTATATAAGTATTCTATCAGCCATCTGGTTCCCATAGTACAAGCTTTGCTTAGATTGGGTCTAGATGGTGCTGTGTGAAATGTCCACAAATATTTATTTATTTATACATATCGATAATGACGACACCTTCTCGCACACGATTTAATAAAAATGATCCATCCGCGCCCCAGGTGGAAAGCGAGTGCTCCATTTGTCGCAATGCAGGAACCGCGGCTTAAAGGCCGTCCTCGCCGCGAGGCGACATCACATGTCGATAAGAACCACGGCCCGTGTGCGTTAGACTTGCGTTTACACGGAGCTAGTAACATGCTATTCGTTTAAAGTACCAACACATGTAGTCTCCGCTCCATTCCATAACTTGACGACCTCGGTGGCGTGGCGGGCGCGTGCTCGGCTGAGAAGCAAGAGGCGCGGTTTCGATTCCCGCTACGGGAAAAATATTTGTATGTTCTGCAAATATTTCTTCCGGGTCTGGATGTTGTAGTATTATAAAGTGAAGCTCGTGGCGTAGCTTGCTCAGGCGTTCTTGATTGATCGTTAATGTTAAGATATGTGCAGTCACAAATTGGGATGGGTGACCGCAAGTGGCATTACGAGCTGAGCGCTTCCGTGCTTCGGAGGGTACGTTAAACAGTCGGTCCCGGCTTTTAAGTTGTTAAGCCATGACGGAGGCCTTTAGGCGGCCTAAAAACTCCGTCACTAGAGTTGGCCACTAGCTCATACGAACATACCTACATACAGTATTTATAAAAGTATGCATTTACAAAAAAAGTATTTAAGTATTCTATCAACCATTTGGTGCCCATAGTACAAGATTTGCTTAGTTTGGAGCTAGTTGGCACAAAAAAAATGACTGTGCCGGTACTATGTAGATACTGGGCGGACAACACTATCGTAACACTAGCCGCTAGACATGCGCGAAACAGTGCTTCAAAAAGTAATGCAATATGAAATTACATTCTTTACCGAGTAATATCACATTCCTTCATTACTTCAAACATTACCTGAAATGACAACGTCAGACGCACTATGTATCACTGTAATAAAAATGGCCTGGTGCAATAACAAAAACATCACATTTCATCACTTTAGCTATCACATTGACGTAATGAAATGCTCGGTTTAAAATGTCGGGTGCGGTGCGGTGCCAAAGCAATAGCTACTTATTTAATATCAATGTGTATGAGAGAGAGGGGGTATAGCCGATGCTTAAGTGTGATGTGTAATGCTTAATTTCATCGAGTAATATGTAATGCTAGTACTCGGTCGCGTAATATGACCCGTAATGCATCAATCACATTACTTACACATGTTTACTAGCCGCCCGGAATGTAGAATATAGACCTTGAAAGCTTTCAACTGTACTAGCATGAGTATACACGGCTCCACATTGGGTTTTGTTCAACGTGAACGGAAGACCGTGCTGTAGAGGTAGGCCCGCGGGCTACGCGCAGATCATCGATAAAAATCTAAATGGAGACCACTCTAAATTGCGATTTTATGTATGCCGTGAACGAATGAAAATGCTCTTTGTGACAGAAAAATGGTAGAACATTTAAGAAACATTTACTAGTACTTAATTCCTTTCAGAAATTAGTTTTTTTTTTTCGTAATAGGTATTTAGGAAAATGGGTTGTTGTTTTAAGGCACATATATACATAAGAAGTATTTCAAAGAAACATTAAATTATACCTACACATTTGTACATACAAATCCACATCAATCCGCATCAGCATCAAAAGTGATGGCTAAACAGGTAGGTACCTAAACAAAGAGGTATCCAAAATTTTTTATTTATCATATAAAATATGAAATGAAACAAAATATTAAGAGCGAATAAATTTCCTATCGCCGCCGAAGTCGAAGGGGTGACAGAACTCAACTGGACAATGGCGTAGAAGAAATCTCGCTGATAAAATTTTAATGCCTGTATAAAATGGCTATAAATTTGATTTACGTAGCCCGAACCCCCGTAAAACGGGGTAATATCGAAAAATAACACGAGATAATGTTGGCTTACACGGGGGTGGGTAGGATTAGACGATATTTGCGTTGGGTTGCGAATGTATGGGTGTGCGATGTGGCTAGCCGGCTCCCGACCTACGTTTCACCGTAAAATACAATTCAGAATTTTCTGTGACGAGAAATATGATAGCGTCGAATCAGTTAGCCGTTGTTGTTTTAACACTCTATCGTAATTGTATCGGATTTGATTGAACGTAATGGGTTTTTGAAACAATGATTATAAAATTCTTAGTTACCTGATAAAAACATCGCTACAGCAGCCCTTGCTTATTCAACTAATTACGTCTCACCTTCAAGAGGAAGGAGGAAAAATTCAAACAACCGAAAAATTCACCTCATAAAACACATAAAAAATTCGCAAAGGAAGCTCTTTGAAATAATAAATTCCTTATTGGGCCGCGGCAGGAACACAAAATGAGTAGAAGAAGCCACTTAAAAAGATTGGCACTCAACGAACCGGCATAATCTATGTAAATTACGCCAAATTAGGAGTCGTCAACACGCTGCGCCTCCTCTGCGTAATTTGGAGCAAACCCTCTTTTATTATTAATATTTATACCGAACCATCTCCGCATCGAGATTTTTTAAATCTACGAAACACTTCAATCGAATAATGAAATGAATTAATATCCCGGAAGCATGATTCAAGTTTATACACTTATTAATAGAAAGAAACTTATAACTAATCCTACTAATATTATAAATGCGAAAATTTGTGAGGATGTAAGGATGTGTGGATGTGACGATGTATGTTTGTGCTTCAATAACGCCGTAACAGCTGATCGGATTTGAATGAAACTTGGAATGTACATAGCATGTATGCTGTAATAACATATACGCTACTTTTCGTCCGGATACCCCGCGAGCGAAGCCGCGGGCGAAAGCTAGTACATATTATAATTTACAAAATACAAAATAAGCATTCGGGCTATCTAAAGAACGAATGATTCAAGTTAATTGGAAGTCGATAACGGATAAACATTTTCATTTCTACATTTATATTCCAGTAAAACGTTCAAACATGACCTAGTTTTCATTAACTAGTTCAAAACATAGATATACGTAAAATATACTAATTTATATTATAACTAGCTGACCCCGCAAACTTCGTACCGCCATAGAATTAATAATGCAAATTTTCAAATGTTTTATTAGGTAGTTATTCTGCTATTCGGGGCGGAGAGAAATCCAACAAATCAAAAATCATGAAATCACAGCTCTGCAAGAAAAAGAGAGCTGCTGATGACCCGATTAAAATGATATTGTCAATTATCAAAATTTTAGAAATGCCAAATTAACTGTCTTGTCATAAATTAATGTCTAAGAAGCATTTATGCATTATCCTGGTTTTCCTTTTACATCATTTTTCGATTTTAGAATCGTTTTACAGGATGAAAAGTAGCCAGGGTCCTTCTCCGGTATGGAATCTATCTCCTTGCCAAATTTCATTAAAATCTATTCAACAGTTTAAGCGTGAAAAGGTAACAGACGGACAGACAGAGTTACTTTCGCATTTATGATATTAGTATGGATAAAGCTTCAAGTTCCAGTGTCTACCTGTAGGCTTCGAAATAGTATTTGCAGACAAAAATATAAAAATAGGTTCAGCCATTCCTTAAACAATAAATAACGTTGGTAGGTTATGGTTTACCGACACAAACATTAAAGAAAGTCGGCATTACCTTTCAAGGCGGCATTTTAAAAGGAATATTATTAAAACATCATAAAATGACCCAAAACAAACAAAACTATCCGACGGTTCTCTTTATAACTCGGTTCTTTCAAAGGCTACTGTTTCTACAAACTAAATGTTGTAGTTAGAAGAAAGATGTGGGGTACAATAACGTTTATTGGGTAAAATTTTAGATGGTTTTGGGAAATAGTGTTTTGTGATGAAATGTCAGACACCTGGGTAGGCAAGTCTGAGTACAAACTCTTTTAAAACAAAATAATATATTCTACTCATTAATTTGATCTGAAAGTACGACACACATTTTTTTTCGTTTTACATATACATTGCCAGCTACTGAATTCCTATTTCAAACCTAGCGAGCTCTTTTGAATGATGCATTCCCTTTTTAAAATCACTTACGACATAGCTATTTTTTTATCTGTGGCATCAGACGTTGGTCTCCAAACCCATCATGAACACGTGATCTAGTGGTAGCGGTTCCACGGTACGGTTTTAAGATCGTGGGTTCAAATTCGGTAGCGAATAGCGAAACTAATGGATTTTTCAGTACGAAAATTCATGTGCGTTATAGCAGTACTCTCAAACGGCGAAGGGTAAACGGTTTGTGAGCACTGGTGGTCTAGCGGTAGTGACCCCGCCTTCCAAACCTAAGGTCGTGGGTTCAAATCCAGTCGTACACCAATGGTTTTTTCTGTTCGAAAAAATGATGTGCGTATACCAGTACTTTCAACGGAAGGAAAACATCGTGAGAAAACCGGCATGTCGTAAAATCAAAAAAGTTCTAAAAACATTTGTCAAGTGCACGAAAGCAGCCTTTGAGGCGCACTTTAATAAGTTTCACCACACTGGTTCGTAACATCTAGTGACACAACTAGATAGATAGATCGGTAATGGAAAAAAAGTTCGATAACCATGTGGCAACACTGGCCCGAAAGAAATACCTAGTGATAGGACCAATTCAATACATTATATCGTACGTACATCATAACAACATCTTGCTGCCCCCGAGCCAAGTGCCGTTAATTGGCGACGGCTTAGGAAATTGGTCCGCTGTGTCCGTTTCCGCGAGTTAATGACTACGCCCAGTGGATGGACGAATCCATTTAGCCGTGTGCAATTTGTGTATGCAAAGGGTTACCGTGTTTGGTTATCGTTTTGGAGGTAAGGAGGGTGTGAGGGAAGTTTCTAGAGGCCATTAGCTACATCACATTGGAGTGGATTTGGTTTGTAATGAGATCGGATGGCTGGAATCAAGCTTTTGAAATTACATTCATGTATAATAATATCACGCCCGCATTCCTAAAGGGGTGAGCAGACCCGCAAGTTATCAAAAGAAAACTTGTAGCCACTTCTGATTCAAAGTTCTAAGATGGATATGGTGAACCATGGTGACAAGTGACCAGCCTATTGTCTATCATGTTGGAGAGGATATTATTTTTTAGTCGACTTTTACGACATGGTCGGGGAGCTGGACGCATTCTATGCTTTTTCTTTACTTCCAGTCCAGCAGAGAAGAAAGCTTCTGAAAATAACTTTAGACAGTTATACTAGCTTTCGCCAGCGGCTCCGCTTGCTTTGGACCTGATAAAAGTAGTCTATAGGTCATTTCAAGTTTCAGTAAAATCTGTACATCCGTCACGTTGACAGAAATTCAAATCAAGAAATTCAGATTTTTTTATTTATAAATATTAGTTACATGAATTAGCAGCAATATCATTTTGGCAAATAATCCGTAAAATCACCAATCGCATAAAAACAGTTGAACCCACTTTTTTTTACTTAAAGAATCAATTTTATTGGTCTTTACCAAACAGTAACTGATGTGAAGAAATGCCTCTTATGCGTTGACCGGCAAGAGGCTTTTAAGAGGGTAAGATGTTAGCTATGATTTACGATTGAGGAAATTTGAGCAAGGGGTTGATATGAGTGAGTTTTTACGATAAACCCAAACGCAGCCAAACATAAGGTCAATGTATTTACTTGGAAATTTTATTTTGTTTTAATAAAAGTCTATAAAAAGTATCTAATACATAAATGTATATTTTGTGACTTACTAAAAAAAATAATAGTAATTTTTTAAAAAAAAAACAAGCTTCTTTTTAAACACTCAAGAAGAAAATAAACAAAAAACAAGCTTTTAAATTGTGTGATGTAATAATCCTATTGGATTAGTTTAATAACTTTCCAAATACACTTAATTAAAATACTTACAGGTTTCAAGAGTTTTCAGATTGCTTAGGTTAGAATAATTTTGAATGAAAAAGACACTAAATATGTACCTAGGTCCATACAGCTATTAGTTGTACATCAAAAACATTGAACTACTTACTTTTACCTACTCTTTCTATTCCTAGAAAATAAGATATTTTTTGCTGGTACATCCTGTGCTTTCTTTTACCCAGAACTTTTCAAAGAAATGTTCTAATTGCCTAACTTCATTGCCACCAAATTATAACATCTTACCGTTCAAACATTTCGCACTAAAATATAACGGTCCAGTTTTTTTAGATACGATTTAGTTGGCAGTATAAAAATGTCTTTATTTGCTCAGGAAAAGTCGTTTATTTTATGGTTTGGGTAAAAAGTGGAGCCCAAAAACTAAAGCATTTTTTGCTCACCTTTCGCCATCTTCACAGTTATATGTAAATATTTGTGCAACTTAAATAGAGCAGGGGAAAGAAATTGCTGCAGCGAAGAAGAAACGGTACTTGCAAAGGACGCGGTCGTTTTGTCGTAAAGAAATGCAATAACAAATAGGTAATTATGTTAACGGTGCTTTAATATTCAAATAAGGCGATCTTAAAATGAGTTAATGGTTATTTTCGGAGCGCTCAAAAATGGAGTTAGATGAAGGTCGCTGAGACTCAGTACTTCTTCATGATTGTGCTAGTTTTGTGATGACCAGAGTTATTAAACCCGCACTTCTTTTCATTCCTTGAGCTTTTTTTTCATACAAACTTTATCTTTCCTCTGTCTTTTCCCAGGAAATGAATTTCGGGAATTCCTTTCTTACTGCACTCCTACACCATAATATGCATATACCCTCCTTTCATGCTTCTAGGATTATTATTTAGGCTGTGTTTTGATTGTGAGTCAGTCAGTAACTTAAAGAATTTTGTATGTAGTTTAAACACGAGTATTTTAATTCCTTATTTCGCCTTTTCTTAGATAACCAAAGATACATATTCGACAAATCTCTGGCTGGCACGAGAATATTTCAGCTCAATTTGTTTGGTCAACTGGAACCGAAAGCTTCTAAATAAATCTAATACAGTTGTGTGATAAAGTGTTTACGCGGTCCGCGGTCACACTCACTACATCTCGGTTGGCGGGTTGTCGCTCTACGCCACAGCCATGGGTCCCGCAAATGTGTTATATTTGACACATTCGTACCAAAGCTTCTGATATTCCTGAACACTGGAGTTTAGTGAGAGCACTGGTGGTCTAGTTGGTTGTGACCCCGCCTTCCGATCCTAAAGACGTGGGTTCAAATCCCATCGTGTACCAATAGATTTTTCTGTGCGAAAAATTTATGTGTGCTATACCAGTTCTCTTAAACGGTGAAGGAAAACATCGCGAGGAAACCCGCGGTTTAGACAGCTCCGCGCGTATTGACTATGTCTTTCCTGTAGACAAGGCCGACTAAGCTGAGAGGATGGAATAAGTGCTGGGCAAGCCTACTCCATCTTAATTCGTCCCGGGCACTACAGAGTCTCGTTTGTGAAGGTAAAAGTTGCCTCCTGACGCTGTATAAATCATCTACTATACATGGTAAAAGGCCTTAGCCAGCAGTTTAGTGGAAATGACATCCATCGAGATGATGAATAAGCAATAGATTGTAGGTAGAAAATATAATCTGCGTAAAGTCTCAGGTAACACTGTGTTACCCTGAGATGGCTTACAAGTTGGCTTGAGTTGACAAACTTTCGATGTGATGATAAGTAAGTAAGTTCGTATGAGCTAGTGGCCAACTATTGTGACGTAGTTTTTAGGCCGCCTAAAGGCCTCCGTCATGGCGTAACGAATTAAAAGCCGAGACCGCCAATTCAACGTGCCCTCAACTTCAACTATCAATCAAGAACGTCTAAGCAATCTACGCCACGATGTGACGATAAGAACTGGATTATTAATTTGGTTGGATAGAAGAGTAGAAATAGAACAAAGAAGCGAGAAAGACATGAGTATGATGACAACATGTGCCGATCATATCATTAAGGGCTGGGAGATATTGAGAGATGAAACTTCAGTGACCTCACGACATCCAAAGATATGTGGGAAGCTGTTTATATAGTCAAACCACTTCATTCTTGTATCGTTTAAAATGTAGAGGACTTGAAAAAATATAAGTTGTGAACATTTAGCCCGTGTAGCGCGATTTTCCAACACCTCGCTCCGGCACTTTGCCACTCAAATTATCATAACTTTCCTTTCCCACGTTATTCAATTTGGTAACAGGTGAACACGCGAATATGAATGAAGCGCGGTCGCGGTGCGTCACGTCACTTCCCTGAATTCCAACTTTGAGTACCCTTCTCGACGAGAAACGAAACAATTTTTTCATGCTCTCACCAATACTACTCTACTTTCAGCACCTATTTTTGTCTAGTGCCTAATGTGGAAAAGTACTTACGTTTAATTATTTAGTATTTACTAATATAGCAAATTAAATACTTACATAGCAAAAAAAAATAGCCAAGCGTGGTTTCTTGCCTGTATCTTCCCTGCTTGGTCGCGTTACGAACAGCTGTAAATGCAACGTAGATTTAAGATGTGTCCAAGTGATCCCCGTGATTTTAAGGAATATTTTTTTTTTTACTTTGACTTTGAGTACTTACTCATTCTTTTTAAAGCCAACCTCGGAACAATAAATTCTTCCAAGAAGCCAACAGATGTTTTGTTTCAAATAATACCTCTAAGTTCTTTCTATATCGTGAAATAACTGGTTATCACGTTCTGAAAATCTCTATCTCGTGTTGTTGTGTCATTATAAACTCTAAAAGTCCTAACCGATAAATAAAATTGACTGTAGCTGCCATTAATAATACATTACTCAGCGGAGCCTTTTTTCAGAACCTCAACAACACCCATATCGCGATATTGACAGGCTCAAAAAGCCTAATTCTAACCCAACTCTTTTTTCGGACGGCCGCCAACAAATTGAAATTCATTAGTGCGCCGGGGCCATCGGGCGTTAAGGAAAATTAACGAGCCATATATGAATTAACACCCACATGTACAGTACAGGCATAGCGCAGTGTGCAGGAATATACAGTGATCCATGTTTATGCAAAATTCATCGGGACACAGCCCATACTATGTGTCATTCATAACTTCTTAATGACATTTTTACTGGAAACAAATGTGGTCTGACACGTATCAAATTAGTCCAAGATACAGATACAAAACGTTATGAAAGACATTGTTACCGTCTCTAAAAGTACAATAGCGTGAAGACGTGGCGTGGCAGGCAAGTTGCCATCTGAGACTCTAGACTCTATTTCATCTACATAGGTTTCGGTGTTATACATACATAGTTATTACTCGTTTCTGATACGCTCAACACAAGGAATTCTAGTGAGAGGTCAAAATGTGTGATTGTTGGATGTTATCCCGAGTATTGCACTACTGTATTTATTTACAGTGACAGCGGTCAGCCAGCGAGACGGGGCAGATCGATAACGAGCAATCCGCGACAGTTTTTTGAAGCGGCGCGAATCGAGCGTGCCTTTTACGATTGCAGCCGAGCCCGCGGTCGCGATTTGACCGCCGGACTTTCCTATGCTATTCGTTTTTCTACCGGATTTTATTTAGAGGCTTCCAATTTGTTCCGACATAAAAATTCTGCGCAAAGCTTTTGGTTTTCTGATATGCTGAACTTTCATTTTACAGAACACCGAGAGCATTCAATAAGGTCGTCATTTTGTATCCGATAGTGCACCAATTTATTTGGCTTCAACGAATCAGTATTGCCATTCAGCGTGGCAATGCGGCCAGCGTCTTGGGCACGGTTCCACCGTCTGATGAGCTGGATCAGGTACCTATAGAGGAGCTATCTTAAGACCGTTTGCAACGGTCTTAAGACAACCCGACTGTTTCTTTAGTGTTTTATAATTTATATTTGTATTTGTTGTTGTTTTTTTCTGTTAATAAATAATACCTAATTTATTTGTTACTCGTAGGTACTCTTAAATGGCGTAGGAAGGCCTTTTCAATACTTTTACCTCAGTGGTTGTAACATTACTGAATCTAGTTTACCGTAGGGCACACACCTCCTACTTTTATATTTCCATTATCCTACTACTACGACTACTAGTGAAACTGGTTCCGTCGTTTTCTACTAATTCTTGCTTTATTAAGATAAACTATATTTAATACAAAAAAGTGTAGCGCTAACGCCAATTACAGAAGTTACATTTCTGTTAGACGCAAGTAAGGCTTTACACGTTGTACAACTGTGATCAGCTTATAGCGATTGAGAAAATAGAATTACGTGAAATCTGGTAAATAAGGAGTCCTTAATCTATCTAAATCCGTCCCCAAATAGTCGGAATCCCGAACAAGCGGCGAATAAAGACGACGGATTAGTGACGACTTGTCTTACTCAAGGGCTTACGCGTAGGCAAGACGATTTGGAGTCCATTCGAAGGATACACTTCTACAAAGTGCATATTAAAAATCACCTCAAACAGTATACAACTTTTGAAATCATGTTTGGATGATGTTTAAACGGCGTAATCGGTTTGGATGAAACTTAAAATGTAGTTATATCTGGGAATAACATCTAGGATAATTTTTATCATGAACGAAGCCACGGGCGGAAGCTAGAATTCTTTGAGTTGCAAAATCATAATGCACCCAAAGCGAATCAATATTTGAACTTGTGTGAATCTTAGTCAACATTGGTTGTGTACATTTGTCGCCTTAGCTATAATGTCATCAAGCTATCCGCAAACATGCCTCTAAGCTCACTAAGTCTCTATATCAAACTGGTAAATATATTGTAGGTGTAGCTGGCTATTATAATACAAACAAGTGGGACATTGATAATGATTCCTTCAGGTTTCTAAGGGTGAGGTGGGGGCAGAAGTGTAAGATTCCCGACTGGATTTTTTAAGGATTGAGTGATCCTACCATCACAAAATCACTACAGTATAATCATATCTGAAACTAGTATGCAAAAAATCACACGCAGTCTTAGAAGACTTCTTCCAGACGATTAGAAATCAATGCGTAAGCTCAAATACCCCTTCGATAGACTCATTGTACTTTCGCTACATCAGATTTACCTTCACATTAGCGTTCACAATGGCCGCCGCAGTGGGAGGCTACTTTACCACATCACATTCAGCCAAACTGCTTCAATTTAGAGCAACGGGACCATCCAGTTTCAATTCGTCACGCCAAGTAGGAAGTGAAACCCTTTCACAGAGAAAGTCCTTTGTGCTATCCAAGGACGAGTAACATTTCTTTGTGTAATGGGATAATACGGTGCCTTGTGTAATTATTCATAAATAGAAAGGGTTACTCGAAAATGGTGCAGTTACCCCGTTACTTTTGGTTTATGGTGGTAACGGGACGATGTGACGTGGCTCTGACGTTCGCTTGTACTGTTATAGGGACAATAAACAAGATGTAAACAATCAAGGCTTGTATAATGAGGAAGAAAGGTGCCGTTGCCGTGGTCTACTAATTGTTCCGTTATGTTTTCGTTGGAGATAGTTTAAGAGAATCAGTACAACGGGATTTTCCGGTAAACAAAAAGCGCAGATGAGAAACTTTTTTTCTAAAAGTAGAATAAGTTTTATTGAAATAATACAATAAAATTAAAACTAAGCAAACTTCATAAGTAATTTTTATAAATTACTTTAAAAAGAAACATAATTTCGTAGCTTATGTTAAAACGAATGCAATCCATGAAAAATAGTTTAGAAAGTTAAAAAAGTGTGCCTCGTCGTCCCATATTTTTTGCGCTCCTAATTTTATTGTCAAACAGCTTCTGTTGTCATAAACAATATTGTCTTTGGGCCACTGGTGTTACTTGATTGTATATTTCTTTGTTATATTGGCAATATTGCTGTAAAAACTTGGCCCATTTAAGTCATTGTTTTTGACCATTCCGACAAGGACAAAATATGCACTTAGGTTTTGAGTTCTATTGTTAGTAAACTATGCATAAAGTTTGAATTTCGTTAGAAACTCAGCTTCTGCACGATATAGGCTGGTTCTCGGTAGATGAAAAAACATTCTAGAACTTTCTGTTTTCTTTGTTTTGCCAACAAACATTTTATCATGTGTCTTAGGAACTTGAGGCTATTTTAACCGAAAACCTATTGTGTCACATTTCACTGTATATTGCAACGGCACTGTGCAAATGTTGATCGACACCTAACACCGCAAAGGCTGTATTGCTTGGCACATTCCCGCAAAACCTGAACGCTCCACAGGATGGCTGGCATTGATGACTAATAACACGTTGACACCTCAATCCACCGACAGGTCCCGTCGATTCTAATAAACGTCCCGATTCTATACAACTACATATCAATAGACTCACGTCGTCCGTGAAATCGAACACAAACGAAACAATGCTTTTAACTACATTTAACTTCCTAACAATTACACAAAGACGACAAAAACATTAAAAACAAAGATACAATACGACAATTCGTACGACAATAGCGTGAATTCTTTACCTTTCTCAGTATCACTAGCCTTCTCCTCCTAATGACTGATTTGAGACTGGCCGCGTTGTGGGACGTTTATGGTACCCACGCGACATCATAATGGAATTAGTTCCAGTATTTTGCCAACAGTTCTCTTTCTACGAAGGGGCTGGAAATTGGGACGGGATGTATGCCGATTAAAAAACTGAACGCGTGCCTCAGCCTTGTCCAGCAACTACTGGCTGGAAAAAAAAGTCTATTTTACGCTCGTTCAAAAATAACAAATGACAACTGCAAAAAAATAAAGAAGTAAAAACTTTTTTGATGGCCAGTGTTTAGACTTTTACATAATTGTTCCATAAATAATTAATGAATCTCGAGCGTTTCTTTTTAATTAAAATCGACATCACATACTCAGACCAAAAAAAAAGAAAAGACGGCGCGCCTCGAACAACAAAAGTGAAGCCACCTTTTTACCTATGTGTGTGTTAAGGTTTTATGTTCCAAGTAATAATAAAATTCATAGTATAATAATTAAGAAACTATGTTATTAGAAGTACTTACAAGTGAAAAGTGAATCCGCGAGACTTTTTATGTGATTTGCTGCTGTTTTTACAAGTTTTCACTACACAGGAAGGCATAATTCTATTTTTAAATTTTAAGTTCGCTAGATGACCACTCGTGACGTACTCAGGGCAATGAGCATGGTTATAGTGTAGGTGTGTGCGTGATCGTGTATGTTTACTTGCAGGAGCACGGTTTTGTGTGGCTTCACTTTTGTTGTTGGCAGCGCGCCGTCTTTCTTTTTTTTGGTCTGAGATCACATAGGAATTACAATGTAAATAAATCATACGTGTTCGAAGAAACATAACGCCACATTCGACCAACGATTTCGCAGTCATTGCGACTTCATAGGTCGAAATACTCGTTCGGATTGTAATTTGCTCGCACTCGTTAACCCCCAAATGTTTGCCGGGTGCCGGCGACGCATGTCGAAAATACTTAGTGGGGCTGTGTCTCATTATAATCCCCCGCTCTGCCCCGCTCGACCGATATATTAACACGTCCGCGCTATGCTATGGATGCGTCTGTTTGTTGTATTGCGTTATTGCATACAGATGTATTTTGCCTGTAGTTTGCCCCTGATATGTCCAGCTATCAGTGAAAAATAACATAAGTGCATACATATTATCACACCCATGCCCCTAATGGGGTAAGCAATGCTGCAAGTAATCATAAGAAAATTTGCAGCCACTCCTGATTCAAAGTTCGAAAATGAATATGGGGAATCACGGTGACAGGTGATGAAATGAAATGATTTATTAAAATGCAGATAAGCTTACAGAAGAGAACCCAAAACGCCTTACTAACTACCTTAAATTTGCATAACTCAAATATAAGTAAATAATATAAGACGTCGATATGCTGGAACTCGTGGAGGAAAGCTCATCGCCCATATAATTTTGGAGAGAATACTATCTTTTAGTCGCTTTTTACACATTGAGAGAAGCAGCTGGACGCATTTCATGTTTTTCCTTTAATGCCAGTCCAGCAGATAAGTAGCAGCAGTGAAATACAAAAAAGCAATCAAAACAGGCTAGCTAGTCTCGTAATAGGCGAGTAACCTCACAGAAGCATGATATTCTTGCATTCATTTTATTGCTGTACATTACGAGTAGATTAAGTTTTTTTTAACTCTCTCATACTTATTTTCAATTAGACTATTGTGTCTCACCCCCGAATACTCAAACGTATCTCAGAGTTGAGCACGTCTCAAGTGACGAGTTTTTGACAGATTTTCATCAAAAACTGTCAAAAAACCGTGACTTATGACGTGCTCAACTCTGAGTCGCGTTTGAGTATTCGAGGGTTAGTGACTCTTTTTTTTATGATTTTAAGATTAAAATAAAAAATTAGCATCTCTTGGATGGCATATCCACAACTCATTGCCGAAATCAGTGAGTGTTAAGAGGGTGGCGGCGTAGTGCGCGGTGTGCCATTGTTATAATTTTCAATAAGGGGCGCGTAGAGGGGCACTATCGATCTGTACTGACTACTGGGGGCACGTATTGCATGCAGCATCAGTGCATCCGACTGGAAATCGAAAGGCAAACCAAAATGCGTGACTTGGTCTTTCATTTCGCGCAAATACTTGCATACTTCGCTCTACGTAGGCGTCACGTAGAGGGTCTACGAGCGTTGACTTTCGTAGGTGTCTGAGATTGTGCGTAGATAGTGAACCCTGTTAAGAAAATCACGATTATCTTACTGTTATAAGTTGTTTCACTGTTGTGAAAGCAGCTACTTGTATCGGTGTCTACCGCTATTACCAATAGATCGTCAAAAATATATCAGTTTACAATTTTAGCTGTTGCCTGCTTGCTCGAAACTTGAAGGATAAACCTTTACGATTAATTAAAAGTAACTTCAAACTTTACTATACAGAGCCATCACAGATTCATAAAAATATCCTAGCAATCGGGATATTAAAATCTTTTTGTAACTTAATTCGTAAAACAAATCAATATTTATCCACATCTGCGTTCATTGATACCACGGGACAATACACAGATGTGGAGCCAGCTACCGAACACACCCCATCGCCTCCGTATACCCAACCGCCCGGGGTGCAGTCGAATTCTATTAAAATCCAAACAATGCCCACATCCCCAACTAATATCTGGACTAAATCCCTAATAAGTATGCCATTGTGTGAGAGGGACGTGGCTAAAAGCGACAAAGAACACGTTATAGCGATCTGGTTCAATCTTCAACTCTGAAATCTCCCAACTCGATCTTACACTTCACACAAAAACAGTCCTAAAACCTTACGCTATAGAGTTCATATTTGAATGGATATTGACGGGCGTATGAGTCGTTTTTTGGGTTGGGTATGTGGGAACTGAACATGCCAGAGTGTGGTGAAGCGTCTGGCCGGCGAGGCTCACCGAAGCAGCCGCACTCCCCTACTAGATTCGCAGGCCGGTTATAATGCCGCGACCATTCATTACTCGCACTACTGTTTGACGTGGACTTTACTTTTATTGTTTGGCGGTTGTAATTTGTTAAGATTTATGGCAGATGTGATTTGGCTTGTATAGTTGAAATAGGTGAAACTTGACGTCAACAACGAATGTTTGCTTTTATTGGCAGTTAAAGTCACTTTTGATAATTCAAGGCTACGAAAATGTATTAACGTTATAGCATTATAGCGAAATAAAAATACAAGCGGAAATAAAATTGTTAAGACTCAATACTCAATATATTTTTGATATTCCAGAAATGTCATTGTGGTAATTTTGTTATATATATTTAGGTAGTTTTATTGAGTAGGTAATTCTAAATCATGCAATTTTGGACACCATCAGTGACACTAATATACAAATGCGTATGTATCCGTAAGTTTGTGAGGATGTTGGTATCAGCGCGGTTCAATCGCGCCACAACACCGATTTAAATGAAATTTGGAATGTAAGCACGTGACCTGAAATAACATTCAACATACTTGTAGCCCGCGCTATAATTTCGACCATATTCTATAATTTTAAACTATTCATAGATTAGTTTGACAACACTCAACCAAGTTAAGTTAGATTCTTCTATATTACTTCTCATAATAGTTATAGATCTTTACGCTGTTGCCCCCAACGAAACAAGAAAATTAGCAATCAAAGTACGTCGGCGTGAATCGGCAACAGAATCGCCGTCAAAGTGAAGTGTCAACATTGCTAAATGTTTCTGTGCCTCGTCTTTAAAGGGAGAGGAACTGTACCGCAGTACAGCTAGGAATGAGTATCAACCATTTATTTTCGAATTTATGTATTTTGCAAGATATTTCTTAGTACGCGAGCTAAAGCTGTTTTATGCCCGATTCCTGACGGGCGAAGGATGGAAGATGCTGGTAGAGAGACTATAGAGTCTAGTGCTAACGGCCCCGCCTTCTGATTCTAAGGTCGTGCGTTCAAATCCAGTCATGCATGAATAGATTTTTCTACTTAAAAAATGTATATGCGCTATATCAATACTTTCAGACGTTGAAGGAAAATATTGTAAAGAAACCGTCATGTCGTAGAACTTATAAAGTTCGAAAACGTGTGTCAAGTGCATGAAAGAAACCCTTGAGGCGCACTTCAAATCCTTTCACCACACTGGTTCGAAAGAACTAGTGCCACGACTACTACTACAACTTTGTTATATGCCAAAAAATATCATACGTTTTTTTGGAAAATATTAACGTTGTTATGGCAATAAAATGTTATTTTACTTACAAAACGATATGTAATTAATTAACGTTAAAGCCAATCTCTAAAACGAACTATTTATATTGTGTAACATAAATATATTTTACCTAGATTATATTCCCAACAAAAACCAAATAAAATTTACCTTAACACAATACCTGTGACACAACAAGCAAACATTCTCAGATCAAAGTGATGTTCATGCTTTCACATGTAAAAATCTCAAAATATCACTTAAATAAATTGTTCAAAAGTATTGGTAACCGAGTTCTCCGCATCCTCAGCGAGGGTTGGGGTCGGAGACAATAGAGGCTAACTACCCCTTTCTTGTACGCGGGCCGCGGGAGGCGCGCTAACCAAGCATACACCGCGTTTGGCGGGCAGTCGCCGACAGAGGGGCTTGCGATGGGGTCTAATAGACATTTTGTTGGAATAAATTAGTTTACTGGACGAAATATTGAAAGATAAATTAGCTACTTGTGAGCGAGGTTTTCTAATGAGACTCGAGTTTTTATTTGGGAATCCGAACTTTTTATGAAATTGAAGAGCATAAACACAGTATAAATTATGTCATTAGGACAGCGTAAGAGTAAATCGGTCATAAAATAGCTTTTATCATTACAGCAAATCTTGACAGGAAAACAATTATTCTATAACGTTTCTCTTCAAATAATGTTCGAATACTCGTAAACATTTCTATTACACATTGCAACGTTGCTGTTTACGACTGTACCCTCAACTATATGGGGTCCCACAGACCCACAATGCAGATTTGAAACGGGGGTCGTAACCGGATCTCCAAATTGAAATGTTTTATTCCTGGCCCCCTGCATTATGTGGATAATGCGACTTTTAAATTGATAACCGAAACGTGCGTATGCGCAGCTCATATGACAAACTTTCAGAGTTCTGTAAGTAAATGACAAAAATACATTCTAAATATGAAAACGTTTTAGAAAGATACATCAAAAACATGTGTCAAGTGTACGAAAGGAGCCTTTGAGATGCACTTTAAATCCTTTCACCACACTGATTCGAAAGAACAAGTGACACGTTAGATAGATCACCAAACGTGTGACAGATATTAAGAAATAAGAAAGAAAAAAGTAAAATGAGTTTGAAAAAAACACTATCGGCTAGTTTTATCATAAGCAATATATTGTAATAAGAAATCAACTAGGCTTATATCAAATCAATGTAATAGGTAGGTACCTATATTCTTTGTTAACTTACGAATCCTATCAAACACATGATCCAACTCACGCTTAGCTTCAACTAGCTTTTTGTAACGAATGACGAATGTTTGGTTAGAAGTTTAACCGTATCGTCACAGTATCGTCATTTACGTCTTGGCTCTATATCTAATTTACATAAACCTCAGCTCGGCGCCCATTGTTGTCGGATCATTTGCATGTTTTGTAAGCATAATGTTTGTTTGCCACCGACTTACCCAGAAGTTGTTTTACTATGATTGATAGCCAGTTACCATGGCAATTCGCACTTCATAAACATTTATTTAGTTTTTGATTTCTCCATCGACTTTGGGTGGTTGGAAGGAATCCTTTTCATATTTGTGAGAGCCTTATTACGCGTTTGTGTGTTTTTCGGATTGTAATTTGAAAAGGGAATAGATTTTCCGAGAAATCTGCAGGCCGAGCAGTTTGAAACAAATGTATATAAAAAAAAATACGTGGATCTGTAAATAAAAAAGTTATCGGCTGTGTTGCACTGGGCCGCGTATTGTTCAATATAAAATATGATTTTGAAATACACACATGTATGGTCAATCCGTCGTGCTCGGGCGGGCTGTGTCCGCTATATTTTTGCGTGCGCTGCGTGACGGAGTTGTGTTCCTATTATCGCAATGATATCGCGATCAATCGAACGAGGGGGCATTGTAGGGGGGGAGGTAGACAGTGCCAGTGGCGCAAATAAATGTATCTGCCGGCCGTCAGGCGGATAAATACGCAAATAATACGAAACTACAAAAATCAAAACCCACCCGCCACTCCGATACGGTTAAACGGGTGGCGGCGTGCTCTACTTCCAACCTTCACATGTACGAGTAAAACGGAAAATGACTACTGTTTGCGTAACGAGTAGTAATCTTCTATTAATGAAATCTGAAGATCAAGCGCGGATAACTTGCGTTGCATTCAGTTTCATAATTATGGTCAGATTTATGCCATACGACGAAAATGATAATGAACAAAAAAATACTCAAAGCAAAACGCGTTCGTTTTAGCTTCCCATCGCCCTGCCCCCTTATTCTGGTTGACCAAACAAACCGTAACGCGGCCACGTTTGTGGAATCACCGTGTTGTCGTATTCAATATGACAATTTTGTATTGCAAAAACACGACGCGGCGCGTCATAAATAAGTTACGAGCTGTCAAGTTTCGTTTGGTCATCGAGAATAAGGGGCCTGTGCTTCACAGAAATATGTGGGTATTTCAGTTGTTTCAATCTCTACTTTAAATAGCTAAAAACTATTTAAGTAATTTTTTTATTTAGGACCTACCTAAAAAAAATAGAAGTATTTCTATTTAAAGTAGAGCAACAGCCTTACCATACCCGTGACCCGCGAGGCCATTATCAAGCCTATAGCTATTTGCCCCGAAAAACAAACTCTCGCGGGATGTGCCGGGGGGCGGTGGGGGGGGACAATGCAGCCAACTGCGCGTTCACAGACCCCCGCATTTGCATTCTGCCTGTGCAAGCGTTGATAAACTATAGTACAACTTATTAAACGCTTAGCTACCTTTGACAAACTTTGACCATGACATTATCAGCTTTTAGGACTTTTCAGAGTACCTATGCGACTGTTTACGCCAAATAAGGGAATATCTGTTTATAAAACGTTCGCCGCTCATACCAAAAGTCTCAAAAGTGAGTGCAGAGATGACCACTGACAGAGTGGAATTTAAGAAGAGAAGATGCTGTGTACTGACTCCAAGGATAAGAGCAAAAAAACCGATTATGACCAAAAATATCTGTGGATAGTACCGTTATTTCTGCTTATGATGATGATGAGAAACGAATGTAAATTTAGCTTACACCTCAGTCGTTTCAGATTGATCCTGGTGATTGTACTAAATGAAGACAATGATTGAGTGCATGACCTCGGTGGCGTAACGAGCGAGTGCTCAGCTAAGGTGCAGGTTCGATTGAAAGCGGGAGAAATGTTGCAAACATCATCATCTTCCTGCCCTTATCCCACTCTATGTGGGGTCGGCACAGATTTGGCTAAGGTGTTTTATGACCGGCCGCCTGCCTGGCGTCAACCCTCCTTGGGAATATACTTGCTTATTGTATCTCATCATATTGGAGGATACTATCCCTTAGTCGACTTTTACGATATGCTTGGCGAGAGAAGCAGCTCCCAGTCCACCAGAGAAGTAATTCACACAAGATGATTTGACAATATATATATTCACATAAAGTGGGTAAGGGAAATAATGATGATGATGAAATAATATTTAAATCACGGATTCTCTGTGAATAAGTAAAGCAACTATTGCTAAATTGGAACTAATTGACAAGAGACCAATATGTCGAGTCGGGATGTGACGCTGTCTGTCGTTTGTTTCTATTTACAACCTCCGCTGAAAATTTTTGGAGTAAATGTAGTACAGATAATGTAGTTATTTCCTATTTTGATTTATTTGATGTTTCTCTTGTGTTTTTACAATAAAGTTATATTGTATTAAATTGTATTTTATTGTTATTTCCATTCAATCTTATAGCACTACTAATCTTTGCTTGACTGGGAGTAAAGAAAAAACATAGAACGCGACTTTTACGACATGCTCGGGGAGAGAAGCAGCTTTCTCTCCCCGAGCATGTCGTAAAAGTCGACTCGACGAAAGTATCCTCTCCTACTAGTGATACGAAATTATTTGTTTCAGTTGACGAATGACCCCTTGAGCTGTCTACTCTGACATGTACATTTAAGATCTGTGAGTTTTATTTTTTCGGCGACCTCTGTGGCGAGGCGGGCGAGTGCTTGGCTGAGACGCAAGAGGCGCGGGTTCGATTCCCGCTGCGGGAGAAATGTTTGCATGCTCTGCAAATATTTCTTCCGGGTCTGGGTGTTGTAGTATTATGTATAAGTATGTATTTACAAAAAAAAAGTAAATAAGTATTCTATCAGCCATCTGGGTCCCATAATACAAGCATTGCTTAGTTTGGGGCTAGATGGTGCTGTGTGATATGTCCTCAATATTTATTATTATTATTTATTATTTATTCTAATGGATCTGAATGTTGGGCAACCAAAGGGTCGGATGAAAGGCGAGTACATGCAGCAGAGATGCGAATGTTGAGATGGATGTGTGGGGTAACAAGAATGGATAAGGTAAGGAATCTTATATTATAAGAATCTTTGTCCTGACTGACTGACTGACTGACTGACTGACAGACAACGCACAGCCTAAACCGCTGGACGTAGAGACTTGAAATTTTCAGTGTAGGTAAACCTTGGTACGTAGGGGTGTACTAAGAAGGGATTTTTCAAAATTCAACCTCTAAAGGCGTGAAAAGGGATGAAAACCTGGAATCAATTTTCGGTCTAAAACTGCACATAACCTATATCAAATTAAAGAGCCGATTTTTCTCATTTAGTTGATGTCATAATTACCTGTAAATTCTTTATTTTTGGCATGTTTTTCATGAAAAATAGAATACTTTTATTTTGACATATGACAGCAATGATACCTCAGAACAATAAATACATGATACCAAAGATTAGTAATAGATAATACAAAACATATGTAAAAGGAACTGTCAATGTCAAATTACCTGTGAAAGGAAGCATAAATTATTGCTGGTCTAATAAGTTTCCAATCTTGATTATTCATGGAGTTCTGACGTAATTCTACGTCTGAAAACTAGATGTCGCTGCTAATTCTGATCAAATTTTGACGCGCTATCGTTGCGTTTTGAAAAGTTTACCTTAACTCTCAAAATTTTTACTAAATTCACCGAAATTTCTTAATTTTTAGATTTAGGTATGTTTGTTACTCTTTCACGCAAAAACTACGGAATATACTTACATACCCTATTATTCATATTCGTTCGCAAAAGTTAGCCATCGTTTAGCGTACACTATATTATAATGAATAATGAGAATAGTAGGTACCTACGTGTGCTGGAATGGGACATAGGGTACTTTTTATCTGGGTACCGCGTGAGCGAAGCCGCGGGCAGCTGCTAGTGAGTATATAAGAGGAAGTCTGAAAGTAGCGCCGGTGGCGGATAAGTTGAGGAGCAATAGGTTAGCGTGGTATGGACATGTCATGAGAAGGGAAGAATGTCATGTGACGAGAAGAGTGTTAGATATGAATGTGGAAGGATATGTGGGTAGAGGTAGGCCAAAGAAAAGATGGATGGACTGTGTGAAAGATGACATGAGTAAGAAAGAAGTGAGCGTTGAGATGACTTCTGACAGAGGGAAATGGAAGAGAAATACATGTTGTGCCGACCCCACATAAAGTGGGACAAGGGCAGGGAAATGATGAAATGATGATTTATTATTTATTCTAATACTGTATGGAAGAGTGTACAATTTGTCCACGCCCACCGTGGTGGTTCGGTTATAGACGCGTAAAAACCTGGCTGGCGATCCAGGCAAGCTCGATATGACGGCTCAGCGGCTTTTCCGATACAGTACATAATAGTTACAGAAGCTGAACTGCATTATAATTTAATACATAAATAACACCCAACAGTTGCATACTTAGCTCTGACCCCATACCTATATCTCGGTGGGTATCAGAAACTGACACAACACCGTCCGAAGAAATAATGAAATCCTATTTGCTTTTCACGAAGCATTTTTCATTTTTCACGAAGCGGGTACCGACCTGTCGGTTGCACCTCTCGCGTTTTAGCCGAGCACTTGCCAGCACGTCGTCGAGATCGTCAATAATTCAGCTAAGTCAAAGTCCAGTCAAAATTCCTTTACTCCTTAAAACCACGGGGTTTATTTGGCGTTGAATTTATACCTTCGTAAAGCGACCAAGCGTGGAAGATAATAACTCACTATTCCTTGGTTTTTCATCACATAAAGAGTAAATAAATTTATATTATGCTTACTGTTTCTACTATTTTACAATGTGGTGGTTTAGCACAAAACAATAAAATCAAAGTCCAAAATGAAAACATGACACCTCACTCCGCTTTTAAAGGCAAAAAGTTAACGATTGTATTGAACCAGGATAGGTTTTTTGATGACAACATTACAGACTAGTCTTCATATACAATTTACAATCTTGGATAAGATAATCAAATTCAGTATGTTTATGATTTTTCTAATCAAACATTATTACAAACCTTGCATGTTTGATTCGTAATATCAGTGGTACCTCAATAGATATTTTTAATAAATACAATCTGACGGCCATCTTTGACCTGTGCTGTTTACGTTCAATCTATCACGTCATGTGAAAAAAAAAACTCGTACAGAGCGTCGTCTTACAATAAAATAAACACACAACGTTTCAGACAAAATACTTCAGCTATAACGTTACATACCTACTTACCTATTCATCCCAATAACCATAACCCCTGTCCCACTCCACAACATTCAATAAAGCACAAACAGACATAAATCTGGTTTTACGTTCGCTGTCCCAAATTATGCCATCAAATGGCACCTCCGGATAACGCCTGAACACCCGTTTCTACAATTTCCATACAAATCGGTTCGCCACGGGGCGAACTCTTGTTGACTCTATACCACGCTTGCCTGTCCCCAGTCACACTTCATATACTCCGATTATAATATTTTGGGGGTTGAATTGAGATATCAAAAGTTTAAAGTATTATCATTCGACATAGAGCACATTTAGGTTCCAAACGTAATGTCCTGAAGCAAATAACTGCAATATGACAGAAAAAAGGACTTTTTACATCTTATACTAGAATATTTTAAACGTGTTTTAAGCGTGTGGATCGAAAAACATACAAAATGAAATAAAAAATGAGAGAACACAAAGCAAAACAATTCAATGGCTAGTGGAAGAAAACAAACTGATTTACTGGGTACAGTTTCATTATAATTTAAATTAAATCAGTGACTAATATTAATAAAGATGAATAAATGAACTCTACTTAGGGATCTATTCACTCTGTTACCGACACAACCAAACAGGAGTAACTTTTAACTTTTGTAGTAACTCTGTCACAGCATCACTGACGCTAATTTTGAAAGTCTGCCTTTAGATGTAGCGATTTCCTCTCCAGTGATTTATAAGTATACTTATACTAGCAGTATTTTTGACGGCCTCTGTGACGTGGAGGGCGAGTGCTCGCGTGAGACACAAGAGGCGCGGGTTCGATTCCCGCAACGGGAGCAATGTTTGCATGTTCTGTAAATATATCTACCGCGTCTGGATATTGTGGTGTTGGTACTCATAGTCTCTTATACAGCTAATCCTAGTGTGGGGTCAAAGCTAAGTATGTGACTGTTGGGTGTTACTATTATTATTTCTTAGGTACTAGACAAGCGGTGGTTTGATATAGGAACAAAACAATAAAATCATTCTTATTCGATGCCTTCAGCATCAATGCAATCTCATTTCCCGAGTGATAAATCCACAGGAGTTGTTTAAAAACTCCTTACGCTTCACCCCAGTTGATTTCCTTCGAACCATAAGCAGTGTGCACACTGCCAATAACTGGTGTCATGGAACGACGAAAGAATAAAAGAGCGGTTAATAGGTCTGATACGTGCCATAAATGCGCGGAACTACGCATAACCCCAAATAGGTGCCGTGTTTTTAATTTAGATAAGTCTTTCTAAAATGGTTTTAAGTTTCACAACATTAAATACCACTGAAAATTAAACAAATGGATTTATTTGAAAAACACTAAGACCAATTTGATGGGCATGTCAAAATGTTGAAAGAGTTACTGAAAACCACCTGATACGATTTTAGAAGTTTTGGTAATAATGGTAATATTATTTACACAAGATTTTAATAGATAAATATAATATGGACATTTCACACAGCGCCATCTAGTCCCAAACTAAGCAAAGCTTGTACTATATGGGAACCAGATGGCTGATAGAATACTTATATTTTTTTGTAAATACATGTTTATGTTTATAATACATAATACAACACCCAGACCCAGAAGAAATATTTGCAGAACAAACAAACATTTCTCCCATAGCGGGAATCGAACCCGCGCCTCTTGCGTCTCAGCCGAGCACTCGCCTGCCGCGCCACCGAGGTCATCATTTATAAAATGAAATCATTGTTCATTTGTTTTGCAAAGGATATCTGGATAGTCCAAGGATATTTGATACCACTTTCTCTGTTCCTTACTCCATAGTCTGAGATAAGGTGCTGGCTGCGGAGACGCGATTCTATCTCCGCCTTATTGCTATGTAAATAACCTCCATTGAGACGCAGATCGAGATACGCCGCCGATGTGGCAGCGGCTTTATGTGCTCTCATTATTGTCCTCCGAGCCCATAAACCATTGATGTACTGTATTCATAGTGTAAACATTTAAAGTCAGCCAGTTCACATGTGTAGGTTTCGAGAGAGGGACGCTTAAAATAGTTACCTAATTAACATATTTATCTTAGTAAAACTGTGATTTAAAAATTAAGAACATATGTATAATATCGTGGCCAGATCTTAGAATTTGTCACTTCATGATATGTCTGACCATTTCATAAAATGGCCAGCTAAAACTGACCATATCGTTTAAACGTTTGATGATATGTAAATCCACGTTTGGCCATTTCATTAAGTAGGGTTTCCATGGTATCAAAGGTTTAATAAAAATATATAAGTTAAAAATCTATAAAGTTTGTTATGTATAATGGTCGAAATACATACATTATTGTATTATTTAAGTATTCCGTTTCTGATGCTTCGGTGAGTTCTTCCGTGATTATAGCGTATGCTACTACGTCGAAATATCAGGAAATTCATAAAACATCTAATAATGGTAAACATCTCGTTAAAGTGCTAATAATATTTATAGCACTTATAAAACTATCTATCTATAAAAATCTATTTATAAAATAGTATGTTATGAACTACTTATATGGGCGATGGATGGGCTGATCACCTGTCACCATGGTTCACCGTATCCATCTTAGGACTAAATCAGAAGTGGCCGCAAGTTTTTTTAGGTTTACTTGTGGCTCTGCCCACCCCATTGAGGATACGAGCGTGATAAAATGTATTTATGTAAATATTGGATCTTAAAGTTGTAGCCCGTAGATTAAGTTCAGTATTAAAGTCTAAATACGAATAAAGTTTGAAAATAATTTGCAAACCGTGTAAGTACTTATTCAAGTATTACCTATTTTATCTATTTTTCTACAGAGAGGAAAAATGAAATACGTATATTTACCCGTGAACAGTTCGAGATTTCATATCTAAAAATGTAAACAGATCCTGTTACATTACAAAAACGAGTCCGTTCATTCACAACCTATCTTTCCATCAGATGCAAAGATAAAGCAGTATCATTTAGCCTAAAATACCCCATAAAATTAAGCAATGCAACAATAACCCGGAATAGAGCGACAAAAAATCTACAATACGCAGTATTTTTTCCCGTCCTCATTATGGGATGATCCGTCATTGTACCCGCGGCACACAGATGGCGCTGATAAGTGGGCGCATCGCTTTATTAAAATAATACGTCCATCATACCTTGACCTCTTCAAACGGCACATTCATCAAACGTGCTTAGAATTCATAAGGGGATGGGAGCTCTCGTTATAACGGGCATGTTTATTTGTTACAACACTATCAGACGGTCCAATCTGTTTCATTCAGGAGATGTGCACTGATTCGGTGTATTTAGTGCCTTCCCACGCCGCGCCGGTGGGCACACGCGCGCAAAATTGTAATTCGTGGGAAGTACCTGTAGCTCTTTGTACTGACCCTAATATTGCTGATTAGTGTCGTGCTGTGTCAGAGTGGGATTACCTAGTTAATTTATTCAACTACGTATATAATATATACGTCGGTTTATCGAATGGCCTATCTTCTTGATTCTTAGACATTGTGGGCCGAGATGCATGGATACAGGCAATAAAATAATGAACGAAACTAAAGTTCACACAATCACTTTATTTTAAAGTTACGATCGCAATAATCAAATTCGAATACAGCTACTTTAAATTACAAAACGGAACACGGGATGGATCCTAGAGGACCTGTGTTGACCCGACCAAGAGCTGAAGACCACTGAGACGAGGCTAGAGTCAAACACGAGCCACCTAGACTCCATCAAACGACGCCATCTTGTTGTTTACGCCGCTTGGTGAACCGTTGACAAAGTCACGTCCATGATCATGGCCTGACCGGATCCGATATATATATTATTATAATGGTAACTTCCACCCGCGGCTTCGGTTGAATGTTACAGGATAAATAGCACATGGACTGTGTATATTCCAAGTTTCATTACGACGTGATTTAGACACAAACATAAAAACATCGTCACAAACTGCGACATTGATACTCAAATGTGAAAATTTATGATATTAAAAGAGGAAATTAAAAGATTTGCAAAATATCCTGGCTGTAGTTTTCTTTTGCAAGAGATTAAACCCATCCAACCAAACTAGTTTTTACCTTTTTACTTTCTTCATAATCGAGTTCCATATTGATAAAATTTTCTCGTTTAAATCGTGTCGATGTTTAAAGAAATATGAGATTCAGGGTACACATCTCATCCCTCACTTCATACCGACGCTAACAATTTTAAAATGAAGGCCATTACTGCGTATTATGTCTGTAATCCGGTGTAGGTACTCGTAGGTACTTTGTAACGGGGTCTCTTCGGACATTTATTAAAAGTTACAGGGGTTGTAGGGTAGCCGCATGAGGCCTAATTAAGGTTCTTTTTACAAAAAGCGATGCGTTGGAGGGTCTACTTTTTACCCTTCTGACTCCTTAATGAGCTGCCGGCCACCTAGTGTGGATTTTACAGGACCTTTGTTTTGATAATGCGGTGAGCGCTGCCCGAAATTTTTGCAGTAATTATGTGCGGGGAGGAAGCGGTATCCATTTTTGTGTACTTAAAAATGAGAAAGCTACTTTTGGTACATAATTTGGCTTTTTTGTAAGTATAAGTAGGTACATTATGAAAGCAAAGCACAGAATGTGAGCTTCTTTATACCTTTGTATATACTTTGATCCCCGAGCATTTCGTACGGCCATGTGGACGAGGCCATGTCAAACGGTGTACTGAGGTCCACTGAGTGAAAGCAATACACGGCTTTTGTATAAGGTAGTAAATTAATACGAACGGACTGATGATGATTTATTTGCAACAGAAAGCCTTGTATCTTAGCCGATATACTCTTATCACTAGGATAGCCGAAGTCCATAACACTTTTGACCCTCGAAACTTCACAGCCAATTCACCTCAGGAAGAAAAATATCGTGGACAGACGCTTTACCTCACCTATATCAATGTCCCTCGCCTCAAAGGGCCCTCTGTTTGGCTTCGGGCCATTTAATTGCGACGGCCTAAGGCCCAACCCGGTCGAACGAGGATTAACTTGAGCTCATCTTATAATTAGTTGTTTCGTTCTTAACGGTAGATTATGAAAGGGTGAAGTTTGGAAAGAAAAATACGCTATGAATTAAAAGTAGGCTCATTAAAAAAAGGCTGATTATTATATAAATAACTGTTTTGATTTTACAGAATCAGATATTTATAGGAATCTGCAAGAAAAATCCTCTTCAGTGAAATAAAAATAAATAACTATATAGCTTTCACATACAAAGTTCCGCTATAAGTGACTTTGATTCTATAAAATCACGAGGATCACTTGGACTCCTGTGATGTGGGTATCAGATACAACGAGTAACTTAGAACCACAACACAGCAAACCGAAAGAAATATTTGCAGAACATGCATTTCTTCTGCTGCAAGAATGCAGCCATACAGTTGGATGATGTTGATGGAACAGAACTTTTTCTGTTAGAGAAATATATGTGGGCTATAGCAGTATCCTCAAACGGTGAAGGAAAACATCGTGAGGAAGCCAACATGTCATAGAAGCTAAAATCATGTGTCATGCTCATGAAAAGAGCCGTTGAGGCGCACTCTAAATCCTTTCACCACACTGGTTCGAAAGAACTAGCCATCAAAATCAAATAACATCCAAGTAAAGTCTATAAGAACTTCACATAGCCAATCTATTTACATGAATGATTCGTTCAAGTCGCCCAGTTAGCTCGAAGGCGGAGGTGGGTATCAAACGTCTTGCCCCCTCCAGGCGTGAATGTGGCCAAATTGGACGCCGGAAGGACGAGGGCCGCCCGCGACTTGACCGGAACTGCGCGCCACCCGCCCACAACCTTACCCGCCTTGCGGTATGCGTCCATTGGACAAACAGTAGGTCCCGGCTTTTAAGTTAAGCCATGACGGAGGCCTTTAGGCGGCCTAAAAACTCCGTCACTAGAGTTGGCCACTAGCTCATACGAACGTACATACATTGGACGACTTATATTACAAAAATACTATAAGAAGTTAAAGGTAAAAGAGTTAAGTTAGCCTTTTTTCAGAATGAGATACAATGCTTATGACGGCTTCGGTGGCGTGGCGGGCGATTGCTCGGCGGAGACGCAAGAGGCGTGGGTTCAGTTCCTGCTGCGGAAGAAATGTTTTCTGCAAATATTTCTTCCGGGTCTGGGTGTTGTGGTACCATGGTACTCGTAGTTTCTGATACCCACGACACAGGGAATCCTAGTGTGGGGTCAGGACTATGTATGTGACTGTTGGGTGTTATTTATTTATTTATTAGATAATCTTGTCAATAATCTTTTATAAGTATATTTTTTTAATAAATATAAAACAACTAGTTGCCGCTGGCGGCTTCGCTCGTGTGGTGCCTGGATAAAAATAGCCTATATGTATCCAGCACGTGCCCTATGTATATTCCAAGTTTCATTCAAATCTGTTCAGTAGTTTTTGCGTGAAAGAGTAACAAACATCCATAGATACAAAATTTCGCGTTTATAATAATAGTAAGGATAAACACATTTGGAATCGCCTAACAAAATACAACATTCAGTTCTCACTCACGTATCAAAACATGTATGACTTAGTTACCGCGTTCTTCACTAGGAGGACAGTATTAGTGATCCGTGATCGCGGCAATGGAAACGCGCTCTCACCCTCTCTCGGGCGGTAGTTTGCTCAGGTGAAGTAAGCGAGTTTACACGAGACAAGTCCCGGCTTATTGGGGTAGGCGCCGCACGTTACCCCTAATCGCATTGCCAGCATATCTAACCTGTTCAATAACTTGCAAGCACTTTAGTACTGCTGTATCTACTAATACATTATATTTATGGTCAGAAGGCTTCAATAACTCGATATATATTCGATGTATTCGATCAGGAAACTGGGCTCATATGCAGAATCAAAGTTTAGTAATAGCCTCTTTGAGCGTTCTCTTAGAAATCGAGATTCTTGAATCAAAGTAATAAAATAAGTAAGGATACAGATAGAACATAAATCAAGATTTCAAGTAGTCTATTCAACTCAAAGCCAGCTGTCCCGCTGCCTCTCCAATAGACTCCCACACTTCAGTCACAAACAAAGATACCAAAACGTCATTCGATGTGGAACAGCCAAGAACCGTTTAAACAAAGCTTAGTCGTAGTCTCGTGAGTAAATGCCGTGCAATCCCCACATCCATTGCTGAGCGCACGATCCCGCCAAATGTATGACCGCTTCGTTCCAATGGCCTTTTGTGCGCGAGTGTACCGGCTATCTTGAGCTATTGACCCTCATACTAAGCTTGATTTATGCGGACCTTGTCATTTTACTTGCTTTATGACCGGATCAAAACACAGTTACCTTCATAGAGATGCAAACGATGGGCAGCGTTTTGAGAGACCTCAATGGTTTTCTTTTTGGTTACCATCAGCGTGGTTGGTATTAGAAAAATACGTAGAACTAAACAAATTCTTAGACTCTTTATTTTCAAACGTATAAATACAAAAAAGATGAAGTTTAGAAACGGCTGCCTTATGTCTGGTAAATTTATAACCAGTAGGTGAACATGGGTCAGTGTGATAACACAACCTCCCTTCATTTCGTCCGCAACACTTCACGCGCCGCGCTTCGTAATAGCAAACTGAAGCCAAAAAAAGAGTTCTCTAATGTACAGTGCGTCCATGCGCGATCGACACAAAGCGCCTCATCAAACGTCCATCTCCCGAATTTGCGTCTTCGTTTTGCGTCCGAGCGAGGCGCAAGCGCCAAAAAGGCCAAGAGTATGTGCTGACCCGATCATTAAATAGATTGATGGCACCTGGGCGCAAGGCTCGAGCGATAAATAGTGGCGATTCGGGTAATCCTCCCGGCGGCCGGTGCCCGACGATGGCCAGCATCCATTCTCTTTATTGCACCGTGCTTTATAGCGACCTAGCAGTGTCGCCTTGACGCGACGTAGCCTAACGTATAGTCGATGCGAGCCTGGGGAGCCCCCAACTGCAGCGATTGCTTCTGCGTTTTGTTGCAAGATTTTGGTTGGAAGCTTACCAAATGCATCAAGTCATTACGGTGCCTCTACACGCAAGTGCAAGATCTTGACACGGACTTTTAGAAAGTTAATTTTACATGAGCATACATAATCTTCTATGAAGATGTCTGCGCTACGTCTATTACTAGATTAAACGGCCCTTCGTTACGTCTTTGCCACTCTTTTTGCTATATCTTTTTAAAGCATGCTTGATTCGTCCAAGGAAGAAACGCATCACACCTTCCGGTTTATGTCTTGGTGAACTTTAAAAGTAAACATCTACGCCTATCAGAAAATAATAAAACATCTCCACCAATTAACACCCGCACAAAGATAAATGATCCGCACCTCATCAGACATCAACATAGCCGAACAAAAAGCTTATCTTCTTTATGGTTTTAGCAAAAAGGTGGCGTCATGGAAAACAATGGCAAATTAGCGATGACGGGTCGTCGGCTGATGATTGCTGGACGGTTATAAATGCCTGGCGGAAGAGCCTGGCGACGATGCCCCTGAACTCATTTATATTGTCTGAGACATGACAACTGTCGTCTCTCATAATTAAAATTCGGACGATATTTAACCTGGCATCTTAAACATTCGTCTCAAATCTTAAAGGTTAGATTTCATAGGCGCATTCGACAAAATGATTAGCAAACATTATTTAGGTACTTACTCCTACATAGAAAACACTGGTGGTCAAGTTTTTAGTGACACCGTCTTCTGATCCTTCCGTGTACCAAAGGATTTTCTGTAAATTTAAATGCGCTATACCAGTACTCTCTAACGGTGAAGGAATACATCGTGAGGAAACCCGCGGCTTAGTTAGCTCCGCACGTATTGGCCATGTCTTTCCTGTAGACTAGGCCGACTAAGCTAAGAGGATGGAATAGGTGCTGGGCAAGCCTACTCCATCTTAATTCGTCCCGGGCACTACAGCGTCTCGTTAGTGAAGGTAAAAGTTGCCTCCTGACGCTGTATAAATCATATACTATAGATGGTAAAAGGCCTTTGTAGTACTTAACTTACTCATTATTTACAGTTCATAATAAATAATTGTAATTGCTTTTTTTCAGATTTATAGTGGATTATGTGCTTATGGTGTAACTTACCGCAATCTAAATACCAACCATTATAAGTATCATTGGCTCGGCTGAACTTTTACCAATAAAAGTAAGTAAGTTCGTATGATCTCTTGTGACAAAGTTTTTAGGCCGCCAAATGTCTTACCTAAACATTATTTCAAATCTTTGATAAATATTTAAAGTGCCGAAAAATATCTATAATTCTTTAAAAGCTACGTTCCAACCATGCTTTTTTTAAAAAACATATCCGTTATCTTCGAAAACCATTAACAAAATGCCATAAGGAAACATCCTAAAACATTTCTAAGCAAACCCCCATCTAAAAAACATCGCCAAAAATCACCTATCTTGACATCACCTCATCAAAAACCAATGACATCCACCACTTAATTAATGACAGGTTTTTATGGCGATCACACCCGATAGCGCGCAGACATCGCACTGCGCCATCTTATGGGTGTCTGTGTCGACTACCGTGCACAACGAACTTTTCTACTGTTTTTTACGAGATTTTGTAGGTAGCTAGCGAATCCTACTAACATTATAAATGCGAAAGTTTGTGAGGATGTAAGGATGTGTGGATGTGGCGATGTATGTTTGTGCCTCAATCACGCCCAAACGGCAGAACGGATTTGACTTGGAATATACTTAATACGTGTGCTAGAATAACATATAAGCCACTTTTTATCTGGGTAAAACGCGAGCGAAGCCGCGGGCGGCAGCTAGTAATAAATAAATAAATATTTGTGGACATTTGACACAGCGCTATCTAGCCCAAAACTAAGCAAAGCTTGTACTATGGGCACTAGATGGCTGATGGAATACTTATATACTTTTTTGTAAATACATACTTATAACACTAGAACACCCAGACCCGGAAGAAATATTTGCTTAATCGGAAAATTGGGAATCGAACCCGCACCTCTTGCTTCTCAGCCAAGCACTCGCCCGCGACGCCACCGAGGTCGTCGAATTAATAATGAATAATGATTATTGAAAAAAAGGAATAAGGCGTTCCTATTGGCCTAGTAACATCTTAAAAGCCATTGAATGAGTACGATAGGGCAGTTACTTAAAATAAAACAAAAAAAATCTATGCCAAAAATCCGAACCCATCAGAAGAGCTCTATCAACGCGGGACATGCAGGTTAGATTATTCACAAGCGCAAAAGCGAATGATCGCCGAAACAGCCTTTATGATCCATTCCCTTGTCCAAAAATCCCGATCGCGGTCAAAATAGTAGCAAAAAAGTCAAAATAGTACCAGTGCAAGTTTGAAAAGCCGGTACTAGAATACATATTTTATAAGTTAGCTTCGATTGTTCCGACGCGGTTTTATAGGTACTTTTTTTTTCTTTTTTTCGTATCATACACGGCACTCGTCGATGCGTCCATCGACACATGGCCGGACTTTTTCCTTTTGTTTTAAAACGCCGGGATTGTTTGTACCGACCTTTATGGGGATGCGTGCAACGCGGTAGCATGTCTGGAGCTAACATTTTTGAACGGTGGTGAATAGTTTTGAGGAATATCTAATCGTTATGAAACTATTTTCGTGGAATATGAATTAAAACAGAGATCAAAAAAATCCACTCTAGATTATATGCGTTATAATAAGCTAATAGCTAAGCCAAGCCTACTCCATCTTAATTCGTTGCGGGCACTACAGCGTCCTGTTGGTGAAGGTAAAAGTTGCCTCTTGACGCTGTAAAAATAATCTACTATCGATGGTAAAAGGCTTTTGTTTTTATTTAAACTAATAGTTGTAAAAATAATAATCAAATTCAAATTCAAATTCAAAAGTTTTTATTTCGGAACAAAAACATTATAGGTACGTAAAAAACAAATGGCACGTTGACAACTGCAAAAGTAGAAACTGTGTAGCAGAGTCAACGCCCGCCTCCAGAACAGAACAAGATCAGTGTTCCAAAGAATGAACTAAAATACTTATTTTATCTAAGAATAAAAACAAAAACATATAAAAAAAAAGAGCAAAAAAGGAGAGTTTAATACTGTGAATGTGGGTGCATGTGTAGAGTGTGTGAGTGTGTGTGTAGTGTGTGTGTGTGTGTGTGTGTGTGTGTGTGTGAGTGTATGTGTATGTGTGTGTATGTGTGTAGTGTGTGTGTGTGTGAGAGAGAGAGAGAGAGTGTGTGTGTGTGTATATTCAATGAATTTTAGGAGTACCTATAATTATAATATCATAATTAATAAATATTTGTGGACATTTCACACAGCGCCATCTAGCCCAAAACTAAGCAAATACTATAGGACCCAGATGGCTGATAGAATACTTATATACTTTTTTTATGTAAATACATACTTGTAATACATAATACTACGAGTACAACACCCAGACCCGGAAGAAATATTTGCAGAACATACAAACATTTCTCCCGCAGCGGGACTCAAACCCGCGTCTCTTGCATCTCAGGCAAGCACTCGCCCGCCACGCCACCGAGGTCAATTAGCAATAAGAATTCATTTTATTTTGTGTATTTTTGGTAAATAAAACTCTTACGGAAAACAATTTTACGTGCAAGGTTAATATCCGTCTGAATATTTTTGTCACTCATTCTTTACTCGCATTATTTATAGTTTAAATTATAATTTTGAAATGGAGCCAAATTTCCGGCGTTGGCTTTCAACGGATTTTACAAAAAGCGCCATAAATTGGCAAATAATCCCCCACATAACGCAACCTTTGTTTGGCCACACGTGCTTTTAATATCTCGCAGCGAGCGCGACGCAACAAAAGTCGGATTTAGTCTTTGTGCGCGACCTAAAGTAAACATCGTAAAAACTTCCTTGGAATGCGAAAATATAGATGTTAATAAATATTATCAGACTGGGGTATAATGCGCAGTGATTCAATTGTGACAGGAATGGCCGTGTCGAATTTGTCATGCAACTGTAGGTATTGTTTGCGCGTGAATGCGTTTGAGAAGGTGAACTTCCGGTGCTAGCTCGGGGCCGTGCCGGATCTCGCCCGGAGCGATATCTTGCCATCGATATCCGACTTCATTGTTGTTTTTTGCTTTAAATCGATACCTACCATTCATACGTCGGAGAATGCTCACTTTTTGAAAAATGGTGAGAAAATATTATCAAGAACAGCTTTTTTTAAGCTCAGGAAAATCAAGCAATAGTACATTTTTTTTAAATTTCTTGCCATACCAAGAAACCATAATAAATAATGTTTTTTGCAGTATTATTTTAAAATTTAAGTTTTTTCTACTATAACTATTTTATACATTGTTCATAAGATTCCCTAAGCGCTTCTGAATTACTTAAATGCTTTAATTGAAGCCAAGGAAGATCAAGAAAGGAGTCAGTCACGGATAAAACCAATAATATCAAGCTGTTAATAGTAGAACAAGTCACTTTACCAATAGTCTGACAGCTACAAATCACTGCGGGCCCATTAGAGGTGATAAAATTTTACGAGTGTTCGCTCCTCTGACGTATCGATGCCGACGAACGGTGTGTAGGGAGCCTTATTAGCTGCAATCAGTTGACATGCTTCCGATTTGTTACTTTTTGGTAACATAAAGTGAATTTTATTACCATTAAGTAACATTTGGGACTTTTATTAGTTACTTTTTAGGAACACACAGTGAATTATGTTACCATAAAGTAACAAATAGGAAATGGGTAGGTACTTGTAAAATAGATTAAGTAAGGAAAAAAATACTTTGACAATATTTATAAGTAATAACATTGCCAAAGTATTTTGTTACATGCCATATGTTATATCACATAACAGGAAAATTGCTAATAATGATATCAAGCTTTTCAACATTAACATACTTAAAGCTTTACAATAGTGTTAGGTAAGTACTACTCATTGTGTACAAACTATTATTATAAGGCAACAACCTTTTAATGCCTTACAAAATAGTAGAAAAAAGTGTGACACACTTTTCCAGAAAATAACAAAACTGTGACTTCATTGTTACACCTAATGCTTCTATTCAGCGCCATGTAAACCCACGTTAATATTAGTCACACTAATTACGGAGCATTCGTCTATTACCTATTTCCGAAATCGTCGAGTCCGATTTACTTAATTACCCAAAACTGTTCACGCCATTCATTCGTCCCATTTAAATGTTGTAAAAGTTCGAAAATAGCACGAATCTCACTGTCGCATAAATATATACTACTACATGACTATAAGGTTAACTAAATTATTTTAGTAACTTGTTATAATTTATAATTATAGTTTTAGATTTGAAAAATATTTTTTTTTAATCATTTCAAATATATATCAGGGAAGTCTTGAAGAATCTTTATTATGGTAATACTAGCTGCCTCCCGCGGATTCGCTCGAGTGATACCCGTATGAAAAACAGCCTATAATGTTAATCCAGCACATGTACTGTGTATATTCCAAGTTTCATTCAAATCCGTTCAGTTCAGTGATTGAGGCACAAACGTCCAAACATCCTCACAAACTTTCGCATTTATAATATAAGTAAGAAGTAAGGTTCGTGGGAATAAAACTTTAATTTTAATCCTATCAGCTTCAGATTTTGGTGCTAAAAGTCAGGTACCTGACATCAATAATACACTTATCACTTGTTTCATTGTAACCGCAAAATCTCTACTGACAACTATTGTCACTAACTTTGCATTGCTCCTCCAAACATCTCAATTTCATCACATTATTCACACTTACAACGCTTTGTCAACCTGACATTTACCAGAATGAGAAAAAATATATCAGTTGACACCCCCCGCTGGAAAAAGTCTTTGCGGTCGCAAAATGTCTCAATTTTGGGAAAAAAAACTAATATTTATAGTTTACTTTGGTGCAACGCCGTTCCAGTAAGCGGAGTACCTGCTGCGCAGATAAATTTATCAAAGCCCTTTCTTTCGCCAATCAGTTAATTAATATTTCCACAAACAACTAAAAAAACTTTTGTTTTAAATACGTTTTTTACTAACTGTACTTTTATTGCAAGTTTTTGACAATCGCAAAAAACAATGCGCAATTCGCGAAGTGTGCAAACAATAAGGTATTCGCAGAGAAATTGCGATTTCTATTTTTTACCCTCAACCCTGGCAATTATGAAGGGGTACACTAAAAGAAAGTCAACGGCAATAAAAATAAACCTTTCGGCAGCAAACGCGCCGCCACCGAAGGGTTACTATTTACGTTACACGACGACTTAGAATGCGACACGATTCACTTCGAGTTCCATTAAACCAGGGATCCATCCGAACGCGGACGGGTAGCATTCCGGAGCGCTGCAATTGTAAACTCCATCAGCAAAAACTCACAATTGAAAACTCGCTCATAAAGTAATTTGCACAAAATTTGCAAAAGGGTAAAAATTTCGCAATACAGCAACAAAACTTTTATTTCAAACACCCGTTATGTATAGAATTCGAGATAAAAAAAAACAGTCACCGTTAGCCTTTTACCTAGTTTTATAACTCGTTCCGCTGAAAACTTTGTTGTTACAAAGAGTTCGTTTGCGTCGGTCGCGGCTCAATGAAGTTGATCGTTTATGTCGTATAATGAAGGTTTTGGGTGGGTTAATCCCGGTAATTAGAGTGGGTAAGTACCGCCATGGAAAGAAATAAACCGTTTTATAACTGGGGACTTCCTTAACCCCACGTAAAGCCTCCCGTAAAACTCATAGGAAGATCGGATCGGCGATATGAGGCGGAAATAAATCGCCATTTAAAATCAATTTGTGTAAAGGGTGTTGGGTAAAGTAGTTCGTAAGTCGGGTCAGTGCGGGCGCTCCGGTCACGCCCGCGAGCCAATTGCCTTGACTGACCTCCTTTGTTGCTTACATTGTTACTATCGCACGACAATCAAAGGGTACGGATTATGGCAGCTTTGCCAAACTTTATTGTACAGTGAATGTGGAAAACCTATTTTTGGAAATGATAATTTTACTTCTTTATAAGTAAAGGAGAACGTGCAGGGATTTTCCCCTTTCTGATAAAACTTTGATTATAATGGACTGTTTTTTAGACTAGAGCACTGGTAGTTGGTAGTGACCCCGCCTTCCGAGCCTAAGGTGGTGGGATCAAATCCGGTCGTGTACCAATGGATTTTTCTGTGAAAAATGTATGTGCACTATACCAGTCTTCTAAAATGGCGAAGGAAAACATCGTGAGGAAACCCGCGGCTTAGTCAGCTCCGCACGTATTGACCATGTCTTTCCTGTGGACAAGGCCAACTAAGCTGAGAGGATAGAATAAGGTGCTGGACAAGCCTACTCTATCTTAATTCGTCCCGGGTACTACAGCTTCCCGTTAATGAAGGTAAAAGTTCTCCTGACGCTGTATAAATCATCTATTATAGATGGTAAAAGGCCTTTTTCAGAGCATAATCAATTTCTAGTACACCAGTAAAATGTAAAAAAGCTAATAAGGTCCACATAGCTAATCAGCGTTGGCTCTCCATAATTGCGTTACGCAGCGAACGGAAAAATACAAAAGTAAATATTGTTCCCGTGAACCCAATGCACTGGAAAACACAAATTCAGCTTGACCAAGTTTTATTCAGATGAATTTTTGAGCAAAAAACTCTAGTAACCCAAATGGTTGACATATTAGCTATTTGAACTAAAACTGAAAAATAAATTTCATATTACTATAAAATTGTATTAAAATACAATAAAGGTATTTAGATCATCATCATTTTCCTGCCCTTGTCCCACTAGGTGGGGTTGGCACACCGTGGATCATGCTGTAAGAGTTTTGTCTAAGGTGTTTTATGACCGGCCGCCTGCCTGACATCAGCCCTCCTTGGGAATACTTGCTTATTGTATCTCATCATGTTGGAGGGGATACTATCCCTTAGTCGACTTTTACGACATTTTATTTAGATACCACTAGTAGAAAAGTGTAAGTATTATTTGAAATTCACCCGGAATTGTCTTTAAAAAAATCAAAGCTAACTTTCGATGAAAAATGTCATTTGATAAACATATTGAAATGAAATTAGCATATATGTTAGAAAATGTGCGCAAATTCGGCACAATCGGCAGTATTCGATCACATATTGCATTTGGGATAAATCCGATACAAATCTCTGGCCGCCAATAAAGTCGCGCCTAACTTTATGTCGCGGAATATCAGTTTTCCGACTTTACCCAATAAAGGGTAACCCCTGATCCGGTAAGTAAACAGAAAAAAGATACGGCGACAATGAACTTACTTTTTCGAATCACACAGAGACGAAGATGAGAGAGGGGAAGTATTTTTATTGTTCTACCCGTAATTTTTAATTCTGAGATCAAAAACATTTTAAACCAAAATTTACTCCTTTATGAAATTGACACTCCAGTCATTTCAGGACACTGCACATAATTTTTGTTTATTTTTATAACAGAAGTTTCAAAAAAGTAGACGGCTTACATGATGGAAAGCTAATACGAGTCTACTTAATATAACCTAGCAAATCTTTTTACTACTTTACATTCTTAAACCATAGTTAAATTCGGAGTATGAAAGATATATTTTCAAGCCGGTTATCAAGCCCTGACATAACACAGCATAACCAGGAAAGAACCAGTGTATTACACTTCCTTTCTCCATTGAAAAGTAAAAAAGCCGGCAGCTCAGTCGCGGGCGTGCAGAGTAAATCACTGTAAGCTCCAATGCGAGACGCGCGGGTATACGCGCCTAAGCCACGTAACCCCTTTAAGTTCCACCTTCCGATACCGGCTGGAATAAACGGGACTTTTTCGGTAACTACCACCGTCGGGATTTTAAGAGAATAGTGACATGTAATGAGTGCCGAAAACTACTCTGATATAGGAAGTCGGTCATGAGATACGACTCGAAAAAAATAACTAAGAAATTCTCATCGGAACGTTCTACTTTTGTAATGGAAAATTTTGTTTAATAAAAATACCTTTATTACTTTGTTGAGTATCGTTATTATTATGTAAACATAATATTACGGATTGTAAAGGGTGTGAAGAGCGTGTGTTAGCCAGTGACGCGCTCTGAGGAGAGGTGCCACGGAAGAACAGCGCTGTAGTTGCTTCCGGGCTCCTGCAGCACACGCTGAGTGGTTGCCTTTTTGGCTCACAATTTGTTATTATTATTATTTTTTTGTTTTAACTGTGTTTTTATTTGATTGATTTTTTATTGTGTTTTTATTTGTGAGCCAAATAAATAGTTTCTTTCTTTCTTTCTTTCTTATTATACGATTGATCAGTTTAATGAGGTAACTGCTAGTGATCTCTGTAGTCTAACACTGTTAACAGGGTTTTTAACAAAGAACAAAGTGATCCCTATAATTAATTCTTATGATAATAATAATAATTCAACAATATTATGTATCTGGGAATCATTTGTAGTTTAATAACGAACTTCATGCGGTCTTATTTTTGCAGTCTTAAACAAAATCGAATAGTGCCTACTTGCTTTCACTTGAGTACGAAAAGAAGTGTCGAAATTCATCAATAATTTACACACTTTGGAATAGAGCAAAATTTTAGCACCTAGTAAAGCCAACAATGAACATGATCGTTAATCAACCTTAGAATAAAGTTTTTCAGTCGAGCAAAACACGTCATTTATCATCAGCTCCTTAAATAACCCATAAATGCCCACAACCCAAGAGGATAAGAGCGTAAAATTCCAATATCTCAACAATTATGTTCGCAGGTTTCTAGAAGCTGTCAGAAGTGCGTATAAATCAAAGGCACGGTCGAGGTGCCAGAAACTATTGTGGCTGCTTTCAATAGCGTGTGGTGGTGCCCTTTGAATCAGCCTAGATAGCGTCATTTCGAACGAAAGCGTTACTCCATACTTACATTATTCTCTCCGTACTCGATGCCCTCACGTATTAAAACCCTATTTATTGTTGTTTTAAAAAAATTAAATCGTGTAAGCCATGTCAATTAAATTGAAATAATTAAAGAATTTCACGCTTGTTTATTTAGGTAATATACAAATAGCGCCTAATAAAAATAAGTAGTAGTAGCCTTAGTAAGTACCTAGGATGTAAGGGGGACACCTACCATCTACGCTCCCCAAGTCAACCTCACCTGCCCGCGGTACATCCTGCTGACCAACGAACGAGGCTCTGACCACCGACAATGGCGGTATAACCATTCAAAATGGCGTAGCTAAATTTCAAGCAGACCGGTGACGGGCAGCAGCGTCACTGGTGCGAGAAGCTACGCCCTGCGATCGCCAACCCGCATGCCCAGCGTGGCGATTATGGGCATAACATTTCATGGCAAGCCAAAACATACAACGGCCCCCAGTTCCCGGTCGTCCCGCTATTCCTGACCACGGCGGCGGTCACGGTTCCGGCGGGGCAGGGGGTGCGAAGAATCCCCGGGCTACGGTAGGCCGCCATCCTTACAAACATGAATTGACCCTGGCTACGTATAACGGACGCACGCTGCGACTCGATGAACATCTTATGCAGCTAGAAGAAGAACTGAAATGCATAAGATGGCACGTTCTGGGTTTATGTGAAGTCCGAAGAGAGGGAGAGGACACCATAACCCTGGAATCTGGCCATCTTTTGTATTTCAGAGAGGGAGACCAACTTTCCCAGGGTGGCGTCGGGTTTCTTGTCCATAGAACCTTTGCTGACAACGTTGTAGAAATGTCCAGTGTGTCGACAAGGGTAGCATACCTTATAATTAAGTTGACCGAGAGGTATACCCTCAAGGTCGTACAGGTCTACGCACCGACTTCGGCACACTCGGACGAGGACATAGAAATATTCTATGAAGACATATCTAAAGCCCTACGTAATACCCCTAGGGCACACTACAACGTTGTCATGGGAGATTTCAACGCCAAAGTGGGAGTAAGAACTGGCAGCGAATCCTCAATGGGACCATACGGTTATGGCAGCAGAAACGGTAGGGGGCAAACACTCGTCAACTTTCTCGAGGGAGAGGGGCTGTTTATGATGAATTCTTTCTTCAAAAAACAGCCCCAAAGAAAGTGGACGTGGCAAAGCCCCGATGGTAGAGTAAAAAATGAGATCGATTTCATCATGGCGGATAAGAGGCGCATGTTCAGAGATGTCTCAGTGCTTTCAAGGTTTAAAACCGGAAGTGACCACCGGCTTGTACGAGGCACTCTGAACATCGACTACAAGCGCGAAAGAGTCCGCTTGATGAAATCCAGGCTCCGACCGAATTTGCTCCAAGCTGTCATGGGTTCTCACGCTTTTCAGTTAAAACTAGAAAATTCGCTGCTTTGGAAACCACTGACAGCGTTGACGAGAAACTCGACCAAGTGGTGGAGACTCTTAGAGAAGAAGGCACTAAATTCTGCGAAATGAGACGTACAGGCAAGAAATCCAAACTTTTGAGGGAGACTCTGGAGCTTATGAGCGAACGACGCCAAAATCCCCCCTCAACCTTGTCAGAACACCGGGCCCTAAATAAACAAATCACCAAGCTGGTTCGACGCGACCTCCGAGCTTCCAACACGCTAGAGATAGAGAAAGCCATAGAGCAGAACCGGGGGTCGAAAGTGTTCGTCCAATCACTCGGAAGAAGCCACTTGACAAGGTTGACCACACACGCGGGTACTATGGTCGCTTCTAAGCCGGAAATCCTTATGGAAGTTAGGGATTTCTATAGCCAGCTCTACGTCTCACACGCACCTCGACCCGAATCTCTGAAAGAGGATCCCAGAGCCACCCTTACACGCCACTTCACTGAAGACTTGCCTGAGATCAGCCTGGATGAGATCGAATTGGCCCTTAGACAGCTTAAAAACGGAAAAGCCCCAGGCGAGGACGGCATCACGACTGAGCTTCTGAAGGCGGGAGGAACACCCGTACTGAAGGAGCTTCAGGAGTTATTTAATGCTGTCCTCTTTACTGGGAGAACTCCGCATGCGTGGAAAAGGGGCGTGGTCGTTCTGTTTTTCAAGAAGGGTGACAAAACTCTCTTGAAAAACTATCGACCGATATCGCTCCTGAGCCATGCATATAAGCTGTTTTCAAGGGTCATCACAAACCGTCTTGCACGAAGACTCGACGAGTTTCAACCCCCCGAACAGGCCGGGTTCCGCAGTGGCTACGGCACCATAGACCACATCCACACAGTGAGGCAGATTATACAGAAGACTGCAGAGTATAATCGGCCCCTGTGTCTAGCATTCGTGGACTATGAGAAGGCCTTTGACACTATCGAAACCTGGTCTGTTCTGGACTCCTTGCAACGATGCCAAGTCGATTGGCGATACATCGAGGTGATGAGATGCCTTTATGAAGACGCAACGATGACCGTTCAAGTACAGAACCAGCGAACTGAGCATATCCACCTGCGCCGCGGAGTGCGGCAGGGTGATGTTATATCCCCAAAACTGTTTACCAACGCGCTGGAGGATATGTTCAAGACGCTGGACTGGAAAGATCACGGCATCAATATAAATGGCGCACACCTCTCTCACCTGCGATTTGCAGACGACATCGTCATTATGGCTGAAACGTTGCAGGACTTGCAACAGATGCTGGACAGCCTTGCAAATTCGTCTCAGCGAATCGGTCTCCGGATGAACTTGGATAAAACCAAAGTTATGATCAACGAGCACGTTGACCCGGGACCGATCGCCGTAAACGGAGTCTCCCTCGAAGTTGTTTCTAAGTATGTATACCTAGGGCAGTTGATCCAACTAGGTAGAAACAACTTCGACAAGGAAGTTAAGAGACGAATACAGCTGGGCTGGGCAGCATTTGGGAAACTTCGTCGAGTCTTCTCATCGCCCATACCTCAAAGTCTAAAAACGAAAGTTTTTAATCAGTGCGTCCTACCTGTGATGACATACGGAGCCGAAACGTGGCCACTCACCGTGCGACTTGTCCACCAGTTCAAGGTCGCTCAGCGAGCTATGGAGAGAGCTATGCTCGGAGTTTCTCTTAGGGATCGAATCCGGAACGAAATTATTCGTCAGAGAACTAAGGTTACCGACATAGCTCAACGAATTAGCAAGCTGAAGTGGCAGTGGGCAGGTCACATATGCCGCAGAACCGATGGCCGTTGGGGCAGACTGGTTCTTGAGTGGAGACCGCGTGTCGGCAAACGTAGTGTAGGGCGCCCTGTAGCTAGGTGGGGCGATGATATCCGTAAGTCAGCGGGCAGGGATTGGAGGAAGAGAGCTGAAGATCGAGCTCAGTGGCGTGCCATGGGAGAGGCCTATGTCCAGCAGTGGACTGATGTAGGCTGATGATGATGAAGTACCTAGTAATGCTTTTAATAATTGATTTGTACTCAGTATTTTCAGCAACATAATGTACGCAATATTTTCAGAAGCCATGTCTAACTGTATGGTTTTTGTTATTGATTGTGTTGATAATCAACAATGACCTCAAACAATCGTGAAAAGTAAACCCTAGTGCCTGTACCTAATCTAAGTTCACTAGTTCAACTACTGTGCGACTGCCGTAGTTATATGCAATGAAAATGATCGATGCTATCAATGTTACCATGCGCCATGATCGTTGCTTAGCGTTTATTCCTAACGCCTTTGCTGGCGTCAACATTTGTTTAGTGAGGCAATGTACCTACTGTATCCTGTGGCTATAGAGTCGCTGACATTCTATTCAAAGTGGATCCAAACGTGTGGATTAGCGTGAGTAACTCACCTATAAGTAGATACCTACCCGTGAACTTGGAGCCTTATTAATAAAGTATTTTTTATACTATGTAGTAAGAAGAACACGTTTATATGACACGACCTGTTCATAACCAGGAATAGCTAAAACAATTGTTTTCTATTCAAAAAATCTCATACAATTTCCATAAAATATTCATAATAAAAATAGTTAATTTCACCACTCACCACATTTGTATAAACTATGCTTTAGAGCAATTGCTAGGAATATAGCTGTCGAAAAATTTACCAAACAAAAGCTTCCAATAATGCCCATGGATACTTATTCAAAAATTATAAAGCATTAAGTTGCATAAGCTGATACGTTTTTTTTTTATTTAAAGTATCTTTGATGGAACGCCACTGTGCCTTATTCATAATTCATACAATGTACCTCCAAACTTTAAAGTTTAACTTTTCACAAAGCTCTGATTAGCACTGGCTTTGCCAAGTGCAAAGCTTAGCAAAGCAAAGTTAAACAAAGCTTTGTTTTAAAGTATAGAGTATCGGATCTAATTAGACATCTCCTGTGATAAGAATAATAACGAGGGGTTACTGGTACCTTTTTTTTGACATTGGAACCAACTTTCGAGAAAGCACTACCCAAAAAGGGATAGCTTATAAATTATTAACCGGTCGGTGTTTTTCTCTTCGCTGTAAATCAAACCCAAATTTTTGCTTAGGATCTATTAAAAGCGATCTCACTAGGTAAAAGTGATCCTAGTGACTGCATTGACTTAGTTATTATGATTGGTTATTCAGGCTGATTAGGATGGAGAGGATAGCTGGACGAAAAAAGTTGAAAGGAATTACTGAAACAAGTAGAAGAGAAAAGGGTTTTTGGTGAAGACTATTACATGAACCAGATAAAAGAAAAAATCGCTATCATGTCTTATAAAGAAATAAAAGGCGAGAGAAAAATAGAAAATGCATCATTGCACCAAAAAAAGCTAGCTCGTAAGTAAAAAAACTTTAGGAGCAAGAAAAAACAAGTGCGACGAGCGTAGTTCATCAGCCTATAATAAAATGAGGTCTTCAAACACACTACATCTGCCCGCCCCTCTGCAAGCCACTGTTTGCACACAAGAAACCCCGCGGTGTTATTTTTTACAAATCAATGAACCGCTTCTATTCTCAAAAAAAAACGACGACATGCCTCTAAGTGGATTATACCTTCGCATTGAAGTGATTTTACGTCACATTTATCCTACTATTGTTTAGCTAAATATAAAAAAAAACTCTTGCGTTAGTGACTGACTGACTGACTGACTGAGTGACAGTCAACGCACAGCCTAAACTATATTATGTCCTAGATGCTTGAAATCTTCTATAAAAAACTCATAAATATAAAACTCTTACGATACTTACTGACAAACAACACACAGCCTAAGCCATAAGTCCTAGAAGCATGAATGTTGGAGGGTATATTCCTCCTATGGTGTAGGGCTGTACTAAGAAAGGAACTCCCGAAATTCAACCTCTGACTGAAGCAGGGGGATGACGAAATTTGTATGAAAAAAATTGAACGCGGACAAAGTCGCGAGACATTCCACTAGTGTATGTATACGTAGGTGTTGTCCCAATGAATAGTTTACTTTTTATCGCGAGTTTTTAAAAAATGTGATAGAACAGACATCTGTCGCTTTGTGGATTCATAGGCAAGGATTGTTATCTGTTGAGCAAAAGAGCAGCTTAGTTTCAGATGTTTGGATTACGACGTCTTTTGTAGTATAATAGTTGAAGTTTCAATAGATTTGCAACAAGAGACACTAATAAATGTAGTGTTGCTCCGATACAGGTTCATTACGCTTACTTGATGGCGGTACATTTTATATTGTGAATATTGACAAAATCGGTTTTATGCTTATGTAACCACATGGCAGTTGTGCGATGCAGAAATTGTCATGTGAAAACCTCTCAGCTTAAGTGTAAGTTATGTGGAATCAGCTGTCGCCACCAGAATTTCCGGACGATACGACTAAGGGACCTTCGAGAAACCAAACTTCAACCAACTCCTACCTTTGAGGTAGGAGTTGGCCTTTGAGGCCGGCAACGCACTTGCAGCTCCTCTGATGTTGCATGTGTGTTGCACTTACTATCAGGTGAAACGTCAACGTCTTGTTAGTGTAGGCAAAAAGTTGCCTCCTGACGTTGTACAAATCATCTAGTAAAGGCCTTATGAAAAGTGTACCAGGCACCTCATACTTTATACAAATCTGATTTAAAAAGAACCTCTTTTTACAGAAAATCGAGCCCACTTCTAAAGAATTGTCTAGCCATAAATATTTTATTCGTAGATAAAGGTAAACCGAAAGATTCCAGTACATTCATCATTTGATTCATGCCTCGGCCACATTCGCGTTTCGGCATCTATCGCTTCGGAGGCGTTGCTATCACACGTGCAAAACAAAGTCATTTTTCGCGGCGACTGACTATAAATCAAGTATTAATATAAAAGGCCATGTTCGAGTGGCCGTATTGTCGCTTTATGGATGTTATGCCATTCATTACAGGCCATTAAACGTATTATAATACACCGACCAGCGTCCGTTGACCTGTTTCACCGTTCGTTGGGCACCTAAAAAGCTACTGCTAATAGAAATTGACGGGTCTGAGAGAGCTGGTTGAGTCATACCTCAGGAAGCTTTGTTTGGGCGCGATGCGACAAGCTATTGATATCAGATAATAAACGGCGAGTGTTGATAGAAAAACACCCGGAGCTCCACAATGTCTACAATGAAAGTATCCGACGATATCGGGTACGCCCAAAGTAATCGTGTGAGAAAATTACTGTGACATTGCAAAATGTAGAGCCTAGTGATAATTTAGATAGAGACAGAAAATGATCTCTAGGCAAAAATTTATTATAAAAAATTAGTTATTCATTAGATAGCTAGGTACATATATAGCACATCGAATCATATGTAAATTCCAGGCATTAGTCGAGGTCACATTATGTAGAGATACTAAAACTGGAAAAGATATTTCACATTTCTCATCACGTTGCTCTTTTACCTATCAAAGACCAAAGTTATATGTAGAGATTTCAAGGATGTCGCAGTTTGAGAGGATTTTATATGGGAATATAGATAAAGTTTTACGATCAGTCGAGTATTTATTTAGGTATAAATAGGTTCTTGGGTTGCAGTTGTAGTAAAACAATATCTGCAAAATCATTCTGAACGTGTGACGACATAAAGTCTAGTACCAAACTATTAAAAATCCCAAAACTTGAAACGTAAAAAGTCGAAATTCCGAATAAGACATCAACTTCGCCATCTGCTATAAAACTCATTCATTGAAAGATTAATAGTCCTCGCAAACCATTACATTCTTTTTATTATTAAAAGAGAACTTTTAGAAAAGTTTATGGCGTGGAAATAACAATTTGCAGTTCTGGTTATGTTCCTTTTTATTGACTAGAGGGCGTGACCGCGCTACGAACCCAGAATCCATTCAAAAATATTGTGAAACAGACAATCCAAATATTTACTTTCCCAAAATCTTTACAGGTTCTTTGAAAAGATTTGTTAATGCAGTGGCTGCTAGTAGGTAAGTATAAAAATCAATCATGAATTATTGGATCCCAATAAATTCAACCGACCGGTACCTATTAGCTATTAGTGTACCTATGTAGGTATGTAAGTATATTTTTACTAGCTGCCTTCGGGAATTCTTTTCTCAGTGCAATAAGAGAGGAATATAGGTACCTACCTACCCTCCAAGTTTCATGCTTTCAGGACTGTAATGTTGATTATCAATCAATCAGTAAGTCAGTAACGTAAGAGTTTTTATATTGATGATCCACAACCTTGAAAGTTTTTAAGACATGTCATTACCATAATAAATTGGGTATAAAGTGCCGAAAATGGCGACGCCAGAAGAAAAAATGAATGAAAATAAGCAGGTATGTACGTTGTCATTTCAAAGTTTTTCACGACTTTAACGAAAGTACTGTAAACTGTAAAAACTGAAGATAGCTAATTTTACTCAAAGGAAATATTCCTTTATTTTGAAAAAAAATCAAAACTCCTTTCAAAGAGTTTTGAAAATAGTTTACCACACCCGGGAATCGAACTGAATAAAATCCAAAAAAAAACATATCGCTATCTACAGTAGGTATTTAGATTACTGGTACTAGGTGGCATTATAAAAAGTAGGATTACCACAGATTTAACGTTTGTTTTAGGTACTTAATTAATTATCGACGACAGCTATTATTATTTACGGGCTACTTGGCCAAATCACTCATTCATAACACACGTACCTATTACTTTTACCGTGTTAATAATAATTTTTCGATATTATTTTCACGCTAGATTAAATCCAAAACTTCTCAAAACTTTATTAGAGACCTATGCAGCGCCATCTAGCAAAGTAGGCGATAACTATGTACTCTACCAATGAAGTAAGAGACGGTTGTGTGGCTACCGTGTTTGCAAGCTGCACCAAGGTGCGACTTACTTGGTAATAATAGCATCGTGTGATAGATGGCGCTGTTTAAATTCGTAAAGTTCCTTATTATTTCACTAGATGGCAGCAGTGTTTATGTTGCTACTACAGAAAAAGATGATTCCCCTGAATTCGCTACTCTTGGTTGCTAAAAAAAGTTTTCATGTAGGTAGATGAGTAGTAATAGGTTAGCTCGGTAGGGGAATGTTATGCGGAGGGAAGAGAGTCATGTTACAAGGCGAGTGATGAATATTAATGTGGATGGATACATTGCTAGAAGAAGGCCATACAAAAGATAATGATTGTGTGTGCTCATTCCTTTCATACGCATGTAAAGAGGACATTATACTGAGATGACGAGTGATGGAAGGTGGAAGAGGGAAACATGTTGTGCCGACACGATAAGGGGCCCTATTCACGATGACCAAAGAAAACGAGCCACGTAACGAGCCAAATGTCATCGTGTCTCTAAACACAAACGAAAACGAGACACGCCATGGTGTGAAATCAAAAACTGTTTTCTGCATGCCATAAGCATAAGACTAGTTGTCTATGACCGTGTTTTGGTTTTACGTGATTCGTTCAAAATCAAGCATCCGGTCTTTCGGAAAACAATTGGTTTTAGATTGACTATATTTTTTTGTTTACAATTTTAATCTCAAGTAAATAAATATTGAATTATAAAATTGCTAAACTCTTTCTACTAATACTTTCATTATATTTTAAAGTTTAGAGAACAAAAAAAAATATATAACGTAAAATGGTTAGCTACATCAAACCAACCACAACTTGTTTCCGAACGAATTATCAATCAAAATATTGACTGACATATTGCATTGTTTGTTTTGAAAAAAACTTGGATATACATAATATTTTAACGGAGTGATAAAAATGGACGTTGTTCTTCGAAGACAACGTATGATATGCTGGCGCCAGCAACGCCCACACATAAATAGCAGACTGTCAAGGGATTCTGCTGAGCTGGACCCTAAACTTTTCGTGCTATTTTATAAGGTGGCCAAAGAGTTGTTTTGGTATTGTGCGGCGTTCTTGGAGGCAGAAGTCAAAGTAAGTATTGTGTTAGCTAAACTTAATTTATTGAACAAAAATAAAATGGTACCTAGGTTAGGTATTAGGTTAGACTGAAACCTACTATATTTACTGTATTTTTCCAGATCAAAAGCCAGTGGGAAACTTGGTTAGCACCTGTAAGCCTCTGCATAGAGTAAGCGGTGAATGCCTTGAATGATGCCAACCTAAATCAAATTTCCTACCTCCGAACAAGAGAGGAATTAAATCAAACAAGGGTAATATTTTAATCAACTATTTATTTTAGTAGGTATTACATAATAGTATTTGTGAGAGCATCAGCGAACTAAAATAAATTAATTTTATTAGATTCTTTGAAAAAACTTTCACTTTCATTATATTAGTAGAATATAATCTTTATTTCCAAAAACATGAAAGTATGTACCTACCTATAAAAACAATAACAATGATTTCTGCCTCTTTTCAGATTTGCAACAGAGGCTTAAAGGCATACCTACTCATGTGCTACATTAGGAGGGGCAGCTCATGACAGTTATATTATGTTAAATAAATCAGAAATCATGAGATGTGTATGTGTGTGTGTGTGTGTGTGTGTGTGTGTGTGTGTGTGTGTGTGTGTGTGTGTGTGTGTGTTAGTGTTAGTGTTAACGTATGGGTACATGCGGTTGTGTAGGTATAATAAGTAATAATAAATGCATTAAAACCATAAAACACAAAAATACTCACAGCACACATACTATGCATATCTCAAGTTTCATTCAATCCATGCAGCCATTTAGAAGTAAATTATGAGGCACAAGCATCGTCACATCTTCACAAACTTTTGCATTCACAATAAAAGAGCTATGTTAAGTTATTGTACATGTGTAAGCATGACTGTGTGTGTGTTTTAGATAATAAAAAAAAGTAAATAACTACCGAGGCAGATTAAGAAGTTTAGTGTATATGTGTAAGCATGACTGTGTGCGTGTGTTTTAGATTCTTACATTTAAATTGTTATATTTCAGAGCCGCCCACGCGCTATGCCAACACGTGGATCAGAAGCAATTGCTGTACGCAATACAGTCTCAGTACATGTCTGGTCCACTGCGCCAGGGCTTCTACGACATCCTCATTGCGATGCATCTCGAGTCGCACGCCACTACCATGTGAGTAGACCAGCTTCACTTGAACAGCATCTGGAAAAGAACAGGATTATGAAATACTAGATGGCAGCACAGGTAAAGTATGCGCTATCGTTGCGTTTTGAGCTTTACGCTGGTAATTTCAAGCAAACTAAAGCTTTCCAATATTATAGTATACATACATATTATAACGCCGTATCCCTAATGAGGTGGGCAGAGCCACAAGTAAACATAATAAAACTTGCAACCACTTCTGATCCAAACTTCCAAGATGGATATGGCGAACCATGGTGACAGGTGATCAGCCCATCGCCCATATAGGTGGTCCATCATTTTGGAGAAGATCCCTTTGTCGCCTTTTACGACATGCTCGAGGAGAGAAGCATATAGGACCCCTGGACACTCAAATGCATCAGAGTTGAGCACGTCTCAATCTCAAGTGACGAGTTTTTGACTTCTGTCATTCCGTTCCGTTCCGTTTTGTAATTTAAAGTACTTATCTGTATTCAAATTTAATTATTGAGATCGTAGCTTTATTAAAGTGATTGTGTGAACTTTAGTTTCGTTCGTTATTTTATTGCCTGCATGCATGCAGGCAATGTCCCTTAAGCGCAAGCTCATTGACGTATGCATTCTCCCTATCCTCACGTACGGCGCGCAGACTTGGTCTTTGACGGCTCAGCAGAGGTCCACACTCGGGGTTTGCCAGCGAGCGATGGAGCGCAGTATTCTCGGAGTAAAACTCACTGACCGAATACGCAACACCATACTGCGCTCCAAAACAAAAATCGCTGACGTTGCTCGGAAAGCAGCCACTTTGAAGTGGAACTGGGCAGGGCACGTCTGCCGTATGTCGGATGACCTATGGGCGAAAACCACTACCGAGTGGGCTCATAATGGTGGTAAACGGCATCGTGGCAGACCAAGACTGAGATGGCGGGACGACTTGGACTCATTCATGAAGGATTGGTCCTCCAAAGCACAGGATAGAGAAAGGTGGAAGGGGGATAGGGAGGCCTTTGCCCTGCAGTGGGACGATATGGGCTAATAATAATAATAATAATAATGCATGCCCATAATGTCTAAGAATCAAGAAGATAATTATATAACAGACAAGTTCTTACTTTTTTTGCTTGTTTTTGTTTTTTCCAGGGAGGTGTGCAAAAACGAGTTCGTGATCCCCCTGGGACCGGAACTGAAGGCGTTGTACGAAGACCCAGAGATGGGGCACAGCCTCCGCTCGCTGCAAACAGAGAGCGTTCGACCGCAGATGAAGAATGAAGGTATCTGTAAAGATATCACGTGAGTTTGCTTGCTTTCGTGTTCACAGACATTCGGAAGAATATAAATATGTCCCAGGTGGCCGATTTGTAGGGCTCAGTGGGCACGTGTTCTCGTCGGGTTCCGACATAATGGGTAACCTCGAGAAAAAAATCACACTCGGTATAATCGTACGAAGTTATTAGCGTCCAGTATAAATACCAAGTAACTCTTGAATAAACAAGTAGGCAGAACAGATACGTCCCGCTCGGCACGAGCTCTAAAAATAGACTGCCCGCCAGCTCCAACGGCCGCATCCAAGCATGACTCGGCTGTGACGTCACGCTTGCGTTCTGTAGGTAGTGAGTCAGTGTTGCAGTGTGATTGTAGATGGCGCTATAATTAATCTCCGACATTTATGTATCGCCATCTAGCCCCAAACTAAGGTTAACTTAATTTTGTTCTGACACATGTAATTTTAACTGTGAATTCCTACGAATAGGTACTGAATGTTGTTATTTCGATAGAAAATCTTCCAGTCCCAATTTATCTTCATCTCGCAAAACATCTTGTTTCAGAGAGAGTATAACGGAGATCAGCAACTTTTACTCCCCCTACTTCCCGCTGGAGGAGGTCCGCGAGTTCGTGATGCAGGCGTTGGCGGACGCAGTTACAACCAACCATGTGCACAACCGCGACCCCGTGGGCGGCACCAATGAGAACCTCTTCTTGTGAGTACACTCTTCCTGTCAGTACACACTTCCTGACAGTACACTCTTCCTGCGAATACCTTCTTCCTGTGAGTACACTCTTCCTGCGAGTATAATTTCCTGACAGTACATTCTTCCTGTTAGTACTCTTCCTGATAATATACTCTTCCTGTGAGTACACTCTTCCTGTAAGTACTTTACCCCTATCATCAGGCCAACTCTCATTTTAATAAATAAATAAATATTCATAGGCAACCCAACCCGTTAATCCGATAAGAGTTTATTATTCTTCAGACGTTAAGCTGTAATTAAGTCAAACACATCAAAACAAACTTTTTAAATGTGTTTCAGACCTCTGATCAAACTGGTAGACCGTCTCCTTCTAGTCTGTATGATGCGAGATGAAGACGTTGAGAAGCTCCTCATCATGATCAACCCTGAGACGTGGGATCCCACCTTTGAAAGTTACAATTCATAAAATTTTTACTGCCTTACCCACAAGTTTCCACTATCTGAAATTCTTTATTGTACACGCACGAAACGAAACAAATACACACAAAACATTAAAAAGTACATGTACAAAGGCGAGCTTGACTCTTAAAGAGTTTTCTGCCAGCAAACCTTTGAGGCAAGGGAGAGGCTTTAACATAAGTGGAAGTTATGTGTACAGAGACATAAAAAAGAAAAACATAAAGATAAGCTTACAAATATAATAAACTAATAAGTTATACTATTTTTGTAGATATATATTATTTGTATATATTTATATTGTGTGTAGTATATCTACAAAAATATATACAATATATACATACATATAAATAAATATTATTAAAAAATTAAACATTATTATTTTAAATATTATTACACCATCATCATCATCATCATCATCATTTTCCTGCCCTTATCCCACTAGGTGGGGTCGGCACAACATGTTTTCCTCTTCCATCTTCTATCATTCGTCATCTCAGTACTCACTCCTTTCATACGCATGTCCTCTTTCACACAATCCATCCATCTTTTCTTAGGCCTTCCACTGTCCGTGTATCCATCCACATTCATATTCAGCACTTTCCTTGTAACACGACTTTCTTCCCTCCGCATAACATGCCCACGCTAACCTATCACTATTTTCTTATTATTACACCGATTACCTGAAAGTTTTTAATGATAATATAGATTGTCTTTGTAAATAAACTAACTTCTAGTCTAACTTCTAACGTCTAACTTCTAGAGACTAGAGATGGTTTAGGAAGGTAGCATAGGCAGCAAAGATCGCATAGGCAGCAAAGATCGCATAGGCAGCAAAGATCGAATAGGCAGCAAAGATCGCATAGGCAGCAAAGATCGCATAGGCAGCAAAGATCGCATAGGCAGCAAAGATCGCATAGGCAGCAAAGATCGCATAGGCAGCAAAGATCGCATAGGCAGCAAAGATCGCATAGGCAGCAAAGATCGCATAGGCAGCAAAGATCGCATAGGCAGCAAAGATAGCATAGGCAGCAAAGATAGCAATATCGAATTAACACATTAAAATATAATATAACCAACCTAGGTAATGTACATTACCGTCGTACTGATAACTTGTGTTTAGAGTACGTACCTACCCACAGAACACCAATGTATTAATACGATATAGGTACTTACTCAAACACAAGTTATCAGCACGATGTCGAAACACGCAAAGCCAACCGATACGACAGGCTATGCGCTTTTATACAAATCCTTCGTAAACAACAAGATGGCGGCGATGTCGTACCGGTAGTCGTTCAGTGACTTACATTAAAATCATAAATTGACTTTTATATTAATTTAACTAACATCTAAAATCAGGATATTAATTTACGGAACTTTACACTAAAAAAAATAAGATAGTTCCTATAATGATTATGTAGATAAAATTAAATATTCGTAGATATTTGTATTCCTGTTTTTTTTTAAGACTAATTTTATTTTGAGTAGTTTCTATAAATTATTACCAGAATACGGTTAAAAATTTGTTTAAAAGATTGTGATTTTCTATGCCGTTTTTTAGTAGATATTATATAGTTTATTTATAAAAGACTGATTATAATACTTTGTTTCATAAAAACATCGTTGTCTTATTTTTTCCTATTCCGTCTGATAGGAACCCGCAATTAAAATGGACGCTTTTATTATAAATTCAAAGGTTAATTGAGTAATAGGTAGGACCTACCTGGTAGGTGTTACTAGTTTAGAAAAGAGTAAATGGAGTAAAAGGAGTAAACTTGACTATATACTTGTCCTAAGCCTCGAGCTCAACTATATACCTACTTGTCTTACCCCCGAATACTCAAACGCGACTCAGAGTTGAGCACGTCTCAACTCACGGTTTTTTGACAGTTTCTGATGATAATCTGTCAAAAAATCGTCATTTGAGACGTGCTCAATTTTGAGATGCGTTTGAGTATTCGGAGGTTAGGCCTTTTACGAAATCTACTAGGTAATTGTGATGTTTTTACAGGCTTCAAGCACATGGACCAGGAAGAAGAATCTTGGAAGGAGAATTGTCCTTGTGGCGAGGAGCTCATCGTCAGGATGAACGAGATCCACGAGAGCCTCATGGTGTATGTGTCTCTCAACGCTCTGCAAGAGCCACTGTCTGAGGTAACTATTACTAATCATAACGTAAATAACATTTGGAATTTCTTGAAAAACATTTATCTATGGAGCGAAAGACTTTAGAGAGAACTAGAAAGAGTTGAAGGTGTGAAAGGTCAATTATAGTTGAAAGAGAACTAGAATAAGTGAAAGTATAATTAAAAAAAAACTGTCAAGTGCGAGTTGGATCCGCACACGAAAGGTTCAGTACTAGTGCAAAAAAAAACTAGAATCTACAGTAATTTTTATAATAAAAGTGTTTTATAATAATTTGACGGCCTCGGTGGCGTGGCGGGCGATTGCTCGGCAGAGGCGCAAGAGGCGCGGGTTCGATTTCCGCTGCGGAAAAAATTGCATGTTCTGTAAATATTTCTTCCGGGTCTGGGTGTTTTGGTACCATGGTACTCGTAGTTTCTGATACCCACGACACAGGGAATCCTAATGTGGGGTCAGGACTATGTATGTGACTGTTGGGTGCTATTTATTTATTTATTTATTTATTTATTGTACAGGCCATAGAAGAACCGGCAAAGAAAACTCCAGAAGAGAAGTTCCGTAAAGTCCTGATCGGCACTATTGTCAGTTGGGCCGAGGAGTCGCAGATCGAGACGCCCAAACTCGTCAGAGAAATGTTCAGGTAATTTTACTCACATCTCTGTTCCAGGTACCAAACAAAAAAAATGTATCTTCGTTGCCATTTATGTTTTACACTATTTATATGTTAATTCATGTAACATGATGAAACTGGCAGATATATTACAGACTCCTAATGATAATAATAATATATTTCTTCCTTCCAGTCTCCTAGTCCGTCAGTACGACGCTGTTGGCGAACTGATCCGTGCTCTCGAGAAGACTTATGTGATAAACGCGAAGACGAAGCTGGATGTAGCGGAGATGTGGGTGGGGCTGAGCCAGATCCGCGCGCTGCTGCGTGTGCAGATGAGCCAGGAGGAGGAGGAGCTCATGAGGAAGAGACTGGTGAGCCATCATTCCTATTTAGATCAAGAATATACGTAAGACTAAGTTGGAGGTGCGAAGTTGTAGGTGGGATTGTGCCAGATCCGCGCGCTGCTGCCTGTGCAGATGAGCCAGGAGGAGGAGGAGCTCATGAGGAAGAGACTCTAGTGATCCATCATACTAATTAAGATTTAAAAAAGACTGACTTGTCCTTAGAATAGAAGCAAAAAAACAATTCCAAACCTATGATTAATAAGACTGAGATATAGTTTGTTTACTTTATTATATTTGAAACTCATCAGATATTATATCTTATTTCAGGAAACTCGTGAACAACCACACCTTCTTCCAGCTGATTTAATCAGGTATGACTTGTTTACTATAAAACACACCTACATGCTCAGACCAAATAAAAAGAGTAGACGCCGCGCCGCGAACAACAAAAGTGAAGCCAGACAAAACCGTGCTCCTGCAAGTAAACATACACGCTCACGCACACACCTACACTAAAACCATGCTCATCGCTCTTAGTACGTCACGAGTCTTAAAAATAGAATTATGTTTTCCTGTGTAGTGAAAACTTGTAAAAACAGCAGCAAATCACATAAAAAGTCTCACGGAATCACTTTTCACTTACTGTAAGTACTTCAAATAGCATCGTTTCTTAATTATTATACTATGAATTTAGGTTACTTGGAACACACAACCTTAAAACCTTCGATACACACATAGATAAAATGGCGGCTTCACTTTTGTTGTTCGCGGCGCGGGGTCTTTTCTTTTTATTTGGTCTGAGCCTACATGGTTCAATTTGGGAAAATTGTTTCATAAAAAATGTTGATTTTTTTAAATATAGAACTCTCTAAATTCTCATACAAACATGACCCACAATACAGAGGGACACTAGGATTATGTGTCTTGGGTATCAGAAACTGCGAGTACAGTACAGTCAACGGATCTTGACACTCGTGAAGTTAGCAGTTTGACATGCGCAGTGAAGTTTTTCATACTGTCTACTGCTCGAAACGGCTAACTTCACGAGTGCCTAGATCCGTTGACCGTACTGTACCACAAATTGCCTGCTTTTTCTTGATAGGCACTTGATATGAATAAGTAAGTAAATAGATACCTATTATGTATGGTATGTATGTTCGTATGAGCTAGTGGCCAACTCTAGTGACGGAGTTTTTAGGCCGCCTAAAGTAAGAACAATAATAAAATGGTACCTAGGTTAGGTATTAGGTTAGACTGAAACCTACTATATTTACTGTATTTTTCCAGATACTTACAACCCTCAATTTCCTGATCACCAGTAGCTATCAAAAGCCAGTGGGAAACTTTTAGTTAGCACCTGTAAGCCTCTGCATAGAGTAAGCGGTGAATGCCTTGAATGATGCCAACCTACATCAAATTTCCTACCTCCGAACAAGAGAGGAATTAAATCAAACAAGGGTAATATTTTAATCAACTATTTATTTTAGTAGGTATTACATAATAGTATTTGTGAGAGCATCAGCGAACTAAAATAAATTAACTTTATTAGATTCTTTGAAAAAACTTTCACTTTCATTATATTAGTAGAATATAATATTTATTTCCAAAAATATGAAAGTATGTACCTACCTATAAAAACAATAACAATGATTTCTGCCTCGTTTCAGATTTGCAACAGTGGCTTAAAGGCATACCTACTCATGTGCTACATTAGGAGGGGCAGCTCATGACAGTTATATTATCTTATATTATAAGAATCTTTGTCCTGACTGACTGACTGACTGACTGACTGACAGACAACGCACAGCCTAAACCGCTGGACGTAGAGACTTGAAATTTTCACTGTAGGTAAAACTTGGTACGTAGGGGTGTACTAAGAAGGGATTTTTCAAAATTCAACCTCTAAAGGGGTGAAAAGGGATGAAAACCTGGAATCAATTTTTGGTCTCAAACTGCACATAACCTATATCAAATTAAAGAGCCGATTTTTCTCATTTAGTTGATATCATAATTACCTGTAAGTAAATTCTTTATTTTTGGTATGTTTTTCATGAAAAATAGAATACTTTTATTTTGATATAATGACAGCGATGATACACACAGATTAGTAATAGATGATACAAAACATATGGAAAAGGAACTGTCAATGTCAAATTACCTGTGAAAGGAAGCATAAATTATTACTGGTCTAATAAGTTTCCAATCTTGAGTTCTGACGTAATTCTACGTCTGATAACTAGATGTCGCTGCTAATTCTGATCAAATCCTAGAACGCGCTGTCGTTGCGTTTTGAAAAGTTTACCTTAACTCTCAAAATTTTTAATAAATTCACCGAAATTTCTTAATTTTTAGATTTAGCTATGTTTGTTACTATTTCACGCAAAAACTACGGAATATACTTACATACCCTATAATTCATATTCGTTCGCTAAAGTTAGCCATTGCTTAAAGTTAGCCCTGTCACTGTTTGTCATTATGAAATGGTTAGAGATGGCAATACTTTAGTCATCGTTTAGCGTACACTATATTATAATGAATAATGAGGATAGTAGGTACCTACGTGTGCTGGAATGGTACATAGGGTACTTTTTATCTGGGTACCGCGTGAGCGAAGCCGCGGGCGGCTGCTAGTGTTAAATAAATGCATTAAAACCATAAAACACAAAAATGCTCACTTTTCTTTAACTTATTAAGTACTACATGCCGCCTGCGGCTTCGCTCGCCTATTGCCAGGATAAAAAGTAGCCTAATGTTATTCCAGCACACATACTATGCATACCCCAAGTTTCACTCAATCCGTGCAGCCATTTAGAATTAAATTATGAGTCACAAGCATCGTCACATCTTCACAAACTTTTGCATTCATAATAAAAGAGCTATTAGTTAGGTTAGGTTAGTACCTACTACAATTACTACTAGCCCCTAGTTCTTTCCAACCCTGCGTGGTGAAAAGATTCAAAATGCGCCTCAAAAGCTCCTTTTGTGCACTAAGGCTCCGGGAGTAATAATTATTCTGTACACTAGGGTTAGGTTATTTCACTTATTTACCACATCATTTATTAAGGATATTATTCAATGGTACCTAGATTATATTATTTATTGTACAAATAATCTATTCTGCTATTAAATAGTTTAAAGAAGACTAATTTATTTACATAATTATTAAAAACACAACCTAGTTTTTTTAGCAAAACACGCAATATTGAAGTATGTAATTTTGACAATTCAAAACGAGCCTCGTCTCGCGCCTACTCTCGTTTATGAAATCTGACATTGTCATGCAGAATACGATAACACGGTAATTCCACACGTTTTCCCGCGTCTCGTTTTGTTTGGTCATCGTGAATAGGGCCCCAGGACAGAAAAATGGTGATGCTTTTTTAGATAAAAAGTAATAATTTGTGATAGACATTAGACAGTTGAACACAAGAACTACAACAACAGACAACAACGTAAGTGATTAACTTCTCCCTGTCTACAGCTATGAAATCTACAAACTAAACGTGACATTAGTTTTTTCAAACCAGTGTAGTGAAAGATTTTAAGGTGCGCCTCAAAGATGCCTTTCGTGCACTTGACACATACTTTCGAACTTATTAGGTTCTACGCCATAGGTACGTTATTAACAAACACTATACCTACAAAACCTACCACTTGAGAACACTGGTGAACTAGTTGGTAGTGATCAATCTGTGGACAAGACCGACTAAGCTGAGAGGATGGAATAGGTGCTGGGCAAACCTTAGGCAACTTTTAGCTTCATATACGTGACGCTGTGGTCAGCGTCACGTATATGAAGCTAAAAGTTGCCTCCTGACGCTGTATAAATCAACTACTATAGAATGGTAAAAGGCTTTAGTTAGTTTTTTTTATACAAAACCTACCAGGTAGGTATAGCTCCTCCACCTCTAGCTAAGAAGGCAGCTAGTTCACTTCACGAAAACGTAAAAACAATAACTGTCATTGCAATGGTTTTCTTTGTTCTGTTTTGGTAGGTATTTGTAATTTATCAATGCCTTTGTATAAAGTGGAACTAGCTCGATTGAAAACTTCAGTGATAAGTAGGCTTACATGATTCATTTAAGGTACCTAAAATAAGTACTTTAGGACTTGTCAACGTCAATGCTTTGTTGGAAATAGTGATTCATTTTATTGAATTTATTAACAATTGGGTTTGTTTAGGTGAAAACAGAAGTCGTAATTTCCAATAATTGTTTGTATACCTCTGGTTATCCCCATATCCGAAGCGTTAAAATTAGGGAAAATCAGTGATAGGTACTTTTTCTTTATTATATAGTTAAATAATATAAAACGTCACTGCTTGACTGGGAGTAAGGAAAATACATAGAATGCGGCGAGGGGCTGATCACTTGTCACAATGGTTCACCATATTCATCTTGGAACTTTGAATCAGGAGTGGCTGAAAGTTTTCTTATGACTTGTGGCTCTGCCCACCCCATTAGGTAAACGGGCGTGATATTATGTAAGTATGTATAAAACGCTCACGTTACAGACGGAATGAAAATCAATGCCATCCAATGATTCATGCTCCTAGGACAGAAGCTTGAAACTTTACTACACCATGTAGTAGTGGGTGCAAAGAAAGGAATTTATTAACTCCTAGAGGACTTAGCGGGAAGATGAAGTTTATGGTATGAACTCAACGTGAACAAAGTCGCGAGGCGTAGTACACTTGTTTATTATATATTCGAAAATTTTAAAAACTAATAATGTATATGTTCATTCTTACAGCCACAAGTCTCCTCCAAGAGTCTTATGTAAATAAACCTTAGCTGAAACCTTATAAATGGCGCATGAAAATGGTATAATAATAATAATACCCAACAGTCACATACATAGTCCTGACCCCACAATAGGATTCCCTGTGTCGTGGGTATCAGAAACTACGAGTACCATGGTACCACAACACCCAGACCCATCTGGGTATCTGTTTCTTTTATATAAACAAAATCTTTTGTGGAAATTTTACATAGCACCATCTAGCCCCAACCTAAGCAAAGCTTGTGATATGGTAACCAGATGGCTGATATAATACTTATACACTTTTTTTGTAAATACATACTTTTAGGTTATAATACATAATATTACAACAACTAGACCCGGAAGAAATATTTGCAGAACAAGCAAACATTTCTCCCGCAGCGGGAATCGAACCCGCTCCTCTTGCGTCTCGGTCGAGCACTCGGCCGCCAAGCCACCGGGGTCGTCATTTACGATAATGTCCAAAATTTTAAAATAATCAACGATAATGTGATTTTTTACATCATCAAGTCTCTAACAAGAGTCTTATAAGTAAGTATACATTCTGATTGGTCTAAGGGCCATTGATAAGTCAATGTCGTATACGACTGGAATCTGCTTGGCCATTTGACCAGGGAATTTCAATAGACGCTTGTTGGTAAACAATCGGGCTTGTTAGTGTAGGGTGATTGTCATAGATTCTATTACCTTGTGTGGTGAGGATATAACTAGTTGGATAGATTCTAATATAACTTAACACCAGCTGTGTACATGGCAACAATTGGACAAGCAGTTTTTTTACATTTAGTATTTGGAAATAACAACCTAGATCAAAATCTGCTCAAACCAATTTGTTTTTAGTTCCGCTACAAGTTTGCATCATCATCATCATCATCATCTTCCTACCCTCATCCCACTCTATGTGGGGTAGTTTTGGGTAAGGTGTTTTATGACCGGCCGCCTGCCTGACGTCAACCCTTCTTGGGAATACTTGTTTATTGTATCTCATCACGTTGGAGGATACTATCCCTTAGTCGACTTTTACGACATGCTCGGGGAGAGAAGCAGCTGCACGCATTCTATGTTTTTTCTTTACTCCCAGTCCAGCAGAGAAGTTACAAGTTTGCATAACATACATAATACAACATTAATCTACAAGATTTAGGCAAAATAGGGGTCTTGTAACAAAGTCCAAAATAGCCCCAGAGTTGAGTTGACATAGTTTCCGCGTGCTCTATATTTTGATGTTTAGTCCAAAGGTAAGTAACCTATCGATCATGCACAGTTATAATATTAGAAATATGTTCCTTTCAAGATTTGCAGTTCTTTCAGATGATCTCTCCAAAATGTTTGATCAATCTGGATATATTCTGGGTATCATATTTTTTTAACATTGTCTACATGAACCAAACAATACAACTGGCTGGATTGGTAGCCAAATTGGCCTAATGCTTCGAGTCTACAAAGAGTAGAACTCTCAAAGCCTGTTTTTCACATTCACAAGTGCAGACAGCTACTTTGTAGGGTTCCTAAGTTTCTTAAGGATTTTCTATATATTCTTAGTCAAAATAATTTTACTGGCATAGCCTTCCAGAGAAAAAAATTGCTCGTTTGACTTCACCCCGAAACGTTATACGCGTCATACCGCAAGACCTTTTTCAAAGTCATCTCTAATCACAGGGTAACCAAGAAAGAGCCAGTGATACATGAATGAACTGCGGTCTCTTGCCGCGACTGTTTCCCGCAAATATTGACAGTTCTGCGGTCGTCGGCCGATGACAACTGTCGGTATAACCACGTGGTTTCGTTTTTGTCTGCGGGCTCGCCTATGGACTAATTGGTGGGTTAGGTCAGATATTTTGTTGTCAATAATTAACTGCTGGTATGTTGGTTGGTGCGGTTGGGTTACACCTGTAACGTGCTGCTTCATGCTGATTAGTGGGGTCCCTCCAGTTAAATTGTCGGTCCCAGCTTTTAACTCGTTAAGCCATGACGGTGGCCTTTAGGCGGCCTAAAAACTCCGTCACAAGAGCTGGCCACTAGCTCATACGAAATTACTTACTTTAGTGGAGTCCTTGAACTGAGACACGAGTTATAGAATTCCATCTATTCCCTGCAGTGTTTCGTATTGCATATTTTTTATAGTATATTTCAGTAAGTTTCGAATGTTTTTTTTTTATTAATTTCATTTTATTTTCGGCTTTTCGTTTGGCTTTCATCAAGTACTTATAATGTAGTAAATGCTTAATACATACATAATTATTATCACGCCCGTATCCCTAATTGGGTAGGCAGAGCCACAAGTAAACATAAGAAAACTTGCAGCCACTTCTGATTTAAAATTCTAAGATGGAAATGGTGAAGAATGGTGACAGGTGATCAGCCCATCGCCCATATAGATGGTCCATCATTTTGGAGAGGATACTATCCCTTAGTCGACTTCTACGACATGCTCGGGGAGAGAAGCAGCTGGACGCATTCTATTCTTTTTCTTTACTCCCAGTCCAGCAGGGAAGTATGTAAACGTTTAATATGTTTGTTATTTAGGTATTATCCAGGCGTTAAACAAAGTGAACTTGTAAGAGTTGTCACGTGTAGCGCAACAAGTGAGCCGGGCGCCGGGACGCGGGGCGAGGGTTGCGGGCGGCGCGCGGCTGCATTTTTCCTCCCGCGAGCTAGCGTCTTCGCGACAGTGGGCGGGCCGCCACGCCCAGCCGAGAACACGCCCACACAGACGTCTTGAGACAAAATCATCCACAATATTACGAGCACATCTGTCTCAAACTAATCTTAGAACATGGGAGAAGCGGTCCCAGAACTATCAATCCAACTGTGAACATTTTATTAGCAACGTGTCAAATATCCTACTAATTCAGTGGCAATCAGAGCTCATTAGTATCACTAATTTGGATGGACATTACCCACACATGTCAAACAGTATAATGTTGTATGTAAATAGCTAACGCGATCGAGCTAATGTGATCGAATTTTTTTTATTTTTATGGGCATCTTTCTCTTTTTAGTGGTAGCAGAGCGAGATACGAGAGTTTGCTGTAAAAGCTCGTATTTTCTTCGAACAATAGAACTAAACAAAAATAATTTAATGGTACAAAACTTGCGTGCATCTCACTCGCACCAAGGGCTCGATGCATCGGAGCGAGCGGGAGTAGAGCCCCGCGCATTTTCCCAACAAATGAAGCGTGGCCAAACCGCAGATTGACCGCAGAGAATGGAGGCAGCGAGTGACAGAATGGCGCTGGCGGCGTTCAGTAGTAAAGAGGCGCTCGGGCAGAGCACACGTGACCCCGAGCCTCCGAGAGTTGAGTCATCCGCGTCACGGCGCGACGTACGGGGATTACGCTACTAATTAGAAAACAACACTTACATAACAAGTGCCGGCACTGGCCGAGAAGGCGGCGACGCGCGGGAAATATCTCACACACATCAACAGCTGATGTGCTCACGACGTGTCTGTGACTTCAGATTTATTCTCCGAATTCTCAAATGATCGAGAAGACAGTTTCGAGAGTGGAACGCTCGTGACTCATCTAAAATGACGAAAGTGAAGTTGAAGAAACCAAGGTTTGCTCTAACTTTGAACTGTTATTAAGTTCGTTTAAGGAAAGAGTTTAGTTTAAACACGATTGTGACGAGGACAATTAATGTGATAATTGACTGTAAATGTGTTTTGTTTATGGACTTAACAATACTTTAGAAACGGAACTCAAGAGACTGAATCTCAAGCCCAAAGAACAGCTAATCAGTAGCAAAACAACGCCTTTGAAAATAAACGGGAAGCTGTTTACCAATAAGAATTTGGACAACAACGTAACCTTTACAAGTATCAAGGATTTAAATAGCCGGTGACCTTGACACGAGCGACAATTCCAATTAGTGACGTGTACATCGAAGCTTTAGTGAGACCGGTCGGTAGCGTCGCGGGGTCGAGCCGGCGTGTGATGGTGTGAAGGATGCATTTGCCGTACGAGTCTCGGGGCCGACGGCGACGGGAGATGGCAGATCTTGAGCCCTGGTGGGTGCAGACGGTGATCGAGGAAACCTTAGCCGAATACCCGGACTTAGGTAAGAAGAATACTTGCAAACGTACCTGCCTACCTCTAGAATCAATTATTAAATAACTAAAAAACATAAAACCATCTTGATATCACGGGACCAGCTCAATTATTTTGGAACTACAATAAAAAATATTGGTTAATTACTAGAAACACCTTGTCAATTCGGTTGATTAAGCCGACGCAAGCGGGCGGCGCGTCTTTTCAGTTAACCCTGCTATCGTTCATTCTCATCAGCTGGTGACACTAAACATTAGACTATTATTTATATTGACCATGATTAGAACGAAACTTGACCTTTCAAACGGACCATTTTTATTACATATTTTTAGTACATTTTAAATAGGTACATCAAAGTATTCATATTAATTTTTTGGGTACACGCACTTTCTTATAAATTTTGACAACAATAGTATTTCTAATAATACTGTATTATTGCGTTTATGTATTGAAAGAAACTATAAATATCACATTTAGCTAATCACACTTTACATTTTTAAACAATTTGTTAGCAATCAGTTATTTTTCTTCGCACCTAACTACTACATTATTTCTTAATAATAAGTTTGTTTATTACAATGACTAATTATAACAATGTTACTGTAATACCGAAAAAAATAAACACCAATTTCGTTGTGAAAAAAAAATTGTGTAACACACTTGGCCGTTCAAAAGACTTCAACGCGAACCGAGAGAAACTCACACGCGAAGTTTGATTAGAAACCACGCCTACGCCCAGTCATGAATTAAATCTGGCACTTGTTACTCTTGACAGTCTAATTTATAAATAATTAATACATCACATCATCTTAAATCATCATCAATCATCAAGTAAATCCTGCCCTTATCCCACTTTATGTGGCGTCGGCACAGCTATAAGAGTTTTGGCTAAGGTGTTTTATGACCGGCCGCCTGCCTAACGTCAACCTTCCTTGAGAATACTTACTTATTGTATCTCATCATGTTGGAGAGGATACTATGTATCCCTTAGTCGACTTTAACGACATGCTCGAGGAGAGAATCATATCACATCATCTTAAATATTACAATTATTATATAAAACAATTATTTTTTTACAAAATAGTTGTTCGGTGCTACTTTAGTACTACAACTATTACTAGTCGTGTCACAAGTTCTTTCGAACCAGTGTGTTGAAAGGTTTTAAAGTGCACCTCAAAGGCTTGTTGTGCTTTCGTGCACTTGACGCATGTTTTCGAACTTTTTATGTTCTACGATATGCCGGTATTCCTCACGATGTTTTCCTTCGCCGTTTGAGAGTACTTGTACTGCGCACATACATTTTTCGAACAGAAAAATCCATTAGTTCACAACCGGATTTGAACCCATGACCTTAGGACCGAAAGGCCGGACCACCAGTGCTCAAATGTATGTATATAAACTTAAGTTAACGTATATGAACGTATTTTCAGTCAGCTTTTCAGCTCATTTTCGGTCTTCGAGTGAAACAAACCTGAATTCTATATAAAGCCAAATGAAACTGAAATTACGATCGTTTGGTCTCACCTATCGATTATTTGTAAATCTCCTTTATCTGAGACTATTTTATCAACCTATGCAGCTGACAGTCCATTTCAATAACGTTATGACATGTTACGTGTTAAATATATTACACAACGTATGACGTTTTTTTTGGTGGGAAATATGAGGGTTTTTCTCATTAGTAACGCCGTTATACGCTTTATACAAACTTAAATCGTATGCAAAAACTATTGATTCGCTGATACATTGAGCCTTGAAATATTTTATGTCCGTAACGCAGTTAACATTTATTTCATCATAGTTTACTCCTTCTGTTGCTACTTACTTTTACTGATACCTACTACTAGACGTGTACCTCTTCTCGAACCAGTGTAGTGAAAGGTTTTAGTGACCTTCCAGTCCTGGTTATTTCATCATTTCCCTGCCCTTGTCCCAATCTTTGTGGGGTCGGCACAACATTGTGTTCTACTTCCGTATCCTTCTGTCAGAAGCCATTGCCAATTATTTTTGTTGATTAATTTTTACTTCAATATTTTACTCAGATACTTCAAGTAGCGTCCAGCTACTTCTCTTCCAGCATATCGTAAAAGTCGACTAAGGAATAGTATCCTCTCCAAATTGATGGACCACTTATGTGCGCGATGGGCTGATCACCTGTCACCATGGTTCACTATATCCATCTTAGCTCTACCCACTCCATTAGGGATGCGGGTGTGATAATATGTATGTATGTACATTTTTATACAAATACAAATACAAATACAAATACAAATATTTTATTTTGCAAAAATCTATGCCTACAAGTACAATTTGAAATATTATTTTAAATCAGGTACTTAAAATGTTAGTTTTGTACATTTCTCATTTAACATTTAACTTTCACGACACTTGTTCGAAAGAACTAGTGCAACGAGTTATACTTTATATTTAGGTTTTAATTGCCTGCCAAAAATATGTCACTAATGAGCAGTTTAATCAGCCTAGTGGTCAGAGTAAAATAATTGCATGGATACAATTTGCTTGGTTATTTAATAAATTCAATACTAATTATTATAAATTCTAGCAAAACTTAAAAAAATGTAGAGATACCACTGCTCACCAATATGTCAAATGCGGTCATATCAAAATTATGACCGCACAAAAGCTCGATAGGACTAATAGCCTGCGAGTAAAATGCTTTTTGGACAGGCGGACATGACCTAGCTATGTATAAGGGTTGGATTTTGGAATTCTAAAAAGGCATAGTACTACTTTAATATCTTTATACTTTTAACAGATTCTATACCAGGTTTCTGAGTGTAGAATCAGGGCTACACTAGTTTAAGACTAGACTGTTACCATCGCGGTATTAAGTACGCAGTAATGTAAAAAGTCTGGCGTAATATTTTGAAATATTCGTACAGGATCTCTGGCAAAAGCTTCAGTTGCAGCAAGTGTTAAGAGCATGCATGTTGGCGTGCACTTACCACTGGCGCGAAAAGCCGCTGCCACAAAACCTTGTCACCACACAACTTTTCATCCTCCACCTCAAAACCAAATGACAATCGTCAACAATTAAAGATGCGGTCAAACGATTTAAAAACGCAGGATTTAAAAATCACCGCATAACGGTCGGTGAAATGATAAAAAGTTTAATAGTAAGTGTGGTTTCTCTATTTACGGAAGTTGAGGCTGTACAAATTATGGAGCCACAAGTCGAGAAGTGCGGTCGAGGGTTTCAGGGACTGTGGGATCCCTTGATGAAGCTTACCACTTGGATTTTTGAGGTGGCGTGACAGCTATTGAATATCTTTGCCACACTGCGGCTGGCGTATGACACGACTTGTGGGTAATATCGGTCAATGTCTTGCCTTTAATCTTTAGTCCAAGCACATCACACTGATATTATACAGGGTGTTCCAAAAATTGTGTCAAAAGAAGTTATGGTTTCCGCTCCGACGGACGCGAACGCGCTCATTATTAGGGTTCCGTACCTAAAGGATGCCAACTATATTAAAAAATATATATTTAAAAATTATTAATAAATATTTACTAAGCCTCCGCTTTCCGTCCGTCCGTCTGTCAGCGGGCTGTATCTCATGAACTGTAATAGGTAGAGAGTAGAAATTTTCAGTGTGTATTTCCATTGCCGCTATAACAACAAATAAGAAAAATTAAATTAAATAAAAAAATAAAAGGGGACATTTATACGATATATATACGATACGGAATCCTTCGTGTGTGAATTCGACTCGCACTTGACTGGTTTTTACTTGCAGGTAACAGTTGTTAGACAACGACTCGTTTTCTCTAAGGCTGTTTGATATTGAAGTTAGCCTATTGCTAACGAGGTGATAATGCGTAGTTTTCCATTACCAACTTCCACCAAAATAAACTACTGTAAAATATTTTAACAAAAATTCTTTATTTAAACCAGTTCATAATGAATGTGGTTGCATTCATTAAAGAAGATCTAGTATTTGTAGTTATCATTTGTATTCAATTAACGAATCTGCATTACGAAATCAACACCATTTTGTTTGATTTGTATGTTTTTAATTGAACAGCGATGCAATTATGTAGGCAAGCGTGATTTATTATTATAATTTATTTTAAATCGGGAAATAAACTTAATTATTTCTGTAGATAAAACTTTCATGGGTTGTACTGGACAGTACACATTGTGACATTTTGCCATATCTGTTTTTGTATGATATTGTTTATTTCCGAAGAATAAATAGTCGAACACAGAATGGATCAATGACCTTAGCCTTTGCATAATTCTTAAAGATTCACGTTAGTTCAACAGTCTCTTGTGACGTCTCCACTTGTCTGTAAACCAAAACTACCCGCAGCCATGTTTTTTTCGATAATCCTCATCACAGAGATGAGCTGAAGAAGCCATTCAACATAATATGTTGAATGAAGCTGTCCAGCTGCTTCTCTCCTCGAGCATGTCGTAAAAGTCGACTAAGGCATAGTATCCTCTCCAACATGATGAGATACAATAAGCAAGTATTCCCAAAGAGGGTTGACGTCAGGCAGGCGGCCGGTCTTAAAACACCTTAGCCAAAACTCTTACAGCATGATCCAAGGAACGTGCTGTGCCGACCCCACATAGAGTGGGATAAGGGTAGGAAGATGATGATGATGACATATGTTGAATGAAGTGACGGATGGTAGAGCTTTAACAGAATAGTTGCCTCGAGAAAGCAAGAGTAGCGCCGGCAGACCACCTGCCAGATGGCTCGACGACATTGAGAGGATAGGGGAAAAGTCCTGGATACGATTGGCGGAGAGGGGGCAGGCTATTCCCAGCAGAAGCTATACAGGCTAAGAATGATGATGATATCTAGGAATAGTCTACTTCTACGAATATGCGATGCTTATATCATAGGATTATCAGTCACCATGGTAGAGTACTAGCGATCTAGTGGTAGTTGAGACCCCCGCTTTCCCATCTTAAGACTAAGGTTCGAATCTAGACGAGCACCGATAATAAATAATAATAAATGTTTAATAAATAAATAAACCGATGAATATTTTCTTTATATCAAAGGGGGAAAAGATCTTTTTTGACCAGTAACAATAAAATCTTTATTAACGGAAAGAAACGTGCAACTTCATCTTGGGCACGTTTGCACCGTCTGAAAAGCTGGATCAGGTGAGCTACCTATAGACTGTTTGCACGGCCTTTAGATAGCCCAACTGTTTCTTTTGTATTTTACAAAAAAAACCGGTCAAGTGCGTGTAGAATTCGCATACGAAGGGTACCGTACCATGTACATAAATGTTTCTTTGTCAACTGTGACTTCAAAACGCATGAACTTTTCTCGTCAGATCCTAACATCGATGGTTAAAAGTGGTCATTTAATCAGAGTACGAATTAGGATAAGCATGGTACGATTTGGGACAATGAATCTTAAATCGTACTTATTTCAATATTTTTAATATTTTTTTCAATTGTATAAATTGATGTAGCATACCGTTACTCAGATAAATGAAGATTTTATTTTCGTATTTTTTGTTTTGATACATATCTTGGATTCATCACAATGGACGAAACATTTGATCTGGTACGATTAAGGCAAGTTTACCCTAACTATCGTTCATCCCCTATGATATAACTGCTTGGCTCAACCAGTAGTGCTGTAGGAAAATGTTATCTACTGTGACACTACCATTGCTGCTTGCCCTGGAAAGCGGCTTGTTTAAAATCTCACGCGATACACGCCCGATTCCTATACTCAACGAACGGACGGACGGCGGAATATTCATTATCAAAGCAAAATTTATATCTAACGAAAAGCACTATAATACTTTCTGACGGAAAAACGACGCTGATATCTACAATCTGTTGTTCGTAGAATAAATGAATCAGGCCAGGGTTGTCACCCAACGTAAAATACAGTAAAAACACGTCATGTCGATTATTCGGTAAATGTATTACCACCTAGCCTCATTAGCTGGCATTGAACGATCTCATTTCAGTGAATGCTGCCATCGACAGCCCTAGCTACCCTGTGCAATCACCGCTAATTGTAATAGGCGCTTGCAGTTGCTATTGTACTGATTAGAACACTAAAATGCATTAGTTTTTTTTGTTAGTTTATGACTGAGTTAGAACGACCCGGGTTAGGTTTACAAACTTCATAATTCACTTCAAGGAAATATCCTCCAGGTTTTATGCTTTTAGGACACACGGTTTAGGCTATGCGTTGATTGTTAGTCAGTAAGTAACAAAAAAGATTTGTAAATTTTAATTTTAATATGAACTCATTCTACCTTTCGCGATTGTAGCATTTAATAACTAGACTCTTATTACCAGTAGTTGTAACATTTTTTTTAAGATATAAGCAAACTTTTTGATAGATCTGAAAAATGTATTAGGCTTAAGGGAGAATATATTGAAAAGGAAAAATAATAATTCGATCAATTTAGCCCCCTTTACCTGCCATTCCGTGGACTTTTTGACCTCCCCTCGTAGTATCCCCGAAATCATACATTTTACGAACCAAAACAACTACGATCATTTTGTCGCGAAATTACATTGGAAGTGCTGCAGAGTAGGTATGTCCACTAATGTCCAGTCTGCCCAGTATACCGTTTTATACTAGAACGGTTACCGCCCTGGAAGTTGGAACATACAAAAAAACCGGCCAAGTGCGAGTTGAATACGCACGTAAAGGGTTCTGTACCATCGTACATATACCTACATAAATGTTTCTTGTATGGACATTTTATTTTTATTATTTTTTGTTATAGTGACAATAGAAATATACACTCAAAATTTCAACTTTCTACCGATTACGGGTTCATGAGATATAGTCCGCTGACAGACGGATGGGCGGATGGCGGAGGTAGTATTAGGGTCCCATTGGCACCCTAAAAAATGATTCTATGAATTTACGTGTTGAATGAAACTCACGATATGTACCTACCGTCCTAGGATCCATTTTTGATCGTGTTTTGTTTCTGAAACTGTGCCGGTCCTACGCTCCGGTTATCAAAGAGCTGAGCTACTGAGCTGTTTCCATTTCTTATAATACTTTTTGTCGACAGTAAGAACGGGCAGCCCCGACGTCATGTGCTCAATGCTGCCTCAGCACTGGCGATCCAACAAGACTCTCCCCGGCGGGTTCAAGGTGGTGGCCCTGGGAGAGGTCCTAGACGGAACCTTGGTCACCGTGAGGGCTGGGAACGATGAGAACTGTAGCGCGGAGTTGAGAAATAACTCGGCTGTGATGAAGAATAGGGTGGCCAAGTTCAATGACTTGAGGTTCGTGGGACGGAGTGGAAGAGGTGAGTCTTATTTGACACTGGAATGATTGTATCTCAGGTAAAAAACCGGTCAAGTGCGAGTCAAATTCGCGCACAAATAGTTCCGTACCATAAATATTTTTGTTATATTTATTTTATGTTACATACACACAAATACTCGCACCCAAACTATCTCATTCGGTTCTATTTTGACTATGGGTAGTTCTATCATGTACCTAAGTACGATCCTAAAGGTGATATAAAAACAATTTATCTAACCCACCCAAATTACTCTGTCATCCCATTTTCCTACACAATATCCAGTTATTAGACACAAATCATGCCGGTCGGTGGCTGCAGATTAACCAATTATTATCCTCTACTAATGGTTGACCAGCTCTGTGTTTACTGCGTGCCATCAAGATATTACAACGGTACCTAATTGTGTCACAATGAACATGATTCGCAAAGACCGGGAGTAAATATTAGCAGAAATGTAATTTACAGCCAAGAACACACAGTTAATCAACAGTTTAAGCTTTAAAAAATACTTTTACATGAAAAAATAAACATTGTCTTTGGTAAAGGTAACTCTTCAAATGGTAGTCAAACTTACTGTCATGATTCTGTAATCGTAACCAAACATCATCATTGTACAGAACACAGGTTTCCAGAGACATTCAAGATTTGCAATGTTCAATGTCTGTTGCTGATTGTAGTTATCGAAAAGATCTAAGCAGAAAAGTAATAAATAAATAACACCCAACCTTCTGACCCCATACTAGGATTCCTGTATCGTGGGTATCAGAAACTACGAGTACCATGATGGCAACACAAATATTTGCAGAACATACAAAAATTTCTCCCGTAGCGGGAATCAAAGCCGCGCCTCTTGCGTCTCAGCCAAGCACTCGCCCGCCACGCCACCGAGATATGAAAGAAGTATGAAAAAAAAAACTAAATACTGTTGAAGATCGCAAACTCGCGCAAAAAAACAAGCAGAATATAAATTACTTACGTGTCTAATAAGTGTCTAATTTAAAACACTTTATTGATTCTGTTGGCCTTTAGTAGAGGTGAAGAGTTGAATCAAGTCTTAAAAAAATATTCTTGAAATATTTTAAATTACCCCAAACCTTACTATATGACAATTGTGAAAGTTTGTGAGGATGTTTGTATGTTTGTGCCTCAATCACGCCTAAACGGCTGAACGTATTTGAATAAACTTGGAATATACATAGTACATTCGCTGGGTTAAATATATAGGCTATATTTCATTCGGGTACAACGCGAGCGAAGCCGTGGGAGGCAGTTAGTCTAAACATACTATATTTCTATTATTGGCGGATTCCAATTTTTTGCTATCAGACGAGACGGGTCGTTCATTACAACGTTGTTTTTTGTCATAAAATGTACGGCGCTTTTCGACGGATAACATCGTTGCTATGGTAACGAACTAACCGTCGTCAGTTAGTAGAATATTTGAATCGCCCATTAATCGGCCTTTTAGCATATATATAGTAGATAGATGATTTATACAGCGTCAAGAAGCAACTTTTGACTTCACAAACGGAACGCTGTAGTGCCCGGGATGAATCAAGACGGAGTAGGCTTGCCCAGCATTATGTACGTTCCAAGTTTCATTCAAATCTGTTGAGCCATTTAGGCGTGATTGAGGCACAAAGATACAAACATCCTCACAAACTTACGCATTTATAATTGTAAGGAGTCACCAAAAGGATTTGGTTATGTATGGGAAGTTGGGAATCACATTTTTAACACCTTGACCTTTACTAAATTACAACAGTTGAATGGCATAAAAATAGACATTAGAAAATGATCCAATATTCCTCGAAAATCAAATCAAAAGTTTTAAAAAACATAGTGTTGACTAAAAAAGTAGAAGTTCCCGTACGTCACAAAAAGTATTTAACAATGACGAATATATGTTTTGATGACGAACTTGCTGAGTGAGTAGAGTCAATGGTATAATCATAGACCGGTTTTCCTTAACCCGTCACGGATTATTTTACCTTAATATTGTTTGAATAAGTTTGAATATATTACGTGCCTACTCATAAAATGTCGATTGAGGATTTGAGGCTTTTCAGGGCCTAGCTTTTAGCGTACCAAACGGATGACGGGCTCTGATTGGTTGCGTTACGAACAGGTGTAAATGCAACGTAGATTTAAGACGTGTCCAAGCTAAGTGTCCAAGTGATCCCCGTGATTTTATGGAATAAAAAAAATTGACTTTGACTTTGATAAGAGTCGTCTAGGAAGCTGTCATGCTATTTGTCAAAAATGTGAAACAAATGTCAACGTCAGTCAACTATATTTGAGTGGTTTGTCAAGGCCTTTATTATTTGTATTTGACAAACTAGCTGCCGCCCGCGTCTTCGCTAGCGTGGTACCTGGATAATAAATAGCCTATATGTTAATCCAGTACATGTACTATGTATATTCCAAACTTCATTCAAATCCGTTCAGCCGTTTAGGCGTAAAAAAGTAACAAACGTTCATACATCCATATTATATAAACTTTCGGGTTTATAATATTAATAGGATTCGTGGCGTTTTGTAACTTTGATATACAAACACCATAAAAAGTGAGTTAAAAAACTAAAACCCGACTGAAAAATCATGTTCTAAAAGGTATGAAACAAGAAAATATTCTCGATACCGAACGATTCATCTGATACCGTATTGGGTAAAACATCATTAAAACATTTTTTTTTAGTTCATGACTTTATGTCCTCTAGAGGGCGCCATATTCAATTTAATATAACGTGACATAACCTATAATAACCTCTTTAACTAACGGATGATCGAAAGGCTTCCAACGACACCTCATTTGTCAAATTATGATTAGTAGTTTAGAAGTTATGAGGGAACAGATACCGATACGTAAACATACCGATCCAAATCATAGCCCTCCTTTTCGCCCTAGTCGGGTAAAAATTATGAATTTTCTTCAACGGCTTCTGGAGGTCGTCGAGTCAACGCCATACATCGTGCTCGTTGGATAAAAACTCATTACTGTCGTCTATCGTTTTAAGTCTAGCAAGATCAGAAAAAAAATCCTATGCTATACCAGTTATACTTTAAAAAATATGTATCTTTTAGGGATCTTATTATATTTGTCTTAATAGATTTATAGAAGACTGAATAATTCTTTTTAAATATTTTTCGGTCTATGCGCGATTTTCTTAAATCATGGTCATCTTAGCAGCTACTACGAGTGAAAAAAGAAAACTAAATGATCACGCTATTAGGCCGCCATCGCCCCTTCATAAACAAAATAATGATTTGCGGTGAGGAAACGCACATTTTCGAAATCACGAATGTGAAAACTTGCATTTACCATTCCTCCGTTAGTAGTCGTGCCGTTGCTAAGTGACAATAAATTATTATACTAAGCTATTTGACGACCTCTGTGGCGAGGCGGGCGAGTACTCGGCTGAGACGCAAGAGGCGCGGGTTCGATTCCTGCTACGGGAGAAATGTTTGTATGTTTTGCAAATATTTCTTCCGGGTCTGGGTGTTGTAGTATTATGTATTATAAGTATGTATCTACAAAAAATAAGTAGTTATATTATGTATTCTATCAGCCATCTGGTTCCCATAATACAAGCTTTGCTCAGTTTAGGACTAGATGGTGCTGTGTGATGTCCTCAAATATTTATTTATTTATTTTGAAATTGATGTTGGGTTCTTGTTACTTTTATATTGTTAAAAGCATTACAATAAAAACACTTTATTTATTAAATTGCGTTAAAAAAAACTAGCTCTATAAAATCTTACTTCTTACTATATTATAAACTAGCTGTCGCCCGCGGCTTCGCTCGCGTGGTACCCGAAGAAAAAATAGCCTATATGTTAATCCAGTAGGTTAGGTACATGTATTATGTATATTCCAAGTTTCATTCAAATCCGTTTAGCCGTTTAGGCGTGATTGAGGCACAAACATCTAAACATCCTAACAAACTTTCGCATTTATAATATAAGTAAGATGTGAAAGTTTGTGAGGATGTTTGTATATTTGTGCCTCAATCACGCCCAAACATATTATTAATACATTGTATATAAATACATGATACTAAAAATAGATAATCGTTCAATATAATCATTATTTTCTTGTGAATATGTAAATCAAATGTAAAATTATTCGTGAGCACGGCTCGAGATGACTATGAAACGTTTCCATACCGCACCGTCATCAATCGGATTTTCCTTCTGATCTTGATGACGTCCTGAATTAATCAAATCTAAATACATATGTTAAACTCTTAACGTTACTGACTTACTGATCGACTGACAATCAACACACAGCCTTAACGATAAGTACTAGAAACATGATCTTAAGGGGTGCACTACAAAGGACGACCTCTATGGCATAGCGGGCGAGTGCTCGGTTCGATTCCCTCTGCGGGAGAAATGTCTGCAAATATTTCTTCCTGGTCTGGGTGTTGTAATATTATCTTACTTATATTATAAATGCGAAAGTTTGTGAGTTTGGATGTTTGGATGTTTGGATGTTTGGATGTTTGTGCCTCAATCACGCCTAAACGGCTGAACGGATTTGAATGAAACTTGGAATATACATAGTACATGTACTGGATTAACATATAGGCTATTTTTTATCCGGATACCATGCGAGCGAAGCTGCGGGCGACAGCTAGTGTATTATAAAAGTATGGATTTACTAAAAAGTATTTAGTATTCTATTATCATCCATCTGGTTCCCATAGTACAAGGTTCGCTTAGTTTGGGGCTAGATGGTGCAGTGTGATATGTTCTCAAATATTTATAATTCCTAAAATTGAGCTCCTAGAGAAAGCAGTAGGAAAGTAACTTTTGTGTAAAAAAATCATGAAAACGGGGCGAAATAAGAATTATACTAACTGTATGAATACTTTTTATCCTGATATACCGATAACGAGGTATTCACCTATTCCGATAGGTATGAGATAAGATCCGTTATACTTCCTTGTTTTGCTTCTAGATGGCTTAGTAGGTATTTTCCTTAAAAACCCGTTTGTCTCTGCGTCTTTGGGTCTCCGCCCACTATCCCTTCCAATAATCGGACCGTCACCGTTCTGGCACAAAGAGCAAAACAAAGTAATGGGAGTAATGGGCGGAGAGCCTTTAGCTCAACGTTGGCTTCAAAGGATTGCCGCAATAAGCATGTCATTGATACAAAATGTGCATCGCATTATCTTTTATACAAGTCTCATAATAATTTTTCTCGTCATGTTATTGGTTTTAAGATCATTATACAGTCATCTTTTTCCACTTTATCGTCGGCACAACATGTAGTCTTCTTCCATTTCCCTCTACCAGTATTCTATTCTGACTACTTTCTTACTCATAAGACCTCATTATACAGTAGATCAATATATTGGTAGTTTTATGTTTTTTTTCCACAATATAGTCTATAATATCAGAAACTCTGGATACTGAGAAGTTAAAAAAAAATATTGTCACAGTTCCCTTCTCTACTCTAGAGCCTACTCACTTTAGTGACGATCGAAAAGTTCCAACAAAAGCAAAGAATTCCCACAAACCTTACTATTGCCGCAATAAGCACGTCATTGATGCAAAATGTACCTTTTCTCTGAACCAATAAGGTGAACTGGCGTCACAGATTGTAGGTCAACGGGTTTTGCGAGATAATTATTAATAGATTAAACGATATATTTATAGGCTTGCGTAATAACAAGGTTCTATTATATGAATCATGTATTTCTTAAGCATTCTGTTACTTCCGTTTTACTAATTTTAGGTGCAGTACCTGTGCGGGGTTTTTCTAAACGGGTCTACCTTGATAGTGCGTATCTGGCTCCTCGTATTTACGTAATAGGTTGAGTGTTACAAATCTTGTTTTTATCAGCTAATTATAAAAGTATCTGTGATATATAACAAGCTACTTACTTATTACAAGTTTTGATTTGTAAAGGTTTTGATTTGTAAAGTTTTGACAAATCATCCAATTATTGAAGGTTTTAATTAGTTTATCATCCGTGATGACCTTGACACTAACACGATTCGAACTTTCTTACCTTTTTTTAGTTTTGCGTTTTAAAGTTTTCCCTCACTATCCTACTAATATTATAAATTCGAAAGTTTATATGTATGGATGTTTGTTACTCTTTCACGCCTAAACGGCTGAACGGATTTGAATGAAACTTGGATAGTACATCTGCTGGATTAACATATAGGCTATTTTTCATCCGGTTACCATGCGAGCGAAGCTGCGGGCGGCCGCTAGTAAGTAAATTTATCGAGAGCACTTGGTGGGCTAAGTGGCAGTGAGTGACCTCGCCTATCATAATATTTAACTGAAAATAAACGGTATCACAATAAGTAGTACAGTTATATAAAACGCTTAGAATGTTAAACTCAGGAAACGCCTATGAAAATGATGTTTCAAACTTTTTCCCGAGATTTTTTTACGTTTTTCTTTTCATCCCAATTGTTACCGCGCACCGAGTGGTACACGGTATGTACACCGTGTACCATTTACACGATAAAACTTAAGAAAATTACCATCAATCTCGCAGTATATTGTAGTCCCAAGTGTGAACGCTTTCACATGACATCGCGTCGACGTACGAGTATCAGCGTTTTGATTTTAATTTCGAAACCGCAGCGGACGTAAACGACGTTCGTACTTTACTGTTCCATTGTTGGTCTCGCGTCCATTATCGACCCTCATACTGCAGGCTGTAAAATTAAACGCGTAAAACATCCGCTGACCAATTTTCTTGTTTTTTTTTTATAATATGTATTACTTAATATAGAATGTATGTACAACTATTCTTGTCACTAGTTCTTTCGAACCAGTGTGATGAAAGGATTACAGTGTGCCTCAAAGAGGCTCCTTTTGTGCACGTTTTTCGAACTTTTTAGGTTCCTCGTGATATTTTCCTTCGCCATTTGAGTGCTGATATAGCTAGGCTGTTTCATACCGTATGAAAGTTATATCTGATTAGTTTCTGCTAGCTTCCAGTTTTAGTTTCTTATTCCAGGTTACGATTTATATTCCAAGTTTTATCCCAACCCCGTTCAGTTATTACGGATTTGAGAGAGCACAAACAACACTCTTTCGAATTCATAATTAGTCTGATAATTTACGTTACATTTTGTTTTTTATCTACTGTTCTAAAAGTGCAGAAAAGGGATAGTTTTGATGGTTTTGATACAATGAAATCGTGTTTATCAACCTTTTGTCAGTTTAAAGAACAAGAAAGAAAAATATATAAACAAAAGACTACTTATAACAAAAAGCATAGACTACCAAAAGTCTAGAAACAAGAGAAGATCAACCACCCCAATATACAAATAGAACAAATAAAACTCGAAATTTGAATGGAGACATCGATACCTGCATGTAAGATGATACCGCAATGAACTACCATTAGTAGTGACGCTTATCAGAATATTTGAACGTTATAACTTGATTCGATCGGACAAGTCACTAAAATCTAAGCTTTTTTGAGTTTTTTGTAAAGTATGTGACATTTGAAATTCGAATCTTTAATTGTCAAAAAAGTACACAGATTATAAAAAGACATTTTTCTTTATGGATTACGCACCTGCAAAATTGAATGTGGTTTAAAAATAAACAACACTACAATTGACCCTTTACTTTCATAGTCACCAATTGAGCAATCTTATATTACGCTTTCGTAACAAGTATGACTAATATCATCTCGCTTCAATCTTCAAGTTATGCAGAGACAACTCTATTCCTGCTGTCATCAGAACACGTAATTAGGGACAAAGTACAGTTAGCAGCAAAAGTTTCTCCAAAAATGAAGTCTATTACTTCATAGATTCAAGTTAACTTTGATTGTCGTCTGTACACAAGCGTAAGGCCGAACTGTGACCAAATCATTCTACGAAGTAGTCATCAGCCTAACGCGTATGTAAATTTTTGTTTGGCTGTAAAATCAAAAGTAAATCTATAGTAATATTAATAATATAAATAAATAAAATTAAAAGAAAACTGTATTGGATTATCTAAATCAATTCATTAGAATAATGGCAATGATTTAAAAAATTATCAGTCGTGACTAGGTCGCTCCATAAGGGTCCAGTTTCACCGTTGGTTCAAAATTTACTTAAGCTCACTTGTGAGGTTTCTGAAAGGTCTTTGAGTTTCTTCCACCTGCATGCTTGAATTGAACTTTTAAAGCATGCACCTCATTACGAAACTGTTTGATTTACTTTGAAATAAATGTAAAATTACCCGATAATAGTTAATTTCCCGTGAGTTTTGTAAAATCAATGGCATTATGCAGCATCCGTCATCACATGAAGACATTTAATTTCGAAGTAAAGAAAGAGCGGCAACTAAGTGCCAGTTCACACGTCTTAAAGCCCATAACATTTTATCTTTATGCACGTAGGCGTTCCAACAATATTATATTGAGAGCGTAAGTAGTTCTGAATCGGATCCATACTGCTCTGAAAACGGTATAACTTGACGTTGGTATTTCATTGCGTGTGTAATAGGAATTTTGCTGTAAGTTCACTGTACTAAGCCAGCAATGTGACTGTAACCGCAGAAGATTTTCCTGAAAACCATGTCATAGCGCAACATAAGAAGCGCGGCGCACGATTCGGCTTCACTCGCAAATGTCACTCAGGATTTACGTTCGATCGTAAATCAAGATGGCCGCCATTCCCTCCTTCCTTCACCCACCTGCGCAGAAATTGAATATTTCACGCATCTCAACACCTCCCAGAGACCTCACTACAATGTTATTTTACAACTTTACGTGCATTGTGTTAGCCTCAGCCTCTAAACTATTGATGACTGATCATGGAATGCATTAACTTTAATGCCGATTTTAAAAGCGATATTTCACATCGTTGGCAGGCCTTTAAGATTTAGCGACGATGTTTATGATGATTTGTTTCCGTATTGTTATGTGAATTTAATTTATCTTTCTTGTGTTGTAAAGCCGGTATTCTTTACTGTCAACATGACAGTATTAATTATGATCACTTGAATCGACCGAATCAAAATCACCTTGTCATATTTTATGTGATTAGCAAGAATATATCACATACCTACTTCAACAAACATATTTCTGCTCATATATAATTTACCCTAGAAACAAGTTAATGTGACGACAGAAAATATTAAATTTTCCTTTTCAATTATTATTGGGTGGTTGTAGAAACATCCAAAATCATTATTATGTTTTAACTTAAATACTTATAGCTACATATAGCTATGAGTACATCCTGTAAACATGCAGTTGGTCGTGTCTTGACAAGTCATGGTGCTTCAGGAAACGATGGGCGTGCACAAATTGCTTATCATGAACCACAAGTTGACCTTGAAAATGCTACACAAATAAAATACATACGTATCAAACATTATTAAAAGTTAACAATATTTTTGCTAACTAAGGTTTGTGCGAGCCAAAAATCTCGACTGTCTGGATCGTATGCCGATGAAGAAACGAAACGCTTTTCGTTCGCATCTCGTTTTGTAAACCTATAAACAAGCAACTTCACAAAACAAAATTGAACGAAATTACTCATTTATATCGCGTCGAATGCTACACACGAAGTATGTGCATTAGACATGTTAATCCACTCATTTTAACAGTAATTTTATTCGGTATTTATCGGTGCATTCATTACTGGTGACCGCAAATCGGGCGCCCAAAAAGCTCGCTATTTTCGACAATTCGGGATCCGCAGTTAGGCGGGATGCACATTGTGTTGTCATGTCGTCCTTACCTTGTATCCTTAGAATATATTCCTGTCATAACTTTGTAAAATAGCCCTTTTTGTACCAATGTATGTAGTTAGCAGAGTTATGGCTAGGCAAGCCAACTATGTATAAAAATCGTTCAGAAACGAAGTTGATTTGCTGTTCTGAGGTCTATGGCATTACAACGTCCCTTTTAGTACTATGTATTATGTATGTTCGTATAAGCTAATGGCCAACTCTAGTGACGGAGTTTTTAGGCCGCCTAAAGGCCTCCGACATGGCTTAAAGACTTAAAAGCCTTATTACTTATTGGCAAAAGTTGCCTTCTGACCTCCTGAAATGTAGGCCTTTACTATCTGGTAGTTTAATTGTTATTTTAGCATAAATGAACCACACGGTTTATCTAAAATAAAGGCAACGGCCTTGTGATAGCCCGACTGTTTCTTTTGTATTTTGTAAATTATATTTGTTATTTCAAATAACTGAATATATTTTTTTATAGTTTTGACGACAAATGATAGTAGGGTCCCATTTTATGCTGGCCAGCTAAGCAGAAACCACTCATAATAAAACACCCACGTCCACTATACATTATTCGCGTTAGCAATTTGATTAATTCTATGAAATTTGGTGTAATGGCTAGCTTAATAAACTATAGATACTGTTCATTTTGGTGGCTTTGTTAAAGGACAATTTTGATGTATCAAAAATAAACTATACAAGAATAATAGATTGGAAAAAAATCAGGTAGAGACAGTAAATAAAACCAGATAGTCATTGGTATCTGGAAGAGATCGCTTTTAAGTGATAAGACTGCCAGTTGTATGCTTAGTAGCTTAAGTTCTATTTTGATATTATTATTTTAAAGTATTTTGCATTCTAACAACAGGGAATTTAGGAGTAAATTTTAATTGTCAAAATTAAAATTTAGGTATATGAAATAGAAGACAAAAGTTCAAAAACCTCAAACTTAACCTAAAATTTTTAATCAAGAGACATTATTTTTGTTGCAGGTAAAAGTTTTTCTCTAACCATCACGATATCGACGAACCCGCCTCAAGTAACCACGTACCAAAAAGCCATCAAAGTGACGGTCGATGGACCGCGGGAGCCGCGATCCAAGACCAGTAAGTAACCGAGTTGAAATTGATTATTGAGCTTGTGAATGAACTTCGAAAGTACATTTATAATGCCTTGGGTGAATTGATATGGTGTGGGAACAGTTTCTGTCAGTTGCTTTGAATGAATTTAAACTCAGTAATTTTTAGGTCTATTTGTTCTTAATGGGAATAGTGTTGAGTAAAGAGTACAGAATCAATGTTATCGATGATTTTTCATGAAAATTTCCGATTAGTCATTTACGAATTTTTAATATGGAATTAAGAAAATAGGAATAAATTAAAAAATTGAAAATAAATAGCACGGAAACGTTAAAATGAGGGGTAGGTAATTTGATCGGCCACGTCACGAGCACCAATTTAATATTATTCGTAGTATTCGGCAACAGACGCAACCGCACGGACATAAACAATTGAAATATTTATTATTATAAATGAAAACAGTTCTATTTATCGTATTGTTTTCGATAGCGCTGCGGCCGCGATATCATAATATGTAGATAAGTTTTCTTCCCACGGGACTGGTTGATAGAACGCATACCTAAAGGTCAATTGTTTTAATTTGTATTTTTAGATTTACCTACTGGCCGTTTATCGCCGTTTTGAAATAAACTATATTTTACACAAATTATAAATAACTTCTCAGATTATTTTATGAAAGCATTGTTTTAGTTGATTTCACCTCTCTGCTGGACTGGTAAAGAAAAAACATAGAATGCGTCCAGCTGCTTTTCTCCCCGAGCATGTCGTAAAAGTCGACTAAGGGATAGTATCCTCTCCAACATGATGAGATACAATAAACAAGTATTCCCAAGGAGGGTTGACGTCAGGCAGACGGCCGGTCATAAAACACCTAAGCCGAAACTTTTACAGCGTGATCCAAGGATCATGCTGTGCCGACCCCACATAGAGTGGGATTAGGGCAGGAAGATGATGATGTTTTAGTTGACTTCCTATAAATTACCACATAAAAATAATCCATCAGAAGTAATATTACTGGTGAACTTTCATTTGAATGGCACTTCATTCAACCCCATTCGAACCGTCGGCTAATTAATATCACAAAACATCGTCTTCCGGCATCCGTGTCTCACTCACGCGAAACTAAGGACTGCTAAAGGAGGCTTCACACTGCTGCAAGCAAGTTGGAAACTCATTGTCTGCAATATATAACTTCAACAATCAGTTACATACGAAATCGTAGCAAAATTTTATAATACTTTTGTAAACCGAAATATTGGTTGGTACATTTTTTTTTTCTCAAAGGCCATATAAAGATCGTTGGTTTAATAAAAGGGTAAAACATTAAAAATGTGAAATTAATAAATGAATTATATACAATTTAGTAGGATTTCGTTTGTTTTCGTGGTATCAAAAACTACGACTAGGTACCATGGTACAATAACACCCGAACACGATACTGATATAAGACTAAGGCTTTCCAGAATCAGAACTACCGTTTTTGTATCCAAGCATTGTCTGTAACTCTACAAGAGGTGCAACAGTTTGCAAGCGCCCTAAGGACTCAAAAGGAGTTCGACTATCGACAAAATTGGCTGACAGGCGCAAAAAACACACGTTACGCCATATGGAGCGGAGCCGGAGGCACACAATAGTGAAATTATATCAATAATAAGTTCGGAACACGCACAGTGGCACAACTGCTGAGACCTTTGTGTCTCCTGGATACTGACGGTACGTCAAAACTCAAAAAATTATTCGTAAACATGTACTTGAAAATCTGACTGAGGTCAATATAATTATCATACATTTTAAGTGAAATAATAAAAACCTGACATCTGAAACTTGACATCATATCTGCAAGGTAATGCGTGACCAAATAGCCTGAAGCTAATGTTAATTGTTCAGGAACTAGTCTAGTACATACCTAAAGATTTCACTTTAAAAGCGCAAAAAACTTTTGCATGTTAACAGAAATAATCAATTTTTGCCTATTGTCCTAAAAAAACTCAACTACACTAAGTGTAGTGAACGACTACGCTACGTCTGAAAATACCTAAGTAATATAAACAAACATTTTTTAACTTATTTCGACAAAACGAGTTACAATTTTCTACATAGTCAAATAGAATTCGAAATTTTCATATGTACTTGTCTAATACCTAAAATTCATACAGCAAATCCTGATGTCATCGCAAAGTCTTCTACAAAGCATAACAATGAAAATCCCGTTTATTAAACAGCAAATACCAAACAAAGAGTAGAAAGGGCAAACAAAAGCGGTACTTAGCGAATAAGCCCCAAACTCGGAGGGACAAGAAAGGAAGATCTCGCGTGCGCAAGGACTTAAAAGTTTTGAGTTAATAGACTTAATTTGTAGGTGCCCCGGCGTAAGCCGCTTCAGAGTGACCCTCGCTGGGGACGCGCTGTGTTTATCGACTATCGATATTTTTTTGTTTTTCCCTTCTCTAGACATTTTATTAAACAGAAAAAACAATCTGATTGTAAAAACTGTAAATAGTGCCATGTAATAAATATCTCATGAGAAATAAAAATATTTTAAATAGATCAAGATAAATTAGATTTAATACTGTTTTTATTAGATTATGTATGTAGTTAATATAGCAATCAACGAGAAATTCGCGATTTAAAAATACTAATCACATCATCGACATCGATATTTTACAACATTATTAAGCACGCTTCTACAGCCTTTTAAAATAGGCAGGCATAGCAAATAATGAACCGACTGCATTTGTTTGTGTCGATTTCACAATAATTATTATTGCGGCAAAAATATATTTTTGTGCATTGTATAAACTCGAGCTAATTATGTGTGGGTTTTTTTATGGGGCCCTAATTATGGCGGCACCTTTTTAAATAAAGGTTCTATGCCGACTGTTATTTTAGAAAAAGGACCACCTAACTAATAAGGTGATTGACACATTGATGTACATAATTGACTGCACAGGAAATTGAATTAGGCAACATTTTCTAAAAATAACTATGTATTGATAATGTTTTACTGGTAAATACTATTACATCAAAGTAGATGTACTAGATCAATTTCTAATCTAAATCTAAACTGATAGTACATACACGTACGTATATTATCACTCCCGTATCCCTAATGGGGTGGGCAGGGTCACAAGTAAACATAAGAAAACTTGCAGCCACTTCTGATTTATAGCCCTAAGATGGATTACTGATAGTAAATTGTAATATATACAATGTCTCCAGGTACGAACGTGGCACAGCACCAAATAAGGTCATTCGGGTTCCAAAGATCGCTGATCACGTGCGACAGCGCCTCCCTGGCGCTGCGCGAGATGGACTACAAGACGCAGAGCAGGAGTCTGAGGTCTTTGTCGCACGAGGAGCGAGAGTACAAGACTAATGCCACCTTGCCTACTGGTAAGCCTTAATACTACTTATTTTAGAAATACGAAAGTTTGTGACACTGTACTTCTTCGCTGGACTGGGTACTTTTTCACTAGACTGGGAGTTAAGAAAAAACATAGAATGCGTCCAGCTGCTTCTCTCCCCGAGCATGTCGTAAAAGTCGACTAAGGGATTACCAGCCTTTAAGTCGTTAAGCCACGACGGAGACCTTTAGGCGGCCTTAAAACTCTGTACAAGAGTTGGCCACTAGCTCGTACGAACTTACTTAATGTCTAACTGAATTAATAACTTAGAATCCATGAATCCGTCGGAGTCCGTGGCTTGGAATAACAAACTCTTTACAACCTTTTATCCAGTACAACCAATTTGGGGTGCGTTAGTGAATTCAGGGTAGCGCGTTCTAAAAAACCTGCTGTGTTACTGAACAGTACTGAAACTACAGCAGAACTCTGGAATATCTATGCAGCTTATTTAGAAAAAAATTGAACGTTGAATGAATTTGTTAGGATCCTGCCTTCCAAATGAAAAGTAGTCTTAAAAATTATTTAAACAATGTTAAACAATAACAAAAACTCTAAGTTAGCAACAGAGTAGCAGAGTGTCAGTGCTCGCTAATAGCGCGTCATTAGGCGCGCGCGCAGATTGCACTGATGAAACCCGCCGGATTGCCTTGTAAACGCACCACGACTTACCAAGCGGCAGACGTGCCTAGAGGACTGCTTTAGTTACATTGATTTTATACTCCGTGATGGCCTCGGTGGCGTGGCGGGCGATTGCTCGACAGAGACGCGCGTTCAATTCCCGCTGCGGAAGAAATGTTTGCATGATCTGTAAATATTTCTTCCGGGTCTGGGTGTTGTGGTACCATGGCACTCATAGTTTCTGGTACTCACGACAAAGGGAATCCTAGTGTGGAGTCAGGACTATGTATGTGACTGTTGGGTGTTATTTTTTTTTATACTTATTACTATAAAAACCCTTCGTAACTGACTTATGTAACCAGATTTCGTAAGGTATGAGTTTTAAGGGGATATGAAACAAAAACAGCCTAAGAAACTATTTCTGTTTCTTAACGGTTGTGAAATGCTTATGTAGGTTCAACTTTCTGCACTCAATTAGCAATAATATTATCATAAAATAAAAGTATGATATAGAGAGACCTATGAAGAATTTAGAAGTCAGTCAAGACAAGCTTGATAAACAGTATCAGGGAAAAATTTACCCGCAGTTTTGACATAAGAGAATATAAATTAATAGCTTTATCACAATCACACCTTGAACTATTTTACTAATTCCACTATTTTTCATGTCTGGAAGGTCTGAGAGATTCCTAGCGCCGTACTCTCTCGGTAAATAAGGCGGCAGTCAGTTAGAGGCTGTGATTGTAAGGGGTAATGAGCGCGGATATTAATAAATTTAGCAGAGCCCGGCCACGGACACTTTACAGTTATTTAGGCATAATGGCGTCAAGAAATTACCAATCCTGCAGTGAGATCACGCGGTAATTTGATGGGAAAGTGCGTTTGAACTTAACTTTTGAAAGAACATAGTTTAAATTTCCTTGTACCTTCTAAGGATCAACGTAGTAGTCCTGTGGTTCAAGTGTGGAAGCAAATAATCGCTTTGAATAACAATGTTTATCGACCTACTAAGTACGTCATTACAAGGTTGGAAAGAATTAGTGGTCCAAAAAAAATAACATTACACATACTTTAGGTGATCATTTTCTGCTATTATACAGGGTGGGGCAGAAGTAATGACCCTGTTTGTCAAATTTGTTGCTTGACCTGTGGTAGAGGTAAGAAGTGGTGAGAAGTCTCGTTGTGACTGTTGTGACGTCATACAGTTTTTACTTGACCCATAATTTGAACGGACAAGCACCGTGGCTTTACTTTTTTTGTAAAAGGTCGTTTCGTCATCGCCACCCAGAGTTTTTCACATCAACATGGACGCTCGCCCGATTTAAGCATGGATACTTTTTTCTGCGCTGATTTAGAAAAAGAAAATTTTCAAACTTCGCTTGTACACTTTAAAAGAGCTGAAACAATAGAGAAAAAATCTACCATACCCCTTGAAATAAGCAGAAACAGCTAAAAACTTCAAAAATAAACTACAACAGTGTATAAGCTCCTCAAGGCTGCCATCTTGCTTAAGTGGTATTCAAAATTTAATGGAAAAATATGAGATCAGAATCATAAGAGTCGCTGAGTTTATTCGTTTAATTTTTATTCCTTCTCAAAACCGGATTATTACTTATGCTCCACCCTGTATATATTGTACGCAGATCAAGCCCTAGTGTAATTCACTCTAAAGATCTGTTCTATTACATTTTGTTCTATCATGAAGGATAACACAAATTCCCTAGCCTGCTAATCAAAATCTTATAAGTCGCAAACATCTGAATGAAACACCAATTTGTAAAAATAATCTTTTGCTTCCGGCTGTGAAATATTTCTTCACAACTCTTTCAATTTAATGGAATTGCTCCTATAGAAGGCAATCACCGACTTCCTGCATCGATTTCGTGATTACCGCCTACACTGTTCTTAGAATTTAAAGGTCCTATCAGATTTTTTATTCTTGAATTTCCACAAAATAATAGAAGTTAAAAATGATCGCAGATAAAAATTACCATGTATAACCAGTATGAAAATATGGGGTGTCTGAAAAGAAGCTGAGAGTTGAGCATTAGATCCGCTGGCTGTTGACAAACCAAGTGTGGTGAAAGGATAAATAAGCTCTACTGATACTTCCGTTACTCAAATCCATCAAAGCAACAAAACAAACCGTCTCGTTACTCAATCGATCCACAATCGATGTTTTGCCTTGTATTATTCCGGTAGGTAATTTCAGTTTAGATGTGAAGCGAGCACAGCTGATCACATAGTTACTACAGCAAGGGCCATAGAATACAGCATACTTTGTAGGTACAATCACAGGTTATGTAATAGTTGGTATGGGCACGGCCGCAGAATATGCAGTAGTTGCTGGAGGGTCTCGGACAATCGGAACACGCCAATTATCTGACTGATGGAACACCTTGCCTGTCCGCACGCGTGCTCTGTTTTAGGTCCGGAATATGAACGATATTCAATACGGCTTTTTGAAACAATCTACCTGCTGGCGAGTACGAAACAACCACTTTGTAATAAATGCTTTTATAAACCAGGTAAAAATGCAGCAAATTTTGTTCTAAGTATTGGTGCTTAAAAAATTGATGCTGAGTATGCATTAATTTATTTTAAATGTGAATCTATGAGTGTTGATTCGTCTAAGATCTATGACCTAAACCCAAACTCATCACCCATTGACACTGATCAAACATGGCATGACTGACAAGTCCAAATAAATTCTTTGACTGCATTCATACAAAACTTCATTCAGAGATGCCGGCCGTTGACCCACGGTATTCTTCAAGAATAATAACAATAACTTCAAACAACTTGAGAAAAAGCCGACGCTGGCTGGCACAATGTCATTACGGAGCATCGTGAGCCATAGAGATAGGCACGACTAGATACGGAGAAAATAAAGCTTCTAGTCAAGATTTTTTTTCGCAATAACATTAGATAAGTCGAAATAAGAGTTTAAAATCACACATCTCAAGCTTACTCTAACTTAGACTCTAACACATAACAAAAGCTTGAGATGCGTTTAACTTACTCTAACAGTTAGAGTAAGTTATGTCACTATGACCTCCACAACCCTTACAATCCAGTAATCCCAAGTAAAGTCACGAGTTTTCACGTTAAAAAGTTAATTTATTTGCGTGACATGTCTAGTAGATTCATATACGTTTGTCTATCACCATTTGAATTCAAAGTAATCAGGCTGGGGGCTTGACGCTGACATGTAGTGTTGTTATCATCATTTTGTATTATAATAGAAACAAACTTATTACGCTCTCCTTCTAATCTTTATTCATTCTAGGTATTAGATAATTTTAATAGGTTTAAAGACAGGTACGACTATGCCAATAAAAAGTTATTATTGTTGGTTGGTTTAACCCTAAAAGTTCACCATCACATAACTATCTTCATTCACACCTTTCAAATCATCGATAATTTCCAAAAACATTCAATTCTTAGAACAATATAATCAAATCGCGCCTTATTTCCGGTACAATCGATTTGATTGAACAATTTCGATGATCAATCTCGCTGTGATTGGCTACTGGTTCTATTCTTTCGGTAGCTTCGTGATACACTGTCTTTAATTCAGTAAGGTGGTATTGGAGCGTCTAATGTAGCGAGCTATGTATATTGAGGTTTTAAATTCGGTCGCGTCCTGCGGTTATACTTGCTCAAATAAAGTCAATCTTGGTGCCAGGGCCCGTGTGAAAATTTGATAACGAAAGCGATCGATGGGGCTGCAGAAACTCGGCGATTGCTGCGGTTTCAATCCGTGGTGCGAGCGCTACTGTGGGATGTAATAAGCGATGGGATTAGCCTACGACCGAAGTCTCTGTTGCACTATTGCATCGGCACGTGTCCTGCTCAGTTTTAATCACAGTGGTTCGACCTTCATTTTGTTGCTATTGATTGTCTTTAGCTCACTTGTAACTTTTAGCAAAAGTATTTATTACAGCTAGAACAAAATTTGATGATGGTCTCATGAGGTTACACGGTGGGTCAGTTTACTAAGTCGTTTTCGAGAACACCTTGCGACAAAAAATAGAGACATTTCCTTTCGGCTGATCATCAATCGAAATCAATCACGTATACGACATTGGAAATCAATTCAAAAATAACGTCTTTATCGATATATCTACAAAAAAATGATTATCTAGCGATGCTACTGGGGATCGGGATGGCTCTCCTGGGGGCATTAAAACTATTAAAATATATGGTGGGCGGCTCTGCGGGCATGATGCCGGCCACAAACCGCAACTCCTGAATCGGCTGGACAGTTAGCTGTATTATCGATAAGCATTATAATTGGCTCATTTTTAACCGGTAGTCCGATATTACTTGTTGATGCTCTTGGGAGACATTATGATTGATCAGTTTGAAATGTTTTTATTTTAAGTAAAATAATCCGTTTACTCGCTGGGACGGAAGAATACCTGTTGATTCTCATTTCTGAGAAATCTGACCGATGATATAGTATCTAATAGAAAACGATGATTTTGAAGTGTTTATAGTTAAAATCGCCAAAAACAAACATCTAGCTATTTTTCCATCACATGCGTCGCTGTCCACTCCAAAAAGAGACATCCCTAACACCGCGCAAAATGTTCCGCTAAACTTTTCCCGCTAAAGCATGTCTATTAAATTATTCATCTCATCACCTTTCCCGACTCATTACAGACTATTTTCCATTGTCTATTTTCTATTCAAATGTAAGTGCTCGACCAAATGTGAAAACCGCAATGGTTTTACTGATTTTAGTTGGTGTTGGAATAGCCTGTGTATTGTATGAAGATTTCCACTTTTCAAACAAATAATTTCGCTGAAACCACAAAAAGAGTTATAACCTTTCATGAACTTTTCAGACTGCAATAAAGGCTGGTTCAAACAATACTATGTGATGGTTCAAAACTTATTTCCGAATCGCATCAAAGTATAGCTCTTCTGTACAGACTGGATAGAAAAATACCTGATTTTGCATGCGTATTCTAGTTCAAAGTCTAATCAGTAGAATTCCGTAGTATTGGCCAATCTAAAGGAACATAGTTCGTAGGCAGTATTTAGTATTCTCTGGTATAGTGGAGGTTTGTGTGTGGACATCGCGCGGTCTGCGGTCACGCCGACTTGACCGCCCCAACTTCAGAACCACAGTTTTATTGATAAGCTATGTACAAATATAAATATATTTCAATTCATTGCAAGAATTTTATTTCAAATATGAAGTCCAATGAAGTCTTCATAATGTTCTACGATAATTGATTTCCACTAAAATATGTGCTAGATCCGTTGAAGTCATTCAAGTCATTTTGTAGCGCTTCAGTTTGTAGCGCACGAAAGGAGCCATTGAGGCTCACTTTATGTCCTTTCACAACACTGTTTCGAAAGAATTAGCAACACTAGAAGGTAGTGGTAGTACTTAGTTTTTTGTAAGGATGAAATCACAAAGAAAATATTATTTTATTTCTGTGCAAGGTGCCTGTAATCGAAGTAGCACTTCGGTTCTGTAGCTTTTATTTTACAAAACTACCGATAGGACCGGTAACGCGAGCACGTAGCACGAATGAAGCATTAAGCCTCGATCTCCTCAGATCAGGTGGCTCGGCGCGGCGTAATGTCTTGCGGTCGCGCCCGCAGGATACGCTTGTACTGTAATGAGCAACAACGAAACCCTACAAATAATTCAACCCACGAAAAAATACGAATCACGTACTCGTATCCTTGGAAGGAAAACTCGTATCGGATAGCACTCGCACCTCTCTTTCAAAAACAAAGCGTATAAACGAGATGCAATACCGTTTCGAGGTGTCGGTTCGGCTCAATACAATCAATTATAGTCTACGTGTTCGGCTGCCTCCTTGTAATATGTTTAACGTAACAAAAAATATTGTAAAAATTGTGTTGGTAATTTGCGTAAAGTCCAACTTTCCAATTTAGGACCATAATTTGTGGAGATAAGTATCGATATCCATATCATGGAGAGCTGCGTACTCTACTTAACCAGGGGTTTAGTATCGAGTAGATAAAGATAAACTTCCATCTTCATTGTTCCCTCTTCCTAAAAATAATGAGGCATTTTTTTACAGCTTTTTCTACGACAAACTAATAAAGCTTTCCCAATACAAACTTGAATAGGTAGTATCTTTGAACTAGACCTTATTACCCTCGTATTTGATGAAGTGTGGAGGCTTAGAACTAAATAAGTGCAGCGTGCCATCAACTGTAATGATTGGATTATCGGGCTGAGGGAGCACGATTGCACAAAGCAAGCTCAATAGTGCTTCGAGCACTCTGCTAATTCGGACAAGAATTTTGTTTGAGTTGGTAGAAATCCTTTTTATATTTTCCTTGCATGACGACCGTCATGACCGTTGTGTGACGGATGTAATTTTATTTGAATTCGAAAAATGAAGCATAGGGTTATTCCCAACAGGGTAGGCCCCTGTGATTGTACTTGGCTGTGCTGTGACTAAAAGGTAGGTGGTAGGATAGGTAGGTTACCTTTGATGAAGTACCTAGTCATATTCAAGTTCTTTAAACCTTAATACAGTCGCTAGCGGGTATCATCATCATCGGTCTTCGCCATAGGCATAGGCTTCCTCTAATGAGCGCCATCTTGCTTCGGCTTGACACATCCAGTCTTTGCCAGCAGCCTTTCGCAGATCGTCACTCCACCTAGCCGAAGAGCATCCTTTATTACGTTTGCCGAGTCGTGGTCTCCACTTGTTTACCCCAGCAATTGTCGGTTCTTCGGCAGATATGGCCAGCCCGATGCCACTTCAGTTTGCTATATTCTGAGCTATGCCGATGACCTTGGTCCTCTGTCGGATAACGTTACGAATAACCTTCAGAGAAACTCCGAGCATAGTTTTTTCCATAGGTCGTTGAGGTTTCGATTCCGCATGTCATAACAAGGAGGATGCACTGATTAAACACTTTGGTTTACAGCCATTGTGATATGGGTGGCCTGAAATCTTGACGTAAAAATTAGCGAGTATAATCTGTCAAAATTAATAGTAGTGCTAGGTGTAGACTCTTAATCCTATTCTATCCTAAATACTAACATCCTACTGATATTATAAATGCGAAAGTTTGTGAGGATGTTTGGATGTTTGTGCCTCAGTCACACCTAAACGGCTGAACGGATTTGAATGAAACTTGGAATATACATAATACGTGTGCTGGAATAACATATAGGCTACTTTCTATCCGGGTACAGAGCGAGCGAAGCAGCGGGCGGCAGCTAGTAATACATAAAGCAGAAACACTGTGAGGATTTTGGATGTTTGTGGTTCCAACACGAATTAGATTAAAATTTTGAACATAATCTGGAATAACATACAATGGAAGCTAATATTAAAAGAGCTAAAAAAGCGGCTCCATCACATTGCACTGTGCAAACGGTAACATTGTCTAGTTCAATGCGTTTGATTCTTAGACACGTTCACTGTAATGTAAGTTGCTGAGATTAGAAGTGTGGCCACAAAGAGTGCGGTTTAAAAAGCATTGATCACTTATTACATTGCTTGGAAATCACTTATTTATTATATTGCTTGGAAGTCGCAAAGGTTTTAAAATGAGCTACTAAGAGTTGAAATGAAATTAATTGCGTGAAAATGACCTTACAGAAGCAAGAACTGTGGCCTCTGTGTGTTCATTCTTAGACAATTTTCATGTCATATCTTAACCTAATAAGTCAGATACTGGACGGAATCACCGAATGTCAACAATACCAGCGAATAACGATTAAGTATTTTATTACATACAATGAGATTTCTTATTTTTTTTTCAGTTTTGATTCTATTCATCAAAGAGTTTTGGTAACCTCCGAATACTCAAACGCATCTCAGAGTTGAGCACGTCTCAAGTGACGAGATTTTGACAGATTTTCATCGAAAACTCTGAGTCTCGTTTGAGTATTTGGGGGAAACCATTTGTCTGAGCCAGTTCTGACGCAAATAGCAAACTGAATGAAACCACTGATCATCCGACGTAATGTCATCATTTGACGACACTCCTGCTACATCTATTCGGTGGTGATTCACATGCTCCCATCTACTTTCCTGTTTTGACGTAAATCCTACAATGGACCTATTAATTTAGGTTTCCTTAATGTAGGTATCCTGTAAAATATATATGTGCATAATAATAATCACGCCATGGCAAGTTACGATAGTATGAACTGGAGACATGAATGATTCAACATTTCAGCAATATTAAAAAAAAATTGCCTGCTAAAACTAGCATTTCCTGTTGTTCCTACTGGTTGGACTACAATGCATCATTATAAACCAAATTATGTATCTTATAGTCCATTTCATTTAGCATGGGTTGGATGACAGCTGTCAAATCTGTGCTCGTTAACCTATCCTGTGGGCCTAAAAAGGCCACTTTGAGCAATTTTATTCATTCAATTCATAGCAAATCATTTCGATTTTATAGCAAATCCCAAGCGATTCCTGTAATTTTCGTAAAATAGTAATCGTAAGTGAACTGCAACCACATTTCGATTCAGCAGCAGATTCATATTCGGCCGTAACATGGTCGGAATTTCGATAAATCGTACGCAATCCAATTCAGCAGCAGATCAGATAAACCCTTTTAACCCACCTACTGTCACCCAACTCGTGCAAAATAAAAAAGGCTATGTGTAAAATTGCTCTTGTCTTCGCTGCTGGTTAAGCTTCTGCTTGCCGCCGGTGCCACGGCCACACGCAGGTATTGTTACAGCAATGGATCCGGCCGATTGGACCGTTGATACACTCGGCCGGCCGTAACACTATCCGTCGTACACGCGATACGCGCGCTCGTTGCCTATCACATCTCCGTGCATGCCTACCGGTCTACATACTTACTTTATTTGTACAAATACTTATGCATTTATGTAGGCATTTCTGAATTTTGCAACTTTGAAAAGTTTAAAGTTACTGAGTTCTAAAAGTTCCTACTCAAGCGCAATTCAACTTTGAAGGAAACGAGATATAGATACCCAATGAGAATTCCTCAATCCTGAGAATGCTCTTTGCGTTTTTTTAGGGTTCCGTACACGAAGGGTGGTCCTATTACTAAGCCAACACTGTCCGTCCGCCTGAAAGCGGGCAGTATCTCATGAGCCGTAATAGGTAGAGTTGAAATTTTCAGTGTCTTTCTCTTTCCCCTATAACAAAAAAAATGGCACAACATTAAAATTTATGTACATGTACGATGGTACGGAACCCTTCGTATACGAATTTGACTCGCACTTAACTGATTTTTTTTATTAATAGTTTAAACGGAAATCTAATAAAAAGAATACCTTCCCATCTCGTAACTTCATTATCAGCCTACAGAAGTTCAATGCTGGAATTATGATATTGTAATTTCTAAAGTTCCTAAGGAAGTTAAAATCCTGGTCGAATGACGGGAGGGTTCGCTAAACGCAACGATATCGCGTTATTACAAACTAGTATAAAAATATTCTAAAGTCAAAAGTACCTACTTAGTTGAAACGTCGAGGGCTCGCTACAATATCTGGACGCAGCCTTCACCGTCAAACACAGGATGTATCGAATTACGCCGACTCTCCTTGTAAGTGATCACCAACAAAAGCAAAAACAGCGAGGGTGAGAATATTCTTATGAGATTTATAAAGCTTCGGTCGAGAATGCTGTTGTGATTTATTTTTACAGTAGGCGAACTCGATTATTGAAATCGATTGGACTTTCCGCAAGTTACCGTCGGCGGGTTCACTAGTTTCGGACTCTAGTGAAAAATATGACGTTATTCTGGTCGATTAAATTAGTACCTGTTACAAAATATAATGAAATCAGTGTTAAATCAAAAATTAAAAAAAAAAATAGAATTACCCCCGAATACTCAAACGCGACTCAAAGTTGAGCACGCCTCAACTCACGGTTTTTTGACAGTTTCTGATGAAAATCTGTCAAAAAATCGTCATTTGAGACGTGCTCAACTTTGAGATGCGTTTGAGTATTCGGGGGTTAATGATAAAAAAATTGTAGAATATGCTGAAACAATATTATTAAATAAATAAATAGTACAGGATTATTTTTACCTTAAAAAGATTGTCTGTAAACGGTTTCCATAGTTATACCTAACATAAGCAATCAACCTACCCTAATACTAATTACGCGTGAATATGTGTAACAAGAACAAGCTGTTTGATCAAAGGAGGCTAATTAGGCCCCGTGCTGTTAATCAGCCCCTTGATTGGGTGAATGACGCGTTGTCGCGCGCCGTGTGGCTGAGCCCTTAGCTAGTACCATTACTGTTTTCCGGACCTGACTTTACATTATGCATTTGACGGCCTCGGTGGCGTGGCGGGCGATTGCTCGGCAGATACGCAAGAGGCGCGGGTTCGATTCCCGCTGCGGAAGAAATGTTTGCATGATCTGTAAATATTTCTTCCGGGTCTGGGTGTTGTGGTACCATGGTACTCGTAGTTTCTGATACGGCACGACACAGGGAATCCTAGTGTGGGGTCAGGACTATGATGTATGTGACTCTTGGGTGTTATTATTATTATTTTCGAAAGAACTTTCAAAATTGCTGTGACGAAACTAAAACGTTTTTCTTTTCCTATGACAAATCCATTAATTTCTTGTTCCTTTACTAAAGCTTTTTTTATTAAACGGCTACTCTATTTAACGACTTAAATATATTTTTTGGTACTCTAGATAAATAAAAATACCTACCTATTTAAAAACAACAGAAACTTATGTGTACTATGATGAAAATAAGGGATGGAAATTGGAATATCAATTCAAATTTATTCCTCCAAAAATTGCAACCCATTTCAATTTATCACGTATCGCATTGCTCACAGAACTTTAAAATGGCTATTTTCATTTGTTTCATATTCGTTAAACAGTTGGTGATGTTTTGACAGTTCCCCGCGCGAGGTGAGGGTGTTAATGTGACATTACCCGAGGGGGTGGAAGGAAGGGGGGGTAGAAGGGGAACGGTAATTATCTCACGTCACTTTCAGGCCTAGGCGGCCTGTCCGCACCTACACCTTCATAACTACATTATAGTGCTGTTGATAAGGTAATAAAGCTTGAATAAATAGACTGAAAGGTACAATATTGTTTTTATAAATGCAGTGGAGTTTGAAACTTTTGACATTCGGGATAGAAAAAATACTTGCTCGTGGCTAGATTTAGCACTAGTCGTAGGTCACTCAGGTGATTTTTTTCAGAGATCATTGACATTTGTTTAACCGCGCGGTTGAACTTAATGACAGCTAATTCAACTTACGGTATTAGCATTTTTACACACATCCCTTAATACGAATACAATTTTCAACTACCTACTTATATCCTACGTGCAACTTATTGACACATCATCGGCATGAATTCCACCGACCGACCGCACGCCAGCGCGCTTTTATTTAGACACCTAATTAAATATGTATCAACTGCATATCTCATTTAAACATAAAACCGATTTTAATTTCATGTACGAGCGAGCAAAATTAGGAACAGTGAACGCAGGCACCGCAGAATGAAGTGGATGTTGGGTGCGAGCGTACGAAAATCATTATTGAACACTTTTGGTTCATAAACTGATTCGAATTACGGTACTAATTTGAAGCTCTTTAAGCCTAGGTTTGCCGGGTATTTGCAGTATTTGTAGCGAAATTTGAGGTAATTAATGAAGATAATTTACTTACATAGCTACTAGCTACCCAGCGGTAGAAATTGGTGCTTGAAACTGCAATGTTGACTTTGGAAAGTGACATGAGTAGAACGGAGTGTTGAGAATGCTGAAGGAGAATTGATGGCTGACAGAGGAAAATAAAAACTAATAGTATAATAATGACACATACTTCTCTGCTGGACTAGAAGTAAAGAAAAAAACATAGAATGCGTCCAGCTGCTTCTCTCCCCGAGCATGTCGTAAAAGTTGACTAAGGGATAGTATCCTCTCCAACATGATGAGATACAATAAGCAAGTATTCCCAAGGAGGGTTGACGTCAGGCAGGCGGCCGGTCATAAAACACCTTAGCCAAAACTTTTACAGCACGATCCAAGGATCATTCTGTGCCGACCCCACGTAGAGTGGGATAAGGGCAGGAAGATGATGATGAGTATAATAATGACACATAGTGTCGACAATAGCAGGAACAATGTTGAAACCAAGTCAAATAGTTAAGTAATTTGCGACACGAAAACAGTGTTTCATGTCAACAATATACCTACTCGTATTCCTAGTAGAGTAATTTTATAAAACCTTTTATGTACTTAAATATAATGTTATAAGGAAATTATTTGACTTTACAAACAAAATGCGGACACCTACGACGATTCATAGATAGGTAGGGCCTCCTGATTCCATTGTTCTATAAAAAATATTTATTTTAATTTAGAACTCAAATGGGTTTTGCAACAGTGACTGTGTGAGTCACGGAGATACGATATTAATTGCGTAAGTGACGAGACTGCTACGTCTCTGTGTAGTTCATTTACATATCTAATTATTATTGTTTAATTTGTGAACACATTTTTCGTTTTAAGTGCAAGTCGGAGTTAATGGAGCGAGTCATCATAATAATCAAAACTTAGCATCATTTATAAAATAAATCTATTTTTGAAAGGCTGCAGGCAGAGGCTGGGTGCGTCAAGTCGATGATAGGGCGCGATGGTGCTCAGGGAGGCCTATGTCCAGCAGTGGACTGCTATAGGCTGACGATGATGATGATGAATAAGTATCTAAAACAAGGGTATATTTCTCTACTATCCAAAAAATAACTGGCTAACTGCGAGTCGGACTCGATCTTTACAAACTTCTAAAAGAAAAAGCCTTGAAGATTTTTCCGTGTTTTCCCCGTTATATGCGACATAAACGGCCGTATTTATCGCTTTGTAAACTTTAGGGTAGGATGGTTTTTTTCACACTTTTCGTCATAATTTGAAAACTATAGGTACATCGTATATAATTATAAATCTGTTTTAGCTTACAAGTTCCGTCTTTGATTTACTAGTCTTGTCTCTTGTATTTAGGCACTAACAAACCTAGAATATTAAGTATCGATCCTATAGTCTAAAATATAGATTTTTATTTTTAAATTATTAGGGTTCTGTACCCCAAAAGGAAAAAGGAACCCTTATAGGATCACTTTGTTGTCCGTCCGTCTGTTTGTCCGTCTGTCAACCCCTTTTTCTCAGGAGCGCGTGGTATCAAGTTGAAATTAAAATCAAATACTCAGCTCTGCAGTCCCTTGAAGCCCTTGAAAAATCTAACTTCTAAGTTAACACAATTAAAAGATATGGCTGGTAATGCCACATAATGCAGCATATTTTGAACTTAAGAATCAAATCCTATAGGGTACTTCCCGTTGACCTACATTCATGAAAGGCAAGAAGCATTGTCTTATAGCACAAGTGAAAGAAAAAATCTGAAAATCATAAATATTTAATTACAGCATAAATTTCAGTCCAAATTTTAAAGTGAGGCGATCGTGTCATGTGGGTTATCGTACAAAGGGCTTCATTAGCTCATCTCAATAAATCTTCTATGAAAAACTACTGTCTACCTCATCATTCGACCAAACTGACGTCTATTATATTCGATGCGAACTGTGTAAAACCTTGGAAAACTTAGAATAAAGTCTAGAAAGGACTTTTGTTTGTAAATCTTAAGCCTTGGGTATTCCCAAGAATATATCTAGCCAGGGTCGTTTATTGCGTCAAATGCGAGTAGTATGATAAAGCAAATAAATAAAATGATGTTATTGTGTAAAGAAAAAAAGGGAAAAATAAATATATCATGTACTAGTGGAATGCCCCGCGACTTTGCTCGCGCTTTTTCATACAAACTTCATCATCCCGTTACGTCCTCTAAAAGTTGAATTCCGGGAATTCCTTTCCTATTGCACCCCTACACCATAAGGAGAATATACTCTCCATCCAAGTATCATGCTTCTAAAACGTTTAGGTTTAGGCTGCACGTTGATTGACAGTCAGTCTGTCAGTCAGTCAGTAATGTAAGAGTTTTATACAAATACTAGCTGCCGCCCGCGGCTTCGCTAGCGTTGTACACAGATAAAAAGTAGCTTTTAAGTTATTCCAGCTCATGTATTATGTATATTCCAAGTTTCATTCAAATCCGTTCAGTCGTTATGGCACAAACATCCAAACTTTCGAATTTATAATATAAGTAAGATTCAAATGATAGAATTTAGTTAATTTGTAGAGTACCTATACTCAAGCTATACAGATGTGACGTCACCTACGTTTCACGCGTCACGAATCAAATAAGAGTTTGTGGTCAATAGAATTTACTACGAACACACTTTGAGGTTTTATTTTTAATACCTATTAAACCTATTAAACCTAGGTACCTAATAAATACAATATACTATAAGTATTAAATAGAAAAAAAAAATGTAATGAGGAGGTAAGTCCTTTGTACATAAAGTTAGCATCAAAATGCGTACGTGCCACAACACGTGTATTCACAATGCAAAACTATAAGAATTAATATGATTTGTTTTATCGTTGAGTCAGCGGCACGCACTTATAACGTACGCGACTCACGTCCTGGAAACGCCGTGTATTGTGCATCTGGTGATTGCCAGACGTTCGCCAAACTTAGATAAGTGCGGACATGTGCAGCATTATGATAATAATAATAAACTATTTATTTCTGACAACTCAGTACAAAATATTTATGACATTTATCCATTGTAAATACCTATTACAGTGTACACAGAAATAGTAGGATGATTTGCTGCTAGTATCATCTTCTAAGAAGTATGTTAAATAAAACTGAATTTGGACGCTACGTTCATTAGTATACAATTTGAAGTAGGCCATACGAAGTTGGTTGCTGTTCTGAGAGCAGACCAGTAAATAAAGACTCTTTTTTGCTACCTATTTATTGCGTTCCATTTTCAAATGTTTGTATTTTTTTAATTATTGTCACATTCGTTGCCATTTTAACACCAACCAGTTACCGGCCAGTAAATAGAAAATAATAGAATTACAAGAACTTGAAATTGTAGGGGGCAAAATTAATGGCAAAAATATGAGAAAAGTGGATTTAATCATTTATACTTCTACTTGTTTAGCTGTTGTGCTTCGGTTCATGATAGAATTAGTGCTGTTATGTAAGTACCTAGACCCGAAAATTCCGTAACTATCTACCTTCCGTAATACCAAACTAATTGATATCAAAAAGTATTGAATTCCTAAATCTCAAAAATAATTTAACAAGCAAAATAACTAATCCTCTGTCATTTGAATAAAACAATGACCCACTGGGTGTGTTGATGATTTTTGGCCTTCTGCCAAGGATTGTGTAAATTTATAATAAGCTTTCTCTGGATTCACAAGAAATTACTCATACGATGACAAAACATTATTGTGATAAGGATCAAGACATTTTGCGGCATTGTTTCGTAGAAGCGATTAAAATTGTAGAACGCCGTAGCAGCGATTCGTAGCCCGCTGACAGACGGACGAGACGGACCGGAAGCTTAGTAAATAGGGTCCCGTTAGCAGCCTTAGAGTACGGAACCCTTAAAAATTAACATTTCCCTGGACTATTAATTGACAGTTCTAAAATGACCTGAGTCTATAGATTTAAAAGGGGCAGCATAGTTTTAGGATCAAGTTATTTAGTAGTTACAAAAATGAAAAACGGAATCGACGCCAAATTACCAAACTGTTAGTTACGAAATAGTAGTAACATTACAGTTTTACCAAAGGTTCGGGGTTCAGTGTATTACTAGCGCCATCTAGTGATTCTGCGGTTTGATCTCATTTGACCTCACTTTCGTTAGCGATACGACAGCCTGCCTTAATCGTATGAATCAGAAATCAGCTGGCATGGCAATAGTTCCGTATGCGTGACCTCCATACATGATTGGTATTTTTTTTTTACAACGAACACTCATCAAACCGTCTTACGTAAACAAAAGTTAAATCTGGGTCTAAAGCTTTTTTTTAATTTTGTGATACAAAATTTAAAAATGCAGTTCAGTTCTCTTACTACCTTCACCACAAAAAATAATTCTTTTTTGTTTTATATCTAGTTTACCCTTTCGGGCAGATGAAGAGTTTGAGATTATTATTGCCCAGTCTTTCGTGAATTTATTTTCTTTTCCGTTTACTCAAGGCGCTATTCTCGAGCTCCGAAGTATAATAGTCTGGATTATCAACAGAAAAATAGTAGATTGTTATACAAGGGGCTAAAATGATCCATTATATACGAGGTAGTTTTACTCCACAGCTTTAGCGAGGGAGTAAATAGAAACCGAGTTAAAATGGGTTTTAGCGCCGTGTGTTACTCTACTTTTCACTTCGATTGCAAAAATATAAAATAATCCATAAAATATATTATAATAAAAATACGGTCACAAATTCAATTTGTAATTAGAGAAAAATTCTAAAGATTTCGCGCCAATGCGTTATTTTTAATTTCTTCTGTTAGCCGCAATGCAATGCACGCATTCTACCGAAGAGATCTCCGCTTTTAGTTCCAATTTCAAAAATAAAATTTTCAATATATTTTTTAATGTTTTGAGCAAGAAGAGTGAAAAAATATTTTAAGGCTATAGTCACATGGTAACTTGTAATAAGTCGAAGACCCTGCCGTCTTGTCTTACGTTCATTTATGATTCTTCAGTAAAAAAAACTATTTTAAATATATTTTTCTTTTATTTCCAGCTGATTCAGGTGGCAACATACTGGGTGCAAGCGATTGGAACACCGGGTATTCATCCACGGCCGCGATGTACCCCGCCTACGCTCCCCTACAGCCGCCTTATTACAAGCCTGACCCCACCATACATATCCCAACAGGTAAACAATCCATAAGAATCTAACTACTCGTGGCACTAGTTCTTTCGAACCAGTGTGGTGAAAAGATTCACATGTGTCAAAGGCTATTTTCGTGTCATTCACATGTGTCAAAGGCTCCTTTCATGCACATGTTCTAGAACTTTTTTCATGCCGGTTTCCACGACCTTATCATCGGAAGACCGATGGTCCCTATTAACAATGTCGGATATACTTTTTTACCAATTTTCCTTCAGTACCCACATTGTTGCGGGTACAAAGTTATAACTACCGATAATATTAACAAAAAACTGGCGTAATAATCATGATTTTCAATAAAACAAAATATTGTATAGTATAGAATTTTTAGATCCTATTTATGTAAGAAAGTGAATATTGGTAAAAATGTATATCCGACATTGTTAATAGGGACCATCGATGTAGGCTATTTTTTATCCGGGTACCACGCGAGCGAAGCCGCAGGCGGCAGCTAGTTTTCAATATAGGTAGGTACTTGATTGCGTCATAAAGCTTATTAATTTTGATACAAACTTCCTCCATTGATATCCATAACCACGGTAATGGAGCGGTTTACCACATGATAGGTACTGAACTGGAGGATGCTACCTAAATAATTTCTGGTCATGTTTTAATTATAAGTGTTTTTTCATTAAAATCACGTGCGTTAGCAACCTTTAGGGTTCTGTACCCGAAGGGTGCCAACGGGACCCTATTACTAAGCCTCCGCTGTCCGTCCGTCTGTCGGGCTATCTCTTGAACCTTATTAGATAGAGTTTAAATTTTCAGTGTATTTATATTGCCGCTTTACAACAAATAATAAAAATAAAATAAAAGGTGGCCCTATACAAGAAACATTTTTTTAGACAACATTAATTTTGTTCATGTACGATGGTACGGAACCCTTTGGATGCGAATTGGACTCGCACTTTTTTTGTTAGCACCAATTTCGGCAATATTCGGAATAAGGATTATTGACTCCTATAGGTTACTGGTGACATAGTTAAACTGTGTGAAAAGAGTGAGTAGGTACTGAGATGACGATACTATTATGGAAGAGGGAAACATGTTCTATCGATCCCACCTAATGAGATAGGGGCAGGAAAGTGATGATGATGAATTAAACTGGTGTTGGAAATAAATAACGTGCCAACAACAATAGTTACAATTGTCTAAATCATGACATTTTTGTACCTGCCTAATGTTTTTCTCTCAATTTCAGTATTACCCGAAATGCCACCACTTGGTCACACCGACTACAGCGGCTTCCAGCCCAGCACCCCTGGCTTCAAAGGCAGTCCCAGCGGCGCCACCGCCTCCCTCACGGATCTCAACTCAACCACACAGCGCTACGACCCAAACTACTACAACTGGTCGGCGAACACATACAACTATCCAAACAACTACCAATACAACAACATAAACAACAACCCGGCCTGCCTCCAGTCACACGCGCCCTATATAAACCCTAATCCACAGATGATATTGCCCAATCTGTACTCCACAGTCAACCAAAACCAAATACACGTGCATTTGCACAGCTCAGCGGATAAGCATAACTTAGAGCAGTTCCCGAGTGAGATAAAAATAAGCGATATCGATGGAGGTATCTCTATAACTGCCGACCTGCAGGGCGCGGCGGAGACTAGCGGAATGGTACAAACCTGCGACACCAATGAGGACGCAAAAAACGGACTCTACGGGCCATCAAGTCAAGAAGTCTGGAGGCCTTATTGACACGCGGCCCCAACAACGCTCAATGTTCCGTTGTACATATTGTGATATAAACTCTCCTTTATCATTGTATAGTATAATTTTATTGTATAGTATGTAAAAATTAATGTTAAACATTAATTAGATGTTAATTGTTATTAAATTTACCTAATAAAAAGTACATAATGAATTACCTAGTTATTTTATATGCCCTACAAACTTGTCTTCTAGAGCCAGGTAAGTAGGTACCTACCTACTCAGTCATTCAGTATTACTACCTACATCACACGATTTTGTGCACTACATACATTACAATAAGTAAATAAAATGTCAAACTTATATCGTGCCACTAAAGATAAACTATGGGAAAAATTTGAACGTCTTATTCATGTACTTATTGTTAATTTTACAAAAAAGTATGAACAAATACATGAAACTATAAGCATCTTCTTGGAGCAAATTATTTTATCACCTTACTCTCGCCTAGATTTTAAAGAAAATAAATAATTACTTTGCTACATTTTTCTTTCAATCGAGTTGTAGATATTATAACTTCCTCTAAATTTATATTTCCGTATCTTTTGTATAAAATATTTTTACTTCCGTTTCCTTTGTAATTTTGTTGTCATTATTCATTTCTCTAATCAACATTCTACCAAAATCTACCATTATGTGGTAGTCGAAAAAACCGGTACACTTTCCGAAAACTTTTAGAACCCTATTGGTGTTGCAAGCAGCTTTCAAATGACACTATACCAGATTTCTTGGTAATTTAACGAAGGATATCACTTTTTTCACCTTCTTAAAAATAAAATAAATTCAACTGTCTGTCTTGTTTTGTTATGAGCGAGAAGTTGAAAATGATGAGAAAACTAAACATAAAATATAACGCAATTTGTTCATTCGAAGTTGGTATCCCCATAGTGCTACGTGATAAAATGGCGTCTGTCGTTTTGAACTTGCTGACCTCGTAGAATAATTTATTGTGTTGTAATTATTAATAGTTTCCACTAAAACAAGTTGCTTAGTAAAGCGTTATACAGTGATAGACATATAAATACCGTAAGTAATTCGTTTCCTCTTGTAAAAGACAGCAAAATTCTAAGCTTGTGATAACGGCGGACAAATGCAAATGTATTCCGTTCTAGAATTAATGGAGGTTGTTTGCTTGCAGTCAGAGAAGGTGTTCTTAACGTGTTAGCAAGAGTGCAATGTCCGAGGACAGCGAACGGCATGGCGAGCCTGCGAGCGAAGGCGCTGGCCCCGCCAAGGCAGTGCGCGTGTTATTGACCCCGCACCAGTTAGACGCTGCCTCTGCGGACTCGCTCCGCTCCGCGTGGAGAACCCAGGACTTGTACATTGACCACCTCGAAACGTTGAACAAAAAGTTGGAAGGTATTTACGAAAGTCACATCGGCTTGGTAGCGCCCTTACCGGCGTCGCGCCTAGCGGATTACGTTACTATTACAATCGACAATGCTTTAACTAAATTAGTGAATACTGCCATGAAAAATGTTTATACTGTGATGTTGAAATGTTAGTTTATGTGAAATGAGGTGTTATCTAGGTGAGCGGAGATTTCTATGGTGAAGAAATATGGTGTTTCTCGGTGCCAGTTTAGTGTTGAGTGCAAGTGCATATTGGTGGCACGAGGCCTAGTGTTTTCTCCGGTGCAACTCGAGAGCGGTGTCTGTGTAATGTGCTATATCCTCGTCGCTTGTCGAGGCTACTGCTGAATCCAGTCCAAATTATCTCAAAGTAAATATATTTTCTTCACTTATTTTGCAGTAAGATTTTATTTTGTTATTGCTTGTTATTTCTGTATTGTATGATAACTATTATTAGGTAGTTGTACCCACTCATTATGTGTGAGATAAGGTGCTATCTTGTTGGTTGGTTACTGTTGTTTAATAATGTTGGAATTTTATAATAGGATGTTTACCTCTCCTGAATAGACAAATTATTATGAATGGAGAATCAACTGAACCATGATTACTCTTCTGGTGGTGGTTTCAAATGTTCTAATGCTTAAAATTCTAAACTACACTAACTTACTTTATACTTTTGTTCTATGTAAATGTGTATTATATTTTTCTGTTTCATATTATATTAACCTGTTTATTGTGTATACAAAAATTTGCATATACTTATTTAGTCTGAATATTCAATCAAGATAAAAGTTTATGGGTACATTCTGAGATCTATGTTTTATAAACATAATAATAAATATCATAAATATCATTATTCTGTAAATCAAATAAGTATTGTAAATTACATACACTTCTACATGTATTTTGTATAAAGAATCTGCCAATTCAAGTTTTTGAACTAATGCTCAACTTGTGGGTCTGCTTCAGGGTTTGTTTGTTAAATTTTTTTGACTAATCGAGAGCCAATTAAGGTAAATAAGTAGCAGCTTAGTTAGTACACTATTAATTAATAGGTATTGCGGTAGCTTGCCTTAGATCAAAGGTTGCCTATGAAATTCCACTTATAGGGCCCTAACCGTAAATGAAGCATATGATAATGTTTTCATTTTATTATAATTTTGAATACAAGGGAACCCGGAGTTTACTTTGATGCTAGTTCTGTCTTGTAAAAAGGAACCATGGGCTGCACTATTGAATTATAGTATAGAGATCTTTATAGAACCCTCATGTTTGACGCATGACAAAGGTCCCTTAATTATAATTATGAACTAACTAGCTGCTGCCCATGGATTCGTCGCGTTACCTGGTTGAAAAGTAGCCTATATGTTAATCAAGCATGTGTACTATGTATATCCAAAGTTTCATTCAAATCCGTTTAGGTGTAATTGAGGCACAAACATACAAACATCCTCACAAACTTTCACATTTATAATATAGTAGGATGTTGTAATGTAAGTTTTGATGTTAATTTGATTTACAGAATTAATATTGTCAAACTTGTTTGCAAAACAGAGATGTTTAGAGGTTCCTTTACCAAATTTTAATATCTGACTAATTTTAATCCTTTATCGATAGCCATTCTACTTTGTTCACAAAAAAAAACATACATTCTCAGAGAGAGAAAACACCAATATTGTCATAGCATGGCTATTGTAAAACTCAGTTCATAATTAATATGAATAAAATGGTTTGGTTTAATAAGTTTAGCCTATAGAGCCAATTAAATAAAAGTAAAGGAATTATTCCAACTTTGTTGGTATCAAATGGTTAGCTTGTAGGCATTTTGTTGAGTAATTATCAACTAGGAAGTATCACAGACAAGCCTGTCAGAGAAAATTTACTGCAGTTCGGAGAAACTATAAAATGTGTCAGTAAGATCAAAACATAGAAGGGATGAAATTTAATCACATTTTAGTCTCTTCCATCAATAAACCACTGACTTAAATAAAATAAGCTCATTTTAATGTTAGTATTCTGACACATTTTTACTAAATTTTCTTTCACACATTTAGTCAGTGATCTCTGTTCATGACAGTTCTTATTTAACTAATTTTATGAAGTGCATTCTGACTAAAAATTGTAGATCAAATTGAATTGTAAAAAAGTACTAGAGAACACTCAAATGCTTTCTAGTACTTTTAATGAGATTCTACTTATGATTAATTTAAGTGTAATAAAATGTAAATTTTAAAACCACCACCAAGAATTTGACACAAATGGATTAGAAATAGACAAAATGGGTGTCACCTAAGAAAATGTTGATCATCCTCAGTGGCAGCTCATCAGATCCAGAAACGAAACAGCTTTATTGTTGCTTTCTGAAGGACTTAAAATAATATTGTCATGAAAGTTTTTTCATCATGTTAGACACATTGGTCTTAAATATTTCACTTTTACTGACAAAACTGAGGAGCACCAAGTTCTTACTGAAAATGATTCATAAATGAACACAATTTCTTTCTAACAAAGTTCAAACTAATTCTGTGAATATTGTGATTTGCACAACTTTCACTTTTTAATTGATTTGAAAAATAAGAGGTCCTTAATATCGTGATTTTTTCACCAACTTGGATCCAGTTTCTTGTAGTTAAGGTATTGTCGATTATAATATTTCTGCTTGTTTCTCAGTGCAATTGTTTGTAAAAAAATTATTCATTATGTACCTAATTAATTAATTTTATCAAAATTTGTTTAGTGACTCACCATTGAATTTGTATGTGCAGGTAGTCTGGAAAAAACGAAAGAAATAGAGGATAGAATCAAACAGCAATATGCAGAATCACAACACCGGGAGAAAGTTCTAGTGAGGAGGCTCGCTGCTAAGGAGCAAGAAATACAAGATTATGTAGTAAGTCCCGATAATAAGCTTTACAAACTGCAAAAGATTAACCTAGTATCATACAACATGTTTATATTACAGAGTCAAATAACAGAACTGAAGTCTTCTCATGCGAGTTTGAACGGTCGACCAACACTTCTCGATCCCGCTGTAAATGTCCTCATACAAAGGCTAAAGCAAGAGCTCACATCAACAAAAGCTAGACTAGAAGAAACACAAAACGAATTATCTGCCTGGAAGTTCACGCCAGACTCTAACACAGGGAAGAAGCTGATGGCGAAATGCAGGCTGCTACATCAAGAGAACGAGGACCTCGGTCGAATGACGTCTAGCGGACGAATAGCTAAGCTAGAAGGCGATCTAGCGTTACAGAAGAGTTTCAGTGAAGAAGTCAAAAAGTCACAATCAGGTAAAAATTGTAGCCCAAAGTTCACAAAACATTATTTTGTTGTTTCGATGACTAATGTTTGTTTTGGTGTTTTCAGAGCTGGACGAGATCCTGCAAGAACTAGACGAGGATGTGGAAGGCATGCAAAGCACGGTGCTGTTCCTGCAGCAGGAGTTGCGAGCGACGCATGCGACTGTGAACGGCACCCGGCCGTCTTCGGGAGAAAAGCGGACTTACTCCGGCAGTGAGTGCAGCGAGCCGCCCGCCGGCAAGCGAAGGCGCGCCTCCGTCCTCTCCCTAGACTACAACGAGGACGACGAACCTCTCACGGTCACGAACGGCGATGCCGACTAGCCCAGGACTCCAGTGTTCCGCTACAGAACACGATTCTTTAAAAATGAACTAGTGAAACGTATCTATTAAGCCGCTACGGCCCTACCGTTGACTTGATAACTATCTGTCATTGTGAGTGATCATCATGTCTGTGAAACCCTGGTTCGGTGCGATCACTCATCTCAAAACGTGCTTATGTATTAGCGCATAAAGTGTAAGAATCTATGTACTTTCATTAGAAGACAAACATTATAGAGGAATATTGCGTCATTTCCATTGACAATGAATTGGTGATGATTGTGGCGACGTGAAAATGAGACTAATAAAACTTTTGGTAGGAGTATTGTTTGCGTTTTAAGCACAACAGTGGACCATGTGATCAGATTTAATAGTGAATCGTTTTTGACATTGTTTTTATACTATAAAATATTAAGACAGACACTCAGTTGACAATTTTATAATTTATTTATTATAAGTGGATTGATTGTGATATATTAGAGAAATCCGATATAATGAACGATTGACTTTGTTGCCGAATTTTCTTCAATGTTTGTGGCATTTATTTTATTTATATGCCAGAGTTGTTGTGGAGCGGTTTCTACGCGTGTAGCAATAATAACACCAAGCCTAAAGATTTTTTTGATTGTCTCATTTTATAATAAATTTATGTCAAATTGTAAGTAGGTACATGTTTCTATTTGAAATTCCTATGATTGTATATAGTTATGTTAATAAACATATTACAAGCATCAAAACAAATTGCATTTTTTTTGTAACTAGCCAGCTACATACTATTTCTAGTCGTGTCACTACTTCTTTCGAATCCGTGTGGTGAAAGAACTAGCCAACTGATGTAGGTATACATATAGTCCACCACTATAAAAATTTTATCAGAGTAATGAAAAACCAGTTATCGCCCTTACTAACACTTCTGAAACTGAAATGTACTCTGTTGCTACACTTTTCATTTTAATTCACGTAGGTAAGACAAATCGTAACTACCATCGAGCATTAGTTAAATGCTCGATGGTAACTACCTATCATCTTAGTGAAAACCATTTGGTTCACTAATATAACGTTGTATTCTGAAATGAATTTGTTTTCATGCAAGTAAGCTATGCTATACAATTGCAAAATGGAACAGTCAACTCTTATCACGGAGCGCAAGTTTGGCGAACAACTCTCCGAGGCTCCAGTGATATTTTGCTGATCAAGAAACTCATGGACAACCAAGGTATGTAAATCTTCCGTAATATAAGGTAATCTACAGCCAGCTCGTTCATTCATTATAATCTGCTTTGGTTGTGTTTGATCTTTCCGGTATGATCCCAGAGCGCCCTAGGAAGTTATATTTTTTTAATAACATTTTCTTATTGAATTTGAATAGCCATTTCATCTTTAGCCAAAGTATATAGGTAACCATTTTAAATAATTGGTCTTATTAAAACCCACGTCCATTCAACAGAAGTTTCAGTATGGAGTCTGACTCCTAAGCGCGCAGATTTCCTTGTCAAATCAGAAGATAAACTAAGGATCAACCGTCTTCTAAGCTCTCAAAACCTAAATCACTCTGTAGTTGTAATGGATGTGCAGAGGAGAGTAGACGCACAGCGGTCTGCGTCTGTGCTCTGGGATGACAAGGCTTTGAGAGTTGGTAAGCTATCTTACTATGCCGCTTTAAAATCTAAGATCTAGGTACCTACTTCTTTGTAATCTTTGCTTAGAGCTCTCCTAAAACTAATAGAATGCCCCACGGCTTTGTTGAGTTCTACGTTAAGTTTTTTTTTTTCTTACAAACTTCATCCTCTCGCTGCGTCCTATAAGTTGAAAATCGAGAATTCCTCTCTTAAGTGCATCCCTACAAAATACAAATACCCTGCAAATGTCATGCTTCTAAAACTTATGGTAGGTTGTGTGTTGATTGTCCGTTAGTGACGTAAGATTTTGATTATATTTATTGAATGTCCCTGATTATCCATTTTGCGTTGCAGTAGCTTTCTGAAGAACAAAGCAGCCAATCAGCTAAATGCTTAGAGTTGATTTGGTGTTCTGAGGCTAAATGTAATTGTAGATGGCGCTAGTGTGTTATTTTTTTATAATGAGTACCTAGGTACTCATTATAAAAAGGTAGTAATAGTAGGTACTCCTAGCGGACTTAGGGTCAGTTTGGTTCCAGGTTTAGCTAAACGCAAGAATTTTTCAGGACACCGATTAAAATGGAATGAGTATCCAACGTTGAAAATAATAGAAGAATATTTTAATTACTTGACTGAAAACTTTCCGTCTATTTGTGAACTAAGAACCATTGGCAAAACGACTGAGAATAGGACAATAAAGGTAGAACATAACATGCAAGATATGTTTGGTATTTAACCTTCTCCGCTTCTTTCGGTTTTTAGGCCATGTAAATAGCTTCGAATGACAACTTTTACCTATTCAATTACCTACCTAGCGGTTTATTTTAGGAACTAGTTTCTTACTTACACCGTTAAACTATTTATTGACTAGGTAGGTACCTCTACAACTCATAATCAGGTTTCACATACCTACTCCTGTTCCGTTTACAGATGTTAAAGATATCCAACGGCAACCCTGATAACAAAGCTATCCTCATAGCCTCAGGGATGCACGCGCGAGAGTGGATCTCCATTACTTCAGCTTTGTATATCCTCGACATCATCGTCTCGAAGTTCGATCATCTGCCTCGTTACATGAAGAATAAGGAATGGTAGGTCACCATAATAATAAATGCGACCATTAAATATAATCAGTTGGCATGTTTCGACATGCCTCTATAAAATACTGCCTAAATACTATTCTGTGTCACCAGTTCCTTCGAACTAGTGTAGGTACTAAAAGGATTTAAAGTGCTGTTAACAAAATACATAGGTATAGGCATACACTCTGTGAGTAGCTTCAATCGCGAATATTTTCAAGCGGGAATTGAACCCACGTCTTGTTTCTGACTTGCTACGATTACCCAAACTCCTAGCTCCATTTAAGTTTTAGTAATTTGATTTCAGGTTAGTAATACCACTGCTGAACCCAGACGGGTTTGAATATTCCCAGACTCACGATAGACTCTGGCGAAAGAACCGCCGTCAGTACAGTGACTGCAAAGGCGTTGATGTCAACAGGAATTTTGAGTAAGCTCTTCCCACTTTTAGGGTTCCGTACCCGAAGGGTGCCAACGGCCTATTACTAAGCCTCCGCTCGACGTCCGTCCGTCCGTCTGTCAGCGGGCTGTATCTCATGAACCGTGAAAGTTTCACAGAGTGTGTTGCCGCTATAACAACAAATAATAAAGAGGGCTCCATATAAGAAACACATAATGTACATGTACTATGGTATACCCTTCGTGTGCGAATTTGACTCGCACTTGACCGGTTTTTTATACCTTTTAGGCTTAACGAGTTATGGGCAGGGGACGCGTTAGTAAAGATGTTCGGTTTGTGTGGTTCTTCATGACCACGCCAATCACTTTATTTTGCTACCAACCCATGTTGCAACTACTTGTTGTTTCAAAATTTCCAAATAGGTAGTTGTACCATGGGGAGATAAGTCTAGGTAGGTTAGTAGATAAACTTTTCCAAAGTTGTTAAACAGTATAAAAAATAGTTAGTAAGGTGTTCTCCAGGATAGATTGGGATATAAATGGAATCACAGAACAGGATGAATGCTCTGAAAGTTACTCTGGACCCCATCCTTTCTCTGAAGCAGAGTCTAAGGCCTTACGGGTAAGTTTCATTCAACTGGTACCTACTTGGGCAGTTAAAACTACTAAGTATTTACAAATAAATTTAGTTTACCTAGGTATTATGCTTCTAGGATGTGGTGTTAAACTCAAAGAAAAAACCAGATGCCTTTATAGACCTGCATTCATATGGTCAGTTAATTTTGTATCCGTGGTGCGCCAGGCCTGCATTGTCTAATAACAGAAATACTCATAGCATGGTCGCTGGGAAAATGTCAAGTGTAAGAATACCTTTCATTATAAGAAGTTTTGCATTCTTTTCCGTCTAAATATCATGGCTAGGTACATACGAATCCGCCCTTTATCCCATTCCATAGAAAGACCGTGAAACCGACCGTCAAATTTTTCCCATGATGGCCAATATGGTGATCCTGGCAAAAAATATATTGACTTGCAAAGTAGGTGGGTGGTTACTGACATGACTTGCTTTGCTTTCTTATCCTAACTGACAAGATCATTTTCTCGTTGTACCTAATGGTGTGACCATGACTTATCTAGTTACTTACTAATTTTCCATCAGGCAATCTTCAATTCTACTGGCCAAAGATACAAAGCTGGAATAGCATACCACACTATCTACCCAGCGACAGGCGCGGCCATCGATTGGATTTACGTTTCAGGAGTACCCCAATCCTTTGCCATAGAAAGCGGAGACGATGGCCTCTACGGATTCTTACTACCTCCAGAACAGATTGAAAGAACTGGGAAGGAAACGTTAGCAGCAGTGAAAGAACTAGCGAGACATATTGGTCCTGATTACTTGAATAGAAGTAAATATGGACCATGGTTCTAGGGAATAAAATACGTGTTACACAAATAAAACTTTTATTTTAAAGCTAAGGCACTGCATTCTGAGACATCAATCGGTGGGTGGCTCTGGGTATTTTGATCTGTTGATGTAAATATTCATCACATGGACAGATGTTACATAAAATTAGTAGGCAGGTATAGGAAATACCTATTTTGGTTTGACTTGTGATCACGAATCCTGAATGTTATGAATGACCAATTCATGTAATCATTATGTGTTTGTGATATAGATAAGTAAACAGTAATAAAACGTAAACATCCAGAGCCAAAGCAGACATCGAAATATTTGACTAGAAACCCTATTTATAGGAACTCCAAAACTATTATTAACTACTAAGGGTCTCCGCCGCTACCTAGTCACCGTACCTACGAGTAACTGTAGGTACTTCAGCCAAACTGGAGACAGAATTTCTGTAAACAAACCGCCAGTGTAGGTAATGGTACTTATCTAGTACTAACCAATAGTTACATTAAGGTGTAAAAACTAATGTTGTGAGGTTGATTTATCTAAAACTAAAGCGATTTCATCGTAATAACCAAAAATACGCGACGGTTTGTTTACATACTCCAGTTTGGCTGAAGTATAGACTGTACATCGTGTGCCGAGCTTTGACAGACTTAATTTTTTGTGCAGGGACGATGACAGTCCGGTTAAGAAACAAAGTAATGGGTGGAGAACCTAATTTGTGCGATCAAATTCATAACTTTAACACTAGAGTGCACGCGCGCTCTACTATAGTAGAACACACTCACTTATTTTAGCGCCATTCATTCATTTTCACACCTGACCCCCCGCGCTCCTAGATAAGCCTCCTCGACAAAATCACGGAATGGATTAATACGGCACCCGCCTGCAGCGTCAGCGCATCTTCCCGTTATTACATCTCAAAGTTCATCTTCTACCATAGTAGTACGTGCGAGTATTGGCGTAACAAAACTGAATGTAAGTAAACATTTTATTTTTTAACTTTTTTACTTCACAATGTATAAAATTTGAATGTTTATTTTTTGACAAAGTAACAATAATTATTATATTTGCAGTGTAGTATCTTATTGTGTATTTACTAATAATTATTACATTGTTCAGCGAAAAAATGAACCCAGACTTGGAATCTCGCGTGATCCAATGGTTACAGGAAGAAAATGATGATGAGGAAGCGATCGAAAGTGACCCGGATGATGGGGAAGAAGGAATATAACCGATGGAACAGGAAGATAGGAACCAGGTACAGGAAGCTGTAAACGAAAACCATGCATGATCGTCTGAAGATGACATACCTTTTTCAGAACTCACTCAAAACAATACGAGACGATGTTTATGTGTCTAGAAATGGAACACGGTGGAGATAAACATGTCCTGCAACAACCCGGGTAAGATCTCAAAATATCCGGTTTAGACCTCCAGGTCCAAAGGGTGCCGTTATCGTGTTTCGATTTATTTTTTGATGATAGTATATGGAAAAGATTGTGAGATGCAATTTCCTCTACGATCTTTCATACGAGTTGGTAAAACCCCTCATGGTAAGAAGATTAACATTTGAAAACCTCCCCCGAGAATTAACAAATAAAAAAAAATGGCATAAAAGGCATACAGATGAGGTGCCTATGCAATGATCCTCAAAGAATGGGAAGAGTAGGCAAATTTTCCCTGTGCTCTCGAGCCCGAAATCGGTCCACGAAAAATTGGTGTAAACGATGTGCCAGGTGGATTTGTCCTGATCACCAAGTTGTGGCCTGTATCGAATGCGAGTATGGTGACCAATAAGAGAGTCATCGATTATTAGAAGTTTTTTATTTTGGAACTGAAGTCAAACATGCCAAAAGAGTTGATTATTTCGTTGATCTCTTAAATTGTTCCTAAGTGAAGCATATTCTATTAAAACTAAGATTTTTTGCAACAACTGTGTGTAATAATAAATAGAGGAAAAATATTAATCAGTTTTATCATTTTAAAACCACCCACTTTTAAAATAATCGTAATATTGTTTTCTACCATAGTAGAGCATGCGAGCACCCATGTAAAAAAAAGGGGCGCGTGCACTGTAGTGTTAAACAACCAACAATCACAATTCACTTGCACCTAGGCAGTTAGGCTCTCGAACACTTCAAATCTTACGACTAAATAAATATAGCATGGTCCCAATCTGAACAAAGAGGTTCGATCACGGAGAATAGCTAGAATTCACGAATTATTCTCTCTACCTCGGTGTAGGATAACAGACTATCTGTGCCTAAGGTCGAAGTTATAAAATAGAATTGAATCGCCAGTTCAAAAATCACACAACTAGTAGTAACTTATTACCGATTATAGTTGCGTGCAACAAAATCGTTACTCAGGGTTCAACGACTGTACCTATGTTGTTTCATTTATAGTTAGGTACATTTCTAAAAGATATATCTTTGGTCGCTTTACGAACCGGTGTAAATTCAATTTTGTTATTTGAAGTAATACAGGGTAATAATCTGCCCACAGCCTAAATCGCTCGTCTTAAAAATATGAAACTTTCGTAATAATATTTCTATGGCAACTTATATTTGCGTAATAGGAATGCAGTTCATAAAATCCTTCCCGTGGGGTTGAAATGGAAATCCTAAGCCGCTGGTCCTACAAACATGACACTCTCTCTGGTTTATAGATACCAGATTTAAATTTTCCGTGATCGTACCATTACAAAAATACATTTCGCTTTGTAGGTAGGTATACTTTCAGAATGCACGATTTGAGCAAGAAGCGTCGACACACGTAGTAAATAATTATACTGAATTGTATACAACCCTGGCCTTATTATTGACTTGCGAACTTCATAAAATATGAGTGCTATTTGCCACAATCGACGCATCTGGGTGTTAAAAACCTAGGACACCAGAATCACCAAGATCCTATTCACTCTGCGGTAGCATTATGGCTTTTCAACTAAGATTCGTGTTTGTGTTGTCGTTGTCTATCTTGTGACAAGCCATAATAATGGTTAGGTACATCTTTGTGACACATTCGCCGAATCCTAACAATGAAGCCTCAGGTATAAACATTTATATCGGTTTCAAGTAATAAATACGTTAGGCAATTTGCGAAGTCTTCTTTGATTTTACATTATGGGCATCATCACTTTTTGTCATTAGGCGCGCCTACAGTAGGTAGATTATTTGTTCGCGATGGAACTTTGTGGTTGCAACCCGCATTAACATAAAAAACTGGATAAGCGATCTTGGCATCTAGTGTGCGAGATTTCTTACACCGAACTTCGGAAAAGGGTATCTCACAATTAGCGAACATCTCTTTTACTATTTCCACTTCTCACACTAGGGTTGTCCCCTCCCGCATGCATATCTAAATCTCGAATACCAGCTTGGAATCTCATGAGCTTGTCTTCAGAATTTCTGACGCGTTCCTGAAGAATCTCCACGGACCGGTTCAGCATTTTAATCTCTTCTTGAAGGGGATAGATTTGCATGTTCATTTGCATCAATTCCTTCTCATGGGCCAGTTGGAGAGTGTGAAGCTACGTAGACAAAAAAAAGAAGTAAAACAAGCTCTGAGTCAAAGTATCTACAACTAAACGTCACATTTTTAATTAACTTAAAAAAAGGATGAGGTTGTCAATTCGGTCTTATTTTTTCCTGGTCTCGAGTTCAAATACCTACCTAATAAAATATGAGTCACCATGTTTACTGTAAAAAAGATTTGAGCAGCCTGACGCACATTTAGGAGCGCTACAAGTTATTTAGAAGAAAAATAAACTAAACCTCATTTATTTGGAAAAAACAATACAATTAAACAATTGGACCACTAAATAATTGCAGTTTCCACATTTTCCCATACAATGGAAACAAGGCTAAATTACAGAAATTGCTAAAAAAATACTGACGGACGTAGACTGATTTCGTTGCATTTTTATACGTGAATCATACATACATACATACATATTATCACGCTCGTATCCCTAATGGGGCGGGTAGATCCACAAGTAAGCATAAGAAAACTTGCAGCCACTTCTGATTTAAAGTCCTAAGATGGATATGGTGAACCACGGTGACAGGTGATCAGCCCATCGCCCATATAAATGGTCCATCATTTTGGAGGTCTAATACGATATACGATAAATCAACGCTATTAAAAAGTGGCCACTTACATCTTGGATCCGTTTTTTCTTCAGCAATATAAATTCTTCATTCGTCCGTTTGAGGGAGTCCAGTAGACTGCATCTTTCTTGTACAAGGCACTGTTTTTGCTGCTTTATCTCAGACAGCTCCGCTTCCATCTCTGTGTTCATTTTCGCTAGAATGTTTTCTGTGGATTTGCTTGTTTGCTTTCCTCCTACCTTCTTGTGTGGATTCAGATGGAGCAACACTAAAATTCATAAAATATTGTAACCAATCGCTTACTATAAATAGTTTTATTTTCTTCATAGTTAATTTGTTACTTACCATCCTTTTCCTTCTGCAAATTGCGCAAGTTCTTCCTAAGCTCTTCTGACTCTCTGTTAATCTTCGCAATTGACCTTTGCTTGGCAGTCAGCTCTGATTGTAAACCCTTTATTGTCGCCACCAAATAACTATCTTCCTTCAACTTATTTAGTAACAATGTAGAATTTTGGGATAGCCTGCTCACAGCTGATGAAGCTCTGTCAGGTTTAATAAAAGTCTGAGTTCCTGCACTATGTTTAGGCGTAGGCATGGTTTGGACGGCAATTTCAACCAAATTGGATTTGTTTATCTTATTCTTAAGCTCAGTATTGAGTTTGCGATCATCCATTAACTGTCGCTCTACGTCTACAATGTGTGATTCGTATTTTGTTTTCATATCACCAAACTTTTCTTGAAGTGTTAGTAAGATACCCTGGAAATGAGACTCTTTATCTTTCAGTTCTTGCTCTAATCGTGCTATACGCTGTTCAAGTAGCTTCTTTTTGTTGTCTTCTACTGTCGACGATTTTGACGCCACTAAAACAAATTGAACATGGACAACATTCTCAAACAATTAAAAGAAAGAGTTGTTTAAAAACTATAATTATCAAACTCACCTATCAACGCAGAGACGGAATCAGGATGCTTCCTCCTTAGAATCATCTCCATTTCTTTAACCTGCCTCTGCAAATCATGTATAACCACTTCATCTTTTTCGTGTTGTGTTACGAGAGTTTTCTTTTCGTTACGTGCCTTAGTCAGTTCGGAAATCAACATGTTTTCGTTTTCCTTGATAGATTTTAATTCTGTGTTCCGATTTTCATATTCTTTGCCTAGTCTGCTTATGAACTTTTCGCATTCTGCTATTTTTAATTCGGCTACATGTTTCTCTTCATTGACCTGATCAATTTTTTTTCGTAAAAGTTTGTTATCCTCGTTTAATTGTACATTAAGTAACTCCAGACTTTTAGCTCTTTCATTCGTATCTTTGAGTTCTTCAATAAGATCGTCGTGTTTATAACCAGCAGTCTTCTTCGGTGAATTACTCGTAAATTTCAGTTTAACAGACTCTCTTTTCTTTGAATCGATAACGCCAGCGGAGAAAGGTCTCGACTTAGGCTTACGTCGTATTTCGCAGTTTTCCTTGCCATTTTGCTTTGAATACTGGTTAACCTAGAAACATGGTTTTCAAGCTTCAATGTTTAGTGCCTTATGTTAGTACAATAACGTCAATAGCTTTCTAGGAGGCTAGGCTATTTTCTAGTTGAAAATACTATCGCTCTACATTTTAATATACTTGTAGAGCGGTAGATGCTCAAGGTTTTAAAAGACTAGGACAATATGAAAACTATAATTGGATCCCCCCCCCCCCCACCTAAACTGAAGTTAACCATCTAATTTTCCGTACCTTTATTAACAAAAATGAGTTGCTCTACAATTTCTTAGAGGGTTTTAAGATAACAATTCCGAGCTACATGATTTGTGAGAAAAAGTAATCAGCTATTAGATAAATAGATCGTTAAAAACGTGTTTTCTAGACTAAGTTTGTCACCGATGTTATAACTGCAACCGGTGGCAATGACCGGACCCGGCGCCCGAAGACCCATAGCAGGTTGTTATTCTGGTTCAAAAACAAACACATCGACAAGTTACTTTTTGTAATACACCGAAACGTTTAGAAAATATTATTAACATTATTAGGATTTTTTTTTTACTTACCTACGCTTATTAATATTTTCCAATGTTGATTTTATTAAAACATAATGTTAAAGCTGGACTAATTTGATCTGATTATAAATAACTGTTAGTAATTTACATAAATAATAGTTAAGTACTCAATTAATTGAAAGCTTTCACGATAAGCGGATCAATAAAGATAACTTTAATGCGCAACTGATTCCCCGACAAGAAGCCACTCTGGTCTTCAATATCTAACATCGCGTCTGCGTGAAATCTACCGACACAGAATCCACTTCACTTTATTAATCTAAACTAAGTAGCTATACCTATAGAAATGTGGAGTTCGCGCAGGTATTATCGATAAGTTGTAGAGTCGAGCTTAAAAGGAGCAAACGAGGTGCGCGAGCGCATCAGTGCGATCACTTGAGGCCGAGGGACCGCTACTCAGCCAGTAGCCATGGGGTCATTGACGGGAACAGTGGTGCTGCTGTTGCTTGCGAATGCTGTGCTGGGCACGCCGCTCGTCAACCAACTACAGCCAGGACAAGGTATTTTAATCATTTTTTATGGCTACAGTTATTGAGTCAATTTATCATCTCAACCGAAACTATACAAAATAATTTAGAAGCCTTTAATAAAGCATTTATTGATAAAGGAAACTAAATAATAAAGTTTTTATTAGTAATTAAATAAACAATCCTCATGTTTGAAAAAGTCTCTTTTAAACAAACTAACCTAATTTTTGAATTGAAAAATGTATAAACTCTCTAACCAAAGTCATATTTACAACAATACAATTAATTCAACTAGGAAAACGGAAGCTGATCTATCCTTTGCATAAATCAATCATTGCCGTTTTCAAATACATCGAGATTCCTGACAAAGAGTCTCCTTGACTCTACGTGAGTGCAATGAAACATCGAAAGTTTCCGCTTGGCGTTCGATAAACTTTCAGAACCGTTTTGTTGTGGCGAACCGGTCAGCAGGATATTTTTTGTCTCAATAGAATAGAATTAGAGCAAATAGATTCGATGCAACAAAGATGATAGGTAACTGTTGGTTTTCTTTATCCTTCAGAAGAGTTTTCTTTCATAACACAGTTTGGTCAAAAGATCTTGTTCCCTTTGTCAATAATTTAAAAGGAAAACACCTTTTCTTAAACAAAAACGGATATCTTAATTATTTTACCAAGCAGCGGCGATATCGACTCAAACCATAGGTATCTAGAAACCAAAATAATTCATTTCATTCAACGAATTCATATATTGCGTAACAATTTTGACAAGAGCACGGGTTTCCCGAAAGGAAAACAAACAGAGAAAGTCATTAAACATAGAACACGAGTAGCATTACAAGTAGAGGTGATAGTGATAATGAAAACAATGGTGTAAGCATAGGTCGTAAATCAACTGGTTTCTATAATGTGCAAAGGAATCGATGTTAATATTTATAAGGAGTCATTCGTTTCGGAAATCACGTTATACCTACCATGCAATTATAGGAATGTATTACAATACAATAATATTGTTTTGACTACCTAAGGCCCTTCATGTTTCAAGTAAAAATAAATGAGTTTTACATAAAGTTTTAGGAATTTTCTCCAAATCAAATTACCCGCATTGCCAGTCTATTTTCCGTTTTCTTTGCAATCTGGAAAAACTATTAGCAAAGGTTTGTCAGATCAAGGAAGGATAATCTGGTAGTTAATAATCTTTTAGGGTTTCCCTAGTTTAAGGCTAAAAGTATATCTAATAATCATTTTTGCGTTAATATTAATTAGTTGTTACAAGTACCTAGATATTATAAATATTACTCATAGAGAAACAAACAAATATCCTACATCTATCTAACTCTGTTTAACCGTGATGCCACAAATATCCGATCTTTAAAAATATATTATGAATACGCAAGCCTCACCACGAACCCCACCATGTTCAAACGATTCATCAACAGGAAAAATATCAGCTACCTACTTGTATCAAACAAATAAAAATCACAACAAATCTATGTAGATAAATCTTTGTATTCGACGTAATAAAGCGCAGAATGAAAAGCCTAACAAAAGTCAACAAAAGCGTATCAGAACACGTAGAACATTACGAATTCACTGAGCACATCCTATTTAATTCGAACAAAAGGGAAACTGTAATTTTTCTACTCACCTACACACCTCACATAATGAACGTAAACACTATGATCACACATAATCAGTCACGTTTTGACATTACTTTGTAGTTTAGGTACCAAATAAATCTTGAGTACTAACATTTACACAGAATGGCCAACAAAACAATCAGTGAAACAACCCTACCATGATATCGAAGACGCGAAGATAGCAACAGAGGCCACTGAAGAAATATACACATCGGATCCTGTAGGAGACATCGAGTACTCTACTGATGATCCAGCAGCCATTGAAGAGCCACCTGAACCAGCGACAATTCTCAAATCAGCATCACTTGGTAAAGAAGAACCAGAGAGAGTAGACTACTCTGGTGCACAACTTTGGAAGGTTTCAACTGACAAATCAAGTGTCAGAGCAACACTTCTGAGATTGCGACGAAGAAATTGTAAGTGAACCTTCTTTTGAAGAGTTTTAAGTGGATAAGGAGTGTCTCACATAAGTACATAAGAATAATTGAAACGTGTATTTTTTTTAGTAATATCAACATGGGGAGGGAGCAACTCCACAATCGATTTACTTATCAAAGCCGATGCCCTTTCAAACGTAACGCGAATCTTCAAAAGGGACAACATTCCTTACGATGTTGTGATTGATGATCTGCAAAAGAGAATCAATGAAGAAAACCCTCCTTTAGATGAGAATGAGTTAGAACTTCAGGACAGACGAGGTATGTGTTAAACTGAAGTAAACTTACTTAGGTGCGATGCTCTTCAGCGATATTCCAAGGGGAAATATATTTTGTTACAGCGAGAGCTCACAATTTTTGGCGTTACAGGGGTTCTCGCAGACGAATAGGTTACATAGGTGCTTACATGGGCTACAATTCCCTCGACATACCAATGGAATATTGGCCCTACGCTAATTGGGGTTCGTTGTTGATATACGGCACCGAATCTTTACTTGCACCCAAGAGTTTTTAACATTCAAGTCAAGTAGAACCTTACAACGCAATGTTTTACTTGGTTTTGGTTTTTGGTGTCGAGTACGAAAAGCGTATTTTTAAGAATGTCGGATTAACATTTACGTGTTTGACATTGTAACTAACTTGAAGATTTTTCGGCGTGATTGGAGTTTACAAATTCGTCACTAATCTGGTTAAAAGAATTGGGATTAAAGAAATTACAGTTGTGAATAATCAGGTCAGGGTTGTCACTGCGAATTAGAGGGTTAAAATGTGATTTTTGCAGGTCACCGCATGACATGGAAGCAGTATCATAGACTGGAAGACATTCACGGTTTCATGGATTATTTGGCTAAGACCTATCCGTCTATTGTTAGTGTAAAGTCAATTGGGAAGTCTTACGAAGGACGTGACCTCAAGGTATTTTAAAGTTAACTCCTTAGAACTAAGAAGTAATATTCTTAGAGATCTTTGTCATAGCTTTTTTTCCTTCAGATCCTAAGGATATCAAATGGACAAGTGCGTAATAAAGCTGTTTTCATTGACGGAGGCATCCACGCGCGAGAATGGATCAGTCCAGCCACCGTCACTTATTTCATTAATCAGTTTGCCGAAAACTTTGACGTTGAGTCTGATGACATCAAGAATATTGACTGGTAAGAAAAAAATATGAATTACTAGCTGCCGCCCGCGGCTTCGCTCGCTTGGTACCCGGATAAAAAATAGCCTATATGTTAATCCAGTATATGTACTATGTATATTCCTAGTTTCATTCAAATCCGTTCAGCCGTTTAGGCGTGATTGAGGCACAAACATCCAAACATCCAAACTCACAAACTTTCGCATTTATAATATAAGTAAGAAGTAAGGTCCAATCGGATTCGGATTTTTAATAGAAGGCGAGTGATGAATATTAATGTAGATAGATACACATCTAGCAGAAGGCCAACGAAAAGATAGATGGATTATGTGAAGGAGGACACGTATATAAAAGGCGTGGTTACTGAGATGAAGAATGACAGGAGAAAATCGAAAATGTGCCGACCCTTCCCGAAGAATGATGATTATGATTTGGATTAATATGGCAATTTTATGTTCAATTTTATGATTCAGGTATTTCTTACCTGTGGTGAACCCTGATGGCTATGAGTTCACTCACACCACCGACCGACTCTGGCGTAAGAACAGAAAACCGGGATACACTCCGAGGTGTTTGGGAACCGATCTTAACAGAAATTTCGGGTGAGCTTTAGATCTTTGACTTCCAAAGGTCTGTCATGAGAACTAATGGTCGTGAATATGTTTTAGTATGATAGAAGAATCTCTTCTAAATTTTAATGGTCTGGATGTCTTCTCCATTGACATCTGCATCCTATTCCCTATTATCCTATTTCAGTAATAATTTTACTAATATTCAAAATCCGAAACTTTAATGGGCATGTTAGGGTGTGACACTTGGATACACCAACACTAGCTGTTGCCCGCGTCTTTGTACGCGTTATATTACTTTTATAAGTACCTACCTAAGTAGTGCAGTATCCTGAAACACGTGTCTATTTATTTTGCATTTACAGTGTCCGAATCAAGTTTTAATCAAATCACACCACACGTTAAAAAGTTCCATACAAACGTTTTCACATCTTTAAGGATTGAATTTCGAAAAATCCCGCCTTAGTGGGTGGTTTTGCTACCTTCCAAATTTCAGCTTTCTAGCTTCAGCGGTTTTAGCCCGGCGATGATGAATTCAATAAAGTCAGTCAGTCAGTCAGTCAGTAGTAATCTGAATAATACCTTTGATAACTAAAGCAATTATCCTTCAGATATCGATGGGGAGGAAAAGGAGCTTCTAACAACCCGTGCAGTGAGATATACAGAGGTCCGAGAGCTTTTTCAGAACCGGAAACAAAGGCAATGTCTGTAAGTACCTACCATACAAAGTAGATTTTAAGCAGATAACAGAAAACAAGCGCGATCGTAATGGATAGCTCAAACCTGTGTCCTGTAGAAAACATCAGGTGCCTAATGGTAATGGTCCAGGTAATGGTAAAGTAAACCAGCTTTTGCCCGCGATTTCACTCTTTTGGTATATGTATAAAAGTATCCTACAAGTAATTCCGGGTCACAAAACAAGTTTTTACCCACGACGGAACGAAGAAGGTACATTATATGCGTTAGCATGATCACATTTTCTAAAGAATTTTTACTTTTTTTCAAGGATTTCATAAAGCAAAATGCTGCAAACTTCACGGCGTATATAACGTACCACAGCTATGGTCAATACCTGCTGTATCCTTGGGGATACGATAACGCACTGCCGCCAGACCATGAGCAGTTGGATACTATTGGAAAGAGGATTGCTCAGGTAGGTGCCCAACTGACCTACTACCTATACAACTTATTATATTTCCAATTTAGCAGAATGATAATTAATTTATGCTTAAAACATGTACCTACATAATAGAATCCGAGTTCATAGTCATTCTTACTACTACTACTCATTCAAACCAGTGGGGTTAAAGTATGCCTCAAAAAGGGCTGGAATACTAGACCACATATCTAGGACTTAGTAAAATCTTAAATGGTGTAGATGTACACACAAGGATTATTACCTGTACAACATAAAGTCATACACATTTTCTTTTACAGGCTATCATGCAATCGGGAGGTTCACAATACAGCGTTGGTTCATCCAGCGGCCTCCTCTACCCTGCAGCTGGTGGCTCAGATGATTGGGCCAAAGGAGAAGGCATCAAGTACACCTACACCATTGAGCTGAGTGATACAGGCAGATACGGCTTTGTCCTACCAACAAGCTTCATAGAATCAGTAGCAAGAGAATCTATGGCGGGACTCAGAGTTTTGGCAAAAACAATCAATTCTGAGTGGTAGAAAATAGAAATTAATTTATTTATTATTTAGTTTGAAATTGCCCAGTGTGTGATTAGTTGTAAGTTAAATTAAGATTAATTACTGATAAAAAAAGAAAATGGTATAAAAATTGTATTTGGTCATTTATTTCAAGATTCCTCTTCTACTTGACCATTAAAAAATTTTGAGTGCAAGACAGGGCATCACTTTTTGCAGTAAGTAAATAAGTTCTGTATAGTGAAAAAATGAAATTGCACCTCATAAAGACTCCGTTCATGTACAGTATGCGCAACAGAACTTAGCATTCATGAAGTTAGTTGTTTGTCATGCGCAGTGCAAATTTTTTTATAATTGTTTACTGAGCATCTAAATGGCTAACTTCACGAATGCCAAGTTCTGTTAGGCATAATGTAGGTACATGACACAAACTTTTTAACTGCTAGGTATGTACGACATGCTGGTGACCTCAATAAATTCTAATCAGAAAAATACATTTGTTTATGATCGGATCGGAAACTAAGGTAACCAGAACTCAATTTATAGTAAATAATTTTACCTTAGCATTACTTGTGGTTTTATTATCCTCAAGTTCATTAGCCTTTGTAACTTTGATTTCTGGTATAGCCGGAGCATTATTTGAAGTAAAGCTTGGAACAGTGTTCGCTTTCACAGCCACTGGACTACTTTTTAATAAATTCTCAGTCTCAAGAGCGATGTCCTCCGCTCTTTTTAAAATCAGTTCTACATCTTCGACATCATCACCAATCACGTTATCCTTACTATTAGATGCAGAGAGTTTGTTGATCTCATTAAATATTTGTTTTATTTCATCGTCACTGTCTTTGTAAGCTTCACATACTTTTTCAAAGCTAAGAAATTCTTTCGTAGAAACACTGTTTTCATTTGACCCTATGTCTTGATGATTCATCACCAAACTCTGAGCCATGTTCACGGAAAATTGTGTCAAATCTTGTTTGCGTGATTTTTATCCAGTAAGTTGTGGTAGGTATTTGTATTTTCATGAAAAACTGACTGAACATTTCAACAATCAACAGAACAACACAAATCAATCAGAATAGAATAATCAGATCAGCTGGTTGCCTAGCAACAGTTTTGACGTATAACGTAATTTGATGTAAATTATTTTGTTTTTGGGAAGGCGATAGAAACAAAATTCTTACTTCCCAGTCAAGAATTATTAACATAATTATTTACTATTATTTCTAACATGACAGTTCAAAAAATTAAAGCGTTAGATCTTTTATTTACAAATGTAACGTTCACGCGCCATTGTTTCTACCTCCATTTGACGTGATTTTGTCAGTTGCTAGTGATGTCCAAAGTTTCGGATAATTTTCGATTTAGCTTTTACATAATGGTAGAATTTTGTTACTTATTTCTGGCAATGTTCATTATGAATCAATCAAACCGAATGATTGGTTTGATTCGTTATTGACTTGATTCAATCAAACGTAATGTTATTATTAAACGTTTAATGTTTGTCTGTTTATTTTGTGTTTTTTTGAAGATATACGTGAAATAGGCAGCAAGAAACCGAAACATTAGATAAATGCCAACATGTCTGTGCCTCCTCAAGCGTTTGTGAATAAAAACAAGAAACATTTCCTTGGAATTCCGGCCCCACTAGGTTATGTGGCTGGTGTAGGCAGAGGGTATGTTTTGTTTTATCTATTTACCTAGGAATGCGGGAATAGAATATCCAGGAAGTCTTTTTAATTCTATTAACTTGTTTTCAGAGCAACTGGATTCACAACTCGATCTGATATTGGACCTGCGAGAGATGCGAATGACGTATCGTAAGTATTCTTCTAAAAGTACATAGTCCTCTTTTTTTTCAAATACCTAAGCTTTAACTACACAACAATGCTTATATACAATACAATGCAATGCAATTTCAATTTTAAGGCGCACTTTCATCCTATTACACCTATTAGTACCTAGTAAAGCGCTCGTGGCATAGCTTGCTTAGATGTTCTTGATTGATCGTTGAAGTTAAGCAACGTTGTGCGCGGTCACAATTTGGCTGGGTGACCGCAAGTGGCATTATGATCTGAGTGCTTCCGTGCTTCGGAGGGCCGTTAAATTGTCGGTCCTGGCTTTTAAGTCGTTAAGACATGATGGAGACCTTTAGGCGGCCTAAAAACTCCGTCAGAAGAGTTAGCCACTAGCTCATACGAACTTATTTACTTAGTACCTAGTAGTAATAATGTAATCTTCTGTTAGAATCGAACTTAGTTAAGGATGTTCACTCTTGCTTTTCAGTGATGATCGTCACGCACCTCCAGCTGCAAAACGAAAGAAGAACGAAGAGGAAGATGATGATGAGGATTTGAACGACTCCAACTATGATGAGTTTTCAGGATACAGCGGTTCACTCTTCTCTAAAGTAAGTGTTCTTTTTCAAATAAAGTTTTTGCTTCATGACTTTTTAAACAACCCTTCCCGATGACTGTCATGGGCCGCCTGACTGTCATTGTCTGGCTGAGTTGTAAAAAGTTTGATTCCTGCTTTGTGGCAAATTTGCATTGCACAGTGTAAAGTCTATAACTATGTTACTGACTGTAAGGGGGTTATTTTTGATTAATTTGGGATTATTCAACAGCCGTGGTGGCGTGGCGGGCGATTACTCGGCAGAGATGCGAGAGGCGCGGGTTCGATTCCAGCTGTGGAAGAAATGTTTGCATCTTCTGCAAATATTTCTTCCGGGTCTAGGTGTTGTTGTACGATGGTACTCGTAGCTTCTGATACCCACAACACAGGGAATCCTAGTGTCAGGACTATGTATGTGACTGTTTGGTGTTATTATATTATTATTATACTTGTAGGATCCTTATGACAAAGATGATGCAGAGGCTGATGCTATTTACGAGTCCATTGATAAGAGGATGGATGAGAAGAGAAAAGAGTACAGAGAGAAGAGGCTTAAAGAAGACTTGGAGAGATATCGTCAGGAGAGGTATAATTATACTTAATCTCATACAATATTCAGTGAAGAAAATAAATTGATCTTGCATTTCTTTTCTGGCATGAACTAAACCAATCAAAAAAAATAGTATAATAATACATAGGTCTTATTAGAATGTCATCATAAAAATACTATAATAGAGACACTATCATTCTTGTTATTAAAAGCTTGTGAAGCAATTGTGGCGTAACTTGCTTAGGCGTTCTTGATTGGTCGTTAAAGTTAAGCAACGTTATGCGCGGTCACAAATTGGGATGGATGACCGCAAGTGGCATTACGAGCTGAGCGCTTCCGTGCTTTGGAGGGCACGTTAAACAGTCGGTCCCGGCTTTTAAGTCATTAAGCCATAACGGAGGCCTTTAGGCAGCCTAAAAACTCCGTTACTAGAGTTGGCCACTAGCTTATACGAAAATACATACATTAAAAGCTTGTTAAGTTCTACTGCAGGGCAAAGGCCTCCTACTACTCTCTATTTAGTGCCAGTATGACCCAAATGTAATCTATAAAAATTTCAGACCCAAAATCCAACAGCAATTCTCTGACCTCAAGCGAGAACTTAAAACAGTATCGGAAGAAGAATGGTCAGCCATTCCCGAAGTGGGCGATGCCCGTAACCGCAAACAAAGGAACCCTCGAGCTGAGAAGTTTACTCCACTACCTGATAGTGTTCTATCGAGGAACTTAGGAGGGGAGTCCTCGGCGTCTATCGATCCTGGCAGTGGATTGGCGTCTATGATGCCAGGAGTTATGACTCCGGGAATGCTTACCCCTTCAGGTAATTGCAATTTTAAGCTTCTCTGACATTGATTAATGATGTAACTGCTAAAATGGTGAAAGGATAAGTTTCCAACTCTTCAGTAGTATTAAAATCAGTGAGTGGCATCCAATAAACTAGCGTCAATAGTTTTTAGGGTTCTGTACCCAAAGGGTACCAAGGAGACCCTATTACTAAGCCTCCGCTGTCCGTCTGTCTGTCTGTCAGCAGGTTGTATCTCATAAATAGTAGTTGAAATTTTCTTAGAGTGTATTTCTATAGCCACTATAACATAAAATAATAAAAATAAAATAAAAGAGTAAAAGGGGGCCCCACAAGAAACATTTCTGTACATGTACGATGGCACGGACGGAACCCTTTGTGTGCGAGTGCGACTCGCACTTGACCGGTTTTTCTTAACTATATTCTAGTTGCCAAATATCTTAATTTACTTGCAAAATTAGTTAGAAAGAAAATGAAATACATAATTATCACTAATAGGGGTGGGCATAGCCATAAGAAAATATGCAGCCACTTCTGATTTAAAGTCCTAAGATGGATATGGTGAACCATGGTGACAGATGATCAGCCCATCGCCCATATCATCATTTTGGAGAGGATATTACCTCTTAGTCGACTTTTACGACATGCTCGGGAAGAGAAGCATCTGGACGCATCCTATGTTTTTTCTTTACTCCCAGTCCAGCAGAGAAGTAGTAAAACTTGTATTTTTTTTTCAGGTGATCTCGATTTACGAAAGATTGGTCAAGCCAGAAACACCCTCATGACTGTCAAACTGTCCCAAGTCTCCGACTCAGTCACGGGACAGACGGTCGTTGACCCAAAGGGATACCTAACGGATCTGCAGTCGATGATACCGACGTACGGAGGCGACATCAACGACATAAAGAAGGCTAGACTGCTCTTGAAGTCTGTGAGAGAGACCAACCCTAATCATCCGCCAGCTTGGATCGCCAGTGCTAGGTTGGAAGAAGTCACTGGTTAGTCACACTCTTTCCCTTATCATACACATCCATTTAATTTTTACACTTTTATCATACAAATCCTTGTCACACACACACAGATACATTAAGTAAAATCCAGTGATCTTGTACTCTCAACGGATCTTGGAAGCGTCATAAATACAAACTTGAACTATTCGGATGCATCGGTCATCGACCTCGTTGCGGCGTACGCTTATGTTACCTGTTATAAGCTGGCCTTTTATCATCTATAGTAGAGGCCAGCTTATAACAGGTAACACAGCTTATAACAGGTAACACAGCTTATAACAGGTAACATAAGCGAGTTAACCTGTTATGGCTTGTTAGATATGTAGATAAACTCTTTATTATGTATAACAATAAAACGAAAACAAAAAAAACTTAGGTCCTAAAAATACACTTACATAAACGGCGGTCTTATTCCTAAGAAAAATTTCTTCCAGACAACCATGGGATGGAGAGGATAGAAAGGAAGAATGGGCGATGGTGTTATCATCGCTAAAGCAATAAATATAATAGTTTATGTAGCTTGTTTAGTGGCATGACGGCTCATTCCTCATTTGGTTGTATGAGCTCCGAAGACGAAGTTTTCATTTTCAGTGTTTTGCAGGTAAAGTGCAGTCCGCCCGTAATCTCATAATGAAGGGCTGTGAAGTGAACCCCAGCAGCGAGGAGCTGTGGCTGGAGGCGGCGCGGCTTCAGCCAGCAGACACGGCGCGCGCCGTCATAGCCCACGCAGCACGCAACCTGCCGCATAGCGTGCGGATATGGGTGAAGGCGGCAGATCTGGAGCAAGAGCCCAAGGTATGTATAATGAGGAGTCGTAGCCAGAGGCGGCACAACATGCTGCATAGCGTGTGAATCTGGGTGAAGGCGGCAGATCTGGAGCAAGAGCTTAAGGTATATTAAAAATTGCAAAAAGGTCGCTATTATAAAGCACTCGTCATTTTCTTCCCGTGGCTGTCGGAAGACTCCGTAGTCCAGGGAATGGGCAAGAGCATCCAGCTGGGTACTCAACCACCACTTTGGTCACAAATCCCCCCCCCTTAACGTTGTAAATAATGAAAATGAAATAGTTTCTGGCTACGCAAGCAACCGTAGAAACGGCGGGGCAGACTGAAGTCATCACATTCTTATGTTAACTAGGATCAGACTTCGTCGTCAATGATTTTTTTTTCCTTAAAATATATATGTAACTAAGCTATTACTTCTCTTTTCAGGCAAAACGCCGAGTATACCGCAAAGCTCTTGAACACATTCCTAACTCTGTCCGCCTGTGGAAAGCGGCCGTCGAGTTAGAAAACCCTGAAGACGCCCGCATTCTACTCTCGCGCGCCGTCGAATGCTGCCCCACTAGTGTGGAACTGTGGCTGGCGCTAGCAAGACTCGAGACTTACGAGAATGCACGGAAGGTGCTCAATAAAGCGAGGGAGAATGTACCCACGGATCGACAGATTTGGGTGACGGCTGCAAAATTGGAAGAGGCTCATGGTAAGATCTTTTAAAAATTATATTGAAGTAGGAAATTCTACATCCAAATTCACAAACGAGACCACACATTCGACATTCACAGATTCTTAGAAATTTTAAGAATCTCAAAATCTGTTCTAGCTTATTAACAATACCACAATACAATATAAAAAATACAGGAAAAAACAAACATGCAAAATACAATAGGCGGCCTTATCGTTAATTAACATAACAATGATCTCTGTGCACTTGTGCACTCTCTCTCTCTCTTACAATAAAAAACCGATCCTAATACAGCCCGGTTATGGAATTAATCGTCTATATTCCTTCTCAAAAATGCTACTTACAAGTGACGTAGAACAATCGTACTAAGTAGTATCAAGGTAGAATAGTAGACAAGTGTGAGTCGAATTAGCACACGAAGGGTTCCGTACCATCGTACATTAAAAAAATGTTTCTTGTATGAGACCCTCTTTTATTTTATTGCGGCAATAGAAATACACACTCTTTGAAAAATTGAACTCTACCTATTACGGTTCATAAGATACAGCCCACTGACAGACGAACTGACGGATGGAGGCTTAGTAACAGGGTCCCGTTGACACCCTTCGTGTAGGGTACCCTAAAAACAAGCAATGAGCACTGAAATTGTCATAAAAAATGTTATCCACAGGTAACACCCACATGGTTGAAAAGATTATAGACCGTGCGATCACATCACTCAGTGCTAACGGAGTCGAAATCAACAGGGAGCACTGGTTCAAGGAGGCTATGGAAGCCGAGAAGTCGGGCGGCGTTGCTACTAGTCAGGTAAACATTTCATATTATACTAGCTGCCGCCCGCGGCTTCGCTCGCGTGGTACCACATAAAAAATAGCCTATAATGTTAATCCAGCACATGTACTATGTATATTCCAAGTTTCATACAAATCCGTTTAGCCGTTTAGGCGTGATTGAGGCACAAACCTCCTCACAAACTTTCGCATTTATAATATAAGTAAGATTTTTGGCTTCACTAAACAGACCTGTGTCTATTACCTTAGTAAAAAAAATACAAGTAAACTTCTAGGACTTATTACTGTTTGTTGACCAAAATAATTTAAATAACTTTGCAAATTGTCTAGGCTTTATTATACATAAATACATATTATCATGCTCGTATCTCTAATGGGGCGGGTAGAGCCACAAGTAAACATAAGAAAACTTGCACACTTTTGATTTAAAGTACTAAGATGGATATGGTGAACCAAGGTGACAGGTGATTAGCCCATCGCCCATATAGGTCCATCATGTAGGAGAGGATACTATTTTTCAGTCTACTTATACGACATGCTCGGGGAGAGAAGTAGCTGGACGCATTCTGTGCTTTTTAGGGTTCCGTACCTGAAGGGTGCGAACGGACTTACTAAGCCTCCGCTGTACGTCCATCTCTCGGGCAGTATCTTTTGAACAGTAATTGCCGCTATAACAACAAATAATAAAAAAGGGAGCCCCATACAAAAAACATTTTTTAATGTACGAGAGTGGGGAGCCTTTCGTGTGCAAATTCAACTCGCACTAATTAGAGAAGTAATTATGTCACTAGATAAAGTTCATTTATTGTATTATTTCTTTCTAGGCTATCATTCGTTCCGTTATCGGGCATGGCATCGATTCTGAAGATCAAAAACACACTTGGATGGAGGATGCTGAACTTGTAAGTAGTCTTGTCTACTTTTATCTGGATTAGTTTTGATTTCGATTAAATATGTAAGTAATTAGCTATTACGAATAAAAAACTTAACTTTCCTTTTTGAAATCGATACTTCAGCAAACCTGGAGATACAATTTATATAAACAAACCGTTGCATATTTTACGTTATTACGATGAAATCACTTTAGTTTTAGGTAAATAAACCTCGCAACATGAGTTTTTACACCTAATTTAACTATTAGTACTACTTAAAAGTTCCATAAACATGTAAAATTAAGTTTTAGGTTAAGTATGGGCGGTTTGATTACATAAATTGTATCTCCAGTTTGGCTGGAGTATAGTTTAACTAGGGCTAGTAAATTCTAACAATCTAATTCGCATGGACAAGCTTCTACTTATTTCAAGGATAGATGGCGTTGTGTGAAATGTCCACAATTATTTGTTTCAGTGTGCAAACGAAGGCGCGTACGTTTGCGCCCGGGCTGTCTACGGCTACGCCCTCTCTGTGTTCCCGTCTAAGAAGTCCATCTGGCTTCGCGCGGCGTACTTAGAGAAACAACACGGCACCCGCGCCAGTCTAGAGGCCTTGTTGCAACGGGCCGTGGCGCACTGTCCTAAGAGCGAAGTGCTCTGGCTAATGGGCGCTAAGTCCAAATGGCTTGCAGGTAATTTGAATGATTTATTCTGGCTTGACGCGGCGTACTTAGAGAAACAACACGGCACCCGCGCCAGTCTAGAGGCCTTGTTACAAGCCGTGGCGCACTGTCCTAAGAGCGAAGTGCTCTGGCTAATGGGCGCTAAGTCTAAATGGCTTGCAGGTTAGTGAATGATGTATACAGGGTTGCATAGTACAATACATCTGACTTGACGCGGCGTACTCAAAGAGACAACACGGGACCCGCGCCAGTCGAGTTCACAGTCCAATTTATTTTGACATTATAATACATGTATAAAACACATACATTAGGGATATGGGCGTGATAATAATATTATATTATGTACGTGTGTATGTAAAATACATACATAACAACAATTTGCGGATGATTGGAAGAGACTTATGTTGTTGTGCTTGAGGTAATGTGAGAATGACGGATGATTGAATTTTGCTATTATTATTGTGATATCATTTTCTTATGTTTTGTGATTTAGTTAGAGTAATTGGTTGTGCCGTTCTAATTAAATCTTACTTCTTACTTATATAATAAATGCGAAAGTTTGTGAGTTTGGATGTTTGTGCCTCAATCACGCCTGAACGGCTTATAGCAGGAGTGGCAGCTAGGCACTACTCTTGCTATTATTAGATTTTAGCACTCCTATCAGTAGGTAGTAGGTAGGAAATAGATACTTGAGTGAAGCTCGAGAAGAAATATACTTTAGATGCGGAAGAGAAATGAAATAGATATTTAGGTAAAAGTAAACTGTAATAAGATATAAGCAAAGTATATAAAAAGCACTAGATACAGAGAATAATGAAAGCTTGCGAAATGAACAGAAAATGATAAGCGCGCGCGTGCGGTAAGTGCGAGAAGCGAAGCGGAGTGTGTGTGTCGCTCGAGGTTCGTCGCCGCCGGCCGGCGCGCGGTCAGGCGCATGCGGGCGCGGGACGCGCGGGCGGAGGTCCAACCAAATGTAAGGGGCTGGCCCAAGTTATATTTCTCATAGGCGGAGCGGAAAGCGAGTTGTGGCGCAAGTGTAAGTCTCGCCACAGGCTGAACGGATTTGAATGAAACTTGGAATATATAATAATACATGTACTGGATTAACATATAGGCTATTTTTTATCCGGGTACCCCGCGAGCGAAGCCGCGGGCATCAGCTAGTAAATAAATAAAATTAAATAATAATAAAATAATAAATAACACCCAACAGTCACATACATAGTCCTGACCCCACACTAGGATTCCCTGTGTCGTGGGTATCAGAAACTACGAGTACCATGGTACCACAACACCCAGACCCGGAAGAAATATTTACAGATCATGCAAACATTTCTTCCGCAGCGGGAATCGAACCCGCGCCTCTTGCGTCTCTGCCGAGCAATCGCCCGCCACGCCACCGAGGCCGTAGAATTTATAATCCTGTCCTGGAAACTACGAGTATAATGGAATCACAACACCCAGACCAACATTAAATATTTCTAGAACCGGCAAACAGCAAAAAAATTCTCCCACAACTCTTGCGTCTATTTGAATTAATGGATTTGAATAAATTGGACGTATATTTTCAGGTGACGTGCCAGCGGCGCGAGGTATTCTCTCCCTGGCGTTCCAGGCGAACCCCAACTCTGAGGAGATCTGGCTGGCGGCCGTGAAGCTGGAGAGTGAAAACAAAGAGTATGACAGAGCAAGACGGCTGCTGTCCAAAGCACGCGCCTCCGCTCCCACGCCCAGGGTGAGCGGATTTATATTATCTGCCTGCCGCCCAGTACAGTTCCATAACTAACTAACTAGTTGTGTCACTGGTTCTTTCGAAGTGTGATGAAAATATTTTAAGTGTCCCATAATGAGGCTCCTTTTGTGCGCTACAGTTTCATAATAGGATCAGATTACAACACTAACCCCCGAATACTCAAACGCGACTCAGAGTTGAGCACGTCTCAAGTCACGGTTTTTTGACAGTTTTTGATGAAAATCTGTCAAAAACTCGTCGTCAAAAACCCCTAAAAAAAATTACTTACATTTATTTTTATTTACTTGACTTTATTTCCTTTTCTTATTAATTTGTTGTAGATGTATGTATGTCTTTTAATAAATATCTTAATTTACACTTTATCCTTATAGAGATACCACATAGGCAAAGCTTTGGTCAAACCCCAGTAAGTGATTAGCCATTTGCTTTCTAGGTCATGATAAAATCAGCGAAACTAGAATGGGCGCTGAACAACATGGACGTTGCTCTGAAACTGCTAGAAGAGGCAATCAAAGTGTTCAGCGATTATCCCAAATTGCACATGATGAAAGGACAAATCGAGGAACAAATGGAAAAAAATGAGGACGCGCATAACACGTATACTCAAGGGGTAAGTCTGGGACGGCCTCGGTGGCGTGGCGGGTGAAGTTCTCGGCTTCTGTTGCAAAATGTGCGGGTTCGATTCCCGCTGCGAAGAAATGTTTGCATATTTTACAAAGATTTATTTGGAGTTTGGGTGTTGTGGTCCAGGGTACTCGTAGTTTCTGATACCCACGACACAGGTATCTTTGTGTGGACACAGAACTATGCATGTGATTGTTGGGTGTTATTTATTTATATAATTTAGATGCTTGTAAGGGTCCACTCCACTTTCCCTAACCAAATCCATAAATAGACCGCCACTCTCAGACCCCTGCGTCAAAATGCATGCATTTTAGGCTCTACGATAAGATAGTAGACCTCACGATGTTTTCCTTCACACATCCGATGAATCCAATGAATAAGGCTAGGTATATTAATACAATAATAATTTTACATTCTTGACTTTTGGAAGATATGGATTTAGTTTTTCAGGGTTCTGTACCCGAAGTGTGCCAACGAGGCCCTATCACTAAGCCTCCGCTGTCCGTCCGTCCGTCTGTCAGCGGGCTGTATCTCATGAACCGTTATTTCCAGTACGATGGTACGGAACCCTTTTTTTTATTATAGTTTGTCTTAATCTAGTTTGCGGTGAGATATTTTCGTTATAAATTACATAAAAATTAACAAAATATTCTTTCATTTTAGTTGAAAAAATGCGCGCAATGCATTCCAATGTGGATATTATTATCAAGACTGGAAGAGAAACTCAAGCATATCACCAAAGCGAGATCAGTTTTAGAAAAAGCAAGGTTGAGGAATCCTAAGACGGCTGAATTATGGTAAGTGATGATATGACTATATAACCATAACTTTATAAAAATATAAAGACCGTTGCAAACGGTCTATAGATAGCGTGCTCACGACGCTGGCCGCATTACCACGCTGGATCGCAATACTGATCCGTTGAGCCAAATAAGAACCAGCTCTTGGAACGCGCATCGCTTCGACCAGACGCCCTGAAAGAATTTTGAAAACGCAGTGGACACCAGTGCCCTACGGTTGTTACTTACTTACTTACTTATTTTAGTTATTCTAGTTATATGTACCGCTACACCTGTTTTTGTTGCAATAAATTATTCTTTATTTACGAGCGAGAAAAAGTGTCTCAAAATGTACCTTAGGATTTTAAATCTGAAGTGGCTGCAAGTTTCTGGGCCTGTGGCTCTGCCCACCCCACCAGGGAAATGGGCGTGATAATATGTATGTAAATGCACCTTAATGAATTTTTTTATGGTGAAATATTGGATAACTAATCTAAAATTATACTTTGAATTCCCTCAGGTTAGAAAGTGTGAGGCTTGAAAGGCGGAACGGCAGCGTGGACATCGCTAACGCAGTGATGGCGAAGGCGTTACAAGAGTGTCCCACGGCCGGCCGCCTGTGGGCCGACGCCATATTCATGGAGTCGAGACCGCAGAGGAAGACCAAGAGCGTAAGTCACTTTATGTCAACCGTATAAGGTTCAAAATCAACCTTTTTTACACTTACGTACTTCTCTTTTCAAGCTCACTTTTTCTGCCTTTGTTTTCTGATATGAGTGAACTCAAGCGTACACGGACACACATTCTACATTCTACTCACTGACACAAATTTTTCGTTATTAAAATATTAATTTGATTACAAAGTGTTTGATAGAGTCTGTTGGGAACAACCCAACATACGTATGCCCAACTTCATTTGTAAATGTGAAAGTTTGTGAGGATGTTTGTATTTTTGTGCCTCAATTACGCCTAAACTGCTGAACAGATTTAAATAAAACTTGGAATATACATAGTACATGTACTGGATTAACACTCTGGATTTTTACAACTAACTTTGGCATATTATACCAGCAGATTGAAAGCTAGGTCCCTTTAAATAATTCTAACTACTTTAGCGCACGATCCTTTCGTGCGCTAAAGTAGTTAGAATTATTTAAAGGCGTTTGAGGCGCAATTTAAGTCCTTGATACAACTATTAGTAGTAGTACTTTACTGGACTCAAGCTATTCTAAAATATTTCTATAAAATATTAAATCTATTTATGTCCATACATGCTCTAATCTATACTACTATCACCGGGTGCAGTCAGTACTTGGATGGGTGACCGCACTTTTTGCATTCCATTGATTTTTTATCAAGCAAATATTGTATATCATATTATGTGCGAACAAACTCGCGGGCAACAGCTAGTAACATATTAATCTTTGTTCGCAGGTGGATGCGTTGAAGAAATGCGAGCACGATGCACACGTGTTACTGGCGGTCTCACAGCTCTTCTGGTCGGAGAGGAAACTCAACAAGTGCCGAGAGTGGTTCAACAGAACGGTAAGCGTAATGTATCAATGACAAAAAATAAATAAAACCGGTCAGGTGCGAGTCGACTTCGCCCGCGAAGGGTTCCGTACCATTGTACATACGTACATAAATGTTTCTTGTATGAGGCCCCCCTTTTATTATTTGACGACCTCGGTGGTGTGGCGGGCTAGTGCTCAGCTGACGTGTTGGGGTTCGATTCCCGCTACGGGAGAAATGTTTTTATGTTCTGCAAATATTTCTTCCGGGTCTGGTCTGGGTGTTGTAGCAATAAGTATGTATTTACAAAAAAAAGTATGTAAGTATTCTATCAGCCATCTGGTGTGAATAGTAGTTTGTTTGGGGCTAGATGGCGCTGTGTGAAATGTCCACAAATATTTATTTATTTATTTGTTATAGCGGCAATAAAATTTCACACTCTGTGAAAATTTCAACTCTACCTATTACGGTTTATGAGATACAGCCCGCTGACAGACGGACGGACAGCGGGGGTTTGGTAATAGAGTCCCGTTAGAATTTTTCGTGTACGAAATTTTAAAATTGAAGTCCATCTATATTAGATGATTTATACAGCATCAGGAGGTAAATTTTGTAGACGAGACGCTGTAGTGCCTAGTAACTCAGCTATAGTCCACAGAAAACTACATCTTAATTTTATTTCTTTAACATGCCCAAATAGAGATCTGCGGTCTCTGCCTACCCCTAAACAGGCGCCCCTGGGAAACAAGCGTGTTAGTGTGTATATTGTTTCTTTCAGGTAAAAATCGACCCTGACCTCGGCGACGCATGGGCTTACTTCTACAAGTTCGAATTGATCCACGGCACCGAGGCTCAGCAAGAGGATGTCAAAACACGATGTAAAGCAGCCGAGCCACATCACGGCGAACACTGGTGCAAGGTCTCTAAGGAAATAGCAAACTGGTGTTTCAATACTGAACAGATATTGCTGCTCGTCGCTAAGAACTTAGAAATACCAACGTAGATGTAAGTTTTAGGTATATGTTGATGAGATAATTTTATTGATGTTTTAATTATATTATAGCTAAATCAATCTTGTTTTTGATTTATGACTATAACCCTGAGTTAGATTTAGACAAAGGCTACAAGTAAATATTGTTCATTGTGGCGACTTTGGCCTACTTTAGACTCGGTGGTCCTCTTCGTTCTGTTACGGTCCGAATATGTGTGACTGTGTACAAAAGATAGGTATTATTTACGCTACACACAGGCCTCTACCTTAAGAGTTTTTTGAGTAATTTGTTGATTTATATCACGTACTTATTTGCTTCGAAATGACAATGCAAAAAACGTAGTATAACCGTTCAAAATTGATTGCGTAGATTAGATCACGATATTTTTATGTTAGTTCTATAATACAAATGCAGGCCCGTTATAAACACCTTTTATAAACTTCTATAAATACCCGCGTGTTATAAACGCGCTGGCGCGGTGCCAGCCCGAGCGCGCGTGCGCTTAATATCCACGTATTTTTCACCTCTTTCTCTTCCCAAAACGTACGCAGCCGGATTGCGATGCTCAAGTAAATAAAATTACAAGTGATAGTGATACAAAAATCTAGTGAAAATGTCGCCGAGAATACCAGTACCTCCGTTGCAAGAAACCACGTTATCCTTAGTCGCCAGACAACTCATACACGCACTGTCTCAGCTCACTTCCGAAGAAGATGCCGCCTTCTCATTCGCCATGGTATCGTCTTACTACGAGAGCATGGGGGCTACAAACGACATATTTCAAGATCTCATGAACCTAATACTCAGCTCAGAATACCTAGATCCGTCGGTCAGATACTACACGATGCGATTACTGCTGAAGGAAAACGTAAAAAGTCTAGCGACAGGAATGTTTCCCCATCCGTATTATAAGAGAGTCCTTGAGCTCATTTCGGAGCAAGGGCAGCATCTCACGTCGCTCAACCTGAAAGGAGTCTGGGTGAAGGAAGAGCATCTACCTCTCTTCTGTAGACTTATACAGAATCTAAAGAACCTCACTGTTCTTAACATACCATACATAGCCAACGATGAAGTGCTCAAATGTATCGGTGAATGCAACAAAGTTCTGAAACTCCTTGACATCTCTGGAGAGACAGATATCACGGAGATAGGAATAGATGCAATGCTCAAGGGTAATGCGCAGCTGACTCGCAACCTCACAGTAGTAAACATTGGAATCTACGGCGATGAGAATATAGACCATACAGATGTAGCGTTATTGATACGCGGATTGCCGAACCTAACAAACCTTGGCAGTTACTCGTACGTCGGTAAAGCTATTTACTACATTTATAACTCTGATCCAGATTTCACTACCAAATTGAACTATGTTCACGATATACGAACCAACATGAGAACTATGAAAGCTATTATCGCGCTGTGTCCTATGATCGAAACTATATACCTGGAAGAGCCTGATCAAGGAGTGTTGTTACAGATGAAAGACTTGCGAAACATGACCAAAATCAAACTAAACAAGTTTCAGTGTCACGAACTGCATCAGTTGCTCGAAAAGATTGGACATAAAATACTGAGTTTGATGCTGTCGGTGGCAGCTGGGTCATTCAACTTTACCAGGATAGCAGAAACTTGTAGGAACCTGGAGAGTTTAGAGTTCTATCAAATCCACACCGCGACGCATGAAGAGGAGATTCCGTTCAATAAGTTGGAACATATTGAAATAATTCAGGGCAACCTGTCTCCATTACTGCTAAAGTACCTTATGACAAGCAGCCCTCAGCTAAAGAAGTTGATCATCGGTGATGAAATCAAACTGGATGATAATGATATGTCGCGGTAAGTTACTCATCCCTTGGTTTATTTTGTGATCCGTTTAAAATCGAACTAGGGTAGAAATATACCGAATCTTATTAGTGAAATGGAGATTACCCATGTATTTTAGATATCTAAACCGTAAGCGCATTGCATTATCTTGTTTTTTATTCTTTATAATGCAGATATAGCTTATAAAGCTTTTCTTGTGACTGCGTTTCCTAAGATTCGTTCACAATGAATCTATTCCTTATCAAGGACGATTCTTGAATTCTAAAATCAATTTGTCTCGCTTTCAGAATGATCCACCGGTACAAATTCGACAATCTCGAAGCGTTGTGGTTTCCGAACGCGCCCCGCCTCACCTGTGCCACGGTAGAATTGCTCATGGAATCCTGTCCTAAGCTGCAAAGTCTTGGGGAACTGAGTGGGTGGAGATTCACCCCCGATGATATGATGTTCATGAGAGCTATTGCAGCTAGCACGAACTTAGATATAATTCTGTCTCCCCCCGGGATTTTCCAACAAGGAACTAGATAGTACTTAGATGGGTACCTAGGTACTGTTGGATTCTACCTAATTTTTCAACCAGGTCAGTGCTATACTTCTGTGCATTGAGTGAAAGTGGCTGTCAAAACAAACCAATATACATGAAAGTGCTCTTAAAACTTGTGAACTTTTTTATTGTGCTTTTTGTTACTTTTATACTTGTGTGTATTATTTTTTGTACCTAAATAAAATTCTAGTCAAAATATTTTATGGTTAAAATCTAGAATATTGCTTCTAATATTTACAATTATCTTTAGAAGTTTATTATGAGTATCAAAGTACAAAATTAATAAATATTTGTAGATTGTCACTTCGATTTTATTTAACAATTTCACAGCCCAAATCCGACAATAATATCATTTATCATAAATAACCTTAATACAGCTAAAAATATCGTCAATAATTCTATACAACTAACAGTAACAATTCAAACGACAACATGTTTGCTTTCTTGAAAATCAACTTTCGGTGGTTCGTTTTCTTGGTTGTTTGCTGTAGATTTCTTCTTTTTGAGCTTCTGTTTCAACATTTTGCACTCGTCTGCGCATTTCGTTGTTATGATACTCCTAGAATGAAAAAAGGATCATCAGATTCAAAACTTTGAGCAACTACATAGAGGTCTATGTAAGAGCTATCTGACTTACCTACCTAAGTAGGTAGGTTAGGTACGTAGGTTCTTGACTAGGCAATAGACATAGGGGTGCCTGTCACGTGTACCACCCACCTGACAAGCACCCCTATGTGCTGTTGTGCTGCAGTGCTGCTTAACTGTTTGTGGAATCAGGCTTACGTGATCGTAAGCCTGAATTATTTATTTTATTATATTATTATTGCATCATCATAACTAAGTAAGTAAGTACCTAACAAAAACAAAATTGTCTCTGAATAAAGTAGCGACACAATTTTGTTTTTGTTATCTAGTTATGGATATCTGTCATTTTATACGGTATACCTACTTATTCGAATTTCAAGGTTTTTTTGCAAGACCCATATTTTAAAATGTCCCCTTACCTAACTAGGTTTTCCTTCACATCGAATCTGTCCGTAATCTCCATGATAACATCTGATATGATTTTAGGGTCCAAGCACATTTTCGCTGGCTTATTTTGAAAAGCTGGTGAACGCTTTCCGGTCATAGAATGCGTGGCTAATATCCTGTAAAAAAATTACAACAGTTATTAATTTTCCCTACATAGAAAGGCTACACTATATAAATATCAAATTGAAACTTTCGAACTATCAATTAAATTTAAAGCAGCTTTCACCCCTAGAATATGTAGTACCTTCTTGGGAAAACTGCCAACAGCAATGTTCTCGTGGCTATTGTGTAAGATTTCCAATTCACTTTTCTAAACTGATCCATGTGTATCAGTGTTTTACCGCTACCGATTGGTACCTGAAATCGAACAATTAATTCTTTAGGATTGCAGAAAAATCTACTTATCCTCATTCAGGTATATTCAATATAGTTTGTTGTCATTGAAGAGATAAAAATTATAAGAGATAGGAATAGGTTTTTGAATAAATTACCCATTCTTTTTCTCCTGCCTCAGACGTAGACTGCTCCGAAGCTTTCGTCTTCACACGATCTTCCATCTTCCTCGATGCATTGTACTGACTATCGTACTTATTTGTTATCAAAACGTTATCGTCTGACCGATTGAATTCTTCTTCGGCGTCGTAAGGATCATTTTCTTCGCAATCTTCCATAGCATGAACAACTGTCTCATCTTTAGGTATATCCTCGCAATTTTGTTGATTATCTTCGATATAGTTGTTTATCCTAATAGGTCGTTTAAGGTCTTCAATCATGCTGAACAAAAGTTGGAAACTTTTACCGATTTCTTCCAATTCACGGGCGTCTATTGTTACTCGTCTACCTACACTGGTATTGAGTGAATTGTTCCGTTTCGTAGAGTCTGGTAGTGATTTGTTAAATGAACCGTTTCTCTCTTTGTGTGTTCTTTTACGATTGTCGTTCTTCTTAGAATTGGTTTTGTCTTGCGATAGTTGCATGCTTTTGGGTATGACCGGATTGGCCCTGTATGACGGAGTTATAACTTTTTTGCTGTTTCTCCGGTTTACGTACTGGCGTTTAAATTGTTCTAGTTTTATTTTCTTAGCGGAGACACTTTCCTGAAAACGATAAATATCGTATTTAGCTTTTTTTTATTACACGAGCATGTAGGTATTACAAAATTAGTGCTCGTGGCATAGCATGCTTAGGCGTTCTTGATTGATCGTTAAAGTTAAGCAACGATTGCGCGGTCACAGATTGGGATGGGTGACCGCAAGTTGCATTACCATCTGAGCGCTTCGGTGAGCACGTTAAACAGTCGGTCCCGGCTTTTAAGTCGTTAAGCCATGACGGAGACCTTTAGGCGGCCTAAAAACTCCGTCAAAGGCAATTACCTCATACGAACATACAATTACAAAATTTACAAAACATGAGCAAATTGTTCTCCAACCTGATAGGGTGTGTAAAGGGGGTATACAGAAATTAGGTATAATGTCATAGGAACCTTATCAGAATCAGCAGACATGGCTTCATCGTCATCGCTTGGCGCCCAGGAGGAGCCGCTGGGAGAGTAGTCTTTATGTTCGTCTTGTGGCTTCGGACTTGGACCAGCTGTCGGGACACTTTCCTTGATCCTGGGTTCCAGTTGATCGCGCTCTTCTGTAAAATTCATAATTAATAATTTAATACCAGAAACAGTATCCATCTTATTACAGTGTACCTACCTACCGTGCGTGTTCTTTTAAAACTGTTGATTGCTGTATTTTTTTAACGTGCTGGTTCTGCAAAATCTATGTAGGAAATAAATGGTCTAACTGTCTTATGTAGGTTCTTACAGACATACACTTACGGCCTTTTTATAATAATTTTGTCTATCTCTCAAGTTACCAATAAATTATTAGAGTGGATAGGCTGAGCAGCTATCCACATATACTTCTTTGCTGGACTGAGAGTAAAGAAAAAACATAGAATGCGTCCAGCTGCTTCTCTCCCCAAGCATGTCGTAAAAGTCGACTTAGGAATAGTATCCTCTCCAACATGATGAGATATAATAAGCAAGTATTCCCAAGGAGGGTTGACGTCAGACAGGCGGCCGGTCATAAAACACCTTAGCCAAAACTCTTACAGCATGGTCCAAGAATCATGCTGTGCCGACCCTACATAAAGTAGGATAAGAGCAGGAAGATGATGATGAGGCTGAGCAGCTATATAATTGAATCAGGAAAGTAGGTAAAACATAAGATATCTATGAGATTATCAAATCAAATTAGACTAATCAAGTCCATTGATAAGGTATCCATTGATTGGCTAATAGGTTGGTAGGTTAGGTACTAGGTACTCACTGGCGCGTGCGATGAGGGTGGCGCCCTGCGGCTCTCCTCGTCTGTTCACTGTCAACACTTCGCCTATCTTCAGGTCGCGGCTCACCGGATGCAGCACTGACTTCAGGTAGACCACGTCTCGACCCCCAGCGCTCCACTCCACTAGCAACCAATTCTCATTTCTTCGAGACATCACAAAACACAGGATTCCAACGAACTTTTCTAACGTACTGCGCTATTAGACTATACCGGAGGGTTCTATGATCGAATTGCAGTTGGGACTCAGGTAAAAGTTTCATTACGAACCCCTCAATGCAGTTATTACCGCTACCCCCGCCCTTACGGCCAAACAATGGTTTTCGCCAACGGCTGTGAGGCAAAAAACGCATCCTTTTTTGCAAGCCGCTTCCTAGTAGATATGTTTCTAAGCGGTTATAATCTTTTGTTAGGGACCCTTGGTTGTCTTCGAGCTCGTAAAATTTTAAGATAATGGTTATTCATTTGGAAATTCCTGCTTGAATGTGGGTGTTCGTGTTTACATACCTACTTAAAAGTACCTACTTAGGTAAAGTTTAACTGGGAAAGATGGTAATAAGCTTCTACTTAGATCACAACAGTAAACTTAGGAATGTAGGTACCTACAACTACTGGCTAATAAAAAGGTATTAAGATACCATGGCAACCCAAGCCTAGATCTAGTACAAGTGAATACTGCTTAGGTACATAGATAGAAGATAATCCTTAAGTTGGTAGGTGCCTAGGTCACTTAGATAAGTGAAGTGATCTGTAACTATTCAAAATAGGTAAGTAAAGTACCTACTTACTAAACACTTCAGGTTTTGTTTCCGGTATGTATTGTGTAACCAGCGACGACAATAACTACCGTACCTACTGTACTATGGGTGTTTTCGTGCAAAAGCCACAGATAGCTATGTGGTAAAAGCATAGTAAGCAGTATACTGTAATTCCTTTTAACCCCAAACTGATGAGCGATGTGGGTAGATTTGAAAATAACGTTTTGTCTAACTCTAGAATTATATTTATCCACCGGTAGATCACGTAATGTTACAATAAAAAAAAAAGAAGTGAAGTGAAGTAGCATTATCAATGTCATAAAAAAATTGAGTATGTCACTGTCACTTGCTTTAATTGATGTTATGAGGTTATGTTGATGGTTGAGAGGTTAGAGTAGGTATGATAAACTTATTTGTTTTTCGTTATTCTAAGCTTTCGTTCGAATGGGTAATACGGATCTACTCTGTAAATCTAACAGGAATCATAAAATATGGAAGCTGCTACCTTGATGAAGAAGAAAAATGCTATCAGCAAAGGGAAAATTAAGAAAAGCCTACGAAATGTTTTATGCCGTCCAGACCCTGTATTTTGGTAAGTTGTTTTGTATCATAAAACTTTAAAGTTTTTTTTTATCACTCAACCATTGCACACCCTTTTGTGAATATACTAAAACCCTGGCCGTATAAGCTATGGGTTGTGCTTACTCCTGTCTACTCTATTTCTAGGCCAGAGGTATCAGAAGAACATGGAAAGATTTTGCAATCGGCTTTAGAGAAGTACAAAGTTAACATACTGCAATTCAAGAAACCACACTGGAATGAAATCAAATTAATACCAAAAGAGCAACGACAGAAGGCTCCTAAAATACCGTAAGGAAATTTTGTCACGTTTATCTCATGCTGCTATTATGTATACATACAAAATTGCAGGTGATTCTCACACAATTTTGTTTTCTTCTTCAGAAAAGCTCATGGATTATTATTTGGAATCACAGAAGTCACTTCTGCAGTGCAAAACAAAAAGTGTTCCGCCATGATTATCGAGTCTTCAGTGAACCCTAGAACAATAGTGTTACCCCTGATCGAGAAGTGCATTGACATTAAAATTCCTATATTGTGTTTGAATGGCCTTAGGAAAACTACTTTGGCAAATTTTGGTATACCTACTAGCTGTTTAGGAATAAAATGTGATAGCCTTGCAGATTTAACAAAGAAAATAAGTGAATTGGCTAAGCATTATAGTCCTCCACAAAGGTCAAACAGTACTAATGAAGATACTTTTGTGAATATGGAAGTGGATGAGATCAAAGACAAAGTAAAAAGTACAGTTACTATAGAATGTCCATATTTGTACAGAACAAGTAAGGGAACTAGAGTATTCAACCCATCATTGATTGAACAGAAATCTAAGAAAGCATTCATCGGACAAGATTTCATTGAGTTCTCTGATAAGCCCAAACAAAAGACTGATAGCAAGGCCTTTATGAACATGATACTAAAGAAGATAAGTAATAATCAAAATAGGGTCAAAAGAAAATAAACATCCTGTAACGAGATATTTTTTTATTACAATATAAATATATTCTATAATGTCAAAAAAAGACATGAATTAGGTTAAGCATTCCCAATAGGAATGGGTTTTTAATCAGGAATCAGAAATATTTTAGATTTTTGCTGTTTAATAGAAATAACTAAACATTTCTGATTCCTGGCACCAAATTTTACCATTAATTGATGCTATTCTTAATATTATTGGTAAAATTTGATAAATTACACTAAATAATCATGGTGTACTCCATAAATGATTTCTATACAAATAATAAGAAAACTTACAAAGTACACCATGAGGGTAGATATATGTATCTTACATTTTCAATCGATGCATTGCATTAAAGTGTTTAATCAGTTCAATTTAATAAAAATCAAACAACAATTTTTTTGTTATACCTATAACAACAATTACTTAGTAGTCAATAAAATAGCTGGCCCATTTACCTAAATGTAAATACATAAAGATTGCTATAAATTGTATATAAATATTTAACAGAATAATAGAAAAGAGGATAAATATTTGTGTTAGTTAAACAATAAAACATTTCATAGATGAAGAATATAAAGTATCTACATAAAATTGAACCAAAAAAGTAACTAACTTCTAATCAAAATAATATAACTTGTCATTGTAAGTATAACTACATAAAAGAGTGGATTTTCTTACCTACACTTAAATCTATTGCAGATTCTATAGATGTGCATTTTGATGTGCAAAGTTGTTTTGATACACTTTATTCCAGGACATTGTTAGTGCTCACTGGAAGTCATACTTTACTGTGATTTTGTTCACTATTTATAGCAAACATTGGTGTTAGTTTAATATTGTAAAGATTAAAAATATTGCAAGCATTTTCTACACCTATAAGTTATACACTTCTCAGAAGCATATTTATAACAGGAAATACATTTTAGAATATAAATGCCTGCTAACACATTCAATAGAACATGGACAGCAAAAGCGAGCGATTTATAAAATCGACAATAGCAACTCGCTATATCCGCGAATATTATCCCTATGATCACCGTTCCAAATATCGTGATACAAACTTAGCAGCAAGATTTTCATTAAAAATCATGCGTAACTCTGCACCATCTGCGTCTTCATCATTAGCCATCGGACGAAACTTCACTAGTCTTGTGTACATAGTCTCAGCTCATTCGGTTCGTTTCCGATTGCCCATCACTTCCAGGTCAGTGTAAAGGCGCTTCACTCGGACGATACCGCGCTAAGATAATCGCGCACATCGTCTGAGCGTCAGTTTCCTCAGGGTACAAGGCCATCGCCTCGGCGACCTGAGCCTCCGGGAATATACCAGCCAGGTGGAAATGCATGCGGCGCCGCGCGTCCCAGTGTTGTAAGGCACCTTCGGAAGCTGCAGGCGACAGAGGCATGGAGTTTCTCATTCCTATCGCGCCCATCGCTCCCATTTGTCCCGGCGCCGGCGCACTGCCCACTCTGCTGGCCGCGGCGTGGCCGGGCCTCGCGTGTGGGGGTAGCCTCGGATCGCAGTTCGGATTCAGAGTGAGTTGTCGTTGCAGCTTTCTGTGCGGGTTAGCATCGGGCGGCGGTCCGGACTGTACGCACGGCTGTGACGGGCCGGGCATCGGCGGCTGAACTTGCGCGTAATCAAAGTGCGTAGCCAGGTCTGGTAACCTAGGAGCAGCAGATTGGGCGCGCGCTAAGGGTCTTTTGTCGACGGGTGCAGGCCTGCCCCCAGGAGGCAAGCTTACTGTGTGTAAATCTCTAGGTCGTAATTGCCTCGCACGTTCTGATAATCTTTCCGCTACGGATTTGTGCGGCCTGCCAGCGCGTTCGGGATGATGAAACTTGCATTTATTGCCGTAGGTACATTTTCTTCCGTAGGGACAAGCCGGAGGTGGGTCGGCACGCGTTGGAGGTGCTCTTAGAAACGCGTCTAAAGTCGGTCCGGATCGGCCGAGTGGGTCATCGGGAGGCATAAATCGGTCGTTGACAAATGAATACATGAGGAGACGTTCTTCAATTACTTTCCGGAACTCTGGGCTTTCGGTCGCGAGGTCTCGGTAGTTGTCATTGGAAACAACCACGCCATCTGTTTCTGCTGCTAGTTTAAGGATGTATCGGTCATCGTAGCAGATTAATCTTTTGCCACCTAAGAGTCTGCTAGGCGTGTACACTAGTACTCGTTCTCTTTCTAATCTTTCTAATGCGTCGCGTTCCGCTACTGGGTTGTCGGGTCTTGAGGCCTCCTTCCGCCATTTCGGGACGAAAGCAGTGATCTCTTTGTGGCCGCGCGCTCTGAACCATTCTACGCAAATCTCGATGCCTCGACACGAGAACACCTCTTTGTTTCCGTGGCTGTAAAAAAGGTAAAATAAGTTTCTTAAATTTGGCAACACTCTTTTATATTTATTTATTATAGAACAAATATTGTAAGAGCGCTTATTTTGTACTGTAAAAATAAAATATACTTCAAGTTCTATAGTCCAATTGTCACCATTCCATTTAAAAGGCTTCCTTCCTTTATCAAGTGCTTTGTTTATTTACACTGCTAATAAGCCCGCTTTTTGTGATTATATTTAAACACACGCTATGCAAGCTGTAATCTAGATGTTACCTCATAGCGACATTGCTGCCATCTATAACGATGTGTCGGAGGGGGGCGCGGTCAGGGGGCGGGTCGGGCTCCGCGGGGGGTGCGGGGGAGAGCGGCCGCTGAGGCTGCAGCGAGGCTAGCTTGATGAGCTCGGCTAGCAACTCGTTCCTAGGCGGGTCCGGCCCGAGCCTCTGTAGCGCTGTGCGAGCCAGTCGCTCTGTGTAACCCAGTTTCACTGCGAACTCGATCTTTGCCTAGACGAAACAAAATACAATCAGATTATAATGAGTAGGCACCTACAGTATCATCGCAATACAGTGTCCGTATAATTGTAACAATTACATTTCAAATCGCGTAAAAGTACCTAACAATTATTGATAGTACGGTATCAGCTTTTGCACGCTGAATACGCATGGTAACACAACTATTTTTTTGTATTAGATGACGTCTACTGCCGCTTCGCGTTCGGCATTAATCAATGACAAAGTTGATGTATGATAACCGTGAAAAGGGTTTAGCTAAGTGAATAAGAATAATCTTTATTGTAAACTGTTGAATGTATAAATTGTTAGGTATAATAAATTATAGTACTAACAGTTTGCCCTTTTCGGACGTACAATCATTCAAAAAGAATATAAAAACACAACAAAAGTAGTTAGTTGAGTAATTGGCACCTCAAAACTTAAACTACGGTGATTCACTAACACGTTAGACGAGATTCACTAATCGAGAAATATTCCTGATTCAAAAATACAAGTAAGCGTTAAAAAAACTTTCAGATTTAAAAATGTTGCGTGATGAATCAGTGCTAGTGACTTCATGAAAGGATTATAATTTCTTCTAAAAATTGTATTCACCTGATTGGGTTGCGGAGGAGGTGGTGTGAGGGTGACATACTCTGCAAACTCCGCAGCGAGGGTATCAGAAGGCGTGCGAGACGCAGCCCGATGCGCTCCTTCATCTTCGCACTCAGAGTCGTAGCTCGAGTCCTCGCCCCTCTCTCCGGACCAGCCCAGTGATGACTCCACATATTTCTGGAACAATCACAAATGTAGATTAAAGAACCGACGAGCTTGCATAGCAATGATGAGTGAATGAAGTCAAAGATGACAGGATCGTATCAAATGGAAATCTTTGTAGAAAACCTACTTAAATTCGATTCTACCATGATTGCATACTCTAGCCAAATTCGATGTGGACAAAATGTAAACAAACTATAACAATTGGCTAGTTCAGTAAGTTTGCATAATTTTAACATAACTCAATATTTAAATTACAATGACGCTAACCAATTAGCAAAATATCATAATTATTTTTACATAATGTCAGTGTTGTGTTGGCTACCAAAGTTTTGTTAGTAAACATTTCATTACGATTTTGGCTGGGCTGGGGTATGGGTCAAATGAATTAGCAATAAAATTTCAGTAAACTATAGTGCGCATTTACTTTCGCTGTTTGTTTATGAAATAGATTAACACATTTGCTATAAATTAGGTAACACTTGATTGAGAGATTAGATGCAGACATAAAAGGCATTTTCGCGACTGCGATAGTCTTCGTAGTACAGACCGCGCATAAAACCTATATTGAAGTACTCACCAAAAGTGAAAACAGTTTCTTTGATCAAAATAATAAAAACTACCTCCAGGAATAAGGTTACCTACAAGAACTACGTCGAGGTAAATTGGGTCATTATTATTACAAGAAAAAGAATTAACAAAAAATAAAAGATATATAAACATAAAATAAAAATAAGACAATACTACGACAAAATAAAATTGACGAAATAGTTGACAAAAAGAAAAAACTCGGTCTTGTAATTATAAACGTGTGAAACAATAGGTTTAAAATTGTCAATTCAACAACTTACTGTAAATGGAGAAGTCACAAAATTATGAAAACAAATCATAATTGAATTTTACAACAAATAGTAACACGAACATTCAAACCACAGAAATATAATTAGGTATATCCGCCTACGGGTGAGGATCTCCGGTTTAAATCCACCGTATAACTGCTCGAATGAAGCGCTTAACGCTGATGATTATCGATCAATAAGCAAATTTTACACGAGTACAAGCAAAGCCGGCTCAGGACAGGGTCATGAGGGCGCCGAAGCGGATCTACAGATGATCATTGACCTTTAGCGTGTGCGCAACTTCGAACGTACCGGTCGTAACTCATTATTCTACAAAATCCGCCAAAAATGTCCTCTACATCCTATGTGTATGTACATATTTTACATTATGAGAAAATCTCAGATTGTTAAGAGAATTTAACCCGCAAAATATTAGTAAGTCCGGTACAAGGTACAAGATCCGCCTCGAGACCCAGTTGGAGCAGAAACAAATTCAGATTTGTTTTAGATTAACCTAACCTTTATGACAAGTATGGCTGGCTGCAATCTTAAGCCTAATTACATCCTAGATATATTTATTGTTATTTCCTTTTTTAATTATCTGCAGAATCTCTAAATATACCACTTAGATACTAACAACTTATCGGAAAATAAGATGTACCTATTCAAGAATATCAGGTTGATCTGCATTTCAAAGTGGAATTTTGTTGCTGATTGGACGAACGAGACATTTATCAAAAACTTTTTTGAATACTGAATATTAAAATGCAAGTTGGCATTGACAAAAGTTCAGTAGGTCTTTGGGAGACAAGATCCGGGCGCGCTACGGAAGCGACCCGCCTACCTGCGTGAAGCCGGATACACACTTTCTAAAAAATATGGTGTGCACAAACAGCTCGTTCGAACCGATAGCGAATGAAGAATGATCTATGCGAGACATCAAACAAATACTTTTTGTTGTTTTGCTATTCAAACGATGCCGTGCATGCCGAGATGTCCATGCGATAGTTCCGTCTGCTGAATCACATTGTGGGTCGATGCGTCGCAAAAAGTATTCTAATGTTTTTTTAGATCTAATGTCATCTAATGTCTCTATCATCTACTTGATTAATTAATTGTTAACACAAAGTTATTCAACCACATGGAAAAACGTCGTCATGATATATATCATCATCATCATCATTTCAGCCCGTCTCCGCCCACTGCTGGGCATAGGCCTCCTCTTTATTACGCCATTCTCTCCGATATATATATATGTAACTAAAATCAGAATCCCTAGTAGTTTTTAATAACTACATACATACATATTATCACGCCCGTATCCCTAATGGGGTGGGCAGAGCTACAAGTAAGGATAAGAAAACTTGCAGCCACTTCTGATTTAAAGTCTAAGATAGATATGGTGAACCATGGTGACAGGTGATCAGCATATCGCCAGCCTATCAGTCCATCATTTTGGAGAGGATAATGGACCACCTATACCTATGGGCGACCATTTTTTTTTAATAACTAATGTTGAAGATTTAGGTAAGATTGTTGCTTAGACAGACTTGTTTTATAAAATAAGAAATGGGTTAAAAGATAAGAGGGATAACAAACATGACATGCGTCACAAGAGTTGTTTTCGAAACGAAACTAATAAACGGCAAAAAATAATTGCCCAATTTAAAAATAACAAGCTATTTTTTTCATATCCCTTACGTCACCTGAACGGGTGTTTATTTGAGGTAAATATATAATTTAAAAAACAAACATGAATATAATCGTAACAATTGGTAGGCCATCGAAAGTACCATGCCCATTCGTAAGAAGATTATTATTACTGTAATATAAGGAAAACTAACAACTTCAGTTCTACAATGGCAAAAAAGTAACCTGCTAAATCACCAAATTAATTTACCTAATCACTCTTGTTTTTTTAACCAATAGAGTTGGACATGTGGTAAGAATTACCAGATTGGTAGGTGTAGCACAGTCACAGTAGCACTAAAAAAGGAATTTAAGTTCCGAAAGGGAAAAAGAAGAGTCTAATTAAATTGGCGTAGAATAGACCTGAAGCAATGGGTTATATAGCTATATTATTTTATACCCTGCAACTTAACTGCAAACGATGATGATGACTTTGTGGTTTCAATGAATCATGTAAGTACCTAGGTATTTGAAACTCTCACATACGCGTACTACAAAGCGAGCTGGTAGACAGCTCAATCATAATGTGATTTCGTCTGCATAGAAAAATTAGCGTCATGATGGCGGCGGCGCCACCTCTCGTATTTCCTTTAATTTGTGGTAATACTTAGTACATGATGGGTTTTATTTTGTACCTTATGTGAAAATATTGGTACCTTAGCGAATTTTCAAATATCAGGTATCGAGAGGGTTCCCGCCAGATGCGTGCGTCGTGATGGCGAGACCACCATTTTTCTCAGAATTGCAAAGACGCAGCCATACACTGATAACACAGAAAATTAGTACATATTGAGTACTACCAGGACACAACTTTTTGAGCCTAGCACTTCAGTAGTTTCAGATAAAAATCAATTAATAGAACAGAGCAACGCAACTTAATAGGTACCTTTAAATTAAATCAATCCCATCAATATATTACACAATTTATATAATATAAAAGCTTGTTTACATGATATAAAATAAAATAAAGAACATTGCCATTCTTTCTATAGGATTTGGTCCAAATGCTGCCCAGAAACCAAAGTACCTGCAATGGACTCCCTGCCTTATGGCAACATCCTGGAATCAAACTATTTCAAAATAAAACCATGGTTTCCCAAAAATAAGGAGTTAGAAGATCACTTATATTATTTTGTATTTGTATTGTATGTGACGGCCTTAAATGTGGTTAGCCATAATGCTCATAGCATTCCTTGCACAATACCTACTTACTTAATTCGCATTGTCACTTAGCACCCAAATAGTTTGATGAATTCAATACCCACCTGCCGGTACCGTCTAAATAATGGGATACGATTGCAGTTCAATAGTTTTGCATCGGATTAGCATTATTTATTCTGCGTAGGAGGATAGGCGAGAAAAGTAACTAGGTACCTCCTTCGTTCTATTTTAGAGGAGTATTTTGGTGGTATCTAGATCAGATATTTGACCGTGTATTTTTACGGTTGTGGTTAGCCAGTGCGATGCAAACTAAGGAGCCCACAAAGTGACGTAACAGTAACGAGCTAAGTAGCACTGTCCTCGTTAGTCTCTATTAAGAACGTTACTGTTCACAGTTTTACATTTAGACTATCTGTACGTGCTTCGATCTTTGGGTTTCATTCGATTTCTCACGGCTTTTTGTGTTTTAGCACTTACATCATCGGACAAACTGTCCTCGTCTTTTGAAAGCTTACGATTAAATGAAAATATTTGCATTTTAACGTGTTTCAAATCTATTCGAGCCAGAAGCCTTAGAATCATTGATTTAAAAGTCAGTACATTATCTAGTTGAAAGCATAACTTACTATGTAAACAACTAGGCAATTAGTTATCATTTAAATACTCTTCCCATATTCATTTAACTGCGATAATAATGACGTCAATGTATTTATCTAATTTACTGGGTAGGCGTCAATAAAGGGCAAAAGTAAATTATGTTTCATGTGTTATGGGGGCAAATTAAGAAAAGGTTATCATTTCCGTGCGTCATGTTGCAAACTTTAGTCCTTGACCGTTTTGATTTGTTCAAAGTTCGCATTTTGTATTCTTGTTTTATCTTATCTTCATCAGAATTATGATAGGACAGATATCAGCACGGATCTTGAGCGCTTGGCAAAAGAATTGAGTTGGGCTGCAAAGTTGTAGAGAAGTCAGCGTTCTACACTTGCCTAAATAATAGCCAGACATTTATCAGGCAGGCATATAACATTGATCTTAGATAAAAGTACCGACCTAAAAATCCTACAAAATTGTGCAGCGAATTGGGAGCAATACGGCGCAATCACTTTACTCGTCTGCGGGTAAGCGAGTACAAATTGGTTCAGTTTGTAGAGGAGAAATTCTATCGGTGCTGGTTTGTGGAAGAGATAACAGCGTCCAATAGGGTGGTAGCGCTCCGGCTACGTAGATGCGCGCCACCTCGTACGATGTGGTGTCACGTCAGCGGCGAACAGGATGCGACCACGCGACACACTTTACCAATATACACATACATGGTCCGTATAAGACACATCAATGCACACAAACAATCAGTATCCATAACAATTTGTTGTCTTGATAACAGATCTGAGCTTCACTAAAGACATTGACGTGCCGTATCATTAAAGAGCGATATATTCAACGTTCAATGATGATACTAAAGTACTTTTACGTTTCAAGGTGGAGAAGTTGTTCAAACGTTTATGATGCTGGACACAAGAATTATTAATTATCTTTCACGTGGCTGTGAATAATTCTGACGTAGCTGATCCTGTATTGTATATTTAATGAGCAATGACATCATGGACCGCGGTCTTATAAAAACAAGATTAGACCTTCACGAAAGCCGTTCGCTCGACAGTGCAAGGGAAAAGCTAACTCGCTACAATAAATTGGTTTTGAAGCCTGTTTAGAAGGTCCTATGAAAATGCTTTCAGACGATTTCTAATAATATAGCTTTTACTCTAACCCATAAAGTTTTGGAACATTATGCGGGCTTTCTCGAAAACAAAATTACTCGTAAAAGCTCTTTGATTATTAATCTAAGTGACGTATCGAAATCAAATAAAGCACTAGGTTTTTACGACCACGAGCAAATAAAAATCTTCCGTTTAAATAAATTATGAAGACAAACACGAAACTTTTGAAAATCATTACCTTACCTACTTACTGAATGTATTTTTTATTTGTGGTTTTATAGCTTTTAGAGTCGTAAATATTGATAGTACCTACAGATTCTTAAGATAAGTAAGTACCTACCTAGCTACTTTATAATGATTTGTAATAAAACGATTATGTTAAGTATTTTTTCTCAATGAGAGCAAGTTTAGGTAATGACAAATTATCAATTATACCGTCATGGCGCGTCATAGGTATGTATAATATATTATAATAGATGGTACCTACTATTCTCGGACTGTGGATTAACAGAATACAATAACACGAGTTGGAAAAATTTGCATCTATGACGTCAAAGCGATTCGTTATCTGATAAATTGAGTTTTTTTGGAGATTCTATTCTTGTCATCACCAACCACCACAAATGGGCCCCAAATGGCGTCAATATCGTTTCTCTGACAATTCAACTAATACCTATTGACATTCATTACATCAGAACATACCGGATACAGCTGATACGTTTCAACATTAGAAGGTTGCCGAGCCACTCTTTTAATCATCAAAAAAAAGGTTATTTGACTTTGCTCGCAAGGTTTTGTTTGAATTGAACTAAATACAAAGTTGTCCATTTTGGTCCTTCTAGCTGGATTTTACAGCAATGCGTGCAAAAAAGTAAGAAAAACTAATTGCAGTTATTACGAGGGGTTTCCCACGTGTACTAAAGAGTTGGTAAGTACTTCATTTCGAATTGAATGAATGGAAAGTGACACGATTTGTAATGCTGTTTGTTTTTGCGAAACATCCGTGTGGGCAACGTAACCTTCGCTCGATTAGGAGTCATTGCTGGCTCGGCTGGATTACCTTTGGAAAGTTTACCAGACCAGACTATAGAAACAGTCCACTCCTACGTTGCTGAAATATATCTTTTCATAAATCAATGTTATTTATTAGGACTTTTAAGATTTGCTTAAATTACCCAGCCATTATGGTCAAATAACCAAATACTTGTTCTAAAGCAGGCGGAAAACAGGAAAACCTACACAGTTTTTGGAAGCCTGTTATCTATCTAATACATATCCGTGATTAGATATCGTAGATAACGCACAGTATAACTAGGGCTGCACGAGGTGGAGTGAAAGTAAACAGACGAGCGCTGCTACGACAGTTCGGTGCAACTAATGAAGACACAGTAATTAATTTCACTTGCTTTCACAATACAAAAACAACATAATCTCACGACGCATACCATAATGACACTCTCTATGACGACACATCAGACGTTGAAAACATAATTCCTCCGAAGATGAAAATCTCAATCATAATAAAAAAAAGCATTGCATAGGACGTTCGAGCACTGCCCACAGTAATTAGCATACCTACATGACGTTAACTAACCGGCTCTACTTCCGGGATCGTTATATCGGCGGCTGAATGAACATCATAACAATGCTACGCAAAACCGCAGTGTGAAATTCGAGGCGACATCCGCAAAGGATCGGACGCCTCTCGTGACTTCAATGTTTCTAGTTTACCTGGGAGTTGTCAACCGCGAACATAGTATCGTGTTAGTGCGTGCGAGTGGCGCATGGCATGGCACTCGCGTTCGACGCGGGTGTGCTCCGCGAGAGTACTGAGTACAGCGCAGCACACCTCCGCGGTCCACGCACGCCCGCAGAGTGAAGGGGAAGCGGGCAAGCGGGGCACCGCGAGATCCGGGTTGCGACTCGTGCGCCCACTGCACCAGCGGCCCCCAAACAAACGTCAGCCCCGCGATCCGCTGACCTCTGCCGCTTAATATCGTATCCAACACCGACCATATCACAGGAAATCATTTGGAGAATATCACACTTTTCCTTGATTTGTTCTTCATTTTTTAAGAAGCTACGATTTTGCGACTTACGCTGTTTTCTATGTAATTAGAATTCTTAGAAGCAGTCTTTCTGGTGTTTAATAACGTTGTTTTATTATAATAATAGTATTTATCGTAATATAGTATGTAGTTTCCCACCAGGCAGACAGGCAAGATAAAGAAATTGCGAGACGCACTGAAAACGCCTGGAGGAGCGTCTGGTTGATGAAAGAGCTCATAATGAGAGACCTCCTATTAAAACTAAAGCGCAAACTCATGGCCATGTGTATCCGTCCCGTCCTTACCTATGGCTCTTAAACTTCGTCTTTGAGTGCTATCCAAAGATTCAGACTCAAGCTTTGCCAACGGGCGATGAAGCGTAGTATCCTAGGAGTCAAACGTACTGACCGCATCCGAAATACTATAGGTACTGCGCCCCAAAACCAAAATCGCCGATGTAGGGGAGAAAGTCACGAAACTCAAGTAGGACTGAGCCGGCCATGTCTGCCGCATACTAGGGGATCTGTGGGCCAAAAGCACGACTACGTGGAGCCCTGATAAAGGGAAACAGCATCGCGGCAGACCACATATCATATGGCGGGACAAGCTATAAGCCTACGAAGGGAACTGGCAGACGGGGGCGTTAGATCGTCGTGACTGGCGGAAATGGGGGAGGCCTTTGCCCAACAATCAGACAACATGGGCTAATAGTAATAGTATTTTTGCAGTTTCTTATAATTATACCTAATATAATTTATATGTATGATTACTATGTTTGCCATTACAATATTGACGTCAATGCAATCACAGGAAGTAGCTTTTAAAGTAATGCCTTTGTTATTAATTGCCTATTAAATGTTGTGAGGTTTTTATCTTTCTCAGTAAAGCCATAAGGAACTAAGTAAAGTCACCCTTAGCCAAAAAGTATGTTTGCAATTTACAAAAAAATTATTATTATAGCCTTTTAACGGATCGGTATTCATATTTTATAAGTCATAAGATAAGTCAGTCAGTAAATCATTTTTTTATTGTATCTTATCATACTCAAGGTTCTCAAGTGATGCAAATTACAAAAAATAGAATAATTAAATTTGGAGCTAGCACCTTATTATTTAATAGTGACTAAGCCACCGTCAACTTTTAATATTATCGTATCTATTGATTTGATGCCATCCTACAACCCAGGGGCAAGTTGATATATGGAGGATGCGAAAAGCATAAATTTTAGTCAAGACAAATCTTAAGATAAAACAGTTATGCGTAAAGATAAGTCTATTTAGTAGGTAGGTATTTTGTGTGTTAGGCATAATTAGCTTTTTTATCTTCCCAAGATTGCTCTTTATAATTTGCTACAATTTGAAACACCGCATTAAAAGATTACAAATGGTTGTTAAGTTAACTTGTTTAAGTTATAACATTCATAGCTTTAAATTAAAATCAATGGAACAGAATCACTTACTTTACTTGTCATGTCACTAGTTCTTTTAAACAATGTGGTGAAAGGACTTAAATTACACCTGAAAGGCTCCTCTAATGCACTTTGATGCAATGTTTAAAAGGTTTTACAAAACCAATTAAAAGAAATCATAATTTAAGAACATTATACCAGATAGATGTTGAATGCCTACCTATACGACCTATTCTTATAAATGTTTAAATAATTGCCCAGTGTTAAAAAGTATCATCATCATCATCATTCTCCTGCCCCTATTCCACTTAATGTGGGGTCGGCACAGCATGTTCCTTGGATCATGCTGTAAGAGTTTTGGCTATGGTGTTTTATGACTGGCCGCATGCCTGACAGCAACCCTCTTTGAGAATACTTGCTTGTTGTATCTCATCATGTTGGAGAGGATACTATCCCTTAGTCGACTTAAGTGAAAGTAAAGTGTTAAAAAGTATATTAAGTAAAATTGTAAACAAGTCACACAGGGTTCTAAGTATTCCTAACAGTGTAACTACAAACAAGAAAACCTAGAGCAAAACTAGATAACAATAAATTCTTTGTTCAAATATTATAATCATAATCTGTATTCATAATCACATTTATCATATCACATACCTGTATCCGATTAACTAGTTCCCGAGAATCGAAGCTCCCATCTGCTGGGTTCAACTTGAACAACACGTTGAAGTACACATACTCGGGCTTTTCCTTCGCGACAATAGTTTTGTTCTCCGTAAGCGTGACATAATAAAAAGTTTCCACCAAATTGTGATACTTGGAATAGAATTCGTTTATACAAGAACGCGGCACTGCAACTATTAAATCAGTATCGTGAGACATTCTCGTGTCGTGGCAAGATTTAAAAAAAACTATGCCAATTGCATTGCATAATTTCGTATCATAACAATTTCCAAAATCACAATCACAAACTCGAGAAAGAATCGAGACAGACAAAAACAAAAGTTCAGTCAGCAAAAGACGAGTAAGACGACCTACCTACCTCCCAATTGGTACCAATGCAATGAAAATGAAGTCGTGATTTTTGTGACAGAAAGTAAATCTAGACGTCTATCTGTCAGATGAGATGTAAGTTGTCAAGCATAGCCCGAGTGTCCTTTGACAACGACAGATTATCAGAATAGGTATTAGTGTTGTGGCGAATCATTAAAACGAACTATTCAAATACTCACTAGGTAATCGAATATCGTGACTAGTAAGAACCCTTTTTTAGGTGCATACTCACTTTATTATATAGAGGATGAACAATCTACAAACTACATTGTAAGGAAGTTCGTTCGAACAAATCTAACACTACTAAAGTATTATACGTAATGACCATTTTTAATGTCAATTAGTTATAGTAACTACTAAAAGTACCTACTAATAATAATTACATTGATAGCTATTGTTTATAAATATTAAATAAATTTTTAAAATACAAATAAAACAGATGCCCAATTAAAAACTCAACCTATACCTTGTACACATCCCTGGATTATGTTCACCATATCTTGTATTATTGATCATGTAAAAGCCACTCTCTCCTCCTTCTTCCAGGCTTGAGACTGGCATCGAGAAATCCCCGTGGCGGAGTTATGTGGCATTTTAGTTATTATATTTACAGTGGAAACTGAAACAACAATAAAATAGGTAAGTTAGTTTGTTAAGTTCTGATCACAAGATTTCTTTTAAACATTTAGTGAGTAGGTTAAAAATTTAGAGCCAATAAAACTACGTAATCAGTATTACTATATTGACAGAATTGCTTGCAATGAAATAATTTAAACAGGTGCCTTCTAACTTATTAGGATAATAGATTAATATCTATTATCCTACATAAGTTAACACTTATCTTACCACATTCTATGACGAAGGAAACACATATTCCTAGTGTTATACTTTCAATTGATTAATAATCATCAGACTCCGAATCAGACGGAGAAATATTTTCACGATTATGTAAATTTGATCGTTTTTTCTTGTTTTTCTCTCGGGTTCTATACATTTTACTCTCATCAGCACACTTCGTCGTTATGCTTGTTCTAAAAAAAGAATTGGTTATTATTAGTTAGCTTTATCTAGGTAGGTATAGAATATATTTAATTAATATAATATTACGTATGATAAGCATACCTGACAACATTTTCTGGTACACGGCAGCGCTCGACAACTGTTTGTACAATATCATTTACTAATAACGGATCCAGTCTTTTCTTTGCTGGCTTATTTGGAAATGCTGGCGATGGTTTTCCAGTCAAAGAATGAGTAGCTAACATTCTGAAAGCAAATAGATAATTATGAATCAGTACAGCAATTGACATGGATTGAGAATTAAAGGAGTCTTTTGGAAGCGTGCTAAAATCTTTTCACCACATTGGTATGAAAAAGCTGAGTGATACAAATAGTAGTAGGTAGGTACTATTTGTGTGTGTAAGTAGGTACGTAGGTAAGTAGTAAGTACTTACCTACCTACTTACAACACCACAACACCAGGGTTTATACATTATATTGATACAATCGATCGAAAAGCATGCAAAGGAGTCAGTGTCAGTAAAAAATACAGCTGAGGAGATAATTGCACCGATGCTGACATTTAGTCAATGTGCCATTTACCTAATCTTAAGATAGTACCTGCGTGAAAATACTGCTGTCAGCAACTTTCGAGTAGCGCTGGAATATGAATTCCAGTTGATTTGTTTCAATAACCTTGATGGTACTCTAGCGTTTCCATCACCGATCGGCACCTATGTAAAATAATTGGAAAGAGTTAGAAACGTTGAGACTTAAGCCGGGAATACAAACAACATAATATAAATGAAAAACACGACATGCTTACCATTTCGTAAGAACATTTGTTGTGGTTTGTTAAAACGCCGCCACCGTTGTACAGAACATTTTTGTTAGTTTGACGAATATGGCTATCACTAACTGAACTGTCGAACTCCGATGGACGTATACATTTGAATTCATTTGTAGTATCCATACTATCTACGTCCTAAAATAATAATAATAATAATAACAACGTTACTTTTGGAATTAAAAATAAGTATTAAGATTATGTTCCTATCTACTGTATAAAATTATACACACCATCTCAAAGTCAGGATCCTCTTCATTATTTTCATAAGAAACGTCTAGATCAGCTGTTTTATAACTAGCTTCACCCATTGATGGATCTAGTGAAGTTTTTAACTGAGCTTCTAATGATTTTATCCGATCACAGAGGTTTTTTATTGTGGTTTCCATCAGCTGGATGTTCGAACTGAAATATTTTTCTTCAGTCTGTGTTTCTGCATCATGATACCTTTTTCTTTCAGTCGTACAAGTCGCTTCTAGATCTGCTTCAATGCAAAGTGGTGAGTGCTTGTTCCAGGAAATTCTTTTAGCAACATTTCTTGCATGCGATCTTGATTGTTTGCATTCTTTCCGAGGTCCACTAACTCTGTTTTGGTTTTGGGTAGTATTGAGCGAAACGTTTGATGCTACTGATGGGGGTAATTGGGTATTTTTCGCATCTCTTCTACCATGAAACTTATTTTTATCCTGAAAATAAATAAAAAAAACGTAACGTATAACGTAATTTATTTGATAAAAAGAATCCAACATTATAAAGAAACAATTGGAACACGTTAAAAACAGCCTTAGCTAACTTAAAAACTGTATTGCAGTTTCCAGCGCCCCCTCCCAACGATCATGATTTACCAACGATTAGGATCTAAACACTTACCGGAATATCAGAAGAAATAAAACAGCTCAAAATTAATTTTGCTGCCTTTTCTATGTCTTCCTTACTATCCGTGTCTCGCCAACTTGCATCTGTGTATTAAATAATAATGATTTTCAGTTTTTAGTATCTATAGTTTTACAGCACTAGGTAGGAATATTACAATTCCTTTACGATCGGAACATCCAACTTCAAACAAAAGCTGATGATAATAACTAAAAGTAACTCACACGTGCCAGCGATTCCTTCCGGGTTTATATTACTTTGCAGATCTAATAAAGCTTGTGCAGCATCATAATCTGTGTTCTTAGCACCACGTCGCGCACCCACATTGATGATTGACATTTTCAGTACATAAGTAACTAATAACAGAATAACGACTTTTTTTTAGGAAGGATACCCAAGTAGCATTATATAGTATGCAACTATCGAGTTTTACATGTTACGATTACGTAAGTAGGAATCTAGAATTTCCACACTCAGAAAACACTTTATCAAAGATATTCGCTTCCAACCACAACGAACTTCTAAAGTAAACTAAGTAACAATTGACAAAATCATTTGTTAAATACTGCTTAGCTGACCATAAAATAAAACACCACGCTATGCGTTACAAAACTTAGCATCAGGTAGAAAAATAAATCCTATACAATTCACTAGCTAGGCCTATTATCTTTAACTCCTTTTGTTTGTAATTTGGACACTGCAGCAGTTTCGTTGAAACGAAACAATTCGAATAGTATTAGACAATACAAATCTTATTGTGTTTCAGTAAGAACAAATTGGAAAACTTGAATGTCAAAGATTGTCAGTTAGGTAAATAATTTTACACTACCTGCTAAAAGTTTCAAAAACCACAGGTAAAATTAATAAAAATAGTCCCTTGAATGAGCATTGCACTGACTTTGATTTGTTATTGTTTGTTTATTACCTACAGTTTTTGTCTATAAAAACTTTAATAATGTTATTGAGACAAAGTGTTGAAAAGGCAACAAAATTTGGCACTTATCTAACCTTACATTATAAACAAGTTGGTACCTAACCTAATTGGAAGAATCTGCTTATCGACATTTAAAATGATCATAATGATTACATTTCATTTTCAATGCATGAATACATTTTGAGTTAGTAGGTAGTTTGGGTTAGTACTATGGTTGAGAGCTTACAGAAGTTAGTAGGTATGTAGGTAAGGTACCCAGAGTACCCACGTAAAGATAGAAACTCACATTTTAGCATGACATCTATCATGTTGTCTTAGGTAGGTATAACGGCCTTAAATAAAATCCATGTTGTTCTAGGGCATAATAAACATAATTAATGATTTGCTTACGAACTTTCGTAATCTAAGGTAGGTGTAAATCTTATAATTTATAAATGCGAAAGTTTGTGAGATTGTGACGATGTGTCTGTGTATGTTTGTGCCTCAATTACGCTATAACGGCTGAACGGATTTGAATGAAACTTGGAATATACATAGTACATGGTGCTTGTGCTAGAATAATGTATAGGTATGACGTGAGCGAAGCCTCGGGCGGCAGCTAGTGCTATATCTAATAAAGCGAATGCTTTATCGTAAAAATCCTACTCGTCAGTATAATTACATTATAGTACTTAGTAAGTAAGGGTTTGCCTGTTATTACATTGTAATATTGTACAATATTACGGTACCTAATTTTGTACCTATCAATATTCTACCTACACACCTATATTATGTTATAACTAATAATCTATATTACCCAGGTAGGTACCTAAACAAAACAAAAATTATTATTGAGGTTTATTGCAGTGTCTTCTACCTATTCAAACATTTTTTGTCTATTTCTATGTTAGGGTGCACTTTCGTTAGGGTGCTGTGATTATAATACTTTGGGGTTTTTATACCTGCGTGCTGCTATTAACCAAGGTTCTACTAATACAGTATGATTTCGTAGCTTCTAAAGCACGGTCAGATACGCACAGTTTAAGTGAAATATTTTTCTGTTTAATTTTATTTAAAGAGGATTACCTAAGCAAATATGTCTGGACGAGCGTGGCTTTTAGTGGAATGGGTTGACGAGAAGAATATGATTCCTTCGTATGGTATAGTAAATGTTGATACTAAATGCTTCAAAGAAAATGATCTCCAACCCGGGAAAAAAATATTCATTAGTTTGAAACTCAACGAACCACGCCGCGCACAAATAATACGAATTTCAGGTTAGTTGGTTTTTTATTTGTTATGGTTATTTATCGATTTCATATAAAAATGTAATGATGTAATGAACTTATTTTAGAAAGAAAGAGTCATGTCCAGGAACACAAAGAATTTCTGGAACGACAGGATCAACAAGTTAAAAATGTGCTGCAGCTATGCATGCGTACAATAAAGGAAATGAAGTCGGAGCAGGTAAATATAATATGTCCGTGTTCTTACACACTATCTCAGTGATTTTTAACTTTATTACTTAATTTTTTAGTATCCCAGTTCAGCGGAACGGAATAACAGCATCGGTATTCAGCATAACAAAAGCCAGCAAAACAATTTACCTCACATTATACCTGCTTACAGCGAAAACAGTGCCAGTGATAATGACTCTGAAGTAAGTTAAAACACAGTGGATAGTCAAAAACAACATAACATTTAGGTAGTGCATAATCTTAATTTGTTAACTAGACAGATACCTAGATAATGATTTTGGTGTTAAAATTATCCATATTATAATAATGTTTATTTTTCGTTTTAGTCAAGTCAAGTAGTTCACCATGGTAGAAAAGAAAAAATGAACCTAAAACGTGCTTCCCACCCTCAGAATACAAAAGCGAACGAAACGAACAGCTATCACAAACGACCAGTTTATAGTCCTGTCGTAAACCATAGACGTCGCTCAGTTATCAGCAGTACTCCTCTGCCAGGAAATCGACCATTGGAAAATATAACTCTTTGTTTTGATCAAGGAACGCAGACAGACAACACCTTTCTACAACCACCTTTAGCTAAAATAGAAGAAATGGAAACGGTTCTTAAACAATTATATGGGCGGTTTCAAGCTTTGGTTATGAAGGTGAACAACCCCAATGCTTCTATAGATTTGTCAGAGCCTGAACAAAACGATGTTCCATACACGGAGCCAATTTATAATGGAGTTTGGGAACTAAACAACGTCACCGACGGTGTCGGAGTAGGGAATATATTGGATACCAATAACATTGATGAAGTTTATGACGATAATGCTCAGTCTGCCAACCATAACTTGGATTCTAAAGCAACTGTAAATGTTAAAATGGAGGGTGAACGGCCTATCAATAACGAAAATCCGATGCACGTTCGAAGAATGTCAGCACAAACTACTGGGACTGAAATGGTAATTTTTGTACCTAGCTACCTTTATAAATTATTTATTAAAACCACGAATTTACTAATCAACTCTTATTAATAATTATATTTACTTAACTTGCAGATATCTATTGGAGATGGTAAAGCTACGGTACCTGAAAGACTGTACAATGATATTGATTGGAATTCCTATACTACAGCGACAAGACAACTGTTGCAAGCAATATTCCCTCGCAAGTAACTATAAAGTTGTATTAAAAGTTTTTTTATTACAATGTTAACATTGATATTTTTTTATTTATGTAATTGTTTTTGTTTAGGGTACTAGCAACACACTCTCTTACGGGAAAGCCTTCTCCTGCCCATCTGCATAAGCCACCGAAGAAACTCTTAGATCCAGTACTTGTAGACGATATTGTAAAGACAGTGTCAGTGCGCTGTGGGGTACCAAAAAATCTTGTGAGGTATGCAATACCGATTGTTTATACCTACTTTGTACAGAAATAATTTTATGATGAGACAACGAGCTGATTAGCAGGGAATAATTTATTTCTTCCAGAAATAGCATAACTGTTAAGTGTACAGACGAAGCTAAACTGTATCGTAATCGACAACGACACCGGCAAGCTCAAATTGAACTTCAGAAGGAAGAAAATATTCTACCTTCTACAACACCATCTTCAGACGAATCTGCTAACTTAGTTCCATAAAAATACAATTAAGTTACGATAATTTGTAATCATTAATTTTTTTCTACCATTCCTCAATCATTTTTGATAATAAAACAGTTTTAAGTGTGTAATAATTGTATATTTTTTACCATAGCAAATCGGACAGGTAAATTATTAAAAATGTTTTTTTCTCAGATAATGTTTTCTTTCTGGCCTTCGCAGTAGGTACTGTAATCCAATAATCGAAACTTCGTTCATTTCCTTCGTTCAGTGGTAGTATATTGAGTTTGGCTATAGTCTTACTTATATTATAAATGCGAAAGTTTGTGAGTTTGGATGTTTGGATGTTTGTGCCTCAATCACGCCTAAACAGCTGAACGGATTTGAATGAAACTTGAAATATACATAGTATATGTACTGGATTAACATATAGGCTATTTTTTATCCGGATACCACGCGAGCGAAGCCGCGGGCGGCAACTAGTAATATATAATTTGCTAGTTGCTACCTACATAGTAGTACACAGTGCTAAGGCACTTTACTAAGGTAAAGCAGGTAATACAAAGTACATCAGAACATGAAATAATACATTGTATTCATGCACGCGAGGTTGTATTCGAATCTATTCGAGTAGAGTGACAAATAGTATCTAACGACATCCCGCCATCACTAATAGTTGTGATGACGTCATGTCCACAACTTGACTCCGCTGTCACTGTCACTATTTAATCAATAAATAGTGACAGTGACAGACACAGGTACAGGTTTGGTAGGTAGGTATTTAATTTTTGAGGTTAGATCGTATCGTACGTACGTAATAGAGCATCGAGAGTGCATGTAAATTATTGAGATTAATATAATAGTTTATTTTAACTATGGAAGATTACGAAGATTCAGAATACGTGGCTTCAGAGCACGACAGGCTGATCAATGCTGTATCAAAGTTGGATAAAACACAACACATCACCGAGCCTACTCGAAATGAACCAACAAATTCAAGCTCTGAATTCAATTTGATCAAAAGATCAAATAAATTGAATTTTGACAGTGTTGCGAAAGTGTTGGGAGATACAGCTAAACATGTCCAGATAAGTAAAAAACTGAAAAAGACCCAGGACTCTTCCAGAGTGTTGCCTAAGCCATTGGAGAAACCTCAGGCACAGCGTATCAAGCGTGCGACAGGATATGAAGCGACGAAAAAGAAAATAGGAAGATGGGACCCCGTTGTCGCAAGAAGTCGCACTGCTGAGTATGTGGTATTTCCAATAAAGCAAGCAGAAAGTAAAATCAAAAGCAAAACGCAACCAGGTACTGGTACTTTGAGACGATTTGAGTTGAAATCAGAGTTGGAAAAAGAATTGGATGAAGTCGATCCCCCTGCTTACATAGAAGAGGAATTAGAAGAGGAAAAAACATATCCAATGTCTTATGAAGAAATGGTAGAGCATAGACAAAATGCAGCTAAATTGAGGGCACAGCAGTCATATAAAGAAGCTAAGGCTAAAAGGCAAAGCAAAATAAAGAGCAAAAAGTATCACCGGTAAGTCTACAACATACATTCTAGTCTAATCATCTAGAACTACTGTAGTAAACTAATTCACGTTTTTTTTTAATTTCAGTGTACTGAAGAAAGAAAGGTTGAAGTTACAACTAAAGGAATTTGAAGAGTTACAAAAAACAGATCCAGAGGAAGCTCTTAAGAAGTTGGAATCCATTGAAAAAGCCAGAGCCTTAGAACGGCACACTTTGAGGCACAAAAACACTGGAAAATGGGCAAAGAACCTTATGATCAGAGCAAAATATGATAAGGATGTAAGTTACCATAATTTGTACATGTTTTCATGCTGTCTATTTATCTAGTTGTAAATAATTTTACATGCATAATGTTTTCAAGTTTAATTAATGTTTGTTTTAGACTTTTGTTAAAACAGCTCAACGATAGGCGATTGGTGACATTTGCTCAACTTTAACATAATTTACATGTATAAAATCTTATTTATTATAAATATTCTTCTAGGTAAGACAACAACTGGCTGAACAGTTGGCAGTCAGCAGAGGATTGACCCAGAAGACGCAAGATGTTGAGAGCTCTAATGATGATGATAGTGCTGATGAAGGTGAAAACATACCTGACATGGCCCTTGCTCAGGATCCTATGAACCCTTGGATGATGAAACAGTCAAACAAATCAAACATCAATGCAGAATTTGACTTTGGATACAAGAAATATGTCCAAGATAAAATGGCAAAACAAAATAATGATAGTGAAAGTGATTTAGACGATGATGGTACAAAAAGTGACAAGATTTCTAGTGAATTGAGTATTTTGAGACAAAGTATAAATAAAATGACTCAAAATGTAAGTGATATCACAGATGAAATTAATATTTTAGAGGAAAAATCCAATTCACAATCCACAGAACTCTATGAAGAAGAGGATAAACAAGCTGATGATAAAGTGTATAATACTAAAACAAAGGCCAACAAAAAGGAAAAGAAAAAGTCGGCTAAGAATAAAACCCAAAAACTTTCCAAGCCTAAAGTTACCAAACTATTAGCAACTTCAAATTGGGTTGTAGAACCAATAGAAAACCCTAATGAAAATACAGAACCTATTGACATTACAACAGCTTTTGATTCCCTGGAAAACACTGTTGCAGGAAAAGTGGAAAAAAAATTAAGGACTTTGAGAAATCAAATAGAACAAATGGAGAAAAGTTCCAAAGAAAACAAGAAGAAGCAGAATGATAAGTCAGAACCTGATAACTTAGAATACTTGAAGCTCAAAAACAAGAAAGTTAGACCAGTTATTGATGAGGAACTAATAGAAACTGATTCTAAAAATGAACAGGGCCCAAATGATATTCAAACACAAACCAAAATCCTAAATGCAGCTCCATCTGTGCAGGAATCTGGTGACAACAACATTGATCCTAATAGATTCATTGCAGTCAAACCAAAATTCCTTAACACTGCATTGCCAGGAGGTGACAATGCACTGGATATCCTTGATGATGATGATGAACAAGTGGTCCCAAGAGTAAACATTGAAGAAGTCTTTGAAGAGGATGATGTTGTGGCCAGTTTTAGACAAGAAAAAGAGGATGAGGCAAATAAGGATAAACCTCAAGATGTTGACCTAACCTTACCAGGATGGGGCAGTTGGGGAGGAAAAGGTGTCAAGGCACCTAAACGTAAACGGAATAGATTCATTCTCAAAGCACCGCCGAAAATGCCGCGCCGCGACGAAAACAAAGGCGGTATCATTATCAAAGAGTACAAAGACCCAAAATTGTCCACTCATAAAGTGAAAGAAGTTCCTTTCCCATTTGAGAGTGTGAAAGATTATGAAGCTTCTATTAGAGCTCCGCTAGGTAACACATTTATTACTGAAAAGGCTCATAGGTCATTGATCAAACCTAGTGTAATAACTAAGGCTGGAGCTATCATCGAGCCTATGGATGAGGATGAGTTGTTATCAAAGAAGAATAGGTTTGTAAATGATAATACTATGAAAGTGTTGGGAATTAAAATAAAGAATTGAATTGAGATTTTGGTTTTATTTTAACTTAATTTAAACTTATCTAAATACCAACACGCACAGGGGGAGAGACCAGTATTACACCATCTCCTCTTACAAATAGCATAGGAATGTTTCTTTTGGTTGTTCTATAGACCTCTTCATATGTTTCTTCATCAATTTCCACTGTGGTTATTGTTTCTTCTGCATCACCAAGTACCATGTTCAGATGTTGATCATAAGCCTGGGGAAACAGATATCATTTATAAAGAAAATAGATAGGGGAGGTAAAGGAAACCTGTCCTGCTAAAAATTGTGTACTGTATGTGTAAAGAATTTTTTTTTTACATCTGTTTTCTTGCTATCTGCTTTTCTGGGCATTGAGCTAGAGGTTTGTGATTTGCTCCATCATTGGCATGCTTGAAATAGGCCCAATGGCATATTCATATGGTCACCTATTCTAGTTTGGCTTATGTATTTGAGGCTTCTGGGGTCGAGACCCCAGGTCCGTGGGGCACGGGTGCCCACTGCATTTTCAAAATTCTTACAGACCATCTGGTCGAAGCAACACACAATCTAAGAGCTGGTTTGGCTCAACAGATCAGAATTGCCATTCAACGTGGCAATGCAGCCAGCGTCTTAGGAACGCTTATACCTTCTGGTGAGCTGGATCAGGTAAGCTATCTCATATACCGTTGTAATAAACAGCCTTTTCAATATATTTTGAAAAATATAATTTACAAAATACAAAAGAAACAGTCTGGCTATTAAAGGCCGTTGCAAACGGTGTATAGATAGCTCACCTGATCCAGCTCATATATTTTGAAAATTATATTTGTATTAGTTGTAAGTTTATGTCTGTTAATAAAGGGTTTTTAATTTTTACTAAGAAAATAAAGGTTATATGTAAGTTCATAAGAAGGCATGTACCTACAATTTATTATAACATTTTTAGTTTTCTCTTAGGTACATACCTACTATCTACCTATAAATAGATTATTTTAGTTCTAATAAGAAACACCTGCTTACATGTAGTTTTCCCCGAAGCTCACGTTCATTCCTCATCTTAACGTAAATTCTTTCATCCAAACTGAGTCTAATCAGATCCAGGGGCTCCTTTACAGTCATCACCGATACCTGAAAGATCATCTCTGTTCATCATCATGGGAAAAGGTGAGAGGTATACACAGCTCTCAATAAAAACAAACCTATCGGTCCGAGTGGTCTTTGGAGCAACCACATACATAGTGATCATTGAGCCAAAGGTTCGTACCCTTTTTGTCAAACGGCTAATAATGTTTCACAGCTTAATACTTACATTTTCTCCATCGTCAGCCATTGTAAAGCAAAATAAAATGCAGAGGTTTACGTTGCGTTGTAATGATAATCTCTCTTTCTCGTAATCCAATTAGCTCCAATCCAAATCTAATCTTAGAAAGAATGTAATAAATAAATAAACAAAACAAATACAACTACACGACGCTAACCGGCGGCAGCGATAGGTATGCAATAAATGCAAATGCAATGCAGCGATATTATTATTTTTAGGTTATCTGTCATGTCATCAATTGAGTGAGATTTATGATTCAGTCAGTGTCACCGTGTCAAATACCGTTAACGATAACGTCGGAAGTCGACCGAGGAGAGGCGAGATTGCCTGAAGTAAAGCGAAGTTCTTCATTACCATAATCCTACTCGTCTCGTCTCATTTTCGTGAGTAGTGTACTGGTGTCTCGGACTGGTGTACTAGCTTGTACTGGGCTCTTGACACATAAGTTGTGACTGTCAAAATATAGCGTAGTACTCTTTGGTCAAATAGTAACTAATAGTAATTTACTTTCTCTATGGGCAAAATAGCATCAACAAGCGCGGCGTGTCACGGTTTTGAGAATTAGATTAGATATTTATTTAGTTATTGCATTGAAAAGAAATGGTTCGTAGCGGGTAAGTTCGTGTTTTTAATTTTCTTCAGCCATAAATTTAGCGTTTTTTTCACAGCGCAAGTGTTTTATGAAATGTTTGTTTACAGGCGTGACCGCGATCGTGATCGAAGGAGGTCGCACAGCAGGTCAGCTTCTCCGGATCGTAAACGAAGGCGTTCTAGATCAAGGAGTCGGGACCGGCCTTCCAAGTCGTCCAAGAGAAAACGCAGCCGCAGCAGGGAGCGGGATTCTAAGCGGGATCGTAGTAGGGATCGTGACCACAGGGAACGAAAGAGGTGGGGTTATTGCTAAAGGCTCTGGAATACTTAGCCAGTTGCTTGCGTGTTTACATACTATACTTTACAGTAGTTGCTTACCTACTTACTAAAGTTTATCCAATTGGTTGGAGTAAAATGGTCTTATATTTACTAACAAAATATTTGTACAACACAATAAGTAATATGAACACCAAAACAACAAATTCATCTATCGTGTTATACCACTTCCATTCTCTAGAGCTGGAGGAGGCCTATGCCAAAACGCACACCGAATTGCGGGACATCCTATAGCCGCTCATTAAAAACGCAATTTTACCGCTAATCAATGTACCAAATTCGGAATAAAAGGCTTTATTATTATTATTATTACTTATTACTTACGAGTAGTATGGTAAATAACACAAACAGCAAAGCGGGTGTGATGTCCTGATCTCTTTCTTCATTTCTATAATGTTAATAATATTTCAGTGACAAACGAGATGAGAAGAGGAATGGAGGCAAGTCATCGAGAAAGAAAACCCCTGATAAAGAACGGTCTAAATCTAAAGAGAAGTCTTTGAAGGATCTGCAAGATTACAATATTGGATCTTCTGCTGACAAGGTTAGTAGGTTTCTTGTGTTGTTAGCGGCGCTGCGTCTTTTCTTTTATTTGGTCTGAGTTAAAAATTCATATCTTCGTTGGTGGAAACTTCATTAGTATCCTGTGGCCAAATGATTGTCTACTGTGATTTAAAAATTATATATCTTCATTGATAATAGCCTCAGTAAACCTTTTTCAAACTCTTAAGGAAGAAGAACAAATCCATCTTGAGGCGGAGATGCAAAAGCGTCGCGAGCGCATAGAACGGTGGCGCGCCGACCGGAAACGCAAGGAAATAGACCAGGCTAAAAAGGAGGTCCAGAAAGGCAGCATTGTGACCAGCATCCAACTGCCCACCTCCAAGAAATGGTCCCTTGAAGATGATTCCGGAGATGAAGCTGGGTTGGGTAAGAGTACTGAGTATTCTACTATTTTTTCATGAGCTCCCCCATTGCTGGGCAAAGGTTTGCTACTGTGACTCAAATGCATCCAGATTGTCACATCTCTTTCTGGGGCTGCCATGTTGTTTGACTTACCTTGGGCACCCATTGAGTGCAATTAAACCACATGACCTGCCCAGTCCCACTTTAAGCATGCAATCTTTCTACCTACGTCTGCAATTCCACTAATATTAAATGAATTTGTTGTGAGGATGTTAGTGCTATAATCACTTGAAATCAATCACAGGCTGGACCTGGATGAGACTTGCAATGGACCCAGCAATGTGTGAAGTCGGGTTGCAAATCAATCTCAATATCTTGAAAATATGGATTTTTTTTGTGGGTTTTATTTGCAATCAGTTTCACAACTATGAGCAAATGTTTTGTGGGTTTGGTGTCGGGTAGAGCACTCTCCTGCCATCCCCACGGCCAGCACTCTTCATTTGCAGTCATCCTTGAGTTGCATAACATCTTTTCTCTTGAGTCTCCTTGTGTATGAGGGTGTTGTCAGTTGCTGTGCCAGTTGATTTGGATGGTGTTGTAGCTTATTTTGATAAGCTTGAGCAAAAGTTTTGATCTCTTGAGCTACTGTGTTGATCTTAAGGATGTCATGCAATTCCGAGTTTCTTATAAACCAGGGAGCACGAGCTATGTTAAAATATGGATTTGAGGATATAATCATTACGTTGGGGATTGTGAATCTTATTTTTGCTCCTTGGAACTGATATTTGTTTATATCATGGTACTTTTGGGGTTAATCATCTTTGTTTTGTAAAGTGTCTTCACTTGAATGTGTGGTTATTTACTATTTTCTCTTCTTTTTAAGGAGATGACAGTGAAGCCAAAGAGAAACAAGCGGCAGAGGATAAGAAGATTGAGGAAGAAGAAATTGACCCTCTGGATGCTTACATGCAGGAAGTACAACAAGTAAGTTATAGAAAACAGCTTTTTGATATAAATAAATTACAAATGAAGAATGTAGTGAGATAGAATGAAGCGAAGAAGTATGTCAGGATTGTAGCAAATGGAGATCCGTGAACCTACCCCCTATGAGAAACGGGCGTGATTTTATGTATATGTTTGTAAATTACAAATGACAATATTTATATAGTAGCAACTATAATTTGTAACATTTGCAAATTAAACATTTTGAATTGTGCAGGAAGTTCGAAAAGTGAACCAGTTAGACCAGTCCAGAGGCATCCTCAGTGTGCCAACACAAGGTGGCACTGGGATTGTCATCCTTACTGGAACTGCAAAGAAGAAAGTCACCGAACAGAAAAACAAAGGTACATATTACTGAAATACCTCTATATTCATAGACTATCTATGTCGTCACATCAAACTATACTTGATGTGACCTGCATCTTTGCTTGTACCTGGATGAAATATATCCTAAATAGTATTTTATACCACAAACTTTATTCATTCCTAGTTTCATCCAAATCTGACGACCTCGGTGGAGTGGCGGGCGAGTGCTAGGCTGACACACAAGAGGCGCGGGTTCGATTCCTGCTACTAGATGTTGTAGTTTTATATAAGTATGGATTTACAAAAAAGAAGTATACAAAGTATTCTATCAGCCATCTGGTGCCCATAGTACAAGCTTTGTTTAGTTTTGGGTTAGATGGCGCTGTGTGAAAAGTCCACAAACAAAACAAATGTTTTGACTATATGTTTTCTTAGATTTATGGACGTAATTTTTAATCCATCTTGCAGGTGAATTGATTGAACAAAATCAAGACGGTCTCGAGTATTCATCAGAAGAAGAAACAGAAGATATAAAGGACCAAGCGGCGAATCTCGCTTCGAAACAAAGGAAGGACTTGGCTAAAGTGGACCACACTAGTTTGATATACCAGCCTTTTAGGAAAGCTTTTTATACAGAGGTAAGTATTTAGACTTCATTTTCAGTCGCTCTATCTAGTTTAAGAATCTAGTTATGAATACTATTATTTATTAATTACTAGTCCGCTCCACAACTTTGTCCATAGAGACTCGATATTCTGGCTACGCCTCTAAGAATCGACTTTCGAATCGAATTGACTTTCGGGACACCCTTTTTTAATGGGCCCTTATTCCATAAGAAAAATGTATCCTCCATGTCACATTCTAGGATTATGGTTTAGGCTATGATGTCAGTTGGTCAGTTATGTAAGAGTTTTAAATATACAACGTGTAACATAATGTCCCTATAAGCCCGAAAGGGGTGTATTCAGACCGAGCACTTGAATACATTGACGTGTGCAAAAGTTCAATACATCATATTTGAAATTCCAATACAATTAAAAACAAATTATTTCATGAGAAATTTGTGACAACCCTATGTGTTTGTTTACCATTTGCGTAGGTAACAAACACACGCGCACCCTCCTATCGCGTCGGACCCACACATACGCAGACAATTGAACGCGCGGCAAGTTTCAAAAAGTACCTAGGTGTAATCACCAAAGTTTTCGTAAGAATTTGCAATTTTTTTAATTCTACGTAGAAATTAAAGTCGAAGATTAAAATCACGATATCTTTCACACATAAAAAAACAACTACCTACCTACATCTACCTAGGTAGTTACCTAAGGACCTAGGTACAGGAAAAGTTAAGTTATACCTTTTCTCCCTTCTTCTTGGTTGGCTCGGAACACGGCTAATTGACATGGTAGGTATTAGGTAGGTATGTAGGTACCTAGGTTGGTATTACTGGTACACATTCACATTCACAATCACAAAATTATTTTTGTCATTTTTTATTAGTAAGCTAGGTACTAATGGGGTACCTACTAGGTAGGGTGATAGGTTAGGTACCTATCATCATACCTACCTATCACTGAATTTTATCACTGTTGACACACACAGTAGGTACTCGGTATCCATCAAAGGGAAGTAGGTACAACACACCACCGAATTCCCGGTCTTCCCTCACTGGTGCGCCGGTGGAAAGATCCCGTCGAGAGAAGACGGTTCACCAATCCCAGAAAATAGCCCGTAAGATGGCAATGGCCGCCCTGGATAACGCTCTCTGTAGAGCTGACGCGCCGCTACTAAGCTATTAATTATTTGGTGCTGCTCCAACACACACACACAACACCATATCATAATACTCACTGTTTGAGTACAAAGCCGACATCATATCGTTAATTAGTTACGCGAACCGAGAGATTGCTTGTTGCAGTTGTTGCAAGGAACGAATGCTAATTGCGACTGATAAAAACCGATCTGTTTTGCGACCAAAAGTAGGTACCTATTGCCGAAAGCCGAATTTTTAGGGTTCCTTGTCTGGGGTAAAATACCGATTGGCAAAAAAAAAAAAGGAAAAAAACTTCACCATACATCTACTACTACTACTACTGTCGTCGTGTCCGTGTCGCTAGCTCTTTTGAACCAGTGTGGTGGAAGGATTAGAGTGCACCTTGAAGGTTCCTTTCGTACACTTTGACACACGTCTATGACATGCCTGGTTTCCTCACGAGGTTTTCCTTCACCGTTTGAGAGCATTGATATTGCACACATAAATTTCGAATCGAAAAATCCATAGATTCGAACTCACGACTTAAGGATGGGAAGGCGGGGTTCATACCAATATGCTACCATGTGCTCCATCCCCATTTGCTACTAGGTACCTACCTACTTACATAATAACCTACCAACAATTACGTAGTTCAATCAAGAAAAGTAAAAAACAAATAAACCTACGGAACCAATTTGATTTTATTAAACAAACGCTTGCGGTGCGGTGTCGGTTGACGGTTGCGGATTTTGAATTTAGCAAAGGCACCGACAGCCAATTAGGGCGAGGTGCCATCCCACTAGTTGTTGTTGTTGTTTCAATGCAACCAATGACAAATAGGCTGTTCACGATGAAAATGAAGATTAGTAAGACAGATAAGTCACAACCTTTGACTTTAGTGCCCAAGTAGGTAGGTACAAAATTGCATTGAAAAATGCTCCAATGAATATTGGAATAATACATCGTTGGAAAAACTAAAGTGGAATAGGGTCACGGCTTTATCCTCAGGCACGGTAGACCTCTTCTCATACTTCTTGTTACCTACTCAAGATGCTTTTAAGGCCCGAGTAGGTAGGTACAAAATTGAGTAGGTATCACGGCTTTATCCTCAGGCACGGTAGACATCCTCTCATACTCCTTGGCACCCACTGAGGATACCTTTAAGGCCCGAGTAGGTAGGTACAAAATTGAGTAGGTAAGGTACCTATCTCCTATACTAGGTACTTAACAAAGAGATCTGAAAGGATGTTTACGGTGCCTAGGGATTTTAGTCGTGATGTGACCTTACATTTTAATTACCAATAAATACCAAGGTACCACTAGACCTTCAAAAAAAAATAGAAATTACTTATTAAGCCACCTCGTTATTAGGTAAGTAGGTAGGCATTTTACTAATGGTGTCTGTTCTGTTACCTGTTTCATCTAGAGTTCACACTTAAAGGTCAAAAAACAGCTGTAAATAGGGATGCCTCACGTTGTGTCAAGTTACGTATTGGAGCAAAGTTTAAGAGACATTTCATGAATGAAAACCTTTGAAATTTTAAAAGTCGTTGAACAAACGTTGTTCGCAATGACGTATAGAACACCCCCGTTTCGGGCTTATAGGGACATTATGTTACACGTTGTATAGATCATTTTTTGTCTAGGTGAGTGAACTAGCAAGAATGTCGGCGGAAGATGTAGAAGCATACAGAACGGAACTAGAAGGCATTAGAGTGAAAGGGAAGGGATGCCCCAAGCCAATCAAGTCCTGGGCGCATTGCGGCATTAGTAAGAAAGAGATGGATATATTAAGGAAGCTCAACTTTGAAAAGCCTACGCCTATTCAGGCACAGGCCATACCCGCTATAATGTGTGGAAGGTAAGACGAATTTCTTACAAGTTTCCTGCATAAAATACTCTCACATTATAATTTTTTTTTTAACTTCTATAAACTTGTCTTCCCTTTACAGAGATCTAATCGGCATAGCCAAAACAGGTTCAGGAAAGACCCTAGCGTTCATTCTACCTATGTTCCGGCATGTGCTTGACCAGCCCCCATTAGAAGACACGGACGGACCTATAGCCCTCATAATGACGCCCACGAGAGAACTCTGTATGCAGATCGGAAAGGACATCAAGAAGTTTGCTAAGTCTCTCGGACTGAGGGTTGTGTGTGTTTATGGCGGGACCGGAATTTCTGAACAGGTATGCTTTCCTGAAACCGGATGAGGCCGGCGAGAGACTTTTGTTTTTTCCGATACCAAGGTGTTTGTTTCTGATACACGACACACGGAATGCGTCTGAATTCTGAATGCCTAGTTCCGGCCCCTTGCTAGGATTCATGTTGATTGTTGAAATGGCAATTGCCTAGAGAATAAAACTATACGCTTTCTGTTTTTTTAATACACGTGATACAGACGTGATAATATGTATGTATATCTTAAAGTAATAAGTAGACCTTAAAAAATAGAATGCACAATAGGTATTCTCATACAGTTACAGTGCTAGCTCTCAACACAATTTAATAAAGCTAGCTTTCATTTATAAATAAAACCTGTTTCAGATAGCAGAACTAAAGCGTGGTGCAGAAATGATAGTATGCACGCCGGGTCGTATGATAGACATGTTGGCTGCAAACTCAGGGCGCGTCACCAACCTACGACGGGTCACTTATATTGTGCTGGACGAGGCTGACAGGATGTTTGATATGGGCTTTGAACCTCAGGTGAACTAACTTTCTAATATAAGACGCAGCTTTTTAATCTACTAGTTTTTTTCATGTGGTACCTGGATAAAAAGTAGCCTGTAAGTTACAAGATTAAGGATATTCCAGTTTAATTCAAATCTGTAGTAATCTGTTATGCTGTGAGGCACAAATATACATTTGCATTCTGCATCTTTAGAAATGACTAAATCAGGTGTTGTTTTTTTTTTCAATTTAAATTATCCCTATATAAATCCAGTAAAACACTATATTTTAGTAAATATATTTATTGTACTAAGTAGCAAAACGACACGTAAAAATGAATTGAAAATATATATCTACCCTCTACTTCGTCTATCTTATTTAAGAAGAAATGACAAGTACCCACTATAAATACACAACAGATACTGAACTATTTTGAAAATCATAATAAAAATTTGTGAAGATATGTGATCGTTAAAACACTAAAGTGTCATCATACTTTATAATGTTGCTTAGATCATTAATCTGCTTCATAGTTGGACGAAAATAAGTAGGAGATATCATAAAAAACCGGTCAAGTGCGAGTCAAATTCGCACACGAAGATTTCCATTTCTTGTATGCCTACTACGGTTCATGAGATACAGCCTGCCGACAGATAGATGGACGGATGGACAGCGGTGGCTGAGTTGTAGGTTGCCGTTGGCACTCTTTGCGTACGGAACCCCTCTAAAAAAAGATTGTTTACAGGTAATGAAAATTATAGACAATGTGAGGCCTGACAGACAGACTGTGATGTTCAGCGCAACATTCCCGCGGCAAATGGAGGCGCTGGCGAGGAGGATACTGCAGAAACCTATTGAAATTCAGGTAATTTCATTATTTCATTCAATAAACACTTTTACATTTGATATAGCCAATGTCCTCATACACTATAGTTTAGTGACTATAATATACCTCATTTGCCAAAATCTGTTTAGCTGTTTGGACTACAGCAACAGCCAAAACCTACACATACAAACCCACGAACATACACCCCTAAAACAATAACCTCCTTCACAATTGGGTAAAAAAGCACTGGGTCCAATACTCCTAACTTTCACATCTATAGAACCTCAGGCGCATCTATAAGATGGGTAGTTAGAGGCACCTACAAAAATATACCTATGGCGTGTCTTCATTTTACAAGCAGAGGCTCTGTTCTTATTTACGTATCAGTAGTGTCCATAATAGTTAATTAATAAAATATAGTGTAGTAAAAGGCCTTTTCCTTACACTTATAACCATTAGGTGGGCGGTCGTAGCGTGGTCTGCAAAGAAGTGGAACAACACGTGGCAGTTCTAGAAGACGACGCCAAGTTCTTCAAGCTGCTGGAACTCCTGGGCCTGTACAGTCAGATGGGATCAATCATAGTGTTTGTGGACAAGCAGGAAAACGCTGATAGTTTGCTGAAGGATCTTATGAAGGCGTCCTATCAGTGCATGAGCTTGCATGGAGGTGAGTGGACGATCTTATAAGATCCTCATCATCATCTATGGCCCGACTTTACCCACTGCTGGTCATAGGCCTCCCTGTGTTTATGCTATCCATCACGGTCTTGTGCTAGTCTTTTCCATCCACATCCCACGGTTTTGATTATATCCTCAGCCCATCTCGCTGCAAAACGACCCACAAATCTTACCCTTCGCCAGACGAAACATTCCTACAGTGAAGATTTAGTAAAAAATCCTATCCTATCCTGTTCCGAGCCGGATTTCAGTGTCTCTGTGTAAAAAATATTATTTATATACCTATTTGTTTTTGGCTGGCGGGAATCGAACCAGCTTTCTTTGGCTTCTCAACTGATTAACAACCACAGATGAAAAATGGAAGTGCTTATTGAGTAATTAGCATTTTTAAAGCTATAACATGACATGCCATTTATGCTACAACGATTATTGATTAAGCTAGCGCGGATTCAATATTTAAAGAATCATGAAAAAATAATGATTCGGTTTGTTGTAATACTAATTCCAATTTGAAAGTTCCAAAAAACTACTCTAAATTTTCTTTTACAGGTCGGCTCATCAATTATTACTCGTAGTATTAAAAGCTTCAGTCAGCATTTCAGTAGAGTATTGCATGAATATAATTTTATAATTAAAATCTAAAACTCTGGAACCAAATCTACTAATCCATTATTTTCCTTTCAGCGTCCATTTCAAGAAACGACGGAGCATCGACTTTTTATTTTTATTTTCACAATGTGTAAGCGTATCGTCATTAAATTCACAATGTATTATTTCTAACTGTTAACATGTCAATTTGAGCCATATTAAATTCGTTGAGACAAAAATTAACCAAATCGGCATAAAAACCATTGAATAGAAAATAGGCAACGTGACGTAGCAACAATGAAAATGACTTTATCAGCTTGTTTACTAGATACGACGTTAGAAAATTCCTCTGGTCGCTTCATGGACCTTCGACTTTCTGAATGACTTTTACAGTACACTAGCTTATGCCAAACCAACATTGTCGCATAGTATATTGAATCTTGGTACAGAGAGACCGACACTGTCGCATAGTATATTGAATCTTGGTACGGAGAGACCGACACTGGAACTCAAACTTAGGACAACAGAGTCGCGTCGGGCGTTAAACTTGGCAATGCGCTTACACATGCCCCCGCTATAAAACTGTAATGACGATCGTATTAACGCTGACCTGTTACAGGTATTGATCAATTCGACAGGGACTCTACCATTGTGGACTTCAAGAACGGCAAGGTGCGGCTGCTAGTCGCGACAAGTGTGGCAGCCCGCGGTTTAGATGTCAAGCAGTTGGTGCTAGTGGTCAACTATGACTGTCCCAATCATTACGAGGACTATGTGCATAGGTAATAGTTATGTTTTAAAGCTAAAAACAACGATTCGACAATGATGAATGGGATGGGCGTGGTTTGAAATAGCATGAGACCAGAGCAGCTTTAGAGAGAAAGAAGAGGTCTTCACTCAGTAGTGGGACAATTTAGTTAATAGTAATAGTACTTCCTAATGTGTAGCATTGATTGCATTTTAAGCATGCGCAAACTTATGTCGTTTTGCTCATTCAGAATGACACTGGCCACCTACACTCATCCTAATTAAAAACAAAAGTATAATATTTAGTGACACAGAAAGTAATTGAAGACTCCGAACCATTTTGATGCAATTTTATATGCCATTTTGTAGTTTCAACTTCGGGAAAAGACGTTGTTTTTCACAAAGCCCGTAATTTCTAAAAAGTATACAAATAAATATGCCTTATTACTACAGATGCGGGCGAACCGGTCGAGCTGGTAACAAAGGCTACGCGTGGACGTTCCTCACGCCGGAACAGGGGCGTTACGCCGGCGATGTGTTAAGAGCGTTCGATTTGGCCGGTGCCATCCCGCCGCCAGAACTGCGCAAACTCTGGGAGACGTATAAAGAAGCTCAGGAGAAGGATGGCAAGAAGGTTCATACTGGGGGAGGCTTCAGCGGGAAAGGTACGTCTAATAAAGCTGGGTTGTGACGTGCTAAGAGAGTTCGAGTTAGCCGACGTCACCCCGCCGCCAGAACTGCGCAAACTGGGAGACGTATAAAGAAGCTCAGGAGAAGGATGGCAAGAAGGTTCATACTGGGGGAGGCTTCAGCGGGAAAGGTACATCAGAACCTAAACAATAAGGCTGAGTTGTAATAAAATGTATTCCCAGAAATTCGGCCGTGACGACTGTCTATCAGCTTTATTAGAATTCGATCACGGTAAGGTAAGGTTAGCGGTTTCAAGTATAGCGTAGAAATTTCGTGATTAATCTTGTTTCTTTCAGGATTCAAATTCGACGAATCAGAAGCGCAGGCGGCTACTGAGAAGAAGAAGTACCAGAAAGCAGCGCTCGGCCTTCAGGACTCTGACGACGAGGATGTTGAAGGGGACTTGGACCAACAAATAGAAACTATGTTCGCCGCAAAGAAGATTGTCAAAGAAATTAAGGTCTGTTGGCGACAAAATTAGTGATAGAAACAACGTTCTAAGAATGCGATAATAGATATTATGTGTTTTTATAAAACATACCGTGCATTTCATGTAATTACTGACCTCTGTCATCCTACATTTTGTACTTCAACGTATCCTAAAGTTTTTAACATATAATTTTAATTATTTTTTTTCTTTGTATTTTATGATTATACATACGCAGGATTAATAAGGGAAAGCTCTGTTTTGATTTGTTTTATAATCCACATCAGTAGACCTGATTTTTTGGGGATTATAACTGCACCATTCATACCTACATAGATACAAAGTTACAATGTTTTTTGAGAGCACTGGTGGTCTAGTGGTAGTGGCCCGCCTTAGGATCCTAAGGTCGTGGGTTCAAATCCAGTTGCGCACCAATGGATTTTTCTGTTCAAAACTTATGTAAGGAAACCGGCATGTCGTAGAATCTAAAAAGTTCGAAAATATGTCAAGTTCACGAAAAGAGCCTTTGAGGAGCAATCCTTTCACCACACTGGTTCGGAAGAACTAGTCACACGAGTAGATAAATATAATGTTTTTTTGTGTTCAGCCGGGCGCCGGCGCGCCGGGCATGCCGCCGACGCCGGCCGCGGCCGCCGCCGGCACTGACGCTAAGCTAGACCTCGCCAGGAGACTCGCGTCCCGCATCAACCTCGCCAAGGGCCTGGGCGCGGAACAGAAGGGCGCCACGCAACAAGCAGCTGAGGCCATCCTGAAGGGCGCTCACAATGCACATACACTTATCACGGTAAATATAAAAGTATCTTACTTATATTATAAATGCGAAAGTTTGTGAGTTTGGATGTTTAGATGTTTGGATGTTTGGATGTTTGTGCCTCAATCACGCCTAAACGGCTGAACGGATTTGAATGAAACTTGGAATATACATAGTACATGTACTGGATTAACTGGATATAGGCAATTTTTTTATCCGGGTACCACGCTAGCGAAGCCGCGGGCGGCAGCTAGTATATTATAAATGCGAAAGTTTGTGAGGATGTTTGTGCCTTAATCACGCCTAAAGGACTGAACGGATTTGAATGAAACTTGGAATATAGATAATACGTGTGCTGGAATAACATATAGGCTGCTAGGCTATATCTAAGCCGCAACTTCACTGCGCATGGGACGCCCAGGGCTGGCCACATTCAACACATCCGTACGTAGCATAGCCGTGGGCTGTAGAGAGTCCTACGATGGGTTAGATGCGATGGAGACTTATCTCTACCACACAAACTTATTACCATCTAAGTTCATACATTTTTTCACATTCATCATCTTCCTGCCCTTATCCCACTCTATGTGGGGTCGGCACAGCATGTTATAAGGATGTAAGAGTTTTGGCTAAGGTGTTTTATGACCGGCCGCCTGCCTGACGTCAACCCTCCTTGGGAATACTTGCTTATTGTATCTCATCGTGTTGGAGGATACTATCCCTTAGTCGACTTTTACATGCTCGGGGAGAGAAGCAGCTGGACGCATTCTGTGTTTTTTCTTTACGCCCAGTCCAGCAGAGAAGTATTCTTCACATTTCACATTAAATAACTTTATTCATTCTGTCCATTACAGGCCAAGACCGTAGCAGAACAGTTAGCAGCAAAACTGAACACTCGACTGAATTACCAGCCGCGCGACGAGGCAGCTAACGAGCCTGCCGAAGAAGTCTTCAGAAAATACGAGACCGAACTGGAGATCAATGACTTCCCGCAACAGGCCAGGTGGAGGGTCACCAGCAAGGTAATATCCACCTTATTACCAATACTCGAAAGTCTATTTTCGTAATCTTCTCATTGAGCTCTGCGTGAAGGAGTCTGTGTTTTGTGAATTGGGATATGACAATATCAACTTTGGTTCGTTGAAATATGACTCCTTTTTGCGTGATACTTCTGAGAGGACTTGATGTGATAGTGTCTGAACAAAGAAATTGCGCTGTAAATGAGGTTAAAAGTCAATGGATTGAAGAGTAAACATGTTTTTTGAACTATTTGACAAAGGACATAATTATTTGAGTCAAATTCTGACGTAATTTTCTATTCTCGAATGATTCATGTGATTGCACAATTGTGTTATCAATCATTCATTTATTGGGCAATAATAATTGATAGTGATTCACTTGGTACATAAAACCAAAATCGGTCTAGACATTGTGATTAAAACGTAATATCTGCCTACCATAAGTTTATTTTAAGGAGACAAGAAGCTATTGACCTTATAAAGTACCCTATTTTTTTGCGTTACAAACAAAATTGTAATAAAAAAACATTGTAAGTCTCGGTACAAAAGTAACCTTTCTCGAAAGAGATTGTGGGATGTTTTCAACCTTAGTAATTACTGGTAGCAATCAACCTTATTCGCCCTATTTATTTTCTCACTGACCCGACGATAACCCTAGGTTTACCCTATATTTGACGACTGCGTTTGCGCCTACGCAGTGCATACAGCGCCACCATTCTGTGCAGTTATAATCATGTTGCTTAAACTCGTATTCTTGGGTGCTTTCGTTTTCCTCTGCATCAAAATGCTAAGGCGACCAAGGTGCTACCACCATTGCGCTTAGGATTTATTCAATTCAGGTAAAAGTTTTTACAATACCTTATAAAGATTACTTTAAAAAATTGTGGCGCAAATGCGACATTTCATCGTTATAAAGTGTAAGGTGATCGCTCATTGATTTCTCTTGAACTGTTGAATGATGACCTAATCAAGGATTTTTGATAACTTTGTTTTGTATCTTTAGAACCAGGACCTTGTTTCGCCCTGTAGTTGACTTATACGTAAGCAACACAAATACAAAATGGCGTCATGGTCTTTTCATATCATAACGCCTTTATTTAATTACTGTCGTGTATTGGGTAGTACTACAGATGAAAATGCCCTAATGGTGTTTCAAACCTATTATATCTGGATAAGTTTCATCAAAATTATTTATTTTTGGATGAAGAAAGGCTTAGATATAGATTATAACTAGCTGCCCCCCGCGGCTTCGCTCGCGTGCTACCCGGATAAAAAGTAGCCTATATGTTATTCCAGCACATTTACTATGTATATTCCAAGTTTCATTCAAATCCGTTCAGCCGTTTAGGCGTGATTGAGGCACAAACATCCAAACATCCAAACTCACAAACTTTCGCATTTATAATATAAGTAAGATAAGTAGTTAATTTGACTCTCGTCCGTAATAGAAAGTTTTGTGAATATGGTAAGAAAAAAAGAGACAGCAATAGATTCATCATTCTATTCAAACTTTTTCTTTTTTTTCCAGGAGGCGCTAGCACTGATAAGCGAGTATTCCGAAGCGGGAATCACAGTCCGAGGTACCTACGTCCCAACCGGCAAGACCCCGCCCGAAGGCGAGCGCAAGCTATACCTAGCTATAGAGAGCTCTCAGGAACTCGCCGTGGCTAAGGCGAAGTCTGAAATAACGCGCCTCATCAAGGAAGAACTCCTCAAATTGCAAACCTCCTCACACCATATGGTCAACAAAGCTAGATATAAAGTCTTGTAAATTATGTTTACAATATACTGGAGATAGGATGATGTTGTTTTATTTGTTAGTTACCTATTAGTAGGCTTAAGTTTATACCTGCCTATCTAAATCATCCACCATCTTTAGATTTCGTTTTCAAATATTAACAAAGTTAGTCCAAACGGATAGGTAGAGATACATACATATCACGCCCGTATCCCTAATGGGATGGGCAGAGCTACAAGTAAACATAAGAAAACTTGCAGCCACTTCTGAATTAAGTCCTTAGATGAATATGGTGAATGGTGGCAAGTGATCAGTCCATCGCCCTTACAGGTGATCCATCATTTTTTATAGGTAGAGGTCTCATATATAAGTTCGTTGTAACACGCTAGAAGTAAAAAAATATAGGTACCTACAAAAAAGAAACTTCTAATCTTCTGGTTTTAAACCGAACCGTTTCAAGTTGCTAAAAAAATGTATTTATGCTACAAGTTCTTAAAGAGTCTATGTATTCATGAACGTTCACTTAACCTTATTTTATGATATTAATATCTACACTAGTATTGTACCTGAACTTTGTAATATTCTCTCAATAAAGTCATTTTGAAATTGTTTTTTTTACATATTTTCTACCACACCACATGGATGGACAATAAAATTGGCCATTCATTTGTGAATTCAAACGGTCATACCGCTTACAAACCACTAACAAAGGTCCCAGCATCAGTTGGCGGTACTAAACACTACTTAGGTAATTAGTTAGGTACTTGAGATTTAGCTGAATTCATAAAATGACATTGATATATTGTAAATTTTCTAAAATGAAGTAAAAACAGGACTGGACATTTAAAAATTGACAGTGGCAATAAGGTGTTTGTATAGTATATACAGGTTAAAATGACTGGTTAATAATATTTAGTTATTAGTATATTGTGACAATTGTGTTCTAGTATAGGGTTATATTATACAACGTGTAACATAATGTCCCTATAAGCCCGAAACGGGGGTATTCTATACGTCATTGCGAACAACGTTTGTTCAACGACTTTTAAAATTTCAAAGGTTTTCATTCATGAAATGTCTCTTAAACTTTGCTCCAATACGTAACTTGACACAACATGAGGCATCCCTATTTACAGCTGTTTTTTGACCTTTAAGTGTGAACTCTAGATGAAACAGGTAACAGAACAGACACCATTAGTAAAATGCCTACCTACTTACCTAATAACGAGGTGGCTTAATAAGTAATTTCTATTTTTTTTTGAAGGCCTAGTTGGTACCTTGGTATTTATTGGTAATTAAAATGTAAGGTCACACACATCACGACTAAAATCCCTAGGCACCGTAAACATCCTTTCAGATCTCTTTGTTAAGTACCTAGTATAGGAGATAGGTACCTTACCTACTCAATTTTGTACCTACCTACTCGGGCCTTAAAGGTATCCTCAGTGGGTGCCAAGGAGTATGAGAGGATGTCTACCGTGCCTGAGGATAAAGCCGTGATACCTACTCAATTTTGTACCTACCTACTCGGGCCTTAAAAGCATCTTGAGTAGGTAACAAGAAGTATGAGAAGAGGTCTACCGTGCCTGAGGATAAGCCGTGACCCTATTCCACTTTAGTTTTTCCAACGATGTATTATTCCAATATTCGTTGGAGCATTTTTCAATGCAATTTTGTACCTACCTACTTGGGCACTAAAGTCAAAGGTTGTGACTTATCTGTCTTACTAATCTTCATTTTCATCGTGAACAGCCTATTTGTCATTGGTTGCATTGGAACAACAACAACAATAAGTGGGATGGCACCTCGCCCTAATTGGCTGTCGGTGCCTTTGCTAAATTCAAAATCCGCAACCGTCAACCGACACCGCACCGCAAGCGTTTGTTTAATAAAATCAAATTGGTTCCGTAGGCTTATTTGTTTTTTACTTTTCTTGATTGAACTACGTAATTGTTGGTAGGTTATTATGTAAGTAGGTAGGTACCTAGTAGCAAATGGGGATAGAGCACATGGTAGCATATTGCTATGAACCCCGCCTTCCCATCCTTAAGTCGTGAGTTCGAATCTATGGATTTTTCGATTCGAAATTTATGTGTGCAATATCAATGCTCTCAAACGGTGAAGGAAAACATCGTGAGGAAACCAGGCATGTCATAGACGTGTGTCAAAGTGTACGAAAGGAGCCTTCAAGGTGCACTCTAATCCTTCCACCACACTGGTTCAAAAGTGCTAGCGACACGGACACGACGACAGTAGTAGTAGTAGTAGTAGTAGTAGATGTATGATGAAGTTTTTTGCCTTTTTTTCCCAATCGGTATTTAGTGGGTTACCCCAGACAAGGAACCCTAAAAATTCGGCTTTCGGCAATAGGTACCTACTTTTGGTCGCAAAACAGATCGGTTTTTATCAGTCGCAATTAGCATTCGTTCCTTGCAACAACTGCAACAAGCAATCTCTCGGTTCGCGTAACTAATTAACGTACGATACGATGTCGGCTTTGTACTCAAACGGTGAGTATTATGATTTATGGTGTTGTGTGTGTGTGTTGGAGCAGCACCAAATAATTAATAGCTTAGTAGCGGCGCGTCAGCTCTACAGAGAGCGTTATCCAGGGCGGCCATTGCCATCTTACGGGCTCTTTTCTGGGATTGGTGAACCGTCTTCTCTCGACGGGATCTTTCCACCGGGGCGCACCAGTGAGGGAAGACCGGGAATTCGGTGGTGTGTTGTACCTACTTCCCTTTGATGGATACCGAGTACCTACTGTGTGTGTCAACAGTGATAAAATTCAGTGATAGGTAGGTATGATGATAGGTACCTAACCTATCACCCTACCTAGTAGGTACCCCATTAGTACCTAGCTTACTAATAAAAAATGACAAAAATAATTTTGTGATTGTGAATGTGAATGTGTACCAGTAATACCAACCTAGGTACCTACATACCTACCTAATACCTACCATGTCAATTAGCCGTGTTCCGAGCCAACCAAGAAGAAGGGAGAAAAGGTATAACTTAACTTTTCCTGTACCTAGGTCCTTAGGTAACTACCTAGGTAGATGTAGGTAGGTAGTTGTTTTTTTATGTGTGAAAGATATCGTGATTTTAATCTTCGACTTTAATTTCTACGTAGAATTAAAAAAATTGCAAATTCTTACGAAAACTTTGGTGATTACACCTAGGTACTTTTTGAAACTTGCCGCGCGTTCAATTGTCTGCGTATGTGTGGGTCCGACGCGATAGGAGGGTGCGCGTGTGTTTGTTACCTACGCAAATGGTAAACAAACACATAGGGTTGTCACAAATTTCTCATGAAATAATTTGTTTTTAATTGTATAGGAATTTCAAATATGATGTATTGAACTTTTGCACACGTCAATGTATTCAAGTGCTCGGTCTGAATACACCCCTTTCGGGCTTATAGGGACATTATGTTACACGTTGTATAAGTATAAGTATAAAAATAATAAATAAGATTAGACTAATATTTGCATCCCAAATGGGGAATGTGAGCATCTAAACGTATGTATTAAGATCTTTGTTTACCACATCCAAGCAAATAAATGATTATGATTATTATGATGTTTTCCTTCACCGTTTGAGAGTACTGGTATAGCACTCATAAAATTTTCGAACAGAAAAATCCATTGGTGCACGAGCGGATTTGAATCCACGACCTTAGAATTGAAAAGCGGGACTGCTACCACTACACCACCAGTGCTCCAGTGTAGTCACTACTATTTAATTAACTTAGATATTCACATAATACTACTACTACTTTTTAGCGATGATAACACCATCGCCCATTCTTCTTTTCTATCCTCTCCATCCCAAGAAAGTCTGGAAGAAATTGCTCTTAGCAATAAGACTGCCGTTTATGTATATCTGTTTTTTTTAGTACCTAAGTTTTGTTTTTTGTTTTCGTTTTATTGTTATTGTTATACATGATAAAGAGTTTATCTACTAGGTTTGTCACTAGTTCTTTCAAATCAGTGTGGTGACAGGATTTAAAGTGCGCCTCAAAGGCTCCTTCACACGTAATTACCCTGCTCCTCACAGTCTGCTAAAGCACGCTTCATTAGCCGTACATTTCCACAACAACACGGATGTTATTAGTTGGTTTTAATAGCCCATTAGTGGCCAACAATCGGATAAGAGGATAACATAAAACTTGAAATGCCTAGATAGTTCTAGAATAAACAAGGCTAAATATAAACTAAGGCTTATCTTAACCCATGTGCTTAGGTAGGTAGGTACTTACATTGTGGACGATGAACAAAAATACGTGCTGTCTTTGATATTAATAAAAAGTAGGATACTTCATCATCATTTTATCTTAAAATTTGTTAGTACTTGTACTAGACATAAGAAGTAATTTGTAAAAAGATATCATAGTACAAAAATATTTTGTTAAATTTGACCTACTTCTGCTGTGCCGATTTTTTTCGTCCGATACAATGAAATGATCCTTGCAAGTAACTGACTCGATTAGGATCAAAAAAAATGTTTGCCAGCATCATCCATTCTTATGGCCAACTCGCACTTGGCTATAAAAAAACTATACCAAAATTGTTTCCACAAAAAAGTTCAAATGGTTCGTAAGACACTTTTTCTGTATCTCTTCTGGTTGCAGATTTCCCCATACTGTCCCGGTAAAAAAAACACTTGTGTACCAAAACTAGATTAAATACCTACTTTAAAATTACCAATTAAGTTACACAATAAGTCTGCATTAAAAAAAGGTGCGAGTCGTATTTGCTCACGAAGGGTTCCGTACCATCGTACATTAAAAATGGTTTCTTGTATATTTTATTTTTACTATTTGTTAGCAATCACACTCTGAAAATTTCAACTTTCTGCCTATTACGGTTTATGAGATACAGCCCGCTGACAGACGGACGGACGGACGGGCGGACAGCGGTGGCTTAGTACCTAATAGAGTCCCGTTGGCACCCCTCTGGTACGGAACCCCAAAAATTACTTTTCTTCCAGTGCTAAGGCAGTCGCCCTGGCACTGCCGTAGCATCCTACAAAAATTACCAATCTATAAAAATCGATCTAATTTTAAAGTATCAAGTTATTTTGCACGCTGTACCCATGTTATTAATAACGCTTGTGTTCACATGTTGTTTATTCTGTGGCGCGGGTGCGTCTCGTGCCACTGATAAGGGGTTATCGCGCGGGAAGATTCCACGGCAAACAACATTACGCGTAAAAACACTAATTGGAACCAGCAGGGGAAAGTTTCGATCGGGAATAAATCATTTTGTTGACAGTTGAACGCTCGTATCTTACTCCTAGTGAAACACCCCGCTACGTTGTCCGCGTTCAGTTTTGTTCATACAAATTTCAACTTCTTGCTGCGTACCCTAAGAGTCAAACTTTTGGAATTTCTTTCTGATATTTCATAATATTCTTAAATACTTTTCTCTACTCTACACCATTGGTTCCGAACGAATTGGTTACTTCCGAACCTGGAGGTAATTACCCCCGCGGGGGTAAAACAGATATTCTTTGGGGGTAACAGATGTGATGAATAAATAGACAGAAAAAAATTGTCTTCAGTATGACATGAGATGCGCATTGAGTATAACTAAACCTGATATTAAAAAACTTGCGAATTTAAAACAATATCAACCTTCACACTAAATATTTGTATAACAAACTGGTATTGTAAATGTGCATTTTTTATGAATAGATAGATATTTGAACTTGATTGTGTTGTTTGCTTGAAATACTTTTGAATCGGGGGCAAAGTCAGTTTCTCTACAGCCCATAGGGGAACAGTTCTGAAAAGGTTAGGAACCACTGCCACTAAGTAATAATTATTACCAATGCCAAATGCCAATTTACATTTAATTTGTTGTCTGTAAAAACACATTTTATTCGATTAGACACATCTGCACCTAAAAATATTAGTTACTTATATAATTTATAAGTACGTATTTATTAATTGAATATTATCAAATTGATAACAAAATTTCCAGAGCTGTCTCTATGTCACCCTTTGATCTTATTATTTGTTTATAACACAGTTTAGAAAATATGGCTGGTTCACTTGTAACTCTAACCTGTGTGATCATGTCATTCTGCAATTTTGTCTGCTTGTTATCGTCAAAACTTACTCGACAAACGTGCAGTAATAGTGAAATTTCGTGAAATATACAAATCTTAGCCCACAACACACTACCTAGCCCTAAGAATTCGCACACGACTTTTTTTAAATAGCTGTTGGCAAGCTTCAAAAACAACCAAAGCACGTAGAAAATGCAAATTCATTCGCAAGTTGTACACCGTCTACTTGCGTGCTGACGCGATTCTTATAAAGGCATTTGATATCCACGCATAGAACACAACACAAAACGTGCGTGGCACGTAGCTAAAGGACCTACTTACTACGATTACAATAGACTAGAGATATCAACGGCAACGGCTTGAAGATAAAATTCGCAGTGTCTTTAAAAAAGGCTTATTTCTCGAGAGAAAAAATCCTATTTCCTTATTTTCGTATGAGACAGACGAATACGTGACAATAATTTTTATGCATAGAGTGAAACAGCTGTTCTCCCCCCACTGTGCTTATTTATTGTGACACAGATTACTCAACATTTTCTACACTGTTATGACGTCACAGTAACTTCGCAAGTGCCGTGATTGTTTCATAACTCAATGAACATATGATTGATAAGTGTCATCAGTTGCTATGTGGCTTATCTGCTTTTTAGAGAAAATATTCTCGAACGATTACCTAGACGAGACTAGAGATGTGTCGTGTGACGGGATGAGTGCAAGTGTGTACTTGCGTAGTTTAAGGTGCATAGCAGGCATACCATCCTTACTAATATTATGAACGCGAAAGTTTGTATGTATGGATGTTTGTTACTCTTTCACGCAAAAACTACTGAACGGATTTTAATGAAACTTGGAATATATGTACATACATAGTACATGTGCTGGATTAACATATAAGCAATTTTTATCCGGATACCATATGAGCGAAGCCGCGGGCGGCAGCTAGCATTATATATTTTAAAATAAGTCTGAATAAGTACTAATCTGACAGCTGTCTCAGAACTCATGCTAAATGAAACGGAAAATGCACATCTAACTCTTTTAGACTTCTATAAAGTTTATGGGTTCTTATGCTTAGGTAATATTACATTCGAGATATCAAAAATCTCAAAATGTTACCTCGTGCTGGGTTTCTTTCTTTGCCCAAGATTTGATAATTCGATTTTTTATTTTTGAACTGGCACTCATTTTGGAATGTCAACTCTTACCTTTGAATATCACAATAGAGATCACTATGTTTTTGTGATCTAGTTTCCTGCACACAAAACATTTAAATGAAGCATCTAACTTTTGTAAGGCTATCAGTAATAGCTTAAGATAATAGTACCTAAATTATCTAAGTTTGAAGCATGACAGGTGGCTTGCGGCTTGCGTCTGTTACCTTTGCACGTGTGAAAACAAAGAAACAAGCAATAATGCATAATTTATCACTAAGTGTTCATGACATCTGGTTTTTCCTAAGTAAAATTCTGTGTTTGCTTGTTGTTCATTAGATTTTTCTGTATTTTTAGTTGGTTTTTAGCCTTTTTGTGATGTTGATCGGTGATGATAAATAACAGCGAATTTGGACTATGTTTTGCAATACCTACGACTCGCTAAAAACATTCTTCGATTTGCCTGAAAAACCCTCTTACCATTTTGTCCGATTTTGGACATAACATAAACTGATTTTAATCCGTGCAAACGAAGGCAAACATGTTTTTAACCGGATATTTTATTGTAACCGGCAAGCGTGACATGCTCTTAGGACTTGGTTCTTAGATCACCAGGTATTCAAGATGCATGTCTAGTAGACTCAGTCCGTCATAGGCACTTGTCTCCTACAATAGATAGCAAACATGTTTTCCACTTCATTATCGGGCCGCTCACCGTGATCAGACTTTAAATGATAATCATGCACGCGCTAGACACTATCCCTCGTATCAATTGACTATCTTCTATCGCCGCTATCGAAATGGTGTGATTATTTCGTAATAGGATTAATTAGCAATCTGCGATTGTAAATATTTGTATTCGCTCGTGGCGTAGCTTGCTTAGACCTTTTTGATTGATCGTAGAAGTTCAGCAACGTTGTGCGCGGTCACAATTGGGATGGGTGACCACAAGTGGCATTACGAGCTGAGCGCTTCCGTGCTTCGGAGGACACGTTAAAATGTCGGTCATTAAGCCATGACGGAGGCCTTTATGCGGCCTAAAACTCCGTCACAAGAGTTGCTCCACTAGCTCATACGAACTTACTTAATATTTGTAGACGGATCGATAGGTAGCAGCTTACCTAACGTGGATAAACCCATGCTTTCGGACATTATTTTCATATTTAACCTTTTTAAACATCCGGAAATTCGAATTCGCCGATTTTTATAATCTTTTTTATGGAAGAGTTGGCAAACAAGCAGGCGGCTCACGTGATAGTGATTACCGCCGCCCACGGACACCTGCAACATCAGAGGAGCAAGTGTGTTGCTGGCCTTGAGGTAGGAGTTTTGAGAATTGCATACAAACTACGCACAACAATTTCTGATATCAATACAAACGTCAGGTAAGCGTTGCTTTTGGTTTGGGTAGTTAGGTACAATGTAAAAAACGTGTAAAATTAAGATCATAACAGGCTATCTCTGTAGATGTGGCTTCTAGATAATAGTCTATGACGTAGCTGATAACGATAGAAAAACAATGTATTGCAGTTATCAATTGAAAATAGTTTCGATACAACATCACCTGATTCAGATTGTGAAGGCAGGTTTTGAAACACACCAATTGCAAGTGCGTATATGTAAAGAAGGAGGAGCAAGGATTACTCAGCGTTTATTTTTGCTTTACGTAAAAAAATAAATAAGTATCTTGTTAAAATCCAACTTCCCTTAAGTTTTCCGTATGTCATTACTTTCCAGAATTTGTTGCTTATTAGCGACACTATCGAATGGTGTAGGTAATACCACATTTTTTTTTAAATCAACGGGTTCGATTCCCGGCCAGGAATATTAACTTTTCAAAAATCCAATGATGCAGTTTTAGTTTTCATCAAAATCGGGCCCGAGACTTCTTTGAGTACTTTTCGCTATTCCTCATAGTTTCGGATTTGACCATGCACGCCCACTTGAAAAATTAATTCTGTAAGTATAATAAAATTTGTGTAGTAGTTTTGTATCTTCCTTTTGTTTTTCATACTCATGGTTATTTTTATTTAACAAACACCCGCCTGCGTATTATGATCGTAATGAATGAAATAGCAGTTTATGATATTCATGATTTTGGTTATACCTCATCATGGATATCCATCTAAAAATCGAGAGTACCGTTAGTGTAGGCAAAAGTTGCCTCCTAACGGTGTACAAATGATCTTTAGTATGGTAAGAATGTATGTGTCTGTAGAATGGTAAAGGTCTATGGGGTATACCCATATTAATAATCCTACTATATTATAAATGTGAAAGTTTGTGAGGATGTTTGTATGTATGTGCCTCAATCACGCCTAAACGTCTGAACGGATTTGTATGAAACTTGGAATATACATAGTAGGTACATGATGTGCTGGATTAGCATATAGGCTATTTTTTATCCGGGTACCACGCGAGCGAAGTCGTGGGCGGCAGCTAGTTAATAATATTTTATATTTTCTTGAGATATAATACTCGTAATTATTAAAGAAGCTAAATATTTTTGTTCTGTCATACCTACTTATCAATGAAAGTTTTTAATATCTTGTGACTTTTTAATATGTACTTAGTGTAGTGGCAATGACGAGTTGTTATTCAAGTAGGTATTGTTGACGGCATAGCGACAATATAAGGCAACACCACAATCCACATTTTATCGCTATCACGCGTTGCTCTGTAATGATGCAATACAGAGAAATACTTGTTAATACTTTTATCAATGCAGTGATGCCCGGAAGCTAGACTCATAGTTCAGATGTTGATTAGTGGGTTTCCTTGTTTTTCTATTTGAATGTCGTGTCTGCAACTACATTGTAGCATTTGTCGACATACCTATCCTTTATTGTAAAAACACAAGAGAAATAGAAAATAGGCACTTAATTCATGCGGAATACAATGGGCGGCCTTGTAGCTAAAAGCGATCTCTTCCAAGCTAGTCTAAGTCTAGTCTTCTGGTCTAGTGAAAACCAGCGTGCGCGTTGATGTCTTTTGTAGGTACCAAGAGCTTTCGTAGCTCACGTAGTTTCTGAATTTTCCAATTGATATCGCTGTTTCCTAAATTCTTAGTAAGTCTTTGCAAGTTCGAAGTTTAAAGTTAAACCCATTGTTAAAATGTTGGGTTCAAAGATGCATGTTATCTACGGAACCATATCAGATTGCTTTTTGGAAGTAGTTTCAAAGCTTTTTTATAGGTAGCGCTGTTATACAAAAGCCTTTTGACAGGCTACCTGCACAATAGGTAGAAAGAACCTCTTTAGTAAACAGATCATGTGAGCGCGTCGAGGTCTTTGGTCTTTTGTTACAAAAGTTTTCGAAGTGCGTCTTAGTTCCAGAGCTTTTCGCTAGATGGCAGTGACACGATCAAAGCCTCATATCAACGTTAGTCTTCCCGTAACTTTACCAGATGGCGACAGTTGTTTCCTTTTGATTTAGTTTAGATTAAGTTTACCTACTACCTACTCGTAGTACTAATACATCATGCCTCTTAGAAACAACTGTAAAAAGTGTTCAGAACCTCCTTTCCTGCACAAGTATAGCAATAGATATTTAAAAAAAGACAAGTAATTAAGTATTCAAGCAATTTGATGTGTGGTACTACTTAACCTACTATTTTTTTAAAGTTATTACTTAGTAGATCGATTGGTATGGTACATTAAATTAGTAATTATTATTATTATTCAGCCGTTTTTGTCCCACTGCAGGGCAAAGGCCTTAAATTAGTAAGTACATAGAAAAAAATATATATTAATAAATTCTTGGAAATAAACTAAAAACAATATACAATTTAAATTTTGACCTGTCAGGCATCGAGAAATGTATACTTAACTATAATAATGCAAGTTTAACTGCTACATTAATTAATGGCGTCTAATGTTGGTTCTTCAAAACAATAATGATAACCTTCATTTGTTGTATTAAAACAACTGATTCGAAATTGTTAGGTATTACGTCATTTTATTTAATGAGGTAATTATTATGTGACTAGAATTATTTTACCTTATCGATGAAAGATCGATTTTAAAGAGATAAATAGGGTCTTTTATTTTACAAAAAAAAGGAATGAAGTAGGGTAGTTAATATATTTTAAGATTTATACTATGAAACTTTAAATAGTAATCAAAAATAATCATACCAAGAACCTGAAATAAGAATTGTACAACAAAGATTTAGGAAAACTTATCTTTTTTGTCGGAACACCGCAATCGTAAAGATCACATGCGCTAAGATCACAAGTTGCTGAGCAGGTTCTACAAACGCAAAAAGTAACAAAAACATTCGAATCACACGCAGTTTCGGCAATGACGTACAAAACTACTTATCTGCTTGCCTAAATACGTATTTGAGTATGCCAATGACTAAACTTGTCATGTCTAAACATTATGTAGATCAAGTGTGTATTCACTTCGTAAACAGGAAAGTTACCAAGCACGCGCGGGGCCACCGTGTCAGAGGTCCGCGGCCGCGGGCGCCCTTAACCCATTCATGTTTATCATCGTCATGTTTTATTTATATTCGGCAGTTTCCAGCACCGTCTGATTGTGTATCTCTTGCCTAAGTAACAGTTGCAGGTTTTCCTGCTACGTTTCCATTGCTTGGAATGGCAGATATCAAATGGGTTATTATTTTTACGTTGATGTTTTGCTACCGTTTGAGCGTAGTAGGTGCCACACTGAGTGCACTACTAATTGTTGTGGAATATTTCTACTATTCTAGATCTTATAAAATAAAAAGGCGGGAATGAAATACAGAAATAAGATTAATCATAATATTTTTTATTATTGGTTTGTAATGTTCACGTGTTTGTGAAATCTTTTTAACGATAAAATATAACAAGACGAACTCAAGTCGCGTTCGATACAACATCTCTTAAACAATAATATTTACTCTTTAATATCACAATAAACTTAAAACTAAGTTTCGATTAAAGCTTTCAAGTTGGAACTTACAGCTACAATAATTAAACCTACTTCAATTGTGAGATCTCGAGTTTAACTTTTCACAAAATCACTAATATTTGTAGCATGGCGAACACTTGGAGCGCTGGCGGCTCCGAACGGTGCTGGAACAGATGTGACCGCGGAGCCGGGTCCGCCGGTGCCGGACTCCGGGGGTCTACCAGGGGCGCCACACGGCTTGCGCCTTGGGGAAGCTGGCGGTGGCCGAGCAGTCCAGAGGGGTGGCGGTGTGCATCGGCAGTGGCGAGGCCGGCGGCGACGGACTCACGTAGCCAGAGGACGAGGACGCCGTCGACAGAGCTGGGCTGGGCGGGCTAGCCGGGGGCGTCTCACCACCCACAGCCGCGCGCATATCGTTCAGTCTGTGCCCGAGGTGGGTCATCAGTTGGGTTCCCAGCCTCACGTCCACTCCGGGAATGGAGGCCAGGCAACGGGACACTTCGTTGGCGGCGTGGGTGAATCCAGCACGGAAACGGTCGGCGTCCACCGTCGGGTTGAGCGACAGCCGGCGCTGGCGCCTCAGCTTGTGAAGGTGGCGCACTGTTAGCTCCAAGATATCGGCCTTTTCCAACTTGGCGACGTTCTCGCCCTCCGACTGGAGAGCGCTGACCATCAGCTCTTTGAGCTCGTCGAGGCAGCGGTTGATGCGGGCGCGCCTCTTGCGCTCCAACATCGGCTTCATCACTTTGCGGTATTGATAAGTGCGCGAGACGGGCTGCGGGCCGTCGTCTGCGAGCGAATACGCGATCTCGTAAGACATGTTGGAAGTTTGTGTGTGGGAGGTGTGAGCGTGCGTTAGCGCTGAGCGTTGAACGCGGAATGCCTCGGTGGAGTCGGGTGGGGGCTTATATAGGGAGCGGCGGGCGCGCTATCGTGGGAACGCACGGAGCCGTCGAGTTCCCACACGCGCCACCTGTGCGGAGCAGCTGCCGGCGCGGGGCGCGGGGGGTCACGCGCCGGCCGCGCGTGCGCGCAGTAAACAATCCGCGCGAGCGCACGCTGACTCTCGCCCGGTAATTGCCGGTGATGGGGACAGATTCTAAGCGCGCGCTACCGTTCACCTAGCCAACACAATCCTACATTATGCTTAGCCATTTACGGACACTCTCACCGCGACTATATTCACTTTATAAGGACAAGACCGCGACCGACCGACACCCACTATAGTGTGGAGTAACGTTTTCAATGTTTGTGATCCTTTTGAGACTTTTGTTTGAATATTTTATAATCAATTTCAAGAATTGGACATGCACATTTAAAAAATAAATTAAATAATTTTACTATGGAAATGCATTACGCAATCGTAGCACGAGCGTAGCCGCGTAGTACGCCTGTTCACGTTACCGATTGTTGCTCTACAATTAATCAAAGTTTTATTGCGGCAGATCAAACATGGCTTCTATTTCATCATTTAATTATGGTATCTAATTAATGTATTTCGTAATTTTCGAGTTGTAAAGCGGCTTCACAATGGGCGCTTCAATTAAACTCGCATCTCGCCGGCTACTGTATGCATCCATCAATCACGGATTACGCTCAGTAATAATTATCGACAGGAGAATTACAGTCGGTACGCCCCGAATGAGACTTTCTTGCCTAATGACACGTCGATTGGCGTTCTTGTTTTGCAACGGGGCATTATCTTTTGGTGCTTACCGGTTCTGCCCACTGAGTTACGAGAAAAGATTACTATGAAGGAGGTCGCGTACTTTTTTACCGTAGGATAATGCCTAAATCTGTTGTTGCGGTTCGTCATAGGCACCAATGACTAAGTACAGTAATAATTATCACTTATTATTGCAGTAAAGGAAATAATATGTATTGTGGTTATTATGATGTCCTCATGATGTTCCGGGAAGAAAAAAAAACATTTTCTAGAATAGCTAACAACACCTATCGGTTTGAAAGGGTCTAAACCTGACGATAGATTTATGAGTAACCCAACAATGGGAATGTCGGGAGAGCTGAGTGGGCGACCGGCGACACTTTTAGCGTTACTAACTATTCACGAAACTGTGATCCTTTAGTGACTGTTGTATACTCTGTGTGCACTTTTCTAATGAAAAAGGTCACTTCGCCAAATTGCAATGAGTGTGGTGTTGAAGACGTTCATCATATTGTATTAGTGTGTTCGAAAATCCTCATTCAGATCATCATGTTTTGTACAAAATCGCTTGTTAGATGTAGGTTATGTAAATTTGTTTTATCCGACCCTTCATGTAAAGAAGTTGAGTTTTTAGATTTGTTATTTAAGTTAGGTTTATTTAAGTAGTTAAGTTTTATAATAAGTAGGTATAGATAATAGTTTTTCTTGGTTTTTTATTCATTTTGGTTTTTATATGGGTGATGTGGTCGCAAAGCGACAAACCAAGTGGAATTAAGTGGCATTACGAGCTGAGCGTTTCCGTGCTTCGGAGGGCACGTTAAACAGTCGGTCCCGGCTTTTAAGTCGTTAAGCCATGACGGAGGCCTTTAGGCGGCCTAAAAACTCCGTCACTAGAGTTGGCCACTAGCTCATACGAACATACATACATACATAGCGACAAACCCTTAAATAATAAAAAATAAATACTCTGTGTACTCCCTGTAGTACTCTGGGTTCAATAGTAACTTATATCGATGTTGGGGTTCGATTATGCATAGCAACTGTTGGTTCCACTGTAGCTATCGACATGTTTGCCGATGTACTTTCTCCGAAACACCCACTGCGGCGTTGTTTATTGATATTTTACGGTTTAGGAACATAAACGCCTACGGATCGTTGTTGGTAGTTAATTAGACAGTTCTGTGTTGTCGACTGTGAGATTGTATCACTGCCTACCAGAAAAGTCGTGCTAGATACCTAGATACTTATTATTATAGAAGTTCTGTCGGCCTCGGTGGCTTGGCGGGCGAGTCCTCGGCTGAGGCGCAAAGGACGTGGGTTTTATTTCCGGTGCGGATAAAATGTAGTAGGAAAATATTCGTATTCGAACAGTGCGAGTTTGATTAAAAAAAAGAGTTATAGTCGCTAGTTCTTTCGAACCAGTGTGGTGAAAGTGAAGGCTCAAAACAGCCTCAGAGGCTCCATTCGAACACTTGGCACATTTTAAAGCTACAATTGAAAGGGTATGATTTCATAGAGGATCCGTTTTTACACTCATTTTTATTATTTGAGAATTTACCTCAATTAAGATACTAATCGGATGACGCTTGAGTTTAATTTAATAAAATCAAAGTTCAGCTCAGAATTGCGGTTCTTTTAACCTTTATTTTTTTGTGAAAAGTACCTACTGTCAGGGATTTTTGACCACAACTAAATTAAAACATGCGGGTTATCACACTCATAAGGATTATTTTGCAATTTTGACGACCTTGGTGGCATGGCGGGAGAGTCCTCGGCTGAGACGCAAGAGACGCGGATTCGATTCTCGCTACCTGAGAAATGTTTGTATGTTCTGCAAATATTTTCTTCCGGATCTGGGTGTTGTAGTATTATCTATTACAAGTATGTATTTAATAAATGTAAGTATATAAGTATTCTATCAGCCATCTGGTGCCCATTATACAACCTTTGCTTAGTTTGGGGCTATATGGCGCTGTGTGAAATGTCCACAAATTTTAATTATTTATTTATTATTTAATTAGTTTAAAAAATCTTCTTTCTCGGGGATTCGTTTGGGTGTCAATAAAAAAATCTAAAGAAATGTTACATATACGTGTGAAATTGTTCCGGGTCCGGGTGTTGTAGTTCCATGGTACCTACTTGTAGTTTCTGTTACCCACTACACGGGGATTTCAGGTGTGGGGTCAAGTAGCGTCAAGTCTATATAGGTACGTGACTTGGCTTTTATTGGCATAGAATCAAGTGCCTAGGGATTTGAGAGGATGTCGATTGTACTTTGATGTAGTTGTGAAACTTTTTGTTGTCAGTCATGCGTTTTTGTTATTTTCGCGTCATAGGCATTATTACAAAAACATTGGGTAAACTCGGTCAAAATTTTCCACCAGGCTAATGTATGGAAAAATGTCGATTGTCGCTAATCGAGCCAGTTTCGTAGCACGCGCTAATGTTACCGCTTGTTAAGTAATAACGACCATCCGTTCTACAGGCTGTAGTTTTTTGATAGATATATTAATAACTAGCTCCTGCCGTGGATTAGTTCGCTAGTACCCAGATAAAAAGTAATATATTATTCCAACACACGTACAATGTGCATTCTAAATGGCACAAACATACAAAAATACACACAAACACTCGCATTTACAATTTTAGTAGTAATAGACGGTATTACCGATGAGTACACAAAACTAGCTCTTCGGTATATCTCTTAGTTGACAGTGAAATTTTGCAGCATTAGACACACGATGGGACTCTTTGGTTGACCCTGAAATGGAGGATTCGTTGTTTTCATAAAATTTCATAATTACACATTAAAATATCTTCCAACTAGTTTTCGCCCGCGGCTTCGCTCGCGTGGTATCCAAACAAAAAGTAGCCTATATGTTATTCCAGCACACATACTATGTGTATTCCAAGTTTCATTCAAATCCGTTGAGTCGTTACGGCGTGATTGAGGCACAAACATACATCGTCACATCCACACATCCTTACATCCTCACATACTTTCGCATTTATAATATTAGTAGGATGCCTTGTTTGAGTATCAGTCTAATAGTAGTATTCCAAACAAGGACATGCATAGTTCTGACTTTGGTGACTTCACACTGGGATTCAGCAGGGGAGATTGGCCCAATTGGCCCCACGTGACCACAAACGGTAACAATTAGCTTTTTCTAAATAATATTTTCAAATGCTTCAGTTGAGGTTATAACGCGCGGAATAGAATATCGAAGTTAATAATTCTATTAAAGTGGAATAATTTGACACTACACTCTGTATAATGATAGTGATCGGAAAGTTTGGCCAATACAAGTTATAATTGAGGCGCTACATTAATAATGTCGAGATATAACGACATGTTAATAGGCAATTCCAGTTAAACACCGCACTGTGATGTATTAACAGATCGTGACCATGACCATTAAGCGTTGTTTGGACGTCTTTATGTTTACCCCTCATGTACATTTTAAACTTCAGACTAAAAAAAATGATTCAGAGATCTGAAGGAATGTTATCAACGATTGAGCTATTCGCGAGCTAATACTTTTTCTATTAAACTATAGATAGATACTTAAACTAAATGGATTTTGGGGGCCTTTTCCTCAATCAGTGTTTTTTTAAGTTCCCAGTCCTTACCTTTTTTGACTATTCAGCGAAACACCACAAGTATGTTGTGGTTTAGCAGAATTACCTAGCAATGCGGTTTCATAAATCAATAAATGTACAGTACCTACCATTACCTAGACCATTTGCAAGAACGTACCATTTTCCTCTTGATCTCTATTATGTATGTGTGGTGTGCAAAAAACATTGCCAAACAGATCTTGATCAAAATCGAAGATCTTGAATTACTTCTGTTATATTGAATTTTCGCGGTTAGCTTCGCTCGCTCAATTTGACTTTCCTAATATACTCATCGATGAAGGCAGCAATAACCATATTCTATTAAACAATAAACATATTCTATTCTAAAACAAACAAATATACTGAACATTGTTTTACAAAAATCAATCTAGATCAAAGGAATATTTACACTACATAATCGTTTAAAAAATAAATTTGCTAAATTTTCCTTTCCTTCCAATCCCTTCTAATTGATATAGAAATTAAATATCTATTTGCAATATGTCGATGTATTAAGGCTAATGACGCGGTCACTTATCTCGTGTGATAATAGGAATTTTCCTATTTATATTATTCATATAAACTTTATGTTTACTGTAGTTAGGCAACGTAATTGTCCATTGATACACATTTAAATAGAACTGTCTGATAACATTTTATGAGTACATCTTGTACGTAAGTTCTATTTTGGTACGACATTGTGCTAATTATGCAAAACTGTTGACTTTTTGTCTACAATACCAATGCCCCTAATTAGGTTATTGCCAAATATTGTTTTTTCTCTAGAAGTCTATTTCATATATTTATGATGACGATCTGCGAATGGCTGCTGGCAGATACTGGATGCGTCAAGCCGAAGATAGGGTGCGATGGCGCTCATTAGGGAAGGCCTATGTCCAGCAGTGGGCTGCTATAGGCTGATGATGATGATGAGGTAGCCAAGTTTCCTTGTGCAAAGTATTTGAACAAATGGCACAGTACTACTATGAATGGGGATTCCTATATTTCCACAATCAATGACAGCAATGGATTTCGATCTTTGTACCGACGTTCTCGAATTTTACCACATGACGCAACTTTGTATCTACGTCGTGTCCGGGCTCTTCTAAACTATGCTGCACGCTCCACGGCGATCGTGTTGTGTTTATACGTTATTATCCACGTGTCCAACGCATTCCGAAGGTCATAGTTTAGTGGGGCGAATTGATGAAATGGTGACTAGCTTGACTGTTTTCAATATTTCGTCAATGTCGGTATGTCACGTAGCAGTGTTTATTTTAGGTTTACCTCATTTTAAGTGCAAGAGAGGCGGTTTGCGTACGTGCCCGGTTGTGCATTTGGGAGCGTTGTCACGCGTCCACTGGTTTTACTTGAATGACGCACGCGAGTGACTTGTGACTTCTGACACGGCACGACTAGTGTGCGCGCACGCTAACAGATCCTTTATTATGAGTACGTAGGTACATAAGTATGTATTTCTTCACTTGCAAGCTTAAAAGACTTTGGAATATGAATCAGCACAACACAAGAACTTTATTTAAGTACATAAATGTTAGGTAAATAGGTATGTTTATGTTTTCATCGTACAGTATTTGGAAAGAAGTGAAAAATAACTCATTGATATATCTGATAACTGTCAGAATGGATACGATAAGTATTATTATTTTTATGTACATACACAATTTATGTCATAATCTACATAGTACGTTGGCACTTCTTATCAGCTCCTATTTTAAGCAAATAAAGGCCATAAAAGGATCTTTCTACTTATATGACGTTATCGTGTGTATGACACATGATATAATTAAAACGTAATTAAGGTATTACAATCGCGACAAGTTTTTACCTTCTTATCTTTAGGTAATTTTCCTCAACAAGTGACTAACCCGCCTCCTTCAGGACTTAAACTTACGAATTGAGAAATGCAAAATATCCCAGAGAACAAGATCTTATTTATTTAATTCCTCATTTGAGATGAATCAGAATATTCGAGACAGCCAAGCCCCCGTTTCATCAATGACTCAACAGCTTCAATAAAGTAAAGTCATCAAGTTGCATTTTACATCATAACCCTCATTTTTGCTTCGCCTTAGTCAGGTGGAAGTGAATATAAATGCTTCCTTTTCACTTTAACAGGTAAAAGTTTAGATATTGTAGGTACCTACATTGCTGAGAAATGCCTGAAAAATCACTTAAGTGGAAAACAAATTAATTAAATGTTCATAAAAACCTCTATGACCTGTATTTGATCTCTCTATGATCAAGAATCTCAGTGATTGATAATAATAAATAAATAAATAAGTACTATGGGAACGAGAAGTCTGATAGCATACTTATATATTTTTCTTTGTAAATACAATCTTATAATACATAATACTACAACACCCAGACCCGGAAGAAATATTTGCAAAACATACAAACATTTCTCCCGTAGCGGGAATCGAACTCGACCCTCTTGCGTCTCAGCCGAGCACTCGCCCGCCACGCAACCGAGGTCGATATCATCAAAAGTAATTAAACTAAATGGAATTCTTCGATCATGGGTTTCCGGACCTTCCTTCAGCAGAAAAATAACCCCATCATCGACGGAGTCATAAGAAAAAACATCGGATTCCCGCATACCGGATCCACAGAACGTGAATTTATTCGCGGAATCAACACCTATCAGATAAACATCTAATCAGGTTTGAGAGTCAGGCTATTTATTATGACGCTACCTTGCACAGTGAGGCGATGACTAAGCTAAGTCACTCCGAGTCATTAGCATTGATGACTCGCAACATCTTAAAATAGTCACCAGTCAGTCTGTTACAAAATACCTTTAAAAAAATACTTAATAATATTTGAGGACATAATCACACAGTACCATCTAGCCACAAACTAAGCAAGGCTTGTACTATGGGAACCAGACGGCTGATAGAATACTTATATACTTTTTTATTGTAAATACATGTTATGTACTTATGATAAATATTATAACACCCAGACCCGGAAGAAATAAATGCAGTCTCAGCCGAGCACTCGCACGCCAAGCCACGGAGGTCGTCAACCTTAGTTTCCTCTTAGCATTTGCAATAATAAAAAACAAAACAAAATTAAATAATAGGATCATTTGAATAAGTTGAAATGAAATTCTGGACATTAAATTATGCATTTTTATATTTTGACATTCTAAAACTTGGTATATTTTAAATTATGATTATAACATTACCTACATTTAATTAGAACTTAACATATTTGCATGCCAAAGATTTTAGTAGGACATAAATTGGACTGATGTATTTTTAAGATGCAAATAAATGTCATTTATTATTTAAATCTACGTTGAATTTACGCCTGTTCGTAACGTGACGAAGCGTGGATACAGGCAAGAAATCGCCTTTTTTGTTAATAATTTCGTTGTTGTTTTCCGCCTAAACTTTAATTCAGGTATGCAAATCTGTTTATTCCGAATATTTATTTCCCATCCTGGATTGATTTTAGAAGCCACCATAACTTACCTTAGGGTCTTTTAGAACGTTTGTCATTAGATTATACCTATTCGATCATGGGGTTACCTACGCCTAAGAAGTGACCTAGCTATTCACATCTATTTCATGGCGCTTATCTTCACAGCTTCAGAGGAACTGGAAACCGGTTATTCAATGACGAATACGATCAAACACATTATTCGAAATAAACAATGACGTGTTTTGTGATCACAACTTATAATGACCTTTCATCTGACGCTATTGTTATTGCGTCATTAATATTGCTTTACCTCTGATTAATCTGGACAAATTAGTCATCGGTTAATGACCTTATTTAAAAACCCGCTGGGACTATCTGAGCGCCTTATGACGTGCTACACAGGTGAAGTAAATTAAGTCATTTGTGACGTCAGAGGTCATGTGACTGTGGCGGTTGACTGACATCATAGCTAACGTCACGTTATAGCTATGACGTCATTACCTTTTAGTCATACGTATAACACGACACACGAACCTATAACAATTGCTACATTTTGAACAATCCTGTCATATTGATGTTACACTCAGTGAGAGTACTGGTGATCTAGTGGTAGTGATCCCTGCCTCCGGTCATAGGTTCAAATCCGGTCGCGCACCAATGGATTTTTCTGTTTTTTCGAAGAATTTACGTGCGCTATAACAGAACTCTTAAATGGTGTAGGAAAACATCGTGAGGAAACGGGCATGTCGTAGAACCTAAAAGTTCGATTTTTTTTAAATATTCATCAGTATAAACGGATAAACCAAGCCTTTATTTTGTTAGGTATATAATCCTACTAATATTATAAATGCGAAAGTTTGTGAGGATGTGTAAAGTAAGTAAAGTAAAAGTAAAAAGTATTTATTCAAAATTACAAGTGTAAAATACATGGTTTGGGAACTCTCCTTTTAAGTCATGTGACCTGTATTAGGAGAGTCCCCTCTTTTTCGTAGTACAACTTAGAGCACTTGTATTACATAAATGTGAATATAATAAGAAATGACAAAAATAATTATTTATAATGAGTGTAGGGTTATATGTAGTAAATGAAAGTGTGGATGCGACGATGTATGTTTGTGCCTCAATCACGCCCAAATGGCTGAACGGATTTGAATGAAACTTGGAATATACATAATACGTGGGCTGGAATAACATATACTTAGGCTACTTTTTATCCGGCTACAACGCGAGCGAAGCCGCGGGCGGCAGCTAGTTAAATATAAAGCCTCGTTAAACCAGTTATGATGGTTCTAAGAAGATTCTTACATTTTTGCAGATATGCAGAATACCATTTTGAGTCACTTGTTTTATGGGGAGAAATCACGGACTTATACGGTGGCAACCGTGCCAAATAGTGTCAACCATGCCGCCATACCATATTGTTTTAGGTAGGTACCTAATCTCCTAATCTTCTAGCTATTTGTGTAGGGTGGTCATATCAGGTAGCGGCAAATCCTCATGTCCAACACATGGATTACCAGACGATACCTAATCCCACGCTCATTTGTGTTCATTCGCCGTCTCCGTCAATATTTTCTTAGCTGCCGTTCCTTGAAAGCCGTCGGCAAACTCCTTTGAAAAAACTGGCGCCGGTATTTGCAAGTCTCGCCAAATATTTGTGCCACCATGCGTGCTGAGAGCTCTGCTAATGACTTACATGTGCAAGGCTTTATAAGTTTACACGTTGCTTCAAGTGGCTGAAATGCGTAGTGAATGGTAAAAGAACGCTGGCGACCTTTCCAATGACGCGTGGACTGGCGTGGAGTCGAAAAAAACGTGCTATGATAATGACGCACAAGCTAGTCAATGAACCTAAATAATGTAGATAAGTAATACCTACTTTAAATGACGGCAGGTTACTAATTTTAAAAAACGTAACATAGGTACACTTGAGCTACGATTAAACTGTCAGTTATTGTGCAGGGTCGGAAAGAAGAGAAGCTCTATAGTATACCATAGCTACATACCTACCATCGGAAAGATAAGGTGCCGTTACATTCATTACAGGTAGGTAACCTACCTCCATTCGAACCTCAGGTAGGTTCTTTGTATTTCCGCTACTAGCGGTAACTATAAAAGTTTGATTGTCCAATAAACACTGCACTTCACAATAGAAAAGCACGCACCTACCCTGTCGTACAATCATAAACGTTTAGCGCTATCCAAGTCGGCATCTCAAGAGGTTCTCGAAACAAGCAATGGCCTTAAACAAAGCATTCGCACTTCATTTATGTTTCCTAGAAATAGACAATGGCACATAAAACAGGTACAGGAGCAAGTGCATTAGACAAAAGCCGGGGAGTTGAGACAGTGACTTTACCGTAGGGGTCGTAAGTACAAAGCGGCGCCAATTTTTTCTCTTCTTCGAGAGATTAGTGGCGAAGTGACGAGACAAACGTGAAATGTCTGGCTTTTGTACTTATGCCATCGAGTGACAAGACGAGGGAGATACTTCAAAGCCAGATGCAGTAAACGGGGCTGAAAATAGCCTCTTGAGGGTGGACGACGCCAGCAATCCGTGTGAACCATCTGAGATAAGATTTTTTGTAGAAATGTCTCTAGAGTTAGAGAAAAAGATAGGCAAGTCATTTGTCTGAATAAATTCCGTACATTGCAGCTGAAAGATTATCCTAGTTCTAACGATCTATGACTAAATCCATTAACTATAGAAACTTCCCGATATCTGAATAATGGTATTCCCGATGCAAATCGTTTGTGTGTATTGTATGTAAATACAATTGCAAAAATTCTGAACTTCATACTCAAGTGAACTTGACTCGATTTAATTGAAATTGGAATCACAATGAATAGCAACCATTCAACTAGGTACTGAGTTTATTTGGCTTTTCGCTTTGAAATTCACGGGAGCGAATAATCTGCCGAAAGTTTGAATGTTGCGAATTACGCTTACTTTATGGAAATTCATAATTTGTTCTGCATAGTTAAAAGCTCTGGTAGATAAAAATAATGTATTATTGTTAGTTATGAATAACATCCATCTAACATTTTGTTACGCCTTTTGGGCGTATTCCAAGAAGTATTCGAAACCCTTTTCTAGCAAAATGCGCGAACTATCCACGTGCTGGAGCCGACAAACGAACCACTTATAGTCGGGACCATCGGCATCGGAGCACTTTGAGGCACTTTGGGGCACAATTCTCATTATTCTGAAGGACACGCTAGAAATAATAAAACTCCAAAGCCTTTAGCGGTACCGCTCTTGAATAGCCGGTGTTGTTAAGATTTTAAAAGTCATATTTTATAGAATTCGACCTAAATTTTACAGCCCATTTTGAATTTTATATTCTTTTACGGTTTACAATCGCTCTGTGGTGTCACCGCGATTTTATGGTTGGTATAATGGTAATAATCGCGGATAGATACGACGTTAATGTCTTTTAATATGCTTTTAGCGTGTTTAGTGTTATTTATTGTTATCTTTCAGTTTATCTTGAAAAGAGTATAAAATATGCGTGTCGTATATCTCCGCGAGAGTCGGACGCGAGATCTCGGCGCAAATTACTCGACTCCGGTTAATTAATAGGTAGAGTTGGTATGTGTCATTCGTGATCTTCACTTGAATTTACGGGCTGATAGTATGTAATTACCGATGCTGCCTTCCAGCGTTCGGTAGCCGCTTTTTATTTACTGATCAATGGGTATTTTTATCGTACCGTAATCGCTGGTTTCTGAGCAATATTTTAGATGTCTGAGTGGGAAAATGTTCTTTTTGAGGCCTCGCGGTGCTAATGAATAGTTATTTTTTAGTTGCGAGAATCGTAGCTTGTCTGTGGTTTTTCTTGTGTTGTGTTTTGTTTCCGGTTGCTTTGATTAATTACCCGGCAAGAGATAATTATCTTCATGTTCTCAGGCTCCCAGCTTTAGAATATCCTGTTGTGGTCGTTTAGTCATGGAGTGTGTTGTCGGTATATCTGCTTGTACCTAGTTGGGCGAAATGCCAATTAAGAGTCTAACTACCCTGGTTTATAACCGGACAGTCACAAAAGTTTGCTTATCAACACTGTCAAGACTTTATGTTGCTTTTTTTGTGCTGTGACGATGACGGTCCGTTTGTGGAAAGGGATAGCGGGCAAGGGACCCTAAAACTGCTAAAGCACAGATAACAAATCAATAACAAATCCAAAACAAATAGCACAAATGTTTAACGATTTCTATATAGACCTACCACCGTGTAATTCTGCTGTAATTCGTAATACGTATAGACAAACATGTAAAACCAACTCTTCTAAATCAATATTTCTAAGACCAACAGACCCTAACGAGGTCTGCACTGTTATAAAAAGCTTAAAGAATACAAACAGTACCGGATTTGACAGCATAACTACAAAAGTTATAAAATATGTATGCCACCTTATCTCACCTGTTTTGAGCCATATAATAAACTTATGCTTAGAACAAGGAGTGTTTCCATCAAAACTAAAAACAACAATAATAAAGCCTATACACAAAAAAGAAAGTAGACTAGACATTCATAATTATAGACCAGTAGCTTTGATACCAGTTTTTTCGAAAGTGGTAGAGAAGATTATTTACAAAAATTTATACGACTATTTTGAAAAAAACAATATTCTAACGAAAGAGCAAAAAGGTTTCCGCAAAAACAAAACGATTGATTCAGCTATGTTTGAGTATTTAGAAACTATATATTCTAGGATGGACAAGAGACAACAAGTTTACGCGATGTACCTAGATATGACGAAGGCATTTGACTATGTAGAGCACAATATCTTATTAAGTAAACTGGACGCATATGGCGTAAGAGGAGTAGCTTTAGACTTACTTAAGTCTTATTTAGATAACAGATCACAGATTACGCACGTTACTAAAATTTGTACTAAAACCAAAATAGAGAAAACCTTCAACTCTACCGAAAGATTAGTGTCACAAGGAGTACCTCAAGGCAGCGTTCTTGGGCCCTTTCTATTTTTGGTGTACATTAACGATATAACATTGGCGACAAAAAACCAAATGATTCTGTTTGCGGATGACTGTACTGTTGTATGTCACAGTCAAAATGAGATTAGACCATGTCTTGGATCCATAATAAAATGGCTCGAAGAAAACAACTTACAAATAAACTTGACTAAAACAAAGCTCATGAATTTTAGACAGACTCCAGAGCCGGAGGGTATAACTTCTGATAAGGTTATCTATAAGGACAAAAAGGTAGGTAAAACATCTATGACGAAATTTCTTGGACTCTACATTGACAACAATATGAAATGGCAAACACATTTGGATTATGTATGCAGTAGAGTGGCTCAGTCTGCGTATGCTCTACGTATGCTAAGAAAGGTGGTTAACCAAAAAGCGGTAATTGCGGCATATCATGGAAATGTTGTCTCAAGATTAAGGTATGGCATTATTTTTTGGGGGAATGCCGTAAAAATAGACAGGTTATTTATCGCCCAAAAGAGTTGCATTCGAGCAATCTGTGGTCTAAAAAGGATAGATAGTTGTCGGCCATATTTTAAAAAACTGAATCTCCTTACACTGACTTCCCTTTATATATACGAAATTGTACTCTTCATAAGACGCAACTCACAACTCTTTCCTCATAACTTAAGCGCACGGCGTCGTGATTACTTGCTACTCAGGACTAACGTAACAACAGCCCTCTTTGATAACAGTGTTTTTGTAATGGCACCCAAAATTTATAATAAATTACCGAATGACATTAGAAAATGTAACGACTTCATCCTTTTCAAGACTAAGCTATTCTCTTATTTAATAGACAAGACATTTTACACAATTGACGATTTTTTTGATAATAAGGACTAATTTGACATTGTTTTTATTTTTATTTCAATTTTATTATTTCAGTTTTATAAGTATGTGTTGTAAATTATTATTTGTACGCCTATATAGGCAGGTCACAGTGAACCCCAATTCTATATAATATGTACCATCTGTTATTTATTACCTGTGTATCACGAATAAAATGAATTGAATTGAATTGAACTGCTCGAGTTTTTAATCTGTAGGTAAATATTTTGATTCAAAGTACCTATTGAAATATTTGTCTGAATAAAGTTAGTTTTCAGTCGTTTTATGAGTTAAAAATTCGTAGACTTTAGAGTGAATGACGTCACTACGCGGAGGTATGATCTCACGACATAAGTAACGTAATTTGCCTTGGAAGGTAATAAAACATAACAGCCATAAACCTAAGCTCTATTGTTATAACATAAATAACTCTGTAATCTTTACGGAAAAATCCGCTCGCCTTGTTTGTCCGCGAGTGGTTTTTTCAATATGATTACTGTGAACCAGTTTAATATTTAATAGGCAAGTTATATGGACTACGCCCGAAGTCTTTAAGAATAGACTTTCAACTAATTCACTAAATTTGTAGTTGCAGACCAAAAATTACGATCTAAGTTAAAGTCAATTGACTTGCTTGAGGTTGGAATAGCTGTCAAAATGTTTTTTGATGATTATGACCACGGCTTTAATAAATATGTAAAAAAATTGCGCGTTTCTTAGCGTAACCACTTTATTCCTACTATGATACAAGACTTACTTATTATCTAAATAACATACATATTATCACGCCTGTATCCCTAATGGGGTGGGCAGAGCCACAAGTAAACATAAGAAAACTTGCAGCCACTTCTGATTTAGTCCTAGGATGGATATGGTGAACCATGGTGACTGGTTATCAGCCCATCGCCCATATAGGTGGTCCATCATGTTGGGGAGGATACTATCCCCTAGTCGACTTATACGACATACTCGGGGAGAGAAGCAGCTGGACTTTATATAAATGAAGCTGTGAAAAATTAACAAGCTGTATTGTATTATTACAGACATAAATCTATGTCTGTAAATTTTTGACTACCTATTTTAATATACAAAATTTTATAACACAAACTGTTTCACAATTCCACCTACCTACACAAGTTGGCTTATCGACTCGAAAGTGGCTGGAGTTATTGTCTGAATCATAATCGATTCGCCCGTAGTAGCGATACAAAACAATAACAAAGAGATGAACGTCCGGCACTTCGTGTATAGCTGATTAATATCATCTTTGTCTAGTGATGGGACATCAGGAAAGCCAGATTAAGTGAGCTACTTGAAAGACCGGATATTGTTGTTGGTATGATTATGCTTCGCGATATCAACAGTTTTGGGCACCTTGAAATATCAACTGTTTTGTTCATCAATGAGAGCACTGGTGCTCTAGTCGTTAGTGATCCCGCCTTCCGATCCTATCTTCCGGTCGTGTACCAATGGATTCTTCTGTGCGAAAAATTTATGTGCGCTATACAAGTCCTCTCAAACAGTGAAGGTAAACATCGTGAGGAAACCCGCGGCTTAGTTAGCTCCGCACGTATTGACCATGTCTTTCCTGTGGACAAGGCCGACTAAGCTGAAAGGATGGAATAGGTGCTGGGCAAGTCTACTCCATACTTTTTTCATACAAACTTCATCTTCCTTGGGAACTTTTACCTTCCTCCCAAGTTTTTTGCTTCTAGGTCTTTGGTTAAGGTTGTGTGTTGTTGTCAGTCAGTCGTTCAGTACCTTAAGGTTTTTATATATTTAGATTTATTTCTGCATATCAGTTGTAGGGATATACCTAATACAGAAGCTAAGCATTTACCGTTCGTAGTTTGACAAAAGCATTTCCATAGTTCCTTACTATTGATATAGAATAGAATTAGATATACATCTGAATATGTATTGTGATCCTGAATTTCATACAATAAAGATTTTTATCTGAAATGCCGGATCGGCAACCCTACTGCTTTATCAGACGTTGGACGTATTTACGACGGAGATATTAATTCCGTATAATCATTCGAACACGACTGCTACCGCCCGCGGCCTAACCAAACATCTATCTTGTGATCTCCATAATGACTACCGGTCATCGCTTTTATAAGATTGTGGCTCTGGGTTGATAATGCAATCGTGACTGGGATTTTTTTGAAGATAAGCCATCGCCATCATACTTTTAGGCTTTGTTTTGGCATTTTTTTGGTGATTCAGACAGCGAGCCGCGTTAATGCCCGGTTCCGATATTCCGCTAATAGATGACGGATCGTTAATTACCACAGCATTGTTACCTGTCGAAAAGAGCTATATATTTTTTGAAAAAGAAAAACAACGTCGCTGTAAACAATTCGTCGTTTGATAGATTATTGGGATTGGGCATTAAACTGCGAGCTGCGTTTTGGCCTTGGACGAATGTTTTGGCATGCGATGTTAAGTTGCCGGTTTTGGAAATTTATGCTTTAAAATAGTAGTTCAATTCAGATTTTAAAAGCTTTTCTAAATAGTCTAATAATTTAAAAGTACCTATTGGTGAAAACACTGGAAAAGGAAATAAATGAATAAACGGAATATAAAATTATTATGTTTACTGACTCTAGGTATTTCTAATTTTAGCACATAATACGGTTGAGTGCGTGTTGGTTTCCCGTTTGTGGTTATAAAGCGATACGATACTGGTTCTATGACGTCACAAACCAAAATTATCTGTATTTATTTAGCACTTGTGACTAAGTGGCAATCCTTTTTATTGCATCATCATTATTATAGCGAATGTATTCTACTTACCTATATTTTCGATATGTATATATAACTCTTACGTTGACAGATTGGCTGACTGTCAACGCAAAGCCTAAACAATAGAAGCAAGAAACGTATGTTCCTCTTTCAGTGTAGGGGTTGCACTAAGAAAGGCATTTTCGAAATTCAACTTCAAGAGGACGGAGGTGAAAGATTAAGTTTACGTAAAAAACTCAGCACGGGTAAAGTCATGTAGCGTTCTACTAGTGTCTCAATACTGTTACCTATTGAGAATTGCGACTCAAATTCTGTTTCTATGTAATTTTTTTATAAATTACGCCCCTTTCATTTTTGAATCATGTTCATGTCTAAGGCTCAATTCACCGATATAGCAGCGAGCAGTAGTGAAGTGGCGAGCAGTTTAGTGTCAGCATTTATTCAGGATTTTAAACTTTACCTGCATAACAATAATACATATTATTGCTTGAGAGGCTTGAAAGGTCGTCCGTGGCTCCACGAGCAGTCTAGTCTAGCTGCATCTAGCTTTATTATTACCGGTCGCTGCTGGTCGCTGCTAGCTCCTGCTGGTCGCTGCTGATCGCTGCTGGCTGCTGCTGGTCACTGCTGGTCCCGAACCCATCCCAGTATTAATTGTGCCCAAAAGTAGGCACAAATAAAAACCATAATTTAAACGTGGAAATCTACGAACCAATAACAACATCTTTAGTTTTATGGGTCGTAAAGATATTATATAGCTTTATCAAAATCTTATTTAAGAACACGAGTGTGATATCACATTCTTTTATCAAATGCTATTAAATAAACTTGTTTATAAAGACCTACTATATATTATGGTTAGTATTATTATGGTTACGCACGTGATCAAATTTATGGCGGTTAGCCGTGATAAACACTAGTGTTTTAAGAAATCGATTAGAAAATATAGGATTCACAAGCGGGTTATCGAAAAGGTATGGGATGTATGGATCAAGACTTTTCGCATTCGTGGATTTGGATAAGGCCTATGACAAAGTGATGAGGAATATACTTTGGTTGGTACTGTCAATGTATGGGGTAGACGGCAACCTTTTTTGAGCTGTGAAGTCTCTATGCGAACTCCAGTGCTTGCGTGAGGATATATGGGTCAGGCATTGAATGGTTTAGCATTCAAAAGGGTGTAAGACAGGGATGTGTAGCGTCACCATGGTTGTATAACTGGTTTATGGATAATTGTATACAAGATTTGAAAGATAGGAATGTGGTTTAAGAATGAATGAGTTACTCGTCAAATCCTTTCCCTATGCCGATGATCTGGCATTACATGCGTCATCGGCAAATGAGTTGCAAGAAATTATAACAATTATGCATAGAGCTTTTGAGATGAAAGGAATGAAAGTGAATGTAAGACGAAAGTTATGGTTTTTGAAAAAGATAAAGAGAGAATTAATGAAAGAAGATTAAACAAACGGTGTATGAGGCGAGTGTGAATGGTATGTGAGTACCATTCGAAGGGGAAGACCTGGGCGCACGTACCTACCTGGACCAAATAGGTGACGTTTTGCAAAAGGGCCAGCTTAAGAGCTCAAAACCGACGAGCATGCACGAAGAATGTAATGAGAGTGAATGAAGCGAAAAAGTTTGTCAGTATCGTAGTTAATAGAAATCCGTATGGTCGTCGCCTTTCCCTGTGAGAAACAGGCGTTATTTTATTATGTATTGTAAGAGTGTTTTAAATTCGTTTATAAATCCTAATATTGTCTAATTTTTGTGTGTATGTGTGTGTGTGTGTGTGTGTATGTGTATTCATTTCCGTAACGCATAACGATTTGTCTGAAATTTGAAACGAGTAGTTTATGGCCTAGAATAACACATAGGGTACTTTTTATCCAGGTAAGTAACACAAACAGAGCCATGGGCAGATGCTAGTAATTAATAATTTACTAAAAATGTTACCGGCTTCATAATTTTCGGACTTTTGTCTTTGCGCTCAATGGGTAGCTACTTTCAAACGTGATATTTATAACTTTGTTCTGGATTTTTTTTATTAACATATAATAAGATTGTCATTTGCGTTCGATTGATTGGGTTAAACTGTTCGTTTACGAGTAACTTGAATAATAAAAATGTTTTTACATTCCCCAACGTCATTTCATCAATATGCGTAATTTGCGCGTACGCTGTCTTCAAATAAGGTTTTCAATCAACTACATACGAGCATTAATTTTCGACTTTCGATCATCGGTCGGTTATTTCCTCACTCTTATGCCCTTGTTATAAAGTTTAAAGTAAGTTAAAATTCAGTGTTAATAAAATACTGTCTTATTAATCCCACAGTAGGTAAGCCAAGGAGTCGTGAGTAGAATAAGACCACCATCAGTCATTAACGGGTAATTGAATGTAAGAACTTATGTTTTTTTTGCTTTGTAATTGAATATGAATTTTATGAGGTTATGATGTTTTGATAAAGGGCTACATACATATTGGTTTGTTTTTTTGTCGAAGCACGGAATAGGTTTTGATGCCTAAGGCTTTAGAATTAAGATCTTCTCTACTGAACTGGAATTAAAGAATAGAATGCGTCCAACTGCTTCTCTCCCCGAGCGTGTCGTAAAAGTCGACTAAGGGATAGTATCCTCTCCAATATGATGGACCACCTATATGGGCGATGGGCTGATCACCTGTCACCATGGTTCCTTATATCCATCTTAGGATTTATAATCAGAAGTGGCTGCAAGTTTTCATACGTTTACTTGGGGCTCTGCCTACCCCATTAGGGATACGGAAGTGATAATGTATGTATTTATGTATGATGTTTACTTTTGGATTTATTTAACAATATCCACATTTTGCGCTTTTTCCTCATAAATTACCTAATGACCGATAATTTTAAAAGCGAGAGGCATATGCTCAGCAATGTACAGAGACTGGCTGTGAATGATGATGATTAAGTTTAAAATATTTACTTTCAGCCCAAATAATGATTTTGCTTTGTGAAATTTCTTTCAAAAATATCCAGGTACCATGTTTTACCGTAATTATTTGCATAAACAGTTATGTGCGTGTTTAGGCTTCGAAATATGCAGCATATTCTCATCCATTCATGGTTCCATGAATGGTTTACAGTAAGCATTACTAGGCATTCAGGTATTCACGCGGACATAACCAGCGCGTACTAACTGTTAGTGAACCTGTGGCCGGTCTGCGTACCAATGAGATGATCTTACTATGTATGTAGAGATAATTATTATGCATATTATTACTTGAATATTTTACCACCCATAGACGTGAATTGATTTTACCGTACATTCCTGGGTTACATGCATATTGGTTACAAAAAAAAACCTTTTAATTCATAAAAAAAATCGATCTTGAAAATGCCTTTTCATTTATCTAATTTAATAATAATTATCTAATTTTGTATTTTTTTATTTAACTTGATTATTTGCATAAATCATAATAATATTATTTATTTAATATGCATAGTCCCATCTCTACTTGTGTGTGAGATAATTGCATAGAAGTTCTTAGAACATGTTGCATGAATGAACTTCGTTTATTATTGAATGCCATGGAAACATTGTGAATGGAAATATGCATTTATTCTATTGAGTCGAGTCTTTTCTAGACTATCAATAAAATGTCTATGAGGAAGGCATTACAATAAATTTAAGATCAGCGTATTGATTAAAACATGAGGATTATTTTCAGATCTAAAAATTCAACTAATAAATAATGCTAAGCCTTACACAATTATGTAAAGTGTAAAATATGAATCGAGGCGGACAAACAGTTTTAAACAAAAACACATTTTATTTCTGGAATTCTGACTAAAAGATGAATAGAAACAAAAATAAAAGAAGGATTGGAATTGATCCTTAATTCACTACTTTATGGCCACGAGCGACTTAGATGTAGGTATATAAAACCAATTAGCCTGATGATCCCAAAACAATTAAAAAACTCAGTTAAATCCTTGACGCGCGCCCGCCCACACGAAAAGCCGAAAAAAGTCGTCCAACTATCCCGTAGACTTACACTCACACACGCATCGCTATCTCTAAGACACACGCACACATCCACACGCGCACGTAATCTCTAACGCACGCACACATCCACACGCCACCCATTAGTATGTGTGTATGACGTTGCGCGTGCTCGCCACTCGCTCCACGGCTTCTTATTATTATTATTTATTGAATAAATGGTAATGCGTGGTTCACGATCCCGCATAACACCTGCCGTATTTTCCCACAGTCGACGCGAGCGCAGCAAGCGTGCGGGTGCGAGCGGGACGCGTGCAAAGCACGCGCGAGGGCAGCGCTAGAGCGAGACAGCACGAGGGAGACTACGCTGCTACGGCGTAGCGATGGCGTAGCGCGTAGCACTGAAGCTTGTATAGAGTTATTTTTAAACAGGGAAATTGACATGTCACTGGGAAATTAGTGTTATTGCGCATGTCACTAAACATTATCAGCCATACTTAGAAACGTTTAGCGGTTGCTTAAGATGATCCTCAGTGTATATTTGGGGTGTATTAGAGAGTGAGCGTCTAAGTACTTAGTAGACTCTTTAATACACCCTAAGTAAGTAAGTACCTAAAGGTCTCTGAGTATCATCATCATCATCATCAGCCTATAGCAAACTGCTACTGGACATAGACCTGAGTGTAGCAGTAAGTAATTTTTCCATGGCTGATTTTATCATCATTATCAATATAACGCATTCTGCAGCACATTAGCATAAGTATAGCTTCAGAATACTTAAGAGTATCGTATAGTACTATAGTTATTAAGATAAAATTCGTTTCAATATTTATACTGCTTTTATAGATACTGCTACCTTATTCGATATATATATTCGAGCACTGGTGGTCTAGTTGGTAGTGACCCCGCCTTCCGATCCTAAGATCGTGGGTTCAAACCAGGTCGTGTACCAATGGATTTTTCTGTGCGAAAAAATTATGTGCGCTTTACCAGTACTCTCAAACAGGTGAAGGAAAACATCGTGAGGAAACCCGCGGCTTAGTCAGCTCCGCACGTATTGACCATGTCTTTCCTGTGGATAAGGCCGACTAAGCTGAGAGGATGGAAAAGGTGCTGGGCAAGCCTACTCCATCTTAATTCGTCCCGGGCACTACAGCGTTCTGTTTGTGAAGGTAAAAGTTGCCTCCTGACGCTGTATAAATCATCGACTATGGATGGTAAAAGGCCTTAGTAGCTTAACCTTATTATTTTTACCATCAAATAATGAGATGGTTGTATTATATTGGATAGGTATTGAAAATGACTCCGGCTTGGTGGAGTGACGATTTGCGAAAGGCTGCTAGTAGAGAATGCCTCAAACCGAAGATAGGACGCAATGGCGCTCATTGGGGGAGGCCTAAGTTTAGCAGTGGACTGATAGGTATGTGTTGATAATTGAAAACCAATTATCAAGACTTGATGATAAATAATATAATTATATTATCCAGTAAATTAGTGCAAAAAAGGAGCTTTGAGGTGCACTTTGAGTCCTTTCACCGCATCCGGAAGAACTAATGACTCACAAGTAGTAGTAAATTTTATTTCGGTACCAATTCATATTTCGAAAACTAGTTCTTGTGTTCAATGATAAGATTTAAATATGAATATTTTTTATCCTCAACTCGTGATTTTTCGATTGCGTCAAGACGAGAACTATCGAGATAATAAAGGCTATAATTTTCCTGTTTGTTCTCCTTTTAAGCAAGACACGGGTTATTTATTTATAAATTACCTACTGTTTTATAATGATCCACGGATGATCTGCCCGAGGCGGAGAAATGTTTACAAATTATCTATACCTATAAAAGAGCTTAACCTGACTGACTGACTGACTGACAGACTGACTGACTGACTGATTCATCATCTCCAAGACGAAACCGCTGAAGCTAAAAAGCTGAAACTTGGTAGGTAGCTTTATTTTATAGCAAAAGCACTCACTAAGGCGGGATTTTTCGAAATTCAACCCCTAAAGGGGTGAAAAGGGGGTAAAAATGTTTGTCGCATAGTAATAGCGACAGTAATTCTAAGTTAGATATAAATAAAAAAAAAAACTAACCTAAACCTAACATAAACCTAACCTAAACCTAACCTAAACCTAACCTAAACCTAACCTAAACCTAACCTAAACCTAACCTAAACCTAACCTAAACCTAACCTAAACCTAACCTAAACCTAACCTAAACCTAACCTAAACCTAACCTAAACCTAACCTAAACCTAACCTAAACCTAACCTAAACCTAACCTAAACCTAACCTAAACCTAACCTAAACCTAACCTAAACCTAACCTAAACCTAACCTAAACCTAACCTAAACCTAACCTAAACCTAACCTAAACCTAACCTAAACCTAACCTAAACCTAACCTAAACCTAACCTAAACCTAACCTAAACCTAACCTAAACCTAACCTAAACCTAACCTAAACCTAACCTAAACCTAACCTAAACCTAACCTAAACCTAACCTAAACCTAACCTAACGTAACCTAAACCTAACCTAAACCTAACCCAAACCTAACCTAAACCAAACCTAAACCAAACCTAAACCAAACCTAAACCTAACCTAAACCTAACCTAAACCAAACCTAAACCTAACCTAAACCAAACCTAAACCTAACCTAAACCTAACCTAAACCAAACCTAAACCAAACCAAAACCTAACCTAAACCATATAAATCTAACGCGTACGAAGTCGCGGGCAACAGCTAGTAAAAAATATATTGACAAGTGTGAGTAGGACTCATCAAGATCCACAGTAAATAAATACAGAATAGTATCTATTTATAAACTGAGATACTATCATGTATACCTAGTATATTCTAGGTTTCTGCAAAACGAACCCTAAAAGTAACATTACCTAATGGTACACGCTGGTAACACCATGTTAAATATCTTCATATTTTTATTTAATGATATTGTTACATTCTGTTTTTTTTTCTTTTGAAATTCGACGATACCCTAAAAACTTAAAGTTCTTTAAGGTAATCTTGATTGCTTAATTTGGTCCATTGAATAAGGCACCCGAACTTTTTAAGGGTTCATTACGACTTAATGACATCCTCTTGCGGCCATTTTGTCTTATTTAATTCAAAAATTAAGAATCGTTGATAATATTTAAACATAAATAATAAATAGGTAGTTATTTTTTGAATGGATTGGAAATAACTATTTTTATAAAGATATTTAGAAAGAAAACTGTCCAGCTGTAGTCAATTAGCAGTTTATCAAAGAGTTTTTTTTTTATCATCTTATTTTTGGTAATCAGTGGGTTATAGTAGAATATTAGTGGGCAACATTACACATTACATTATTTCCTTCCTTCTGTACCCATTGATGTATCAACAAAATGACTTATGACGGGATAAAATAAGAGAAAAAAGCGGTTCTAGCATTAACCCTACTATCCTACTATTACTCCTTTGTTAGGATATTTGTGCCTCAATCACGGCTGAACGGATTTTAATGAAACTTGGAATATACATGGATTAACATATAAGCAGGCTATTTTTTATCCGAGTACCAGGCGAGCGAAGCCGCGGGCGGCAGCTAGTTTTTTAATAATTTTTCTATACTGTCACTGTCAGTAATTAACTTCAGTAAAATAAGTAATTACTTATTTTACTGACTTAAGTCAGTAAGTAAGTAGATAAGTTCGTATGAGCTAGTGGCAAACTCTTGTGACGGAGTTTTTAGGCCGCCTAAAGGCCTCCGTCATGGCTTAACGACTTAAAAGCCGGGACCGACAATTTAACGTGCTCTCTTTAGTAAGATACTCATGCATTGTCAAGCACGCCCTGTCAATTTTCCATCGAAAAATCTTTCAATAGGTACGCAATTAAGCGGTTTGAATCATGTTAAAAAGCTTTGAATTTCCTTTACAAAACAAGATCTGTCATAATCGTCTGCATTGCTTTACTAAGGCCTCTTACCATCTATAGTAGATGATTTATACAGCGTCAGGAGGCTACTTTTACCTTCACAAACGGGACGCTGTAGTGCCCGGGACGAATTAAGATGGAGTAGGCTTGCCCAGCACCTATTCCATCCTCTCAGCTTAGTCGGCCTTGTCCACAGGGAAGACGGTTATAGATACACAAGATACACAAGTCGAGTTTACTTACAGTGTCCTCTACTGGCGGCCTTGCGTGTAAACAAATATTGTACATACTTCGTTTCAAGGTGTGAGGAGGACAATTAATATTATGTATGTATTGTGTACACATACATTATGTTATTTAGTCATGGTAAGAATTCTTTTACATATTTTTATCCAAGTGACTACTGCCAGTGGTGAAAGGATTTTAAAGTGCGCCTCCTTTTGTGAACTTGACAGATGTTTACGAACTTTTTTTTTGTTCTACATTGTATTCTACATCATGCTGGTTTCCTCACGGTGTTTTCCTTCGTCTTGTGAGAGTACTGATATAGCGCACATACATTTTTCGAACAGAAAAATCCATTGCTGCACGACCGGATTCAAACCCAAGACCTTAGGATTGTAAGGCGGAGTCACCACCACTAGACCACCAGTGCCCTCTTGGAGTTTAACGATATTGATGTACGTGGCCAATTATATTTTCGAACTCACGATGTTTTCCTTCACCGTTTAAGAGTATTGGTATAGCGCACATAATTTTTTTTAAAGAAAATCCGCTGGTGCAATTTCGGATTTGAACGTACGACCTTAGGATCGGAAAGCGACAACTTGACCACAAGCGCTCTAAAGCTAGCACGTATTTGGTAGTATCTTCAGATATTTTTTCTGAACAAATCTGATTCTTTACAGAGAAAATAATACATCGTAATAATGAGGTACATATTCCTTCATATAATATTCCAATACATAACGCTCTCTTCTATTTAACGTGCTTGTCAATATTTCTTGCAATTATATAATAATGGAACACTCAAAGGAGTACCAAATAATACAAATAGCGAAATATCATATTACATGAAGTGCACCGAACATCCTCTAAGATCTCCAAAAGACGATGTAATTTTCTAGTTACGCGTCTATCAATAGACTCAAAGAAGATAATAAAATTGTAAAATAGCCACTGCTTCAATAGAAACCCCGGATGTTCGCAATTTGGTTTCGTTCAAACCAATGAACGATTGTATAGCTGGTTTAACAATAAATATTCTTCATCCCGTGTCTTCGGCAAATCCACTCCATTATCCTGAATCTTATGACTTACGAGCTAGGGTTCAAATTCCTTCAGCATGTAACTTGCAAGGATTGTCCATCGTGTAGGTCAGTCTATTAAATCGGTTGAGGACCGGATGGGACTCGCGTTACTGATTTTAACAAAAACAGCTTATGTTACGTCACCCTATACTTTGTTTACTTGAAGGTTTTTGTTTTATAGCGGTACTTCACTGTTATTTACGAACAGTCTTCAGTTCAACACTGTTGCACGCAGGTACAAAAGTACTTACATAAAAAGTCCTAAACTGGGTTAATTCTTTAGTAATTTTTTCGTCATCCTATTTCATCCCACTTGGTTTTAAGTAAATTAAAGCAATATAAACAAATTCATTGGAATGTCCCCGCTATGTCATAGCGTACGCTATCTACTGAATAGTCCCCTATTGGAATTACAGTTGCCATTCATATGTTCTAAGACTATTAGGTATTCTTTGTATTATCGCTTTAGCACATACAATAATTACGGTGTGTCATGTTAGGGGTTTCACCGATTATCCAATTTTTATATAATACGATTCTATAATGACTAAATCAATCCTTCTGTCAAGTTAAGGAGAAAAGTCTTCATATCTAATTTACTGGTTGGACATTTAATTTTGCATGTTGAATCCCTAACAGTATGGTGCCGGGCGCCAAATAAATCACGTTTACTTGTAATTTTTTTGCTTCGAATCTCGGCGTGAGGTCAGGCTTTCCGGCTCATTGGCCCTAGGCTCTGAATGGACAGCTTTTTGCCACATTTGGCCGTTGCGGAGTGTGGTCGCCATGTGACATTGCATGAAACCTGAGACGATGCCTTTCGCCGTGATTGCCACATGCCACATGGCGTGGCGTGCCAAAGGTCGACCAAGGAGGTATTTTTTATATTCTTCCGCGTACGGAGAAACGCATCATTTAACCGGACGTCGCGTCGGCGCAATTTCTTGAAATTGCTTTCATCACCGACTTGGCCGTTTTTATGTACCTACCAGATAAGTGATAATATTGAGTACCTTTTAACGTGCTTTTGTGTCACCGTACAAATTGTCTGGAAAAAAGTAATACTGTCTGCCAGAAATTTAATTCGGGCATCGCGTCGTCCAGTCTTTTCATGATATAATTTTATGAAAAAGGTTATAAAAAAGATCTAATTGATAATGATGTAAAACGTTCTATAAAAATACAAGTCAAAGAAAATGTCATTAAAAAAAATGACAAATAAAAACTTAATTATTTTGACACTTTCACTTAGGGACTCAAAGTAACAATCAGCTTAATTGTCTGTGTACGATATGTGGACAAACGACTCTTGCACAATCACTTGTTTTAATTATTTAAGTATGCTGACGCCTTATCTAGCCGACTCCAAGCTCCTTGTATGGACTAGTAAGGCTGTCATGAAAAACCTGAAAGACGGATAATAAGTATACTATGTGAAAGTTGCTAGCAGTTGGTTGATGGAGAAAGCTCAAGATTGTTTGCCCTGGAAATGTAGGTATGGGGAGGGATTCATACAATTTCACGTGGAAAAACTGTAAATAAATTATATACATACAAAGAGGTATTAGGTACTTGTTCCTTTGAACCAGTGTCGTGAAAAGATAAAGGTAAAGAAGCTCCTTTAGTGCACTGTAAAGACACTCTCGAAGGCAATCTCTAGTAGACATTTGAAAAGCCATCCGTAAATCTATTAGAGTTAATACAGTTTTGTTAAAAGCCGGGTGCTACGGCCGGTTAGAGATCAAAAAGGTCGGTCGTGACCACTCTACAAGACATGGACCTCGGAGCCTGTTTTAGTTACGTAAACCTGATCACCTTTTCAAGCTTCGATTAAGAGTTCAATTGATTTTACTGTTCAATTTATCTCTTTCTACCCTTTCACTTTACGTAATTTTGGCAAAAGATTGATTTTCCTGGAGAAAGGAACTAATGAAGCAACTCTAAATGATACAAAAAATATATAAAGATTATGAAAGCTGAATGAAATGCGTCCCGTTCAGAAAGTCTAATTTTCTAAAATGCCTAAGAAGTAAAATGCCTAAATACAGTTGCTACCAATCCTACTACTACGTAGTTAAAATTCAAGGTGACGTTTTGAGCCACATTCTGAATGATTGACTCACAGCAACAGTCCTTTAGCTAGATTGCGATAAAATCACCAACCAATTATGCTTATCATAACAGTAGTCCAAAACAGTAGTCCGTCTACTTTCCCCAGTAAATCATCTCGGGGCATTACTCACCGGACAGTGGGTGAAACAACGCTTCCGCTACTTTCATCGCTTTATTCTCCAAATAGCGTTTTGCAAGCTGTGCGGGCAGTTTATTTCATTGGCACGAGTGTCCGGAGTCGAATCACGCGCGACGGGCCGGAGGAGGGAGGGTGAGGGGGGGGGAGGCAACCTCGAGACCGTGGGAACGATCTGCCTTTAACATGTCGCACGTGCTCGAGACGCTACCACGACCGCAACAAGAGAAACAGAGACAAACATAAGGACTCCACAAAGTTGGAGCGAGAGAATAAGTCCTAAAGAAAACAACAAAACGCCACAATAAAATAACGAGAACCAACAATAATTTGTGAGCGTTCGAATTTCGAAGCGTGAAAGGGACAGAGCCGTATTATTTATACGAAAGTAAGAATAAAACTGTAATGGAGATGTTGATTTATCGTGTTGCAGCTACTGTGTTTAAGAGCCGTTTGTTTCGCCATCGACCATGATTAAGATTACAATGGAATAAAGCGGCGACTGGTCAGTTTATTTTGGTCTGATGGCCTGCTGTCCAATTGCACAATTTTAGTTGTTCTGTGTCTTATTTCTTGAGACGTCACCACCACGTCTATTTTATGATTAAACGAACTTACCCTGTACGTGAAGTTCTATCATAATTATATGAAGACTTCGTATGAAGGTATACAATTATGCCTACTACAAGTGTTCATATAATATTTTCTAGTTACTAATACCGAATACGAAGGATGAATATAATACCATACTTGTGTCACTAGTTATTTCAGATAATCTGATGAAAGGATTAAAGTTCGCGGTTCATGTCCCCTGTGACCCCCCCCCCCCTTCGGACCGCGCCTGAGCTGAACTACAATTGAACATATAAAATTGTAGATTCGGTTTGTAAACATTAGGTACATGTTCTTGGGCCTTCAGACTCTGGCCGTAATTGTATATTGTGCTTTGTGCATCCCGGAAGAAACGGGTCAGTAATACATGCGTCTAGCACATAAATGGCATTGCTGCGCGCATGACCCCGACCTCTACATGCGCGTGCGGCAAGACTGTCCATATCATAGGATGAAGCGATTTAATAAACAGGCCAGTAATACATGCGTCTAGCACATAAATGGCATTGCTGCGCGCATGACCCCGACCTCTACATGCGCGTGCGGCAAGACTGTCCATATCATAGGATGAAGCGATTTTATAAACAGGCCAGTAATACATGCGTCTAGCACATAAATGGCATTGCTGCGCGCATGACCCCGACCTCTACATGCGCGTGCGGCAAGACTGTCCATATCATAGGATGAAGCGATTTAATAAACAGGCCAGTAATACATGCGTCTAGCACATAATGGCATTGCTGCGCGCATGACCCCGACCTCTACATGCGCGTGCGGCAAGACCGTCCATATCATAGGCTGAAGCGATTTAATAAACTCGGTGTTATTGAGCACTGGTTGTCTAGCGGTGGCGGCGCCGCCTTCCGATCCTAAGGTCGAGGTTTCAAATCCGGTCGTGCTCCAATGGATTTTTCTGTTCGAAAAATGGCAGTCCGCTATAAGTACTCTCAAAAGGTAAAGGAAAACATTGTGAGAAAACGGCATATGTTTCAACCTAAAAAGTTTGAAAATACCTGTCAAGTCCACGAAAGGAGCCTCTGAGGCGCACTTGAAATCCTTCCATCATACTGGTTCGAAAAAACTAGTGAAATGACTAGAGATAGAGATTTACTCTGTGTAACTTCCTATTTATCGACTCTGTATTACCACTGTCCACAAATATTTATTATTGTTATTATTATTAGTGTCACAAGATAGACAAAATACAAAGCTACTCATCATCGCGAAATATAACTTTAGGTCAACTGTAGTAAAATTGTGTGTAAAATACTACCTATTAAGAATGTCGAGTTGAATTTAGAAAGCAAAGAACAGAACCGTTTTCTACGAAGGCTGAAATCTAATTTGTTAATAAAAGAAAATCATTATAGTTGACTTTTACTATTTAGCAGTATGATTTCAATAGGTAAGTTAGTGTTTTAAAAATATTTCTTGAAGCACGTAGATTGAGGGAATCTGCAAAGGGCGTAACCTAAGACGTGAGTCGCCCCATCGTTCTTTGCTATCAGTTACATTTGAACATGCTTACACTCCATGCACAAGGCCACATCACGACCTTTCGAGGAAGATAGTATCAGTATTATTAAAAGGTAATTTAAAAGATGCATAAAACCTCATTATTCACAATAATATGCGCAGACTCGTAAATGTCATTGTGAAGCGCGTGCGACCCCGCGCCTGCGAGACATGACGCCGTGTCGCGAAGGAACAAGGCATGAGCGACAGCGATTTACTCTAAAAAGTTTTAATTAAAAAAACTTTTATGTAAAAAGTAAAAATGGATATGAAGCCTCTGCTCTCAGAGCAAAACCTTGCTTCTTCAATAAGTATTGCGTGGTGGATTTTTGAATACAAGGTTACTTAAAGAATCGGTGCTACGATAAGCTACTTTGATTGTTGATACAGCATGGTAGAAAGCCATAATTTCATCCGAATTAAATTGAATATGAAGCTTTGTAAGGATCTTTGTATGTTTGTTGCTCAATCACGCCGCGGCTAAACGGATTTGAATGAAAGAAAAAATACCTACATAGCTAGAAATTTGGACAGTCATTGTATTTAGGTTAATTCTTATACAACGCTAGCGAAGCCGCAGGCGGAAGATAGTAAATTATAAAGCATGGTCACAAGATTACCGATAGCACGGAATATTCAGTTAGTAGTCGCTAGTCGCTACTAGTTACCTACTGGTTTCAGTATTCTGGTAGGTATCGTGTTTATCTCCTTGTTAGTGGACGGTTATCCTCGGTACAATCTGACACTAACAACGCACTGGTTTTAGAGGTATCAAGGTTTATAAAGCCAAAATTGTAGGTACCTAGAATTTAGACGGTTCGATTGTGAGCAAATATTTACTGTGTAAGTTACATAATTTTCAAGTTTTGGTTTCTCGGTAGGTACATAATAAGAAGGTACTCATGTAAAAAATATTCCCACTAGATTTCTATCGTGTAAGAAAGTGTTGCAAAAACAATACTTACTTATCTATGATATGACTAATGACAGTGTCATACAAAAACATGTAACAGTACTACAATGCACTTCCTACGCGAGAATTTCTCAAAAGAATCGAATAAACGGAGCATGATCGATTATCATTTTCATACAATCGACAATCGAAAGGTCACGCTTAATGCCATTCAGTGTACACGAGCATTATTCATATTAAAGAAACTATCCGTAAATTGTATTAAAAAGAACTAACATAAACCTACCTCAATCAAAAATAAGTCTTATCACGTTAGATTTAAAGTATGTTTCAGGATGTAAAACGAAGTAACTATTTTGTACAACCACAAATCGCGCTGCACGGCAAAATAGTGTTTCAATGTATAGCTGTACAGATTAAAATCGTGTATTGGCAGATGGTAAGATGGTGATATCGTAAGCCAGGAAGCGCATTGTTAGGTCACGTTCTCACAACTCCCCTTTTTCTTCGAGGGGGAATAAATAATTGCACTTTTTTCTGTCGCATATGGCCAAGGAACGGGGATTGTGCAAGATCTTTCCCACGGTTCGCCCCTCGGCATAAAGGCCGAACGAGGTCAAGAAAAAATACGTGCCAGCATAATGCGGGAGTCTCTTTTGTGGAGGCAGATGCGTTTCTAGGGTTAAGTGTGGAATTGATTATGAAAGTGAGTTGATTGACGTCACTGTTTGAATCCTGTTGGGCACGTTTTGGGATGTTTCGCGTGTCTTATGGGCATGTAAAGAGATGACAGGACCAGCTAGTTGAGTTCAAAGCTTGCCAACGATTTTACCAATAGTACCTACATAGTAACTTAAAAAAATGTTTTACACTAAGGAAAATTTATAAGCACATAAGTAAATTATTTTCTATTCACTATACTTACTATAAAACAAACGAAAGACAGCTATTTTATGAGCTTCGTGCAGTTATTTTATCATAGGAAATAGGTTCCGTCCGAAGCATGCAGCTAAAGTTTCACAAAAAGTTTCAAACCCAAACTCCATTACGACCTTTTTTGTCAAACTTATCATCGAATTCAAAACATTTTAAGGGTTCGGATTTCAAAATCCATTCTATACACGTATGGCCAGTATTACAAAATTAAATATAAAAACTCGACAAAAAAGAATTGCACCTTTTCTAAGGCGTTCTATATTTGAAAACTGGTCGCGTTCCCACGATCGCTCGCGCCAGTTGCTCGTTTCTTCCCCTTCGATCTTATTCTTTTTTTGCCATATAAAAGGTGATATTTGTGTGACAAGCGAGAAGGAACGACTTTTATTTTTAGCTGTATAAAAAACCTAGACAGGGTTATTACTCTGAACGGTAAGCTCAGGATTATAAAAAGTTGAGCCTAAGTTTGTTTATATTTTTAATTTAAAACAAAGTAAAGCTACGTCTACGAATAGTACGATTTTTAGCTAACCACAAAAATAATTTCAGCATATTAGACAAATTATGGGAAAGAATGAGCCAAGTGAAGAAGGTCGCTGTCATGTCGTATAAAGAGGTTGCCCTGGAAAAAAACTACGCGGAGAAAGATGCATAAATTGTGCCGACGAGGGTCAAACTCTTTAATTGAAAGACGAAGACAAATTAAAATAAACACTCGGTGCGTAAACATTGTTTTCACGCGTACTTGGACACCGTAAGATAATCATAATACAGTCAATGAGGGGCACGCGTATAAAAACTTGAAACTCATACATATTAAAACAGACTCTATGCTATGAGGAATACGTATTACTCTGGCGTGGCTGTTACTTTCAATTTGAAATTGGAACTTTGCATCGAGAATGTTTTGAACAACATTATTATGTACTAGCTGCCGCCCGCGGCTTCGCTCACTTGGTACCCGGATAAAAAATAGCCTATATGTTAATCCAGTACATGTACTATGTATATTCCAAGTTTCATTCAAATCCGTTCAGCCGTTTAGGCGTGATTGAGGCACAAACATCCAAACATCCAAACTCACAAACTTTCACATTTATAATATAAGTAAGATTAGAATCACTTTGACTACCTTACCTATAATTGCATGTTGACCTTAAATGAAATGGGCTGCTCATATTTGATAAGACCATGATATCTGTAACCTGATCAAATCTTATGCAATATTTTTTATAAAAAAAGAAGGTGAAACTCGAAATACGAACTGTACAAAAATAAACAAGGCAAGTAAAAATTTTCGAAATACGAATTTCCATCTTCTTTTTTTTATTGGTGTGGCAGGATAACGTCATCGACGACAGTTGAGAGGGCACACATTGCGATCTGCCGGATCCTTTCCCACGATCCCACGGTCCACGCGACATATGGCGCGCGTGCACTTACCCGTACAACGGTGACGCGTGCACAAAAAATACTCGTGGACTTAGCGGATCCATGGATGCGTAAGGAAAAGACGGTTTACTGGTTTTTTTATGCTGTCCGGGCATTTAGTCATTAAATAAATAAACAATAATTTTCCTACTTTTTATTTTTAAAGAGATTATAATTATTGAATTAACCCTGCTGAAATGTTAGCTTGGAGATTTAATTTAAAGTCTAATTCATACATAATCAAATCAAAAACTAGTACAGATGAATATTTTTTTACTGAAACGTTTCAAACTCTCCTTTTAGCTAATCTCTAAAGTCATAACTGAGTAACATAACGAGCCTTTTCTCTGAATTCCGCCCGAATTTTATTAAGAAAATCTCCAAGCCACGAAAATCATGACATCATTCGCAATTCAAAAAATGGACTGTCATAAAAAAGAAAAAAATACCAAGGTCGAGCGAATCCGAATTTGAATTTTGAATTTGGAATGGAAGTTTTTTTCGCGGGGGGCAGGTGGCGCGCGCAACTGTCGTAGTTCCCACGGCTCTACACCGGGCCTGCTATCGCTTGCTATATATGCCTGGGACCGTGTCATGATTGCCAATTAACGAAATTGATGTTTTTTTTAAATCTAGAACTCGTTTGTGCTATATTTTTTAAGCCCTGGAAAATTGTCTGTGGGAAAAGGTTAGGCACTTTTTAAGGCGTTCAAGAAAATGCAACCATTTTCATGGAGCAAAGTATAAATTTTAAAGTATGTAATGAAGTTATTGCTATTTTTATAAATATCTACCTACTTGAAAAATATACCGGCCTGAGACCGTGTCATGATTGTCAATGAATGAAATTTATGTATTTTTTAAATCTAGAACTCGTTTGTGCAATATTTTTAAGTTCTGGAAAGTCTCTGGAAAGTTAGGTACCTACTATTTTTTTGTAGGCGTGAGGGTAAACGCGTACTTTTTCATGGAGCTAGTAACTTAAAACAATTATGGAGTTCAGAAAATGATAGCAATTAAAACGAAAAAAGTATTCGTATTTATTGTTATTATTTTATTTTAAAGATTTAATAAATACTTATTGTAGGTAGGTATAACATTGTTGTAGTCGCGTGCGCAACACAGAGTCGACAAATAATAGGTATTGTAATGTTTCCTTATGTTTCTCACATACTTCAGCCATGATATCATCCGATAATTCCATATTATATTTATTTATGTAAAGTAGTCGCACATGGCTTAAAGTATATGCAGGTAAGTATACATATAAATTATAATAACCAACATATTTTCAATTAGTTTTGCTAATTAACATCCCAATAACTTATAATTCCGAAAAGTACTTTAAACCTATTATATTTCTTTTACATTTCAGTAGAAAAAGCTCTGCTCAAGCTTTTTTATTACAGCGCCATCTAGCGGGACTTTGGTAAACTAGTGACAATAGTTTTGCAAAATAGATAGGGGGACGCGGAAGTATTTGCAAGACAATACATTAGCAGACAATACCGGGTCAAAGGTAAAGGCACATTCCGTGGGAAAGGTGAGATTCTCAAATGTTTTGTAGGGGTGATTTAGTATAAATTTTGTACTAGATGCAATTTTAGTTCAGTTATTTTTGTGACGTCGAACAGGAAGTAACAGTATTTTTACATTAGATAGTGTTAGAGTAAATTTTGTCAAAATTCGTGCAAGATTTTATAAGTTTGCACTTGTACTTTCCTACTAACTAGACTACCGAGTAGGTACGCTATTATAGGTGCAGTGAAGTTTTTTGTAATAAGTATGAAAAAGTGGAAACCGTGTTTTAGTGATAGTGAAAATAAGTGAAGAGTTAGAAATGTAGTACCTAGATTTCGTTCAGTGAAACATGCTCATTGCACGCAATTTCATAGAATTCATTATGTGTCATCAAAAAATGAATGTAGATCATTATTAATTTATTATCTCAGTAGATTTACATCTAAATGATGGACTTAAATGATTATTCAGAAATCATCTCGATCAGATTTCTTTCTTTGAATTAATTCATCATCATCATTTCACTGCCCACTTTCTTTGAATTACTAATTTTATTTCCCCAAGTTCCGAAAATAAGTAAAATTACTCGCTTCGTCATCGTAAAGAAATGTTCCGACCATACAAAGAAATGAATTTAATCAGTTGTTCAACGAGTCGCCATGTGTGACTCATACATACTATTTGATGAGTTGTTAAGGAGCATTTCAACTGTTGTAGGGTTTTTACTAAAAATATGTTTTAATTTTTAATACTAAAGTATGTTTTACAAAGTTTGTTCTGTAGTCACATTTTAAATCTTCGATATTATTACATCTTATCCATACTAAAATTATAAATGCAAAAGTAACTTTGTTACCTTAAATCACTGAACAGATCGATAGAATTTAGCAAGAAGATTGCATCCAGGGGAAGGATATAGGCTACATTTAGTAACAAAAAAAATTGGACTAGTTCGTAGTCGATAGCTAGTCATAAATAAAAAAGTAGCTGGTGTGGTTTAAATTACTCTCAACTTTAAAAGTACCTAAGCGGATTGAAATACGTTAAAATAATAGACAGTTTACAAAAGTCTTTAGATAGTCCGACTGTTTATTTTGTATTTGTAAATTATAGTAAGTAACTTTTATTAGTTGTAAGTTTCTTTTTGCTAATGGATTATATTTTAGTATAGATAAATAATATTAAATTAATGATAAATCTGTCCTTAATAACATTCACGCTGACGCAAGTACAAGTAAGTATTGACACGAGCCGCGCGATCAACTGCTCAAATAGATTCGGGTGATATCACCGCTCAATACTCGTACAATAAGGTGATTAACTAATTACACACATGTGATATGTTTATAAAAAAACACAGCGGCGTCTTGTCTGAGAAAATTCCAGAAAAAAAGAACTTAAAACAGTTCGAAGTTTGAATTTGCCTTTTTTATTTATGGATTGGTAACGGACAGTAGGTAAATATTTTTTTAAGCATGAAGGTTTCAGTCGCTTTGATTTTTTGAAGGGATTTAAAATCAGTTCGAAACTGCTTTCCGCACGAAAAAAACACCTTCACCTAAATATTTCATGCATTACGAATGTTCCTGAGTTATGATGATGGCTTTTCATGTACTTATAGATATGAGAAAACATTTTATCTCTATGTAAATAAGAATAATAAATCCCTCAGTTCAGATAAAATGTGGCTCATAAACATGAGAAGAGCTATTAATTATCCTGGCCTGTAAATTGATAACTTGCGCAAAACTGCTTAAATGTTGCAGTAATGGCCCTATCGTACTCCATCATCCGACTAACGGAAATTTAATTGAAATGAAAACTCACTAATGACTAAGAATGTCATTCAATTATCCGTAGATAATTTATTGCAGGACATCCCTCTGGCACAAAGTAAGTCTTGTACGAAGAGCGAAAAATTAGAAGAAAATAAACAAAATTAGTAATATTTTTTTGTTTAGATACTTACATCACAATCCGTTGCTTCTGGTAAAATCTTTTAACACGTGTGTGTACATGAAAAGAAAGGATTTCAAAGCATTACAATTGCACGTGTCCGAACATTCCATCCGAAATTGGAAGCTGAAAAAAATTAACCCAAATTTTGCAAGAGTTGCGGAATCTAAAATAAGGGTTGCAAAAAATCCTTTCTAACCCGAACGTCCGAAGATTGAACACGTGCATACACAATGCCGATGACTCACGGGCTCGATACCGGAGCGAACGCCGTATTATTAAAGGAAAAGAGAAAAAAATATAAGCGCTCACTCGTCGTGCCATCAAGAATTGTACATCTGCCGAAAATTCTCACGGATCCGTCGCGTATGGTATTATTACTACCACTTCGCTATCTCGCCTTGTATATAGATCTCGGTGGTAATTATGACGAGTGGCTAGCGGTATCTCGAGATAACTTTTTAATCAATAGTGCAATTTGCATACTGGTCGCGTTGTCGCGATACGGTTTATGCAAATAGCGAGATACCGCTGCTGGCAATTATTCGATTTAGCGCATGAAAATGTTAACTTGTGGATTTTTAAATTTAAATTATTAATTAGGTATTATTGTTTTATGTTTTATCTACATGATTATGATTATGTGGATAAGAGATAAAACAAGATGACCATGATGATGTTCTGCATTTGTGTAAATTTAAAAGGTTTTATTTACTACTACTTTATTTGTTCAGAAAATATCATAGATTAGATTTAGCGCTACTTGAATGTAAATTTTATGGAAGTTATGACTTAGCAAGAACCAAAATTTTCTGTTGTAGTTTTAAAACTACATAAAGTATGTATCCGCAATTATTATGTTTTTGCGGTAACTATTACTCAGACTTCAGTTGGAAGTTGGAACTAATTATTTCGCTACCCGTTTTGCACAGTTTTGCCGTTTAACCGCACGGGTTTTTCAATCCTCGTAGTGAATGAGTAATTTGTGGTTTGACCTACTTCTGTTTTGCTTCATTATCAGACCTTTTATGCCTATATTTGCTACTTTAGCACGCATGTTTGATATTGTATGTTGCGTTGCAATTGTTTTATTTATTGTATGATACTTTGATTTCATTTAAAAAAAAAGATAGTCTGAATGGTTTTCATGTTTAAGGTAGCTTCTGTAGATTTTAGTGCTGTTGGAGTAGAGTACGTAAATTCTTATTGGATATGCTAATAATTATGTCATTTAATATCTTGGTAGGTACCTTATACACCTACAGCATGCACAGAAATTTAGATATATTTTTGTTGCTTATTGAACTAAGTTGTAAAATTAAATGGTAGCTTTTCTGTAAATGTATTTAAATTAACAATCAAAATTATTTAACAATGAGCTTCGAAGCTTTCATTTCGCACGTGCAATCTACATAAATCGTGAACTTTTGTCATCGTCCTATTGTTCAAGCGAGTTCAATAGAAATCGATGCTTTTCTTTGCCGTTCTTTTATAAATAATGCAGTTTTTCCTTGCATTTGTACAATGCATGAAATTGCTTATCGTGGGACCTCGATGCATGTTTGAACTTGTTTGAGGTGGGACGTTTGCAACAGGTTGAAACTTGTCGCATCCAAGGAAGCTTTTGCACAACTTTTAATGCGTGCGTGTAAATTGATTGGTAGATTTTATGGTGAACCTGCCTAGTTATTATATACTCGTATTTACGTGTTTTTTTAGTTTTGTTTATTTTACAAAGTAGCGTTTTCAGCTGGGTTTTTAAAACATGTTGCTACTTGTCAAAAACATAATTATTAAGGTACTTACAGGGTAATTATTATATCAGGTTTGGTTGCACGAAAGAACACTGGTGGTCTAGTGGTAACACTCCGCCTTTTGATTTTAAGGTTGCGGGTTCAAACACGGTCGTGCACAAATGGATTTTTCAGTTCAAAAAAATTATGTGCGCTATACCACTCTCAAATGGTAAAGTTAAACATCCTGAGGAAACCCGCGGCTTAGTCAGCTCCGCACGTATCGACCATGTCTTTCCTGCGGATAAGGCTGACGAAGCTGAGAGGATGGTATAGGTGCTGGACAAACTAAATTTTTCCCGGGCAGGTTAATGTAGGTAAAAGTTGCTTCCTGACACTCGTCTATGGATGGCGAAAGCCTTAGTTTTTTTGTTTGCATGAACGTACGTGACGATTTTGGTTCACTTGTAAAAAAAAATTGAAATGAAAAATCGATAAAATAAATTCATTAGTTCATTAAGCCATAGTGGGTTCATGAACTAAAGAATTCATCTGTATTGAATCTCCTAACGGCATGAGGGTATTGATAGAAAGTATGTACATATACATATATATATGTATCACTATCACTCAAAATTACATGCATGGATTAGTTAGGCCAGTTTACTAATAGCCTGAAAAAACGTTTAGAATATTTGAAAATATTTTATATACAGTACACATATTCAGTATTTATAAGTTAAAAAGAACACAAGTTTTTTCTTAAAACTTCTTAAAAATTACAATAATATTAAGTAGGGTGCCATTTTCAGTTTCAGTTCCTGGTTTCTTAAAAAAAATCTGTCTAACTAGTCGCTCAGACTAAATAGGTACCCGTAATTCTATATTTTCTTACCTATTAGTTACCGTCTAATTGTACAGCATCAACATCTATCTAAAAGAAAAGAAGGCGCGTACAAAAAGACTTAAGAATCCAGTAGCGAGGCTCGCTCGCCGCAGGGACTGCACGTGCTTGAAATGTTGCCTTAAAACGTTCTCCAAATATGGCCTGAGCTGAGACTGGTCTGCAACCACAGAATACTGTGGACCTCAGACTACTACACAGATTATGGCGAAGTTAGTATAGCGCGCGCCGTAGCCCGCGCCAATCTCATCTCGCCCGACCACTTTTTAGCAAGTCAGCTTATTATGGAGTTTTGATTTAAAACCTCTTAAGACGAGGTTTTCAATGCTGTTAATGTACTTTCTGCACGTATGTAAGTTTTTTGTCTGTTATAAAGACTGGGGTTTTTATGTGTTGCCTGCCTAATTGAGGTTGTTGGGTGCTCAAAAGGAAAGATAAAATATATTTCAATTCATGTTTATTTTCATTTTTTCAATTCAACTCATTCTCAAATAAATTATTATCCCTAAAACAATTAAAGCTTATTGGAAGATCACAAAGCACTAACCCTAACCTTATTTTATACATTTTCATCAAAAAATATCACAATGCGATACAAAATTAAAGCTTTCGAGGAGTTATCACGATCGAATAACTAACTTATCCCTACATGGCACGTTTGAACTACCTAATTAGAGTAAAGCTAACATCACAGACGGTTGCAGAAACCACGGAGCAGTCGCAGGCACTGGTTTCAGGAAGACACTGGTTACTTGTTGTGTTGAGTGTTCAAGCTTGCACCCAGCGGTCTTGGAAGGTGGGGCGTTGCTGCTCCGCGGCCTGGCACTCCGTGTAGCAGTGCGCCGCTGCGAAGTCGGCGTCATCCTTCGAGACTGTCGTCCAGAAGAAGGTTCCGGCATCCGTCCTCGCGAAGTGAACGGGTACGTAGAAGTTCTCAGGGGTCACTGGCACAATATCGCACGTGTCGTCTTCGTTGTAAACTAGGAAGTTGGCGCCGGTTTGGCACGATTCTTCAATGAACTGGCGCTCCAAGGCCTCGTTGGCTGCGTTTTGGTCGTCCTCGAAGCACGTGTCCACGGTTTTGGCGGGAACGCGCTTCGTTGCTTTCTTGATGATCTTCATCAAAGGCTTCAACAGAGCCTTGATGCCGCTGTTCTTCATCTTCTCAGAGTTGTATTTGTTCTCGTTGATCGAGTTGTTAGTGGCGATGATGTATTCGTTGTTGGCGTGGTAGGACATGTTGTAAGATATGAGAGAAACGTGTGTCGCAAGTGAGATCACAGGCTGGAATGTAGGGCTGGTAGGGCCGGTCGAGTATTTATACCCGGCGCACCGCCCCCGGCACAAAAGGCCGTGTATGTGAAAAGCTCCCTTGTGTGTGTGGGTTGTATCAAGTGGTTTATTCGGAACCCCAATAAGTTTCGTATCGACACAGGTTCACGATATTTTGGTATAAGTTCTTTATCGAGTCGAGCCCTATGAATTAATTTGTGATGTCGTTTAAATGATAATTTTGGTGGTTCTACTATTGATTTATTAATATCATTTATGATTTTTTATGAAACCCTACCTCGGAACATATTATTGTAAGTAGAATTTAATGTTTCGAGACGTCCTAGCAAAGTGTGAATTTCTAGACTAGAATTTTTCTCTATTTCAATATTAGACTCTAGACTAGAATTGAATAGAATTGAAGAAATATTATCAGATTGACTTCTGCATATTTACCGACTACTATGACTTACACTTTGCATATCAATATAAATTTCCAACGTCATTCAACTAGAGGGTACGAATGTAATAATAACATTAACCCTTTACGTCAATGAAACAAGTGCAGGGGGGTTCATGAGAATAGCGTCCACGTGCCGTCCACACGCCTTTATGTGGCCAAACAATTCATTAGCCCCCGGGTCATGTGACCCTCTAAATTGTGGCCTCATGCAGGAACAATGCGATTGTTATCGACCCCTCGCACTATGGTCAAAAAGTCGCCATATGAGCTTGTTAGCTACGCGCGCGTAGCCCGCGCGTAGCGTGTGCCGAGTGGTAATTACTTATCAATTTTATGGCTGTAGAATGATGATGATGCTTTGATAGGTGAGGATTTGTAGTGTATGATGAGCTAGATAAGTTAGTTCGGCTATAGAAGATACTAAAAAGGTTACATTCTAATAGTAGCATACAAATTACTTAAATAATCAGAAGAAAAAAATATTTAAAGTAAGTAAAACCCTTCAAGTTTAATCCCGGCGGCGTTTGAATTATTCATTAATTAGCATTTTGTTTATACAAGGTACTAATAGAATTTCAATGCCACCTACACACAAAAATTCGACTCGTACCGGTCCAAACATGTAGGATTTTTTCTTGATGTCCGAAGAGAGTATTACAAAAAAATTAAGTTAAAAGAAATCAGTGTAGCGGTGATAGTGGTGTATCGGCCAATGGGGTGCGCGCGCGACGGCAGGTGCTGCGATCCGAAGGCTCTCGCACACACACGGCCGCAGTTTAAATATACGATCTTTGAACACGTGCATTCGAAGGGGATGAAGGTATGTTTCTTCCCGACATGCGAGCGAGACGCCACATATTTTTTTTCCATATGAATAGATTCACGACTCCCTCATATCCGAAATAGGGTAACGCAAAGGCTAATTTGGTTATTGAAAATTGAGGGGTTGTTCGTGGGAATGCTCCTCGAGCCTAGGTTCCCAGGGTTGCACGCACATTGAGTTTTTTTCGACGATTCGAGATTCGGAACGACGACAGATGGCAAGCGGTCGATCGTTCCCGTTCTGCTTTGTTATAATAAATCGTATGGGGTATTGGAATTAAACATACCATTTTGATGGCTGAGCGCGTCGCGGGTGTGAGGGGATGAAGATGTAAACAAGTGTAAAAGGGGTCAGTGGAACTCAGCCAGGGCTATAATTAAATGTCTATTAGAGTCATTTTAGGAATATTAGGAGCTATTGTTAGGGGTTGAATTTTGATTTTAGGATAATTGGTGCAATCAAAGGATTGTGATGGGTCATTATACTCGTAGGTAGTAGATTTATGTGGCAATCTTGAATAGGGTGGAAGTTTAGTAATTACTCAAAAGTTTAATTTGTGAGTTTTTCGAGCCGGCAACAAATCTTCAAAATGACCTATTGGTGATGATCATGACACATATTTACATCACCCATTTCAAACAATCTTTATCTTTTGTGACAAATACGAACCTTACATTGATCACATTTTTTCAGGTTTAGCGCAACGTCCAACGTTCCCACGATTCGAAGATGCAAAAACCACATTCAAAAGAGTGGAGAGAACAGATAGAAAGATACTTGGCGTTATTTGAAGGGTGGTTTAAAAAAGGTTTGTGAAGCCCCTCGGCGTGACAAGTGCGTGATTTGCGTGACTCTGCCCCTAGGGTGCACAGACCCCATTGTGTTTATTGTTTGCGAATACACTTGTTGCTTTGATGTGGGGTCAATTTTTTTATACGAGTTTGGCTTGGTTATGCATAGTTATGATTTGAGGTTTAGTAAAATATGGGAAAATTGTTATAAGTATTCATATACAAAACTATAATAACATTGAAAGTTTAAACTAATTTATAAGAAATTTAACTGTTTTGTACCTAAGTTTGCCTAAAGTAAAACTAAGAAGAAATTTGATTTTAAATTTAGAGCAAATATATTTTATATTACTTTTCACCTACATCTAAGTACACAGTACACTATAGTACTTGAGTGATTGTTCTATTAAGTTTGATATTGCAAATCTAGTTTAAATCTTATTAGAATGTTTTCTTTGTTTTTGTTTTTATTATCTTTATTTTTTTTTCGAAAAGTACGTGTTTTGTTTTTAATATTTCTAATTAAAATATCAATGGTTTTCATTTGTGTCGCAGTTCCCAGTGAAGTTCCTTATGTGACCTCTTTTTTACTGAATATGATTAGTAATGTTTATTTCTGTTATAATAAATGTATGAAAACTAGGTAGTATATTGTTATTAAAATTGTTAAATAATGCACATGACTTTTTTTATCTAAAAATCTACCTACCTTCAACGGTCCAATTTAGACGAAGGAAAATAATTTTCAACTGTCAAAGAAAAAACAACCCCATTGTATTGACTGTGGGAATTCAGTTACGAGATTACGTCTACTCTAAAATAGGGGGTGGAAAATAAAAGAATGTATAAATCACCCCTAATCGTTGCTTTTGTTGGCTTGTACACTTGTTGCATCACCGCGCGTAGTAGAAAAATTTACCACCGTATCTCATGCACCTGATAAGTAGGCCGTTTCAAAATAAGAATCCTATTCTCTTAGAGATAAAGTTCAAAATCTAAAAATACAGTTTTCACAAGAGACATGTTATTTTGGTTCAGTGGAAAGAGAATACGTGGGTGGAGAACCTTAGGGGTTGTCGAACAATTAAGTGAATCGCAGGTAAACTCATTTTGAATTGGTTTAAAAAAAGGTCAGATGATTTTGCATGAGTATTAGATTAGATCTTAGACCAAAGATGAATTATGGGTAACGTGATCCGCCTGATTCGATACGGAACAATTTTAGAAAAATAAATGTCATGGTTTTTATAACTAGTAAACCGTTGAAGACACTATTTAACTTATGCCTGGTTCCAATATTCTACCAACGGACGACGATTCGTTGATTACCCTAGCAACGTTGTCTGTCAAATCAAAATCGTTGGTACAATATTTGAGCAATATTTATAGCATTGTCGGAGCAGTCATTCACAAAGGTGTACTTCATATTATGTACTTAAAAAAAGGTTATATACAAACTTTTTTGAAAGCAAAAATAAAATATAACCACTAGTTCTGAAGAACTTTAAGTAGCTACTTTTTATTTCTTGATTAAGAGTTCATAATTTATAAAATTTATAACTCATACTAAATATGTCACTCTCACTCGACAAGTGAGTCGAGATTAGGTTTGGAAAGTAGGATTAATATATGATGTTTTATCTTTATTTGAATTACATCCCATTGGCATTTAGCTCTTGAGTTTGCACCTGTCAAAATCTACTTTAGGGACGATTGTATCATAAATTATATTTATTCCAACTATCTTCTGACAGACGTTTACGCCTTCATAGAAGGCTCAGCTTCGAGTATTTTTTATGCTTATTATAAAAGTCAAAATGCATTCTAATGAGAAGGCGGTCATTATCAGCTCTGAGGAGGAGGTGATAATAATCCTTCGTTTAGGACCTCCTCATTAAGGGTAGGGTCATAGTGAATACGAATCGTGGATACATTTTTTCACTTGCTGTTTACGCTTCTAACAAATATGTTTCGTAACAGCTTATGCCTTTGACATATATTCACTAAAATAAATACCTTTACTGTGTCAACTCTATCAGTACACTAGTGTAATTTTAATCAAAACTTAATTGGAGTTTTTCAAATACTTCATACATACGTATTATCACGCCCGTATCCTTAATGGGGTGGGCAGAGCCACAAGTAATCACTTGCAGCCACGCCTGATTTAAAGTCCCAAAATGGATATATTCAAATTTTTACAATATTGTGAAGATGACAATTGAATAAGTCGAAATGACAAATTGGCGCCCAACATGGGGCACAACAAGCTCACATTGTATAACTCGAGTTTTTCCTCTTTTGCTTTCACTGTGACCAAACCTTTTGTGTCAATAAAAATAAACCAAAACTATCACATACGTATGAATCATGGTTTATTTTGAATAACTCCCTGATGATGAGTCCAGAAGTAATGTTTAATAGCTGTGAGTGGAGTATTAAGTTTAATAACCATATTCTATAAAAGGATGGTTGTTACTTTGAAGTTTTAATTAAAGATTCGTTGCGCTCTCTTTTCAACTTGATCTTAAAAAATCTAATAACTTTTTAGATTTGTTACATTTTAGATTCAAGTTTCGGGTCAGTTAACGAGAACTTCTTTTTATATTTAAAAATGGAACTAATTAGATCTTGATCATGTTGGTACCACGAAACAGTGTTTTATTACGTCGTAAAGTTGGTAGTTGGCTATAAAATGTTTTCTTTTAGTGCACCTTACAAATTGTGAATAGGTAGGTATGTTTATTGGGGCATTTCCATGATTTTTTGGGCATATCCATATTATTATGTCGGTCGTAGGTTCCTACTCAATCTTACTAATATTATAAATCCGACAGTTTCGATATTAACGAAAACTATTTGGAACAGCAAATAGATAGATTACTTTTACAGTGACATCATGCGAGCGAAGCCGCGTACGGAATTTGTTAAAAATATATTCTTCTTGGGTCCAGTGTCGGCGAAGGTACAGAGGCTTGACTAAGTATCTGCAATCAAGTATCTACTTACTTATCTTAAGCTGTGAGTTACTACATATTAAAGCATGCTTTAGCATTGCATAGCCGATTGAAAATAAATTTTAGGTCCAATAGAACTATTCTAGACTAGGTACCTACTTTGGCGCTGAATTGGAAAAACTACGTGTGCAGTCAAGAGAAAACTTTCTACTTTAAACATGTAATGACGTTATGTTTGTCATGTTTCTAATAGGGCACTAATTGTGCTATTCTAAACGTAATTACCAAAGGCCATAAATATTTATAACGTTTAATTTATAAACATTTCATATCGCGGTATAGTGCTATTTTAGTATACGCATCATATGCTGTCTACGAAAAAGAACGCAATCCACAGATTGCGTTCGAATTTCGATGATACCCATATCATCGAACGTAAGATCCATTAGGTAAATAGCGCTATTGGAGTACTACTGTACCTACTTAGGCTTGCCTGGTATCTAAAAGAACTGTTCTCTCAGTTAGCCTAGTTTACAATCATCATCATCATCATCAGCAATATCAGTCCACTGCTGTACAATAATCTCCCCTAATGAGCGTCATAGCGCCCTATCCAGTCTCTGCCAGCAGCCTTTTGCAAATCGTCACTCCACCTGGCCGGAGAGGGATCTTACATTATGTTTGCAGAGTCGTGATCTCCACTTAAGAACTACAGACATAGGTATATACAGTCTTGAAAAATAAATAATATTAACACTAAAGGAAGTGATGCAATGTAGTTTAACCAAATAGTCTCAACTACATCGGTCTCCCACGACTAATTACGAAGGGACTTTAAACTCGTCCATTTAGCGGCGACAGCGAAACAGCCAATAAATATTTAGTTAAGTGCATCGGACGGTTAATTCGGGCAATTTGTGGATGAATGTCCGAGAGAGGAGCGATAGCGGTATTGCGCCGTGTAAAGAAAACGCTAAAGAAAGTGTGGTGATTTACATTTGATGATAAGTCTTGCAAATAACATATATTTTGCCGAACCGAAAATTGTACTTACAAGACGTAAATAAGATCTTTATACTGTAGATCTTTGTAGGTACTTTATGCTAGCATTCAACCGTGGCTCTGTTCGCGTGCTACATACTCAGATAATAAAAAAGTCATGTGTTATCAATCAATCACAGCTATTAATAAAACTATTGTTCTAAGTTTCAGCCAAACCCGTTCAGCTGTCACCGAGCTAAATGACGACACAAACTTCCTCATTTTAATGTGATTTTTGTTGTTGACAGGACCAACAACGGTTACATTCAACATTTCATTATACTACTCATGTCACTAGTACTAGAGCCAGTGTGGTAAGGATTAAAGTAAGTAATAAGTAGATTCGACGAAAAATAAAAAACACCGCCTTAACTTTTTCTATCTAGTAAAAAATATAATTTAAGTTGAAGCATGGAAAAAAAGAGACTCTCTTAATACAATACGACTTAAAGAGATCCCAACCCATGTATTTACACGCTCTTATTTTTCTTCATTGTGAAAAGAAGAAAACGCGCTGTAGGTAATATACGAACTGTACTCTTAGGTAAAATATAAAAAGTTTTCCAGTAGCCAAAGTTCCATAGCTTGCGATCGTGCGATTGCGCAGTAAATTGCAGCTAATAGTTGTCGCGAGCCGGCCATTACATCGCGCGTATATTAATTGCTGCACGTTGATACTGTCTGTTTGTAGCTACAACTTGAGGTACTTATGGTACATGAAACCTCGGTTCCTGGAATGAGAAGAAATTTCATCTTTTTATTTATTGTCTAGGTATGGTTTGACTATGAAAAGCTCTAGGTACAACTACTAGTCGTGTCACTAGTTCTTTCGAACCAGTGTGTTGAAAGAATTTAAAGTGCACCTCAATGGCTCCTTTAGTGTACTTGACACATGTTTTTCGAACTTTCCACGGTTCTACGACGTGCCGGTTTCCTCACGATGTTATCCTTCACTGTTAGAGAGTACTGGGATATCAATTTTTCGAACACTCATTATTCCACGACTGGATTTAAACCCACGGTTTTAGGACCGAAGGCTACCACTAGACCATCAATGCTCTCGTTTGTAAAAACGTTAAAATTAAGCGCGATTGCTCCGTAGATTTATTATAGAAATAATTTATTTTTCCGATAGCATTGAATATATAATATTCCAATACCTATTTGCCTATATTTTAAAATTACACTGCTCCTAAGATCACAGAATCACGGCGGATGTATAAACATTTACTTAGGTACTTGAAAAAAAAACACAGCAAAGTTATTATGGAAATTGAACTTAATGACTAAAATACCAAAAACTATAAAAATATAACCGAGAACTCAACATCTCAACATATTTTCTACAAAAAAGCTCACATTCCTAATTATCTTAGAAGAAAAATATCATTACTCATGTACATTTATTTACCCCAGCATGTTATTTAGCCGCGTAGAATCTAGTGCCTATGTCTAGCATTTCCGCTGTACCACAATTATTCGAAACAACCTACCCGCATGCACGGAGAAAGCGGGTAGTCAGCGCCTGTCTGCCAGTATTCACCTCTACAATACCTCCATACACCTCCGATGTCTCCGATTCAAGCACGGCAAGACAAAAATATTTGCTATCAATACACACACTGCTGGGTAAAGTCCTCTTCTCCATGATCCACTCCTGGCGGTCTCGAGAAAGCCGAATTCACTGCTCTCCTATATCTCCTATTCAGAATGTCTTTTATTCCCGTACAGATAACTATGTATTCCAACGTTTCATTGTGTTCCGTTAAGTCGACTGACAGTCGGAGTACCAGCACGACTGCGCCATGGTATGGCTTAGATCTGCCATTTTTCTAGTGTAACTTTTACTTCTATGGATATCACAGTGGCATGTACACAGGTTTATGTTAAATGAGGAAAAAAGGATCAAAATGGAAAGTAACTAATTGGTACTTATACTAATTATTATTATGTTCGTCATACTGGCAAAATCGAAGGGAAGAGACCTAGAAGCTGAAGTCTGGTGTGCTTGTCGGATTAGATCCGCAGCGCACTCAACCCAATTTCAACGATACCAGGTCCCCGAGAGCAGAATAAAGTGTAGCATCGTCCAGGAAAAACTGATCTAGGGGGTCTGCACTTACGGTACGATTGCACTAAATCTGTCATTGGCCAATCTATGATCCGTCATCGGTTGAATTTGGCCGATCGAATCAAATGCTAAAAGAAGATAGTGCGTGTTGCATTACTACAACCGACATTGTCCAAGGAGGAGGACTGCTTTCTGCGTAAATTAAATCTAGGCTTCAGCTCCATTATCATTAATAGCCTTCTTGGCGCCGAGTTTTTCCCCGCGATGCCTTTCAATGGAATTAGAAGTAATAGCGATCATTAGTACTGACGGCGGTGGACCGAGCTTTATTTTTAAACTTCATTACATTGTATTTCTTTAGTGTTATTGTTGAAGTTTATCGTCACTTGGATCCTATGAAAGTATTATTTTTAATGATACCTATACTTTCATACTTACTGTAAGTGCATACTTCCTATTTTCGATAATGACGTAACTTCTTAAAAAAGCTTTATTTTCAAGCAATCATGTTTTGTCAGATAAAATCTTTAAGATTTTTAAAATTAGTTTACAACCTCCAAATTGAACGTCTATTATATCTTGTAAAAAAATTATTTCACCCTTCGTTCTGGTAAAACTAATTTTGTAAGGTTTTATAAAATACGTAACAAAAAGGTTGTTAACTGCTGAATATAATTTATTACAGAATTAACACGTCAGGAGGGTTGGTTACTGATTTGGATGAAATTAACCCTTTGAGGGGTCGGTAATTTTAGTAAGACTGTAGTCACACCGAATTATTTTTATTTTGACAAAAGTTAATACGTTTCGCAAAATATAGTGACAATGACAATAATATGAAATGTCAATTTCAAAATCAATGTGACTGACTGTATGTAATAAAATAAGAAGTCATAGTATGAAAGCATTTCTTTATTGTCCATACCTCATTGTCACAGCATCAACACCGATATTGTACAAACTCAAAAAACTGCCAACAGCATTTACCTGCATATTTTTAGGCTACAGTGTAAGTGCAGCCTTGCCCACCTCACAATCAATCGGTTGGAAAGAGTTGAAACGATTACTACAATTAGGAAGCCAATTATGTACTACCTGATGGAACGGGAGCACAGTAATTACACTTTTTGAAAACGCTTGTTTAAATCTCTGCCTCGAATCGGTAGCTTGTCCGAATCTGAAAAATGCCTCAGGTTTAGTAACAGTAATTACATACGTGGGGTAATTTGTACCGCTACAGTATTTTTTTGGATTTTGGTATAAAGAAAATCCTTTAAATGTGAACTTAAATAATGAAGTGTTAATTTTCGGCAAAAGCATTTTTATGACTTCATCTTGACAGTAATATTATTAAAAGTATGTACATATTTAACAACTTTTACAAAAGTATAAAAAAGGTACTAAAAGTATTGATGCGATTGATGCTTTGATTTCTAAATGAAAGCTGACAGTTGTCATCAGTTATCATAAAATGTGAGGTTCAAGGTTAAAGTTAGAATGAGTTGCTTCCTTCCTCCGGGTATAGACATTATTTTCACTGTAGATAAAACTGTAAAAAACTCCCATTTATGCAATATTTATTAAACATATTAAATACTAGCTGCACCCCATGGCTTCGCTCGCGTGGTACCCGGATAAAAATCTTACTTATATTATAAATGCGAAAGTTTGTGAGGATGTTTGAATGTTTGTGCCTCAATCACGCCGAAACGGCTGAACGGATTTGAACAAATTTGGAATATACATAGTGCATATGCTGGATTAACATATAGGCTATTTTTCATCCGGGCACCACGCGAACGAAGCCGCGGGAGGCAGCTAGTAGTCTATAATGTTAATCCAGCACATGTAGGTACTATGTATATTCCAAGTTTCATTCAAATCCGTTCAGCCGTTTAGGCGTTACTGAGGCACAAACATACAAACATCCTCACAAACTTTCACATTTTTAATACATGCCCAAGAAGCTGGATTTAATATTTTGACTCAAGGGATCAGTATTGCCATTCAGCGTGGTAATGCGGCCAGCATCTTGGGTACGCTTTCACCATCTGAAGAGCTGGATCAGGTGAGCTATCTATAGACCGTTTGCAACGGCCTTTAGATAACCCAACTGTTTCTTTTGTATTTTATAAATAATATTTGTATTAGTTGTAAGTTTATTTTTATAATATAATTATTTATGTGTATTTCTAAACAATGATGACAAAAAACCGACTAAACACAATACATCAGTGAAAAACAATTTTAATGCGCGTCCAATCTTACTCACCAAAAATAATAATTATTATTACACTTACATTTTAACCATGCCCTTTATTTTCGAGGAAACGATAAAAAGACGATATCAACTCATTTTCAGCTAACGAGCGTTTTGCATTTACATCCCATTAGCTGTCAAAGATTCGCGCAAATGACCACTCGTTACAGTCATCGTATCATTACGGCCCTAAATGGTTTTTTGTAAGCAAATGATACCCTCAACCCATGATTCGTTCGTATGAGATTTTAATATAGAAGTAACGCCTCGCGATTTTAAGAGAAGAGCGACTAGCGCTAGCGTAAAATGCTACTGCCATAAAGTTAAACTATAAAGTTGAACTTCAACGTAGGAAATTATTTTACCCAGTTATTGTACAAAAAGTGCTGCAAATAATTATATGATCTTCTTATTTACATTTTTCAAAATATTTTATGGTTCAATTCTCTGTTATCTATTTTTTGACTATTTTATTTAAATAGCAAAAAAACGGTAACAGCATGGGAACATTGTCATGAAAGTTTCAGATTTGGTATAGTTGATATCTCTATACTTTATTGATTTTGGACAAGGTAAAACTAGACAAGGTTAAAACTCCCAACATTAAAAAAAAATAACAACTAGGACTACTGCATTTACTCCACTTACTTCCGTACTTTTTCTTTCAGCAAATCGCTCCGCTTAAGGCGTAAAGCTGAAACCACACGTTCTATAACACCTTTTTGCACTAATATAACCCGGAACACGTAATTACCGTCGATTGGCGTCGTCCCAGTTGATTTGTCTTAATGATGGTAAATTATCGCTGTAAATGCGGACCCGTGCGGTCCACGGTCATTTTCAACCGATTACTTTTGAGTAGGGAGGTACGAATAAAAATTCGGAAAACCGTACCAGAAAAGTTGAGAAAGCCTTACTAGAAAATTTGGGAAAAGCGGACTAGAAAATTTGGGAAAACCGAACTGGAAAATTTGATAAAATTCATTTCATGGCATTCGCCGAATGCTGCAACTAATGATTTTTTTGTGTTCATCTATAATTTATACTTTGCGGTACATGTACGGCTACACAGTGACAATAAAGTGTTGTAGGTCTAGTTTTTAGCCGGATAAGTAAAAGCCGGACCAGCACGCCCAACACTGAACCATTTATTGAGAATTTTTGTTATTGACGACCATTAGTTCAGCATTTACTCAATTTTATGTGCTTGATGAGTTTGCTTTTCAGATGCCGCCCGTTTCAAGATTGTTAGGCAACAGCGCTTTTTTTTAATAATTAGAAACACATGCTAGTTTCGTAAATGTGTTTGGTTTAAGTGGGCTTATTTATTTTATAATGAAGTCGGTGGAACGAGTAGGTCCAAGATCGTTCGTCCTGGAAATCCATGAGGTCCATTTTTGTGGCTATGAACTTCTTCCGGATGATATGATAATGTGGAATTATTTTGTTCTGAGAAAAAAATCTTCGTTGATGGACAGAGATATATCTAGCAATCTTTCTAATTTCAATGGTTTGGCGACGTGAGAATTAAGTACGAATGTTATTTTTGCTGCTTATCAATAGAATATAAATATAATATAAACATTTTTGGATTAGCCCAAAACTAAGCAAAGCTTGTACTATGGGAACCAGATGGCTGATAGAATACTTATATATTTTTTTGTGATATTCTAATATTATTGAAGTTTTTACAATAGTGTGTCTGTCATCTATCTCTTATCAATGTTCATCAGGTGTGAGTCAACGCAGCCACGTATCTATCATGTGACCATAAAACTTATTTCCACTACCCTTTATAATCTTCTTCGCAAATCGTTAAAAATTAACTGCCGAATTTACAACACTGAAATCGAATCCTAACATGGAATATCTAAAAGCATTATCTTAGCTTGAAAAAATGTGGTAAAAAATGGTGTGGAGCCCTGCTCTCCCGCTATTATCTTTGAACACCGAAGTCATTTTAGCTATAATAAGATAACATTAAGGGAAGGCAAGCTACAGGTTCTCAAACATTCGTGAAGATTTTTTTTTTAAAGATTGACAAGAAATATATTTTGTGATAAAGCGCTCTGCATAATAGTAACAAAGTATCATCTTTATTTTGAAACTATTGAGAGTTTTGCAATAATAACATTTATGTATTACGCATCTTTCATCCTAAACGCCATATCTAAGAGCATCATGTCTGATTATGAAAATTATGTTTGATGAATTGTGAAACTAATATCTAAAAATACCTACAATGCCCCGATTTGGGCTACGCCAAAGTTTGAGCACCCATCAGTCCTGAAGAGCGTGTCAGCGGACCTGTCTCGAGTCTCGAACAGGTACAACTTTTTCTTTTTCGTTTTTGCGCTCGCGCACGTGTGCCTCCCCTTAATTACCGACGCATACCATAAACAGATCTTTGCGCTCCCTTAAATAAATCTTCGGGAACTGATTTTTTTTAATTTTTCTTGTTTTCTTAGGCCCGTAATTTTGGACCATGGTTTTTGGTTTACCGATGGCGCGTTGAACGCTTCGATAAATGATTGATGATGACTCTTTGTTTTTACAGGTTTATGGATAATCAATTTCGATGTTTATGAACTAAGGAAGTTTGAGTAAGCTTGGATTAGTCGCTGATGGGGCTTTTTGTATTCATTTTCAAATGATTATTTATTACGAAGCTCGGAAAATTGGATATAAATAAACTTTTAGAACAATACATTTCTGAGAAAATGAAATAATAAGTTTTATTTGTAAAATATGGCAATAATCCCACTTGCCAACAGTGGAGCATTAAGCAGTGAAGAGTAAGTACAGAAAATTCACGAAAAAAAATCACCATACACTCTATTGTCTTTTCAAGAGCATTTTTCAAGAGATATTGTAACAAACAATGGAGTAAACAAAAACAAATGAGTTTTTGGGACACGTGCCGATTGTGGAGATAACATTGTGCTTCTCTAGAATGCATTATGTCAGTTAGGGTTCAGTCTTTATTTCTTATTGTTTAGTGGAACTGTTTTATTTTTCTGTATCAGAGGAATGCAGATATCATCGTTTTCATTGTTTATAAAAAAATCCTTATCGTTGATTGAAGACGTGTTCCTGGTTCTTTCTTTGTTGTATTGTTAATTGGAACCACATAATTTGAAAGTTTATAGGTAAGCGATTTGCATGAGGTATGAAAAATTTGTTAAACTAGTATCTAAGTGTAGCGGAGACGTCGAAGTAAAATCTGTGAGTAGATTTTTACTAAGCCGAAATCAATACGGAACACCCGTTTTAGTGTTTTATTCAAGCTTGACTGTATAATGAGCACCATCCATTATAAAGTTGACAGCAAGCAAGATTTTGATATGTTTTGTAAATAGCATTAATATTATTGACAAAACGGGAAGATATACGGTTACAAATTGCTTTCAAACGACATTTAAATAATATTAAATCGATGCAAGATTGACTGTATAAATTTTCAATTCAGGACCCATCTATTTAAACTTATTTACTAAAACAGCAATTGAAAGCGATGGGTGTTGCTAAATAAATAAAATAAAATTGTTTTACAGTGACAACGTTTTCAGCAACATTGTATCAACCCAAATATATAAAACTTACGTTACTTACTGACTGATTGACAATCAGCACACTTAGCCTAAATTATAAGTATCAAAACTTGGTCGGTGTATTCTTCTTATGGTGTGCCAAGGTGCACCAAGAAAGGAATTCCCGAAATTCATCTCCTGGAGGAGGCAGCAGGACGATGAAGTTTGTGTAAAAAACGCAACTCGAACAAAGTCGCGGGATCTTCCACTAGTTTTATACACAAAGTTGCAAAGTAGAGGGTGTAAAAAAAACAATAGAATACATAAAAACTAACTTTGTATAAAGCCACAAAAAGTTACCTTAACATTTTATCACGCCCTTAAATAAGGATGATAAAGTGCCAAATAAAAAAGATTTTTGGAGATAAACACAATGAGGCCGCGTTATTTTATCGGTCTGATAATAAATATATCTTTTACACCACTATAAAGTAAGGCTGAGGGAGGTAGAACCTTATCCTGATATCCCCTTATCAAACGGGTAGGTGACAGACTAAATTTTTATAATGAAGGTTACTGATAGGTTTTTTAAGAAGTTCAAATGTTTATGTCAAGGGCGATTTATCTTATCTTAGGGGGTTAAGATTTGAGAAAAAATATGGCAGGAAATGTTCTTGTCTCACTTTTTTACCCTTAATGATCTTAGCGGGGTTACAAAATGGTTAAGGGCTTAAGGATAAGTAAAATCAAAGCTAACTAAAACTTAAACAAAAACAGAAAAAGACTTCATGCAATGAAGATAATTTCATTTAAGCTTTACAATTATTAATTGGGACTCTTACGCACAGCAGTGGGCTAAGACGGGCTGTGTATGTTTACAATAACAAGACTTCTATTAATAGGACAAAAACTCCACGTCATCATCAGCTTATACCCTGGCTTCCTGTCATTAATCCGCACCATACATCATCAGACAGTTGACTTGCAAACATCATCACGATGACAGATTGTCTTAACTTTAATTTGATTACCAAAGTCCTGAGGGACGTGTTTTTGTCCCAGTTTCTGGATATCTCATCCCGCTGTGATTAATGAATGATATGTATTTGCTAAATTAATGGTTCTGTTCATATGTCAGGAGACTTTGGGAATTTGAAATAAATATGATTTAAGACATGGATGGAATGTTCGAGATTCTTGATATACGTTCACTTATGTTTATTGTATTCACTTTTTTACTTTTAATTTAACCCATTTCATCCCACTGCTGGGAAAAGGTCTCCGCATTGGTTTGGTATTGATTGAATTTTTGGTACCGGCATTGGTATCGAAGGTAGGTGTAATACCACGAATATTGTACGCTTCGGTAATTTTTGTCTAGCTTCTGAAATGCGAACCAACGCGATGATGCCATGTAATAAAGAGATGTTACAATAATTATGTTTTTTAAAGGGTTGTTTCAGTTATTATTTTAAGTATATATTCGGAAAAACTCGGTTTTCATACAATGCACGAAGTTTGCTGAGGCGCACAATATTTGTAGTACTACTGTAGGTATCTGATTTGAGGACTTATTCCTAATTAAAGTATGTCCTTATCAGAGTTTCAACCACCTTTCTCAGCATAATTACGTTTCATTTATATGTCTTAATTAGTATTTCCAAATTATCGCTCTTCAAAGTCACTGAGGTAGAATAATTTGGGTTATCCAGAGATATTTTTTCTTACGTCCACTCGTTCTGAGTGGACTTTTAGAACTTTTTTCATATCCTGTGGTGTTAAAAAGTTTTTATCAAGGCTATTATTTCAATTTATAACTATGCTACAAACAAAACAGGCTTTAATTATAAAAAAATCAGAAACAAATGGGACCCCCACAGGACAATTATCTACAATCTCTGTCACGTTGTTTGGTGTTAGTTACATTGACGAAACGAGGGCACAGATAAAATGCAAGCAGTTGGTTCAATCTATCAACCGAAAAGAGCTTTATTATCTGGTTTTCTACTATTACAGTAGAGCAAAACAAGTCCATAATTATCATTGATCAAGGGCAACAAACATAGTAACAGTTGAATGTTTTATGGGAAGGCTATTTGGATGAGGTACCTACCTACTGTGTTCTCGAAATAGAAAGGACAAATAAGAAAATAAAAGTTTGTTAAATTATTGCGGAGTAGTATAAGAGGATAAACTGAAATAAAAAATGAGATAAAATGAAAATGAAAAAACTAAATTAGTAAATACTTGCACAAAAAAAGACATGCAAATCAAAGTATGTAGGTAGATAGGTACAATATTTGACATGGTGTATCTATCTCTCAGTCCCTACACTAGGCAAAAGCCTGTGTCGTGGCGACCAGGGAAAGACTCAAATAGCTTTAACAGCCTGACAAAATGAACAACAGAAGTAAAAATAAAAAGAATGATAAGAGAACTGTAGGAGAGTTATCATAAAAAAGTCTGTGAGTTGATTTCTATCAAGCCAAAATAATACACACCTCTTAGACTGTCCTGAAACCTCCGTCACAAGAGTTGGCCACTAGCTCATACGAATTTACTTAATTTTTATACGCTCTTCTTTAAAATTGTATGCAAGCGATTACATATTTTTCTGGAAAAACGCTGAAATTATATATAATAAATAATAATAATAATAAATGTTTATTCGAAGCCAAAAATATTAGGTACAATATGTAAACCAGGGTTGGGACCCTCTTTTAAGTACAAAGTACTTGTGCCAGAGGATTCCGCTCTTCCGTATCCAATGGTTACTTACTAAATTACCAAATTAAACTATTTTAAACTATTTTCGAATTTAGATTACATATATATATACTCTTTATTTTACTCTTTCTTCATCCAGTTTTCATGCAACATGTATGGAATGAGTCAGATATCATTTCTCAAGCTTTTCTAAGTGAAGCTAAGTTAGGATATCAGATGAAGGTTTATCTGATCCTACGGTCGGTTCACAAGTTATCGCTCGTCAGTTATCTCCATCTGAACCAATTTCTGGGCCATTGGGCTGAGTGGAACTGTCGGGACTCGGTTTGATTATATTAAATGCTCCTTTGGACAAGATTGATGTCCAGTTTCGGTTTGTCGATGGTAGATAAGGACCTGGATTTGCCAAAGTTTGAAGAATATAAAGAATATACTATGAAAATAATTTTATATGCGTTCCAGGTTTTAAATTTGGAACATGAGGAAATGCTCTTATGTTTTGTTTTGTATTTATTGTTGACTCTCGTTAATGTAAACATTATGACGGACGGTCGAGTTCAATCAGATAAGATATGTATCTCTATGTTTTGAAGGTCAAAATAAAATAATCTTGTGATGAGTTCCATGTAGGTAGGTACTTATTCCTGAGTCACTTTTCATGGAAGTCATTGATCATATTTGTATAACAAAATATACGATCTTTATCAAATCTCCGCTCGACAGTCAACAGATGCAACGGACAACAAAATCAAATGTCACAATCCGTGACACCGCGTCGCACAATACCAAGATTATGTCTTACAATATAAATATTATGTCGTCATTGTTGCGACATAGGTTTACCTAAATATTTGTATGGAAAATATTGATAAACATCTGAGGTAATCCTCGGTGAAAAAGATGGTGTATCCTTGATGAATGCGGGCCTATATTGGCGTCAAGTGTACCGTGACGAGATTAAAGTTTTGTGCAAGATGTAAGGAGACAACCATTTGTTTTGTAGCGGAGATGTGAGTGATGTTTGTGTAGTATAGTAGACGTTTATTGACTAAACACGCTCCCGAAAAAAAAATCTACTACGAATATGAATATTCTAAGAACATGTACAGGCTCCTAGGATGGCTAAAAAGGCAAGGCTATCCTGAATCCTTTGACACTTCATAATATCGCTCCTATTTATATTCATATTTTCTCTCGTGGTTCTTTGAAATTAGCCTTACAGAGAATCATAAGCTGATTGAACTTATCTTTATAATTATTTTAAGCAAAGTGCATTCAAATTGATAATGATAAAGATTTTTAAATAACGATCAAGCAATCGATCAATATAATTCTTCGTTTCAAGTCTTTCAAAGGTTGTAACATCACGCGACGTTGCAAAACCCAAAAATCTTTTTATTAAAACATCGACAGCCTTCGCAAAGATTATAACAAAAAAGGCCAGTTTTTGTTTGGAAATTAATTCAGGCGTGAATTTTGCATTCGAGGGTCAAATGGACCTTAGAAATAAGGTTTATTGTATGGGTTTGTATGACTTTGTATGGGTTTTATCGGTAGTTTGTTCATTGTAACAGAACACCGGAGATGGTGTCTATAAGATAAGGAAGGATTTAAAACCCGCCCAGTTTGCGCGCGCGTAGATTTACACTGCTATTATTGAGCTTTACTTTTAATAAAAATGTGAACTTACGTGTTTCAAAGGAATACAATGTGGTATCTTAAATATTGTGACCCGAGAATGCAACAATTCGACTTTTAATTTTCTTCTCAATTATTGACTATTCTCAAGTACTTGAAATAGGTGTGTAGGTGTAATAACTTCAGAATAGCTCAAATTCTGGTGGCACTATCTTGAGACAGATACATTCCGAACTCATCGCCAATTCAAATATCCCAATATATGTACCTACCCTGAGTCTCCTTTGGTTGCAAGCATGACATAAATACCTACAACTTACCAATATTCCTAGCACTTTAAAGAGCATTCATAGGAATGCCAAGTTCTTGTGGCATTCACATGGAGATTCCTCTCGCCCCCACCCACCCCCGCCCGCCCTAAGGCGGTCGCGGCTTCACTTACAAATATTTCCAAAATATTTCTCCAACTTGTCGGCCTTTTATCTACCGCTTCTTTCCGTTTAGTTGCTTATTGCGTATTGACTACCTTTTGGCAGCCATAAAGCTCATCTGTTTAATATATACTTTCCAAATACAACTCTATTTCAAAGCACGATGATGCATTTTGCTTTGATAGATAAATGGTGATAGAGATGTTTTGAAACGTGTTCCAAATTATTATCTAACTACAAAATCTTTACGAAAAACTAAAATGGATGCGCGCAAAAACGCAACGATGTCAGCTAACGAATCAGGGCTGGCAAGAAAGACGCCGTGGTCTTTTTTAATTAAATTTTCTGATAAAATAAACAATGTTTTATCTTGAGTAACATAACGAAGTAACTAACAAACACATACACACCTACTGCGAGTACTACTAGTCGTGTCAATAATTCTTGAAAACCAGCGTGGTGAAAGGATTTAAGGTGCGTAGGGAGACAAAAGGAAGACATAGATATAGGTCCAATGTCCAACAATGGGTGAAGTCCGGTTTCAGATTACGGGCTTATATAAGTATATTAAACAATAAATAAATAGTAAATAAGTACTTTTAAAAACAAGCTTTATTGAAATGCTTTTTACCTATTTTATAAATAACATTGTAGTCTTGTTTATCTGATGTGGATGGTAAATTTCGCGACAAGGTTTAATACCACATAAGTTATGTAATTTAATAAATTGATGGGTTTGATTTAATTTAATGTTTTTTTTCTTGTTTTTGGGGCATTTCAATAAAAAAATATAATTTTAATTTTTAGTTATTATTCGTATTCTTCACAGCAAAACCCTTTTATTTGATATCCATATCATCTAAAAAAAATGCAAATTGAATGAAAGCTTTTAAAGTGCCTATGTACCTACGTAGGTATATTTTGTACGTTATGTTGTGAGTTTAATTCACTCAAAATACGCGAGTGTCTGTTGAACATTTTATAGAATTTGACGGCCTGGGTGGCGTGGCGGGCGAGTGCTTGGCTGAGATGCAAGAGGCGCGGGATCAATTCAAATCTTAAATATTTCTTCCTGGTCTGGGTGTTGTGGTACCATGGTACTCGTAGTTTTTGATACTCACGACACAGGTAATCCTAGTGTGGGGTCAGAACTGTTGGGTGTTATAAAAATATGATTATTGATTAGTGACAGTAAAGTATCAGCCCTACGCCATCACATCTCGTCCTAGTAATTTGACACTTTTCGCTGACAAAGCCCACATTTGCTCAGACAGACACACGCAAAAACCTATCCACAAAAAGCAATTAGTATTTTTTGCTTTTCCCAGTTTTCGAACGAAATTAATTTTTAAAGGAATTTTGTCGAAAAAAGGGATGAGCACGTGTTTAGCTGAGAATATGTGGACTGTTTTTTCATATTGAAGTTTAAACTATGTCTTATTTTTCATAATTAGGCCGTGAAGTTTCGTGCTGGAATGTCGGATGTTGGACTAATAGGGTGGTCTACCGGGAACCCGGGAACTAATGAGAGCGAATTTAGTTGCTGTTTTATGTTGTGGTAACATTGACAACATGATCTTTTGCGGAAGCAGTGCTTGGAAAGCTACAAACGGTGGAAGAACTTCGATAATAGCCCTCCTTTTTAGCTTCGCCGCAGCTGGGTTAAAAGAGAAAAAGACAAGAAACTTTATTGTATTATATTTATTAGGAAACTAGCTGCCACCCGCGGCTTCGCTTGCGTAGTACCCGGATAAAAATAGCCTATATGTACTATGTATATTCCAAGTTTCATTCAAATCCGTTCAGCCGTTTAGACCTGATTGAGGCACAACATCCAAACTCACAAACGTTCGCATTTATAATATATAATAAGTAAGTAGGAGTAGTATCCTCTCCAACATGATCAACCATGTATATGGGCGATGGACTGATTACCTGATATGGTTCACCATATCCATCTTGGGACTCTTGAATAAGGAGTGGCTGCTAGATTTCTTATGTTTCTGCCCACCCCATTAGGGATAGGGGCGTGATAATATTTCTGTATGTTCTAATGCTTATGTCTAAATTTACTTATTCCTACAGAATATTTTCAAGAAAGGATCACAAGGTGATTTACTGTTTTGAAAGATCTCAATAGATTCGTTGTACACGTGTAATAAGAATCCAACAACATTCGGAATTCCACACATGATCAATCAATCAATACACTTGCGAATAAAGCGATGCGCGATGCGTCCCATAGATAACGAACTCGAAAAGCCCGAGGCGATATAAGATCCGTATCTAGTAATCCGAACAGGAAGCGTATTGTCGAACAGATGCGAAATTCCGTACCGTTCCAAAGAATTCTATAAATGAACTTCTGGGCGTGGTCGATTCGAATGGCGAACTTAGGATGATTTAGGTCTAACGTTCGGAAAATATGTGGCAGTTATATTGTCGGGGCCGGTCTAGAGTTACCTTTGTGCTTCCGTATTCAATTCGGCGCAATTATTGTGTTTGAAGTTGAACTTTGAATAGGTCGTATTTGGAGGATCATTTATGATACAACAGAGAGCACGAAACATTTCAAAATAAATCTCATGATAAAAAAAAATTTTAGGAAACTAAAATAATTATATCACTCATTCTTACGAATTGCACATAATGGTTTACTGCAAGACGCATGTTTTTCTTTTATTTTTAAGAACATGAGCTTTTATTTTCGTTTTGCAAATATTTCGTTAGTTTGCCATCAATACCCAAACCGAATCACTCTTTCGCGATCATAAAGCACAAGGATATATAAAAAATGTTGTAAAACACGTCGAAAAAGGATCCAAATGGAGTAATTCAGGCGGCAAATTGATAGGAAGGGATTTTCTACTGTTTTGAAAATAGAGAATGCATCTCGCGCCGCGTCGGCACACTTTGAGAAGGATTAAGTTCGAATTCTGAAGGCTGGTTCCTTGGATTGTTTTTACAGCTTACGGAACCCTTTGTCGGGAATTGCGGAGTATTGGGGAACACCATAATGCATTTCGATTGTATTGGTCTTTATTACTAGCGCCTATTATACGCTTCTTGAATGGGTGCTTGCCGTGCACTCCTTTGACGCTACGTGTTCCTGAATAGACTTGTTTCTGTTTCATGCTCAACCGTGAATAGGATTCAATAGGCTACGCTGAAGTCCATTGTGGTGAACATTCAGGTGGTTTTACTCGGAAGAGAAATTACATCTTCTTGTTAAAGTAGCGCTTGGAAATTACTATTTATCAAGTGTATCCGTTTCTTTGTATTTTTACATTTTTGGCTTTAAAATGTAGAAATCAAAACTCACGTCGGGACTGAATCGTAGGAATAATTAGTAGTTTTTGCCTACGTGCTCAATCTTACAATTTTTTATTTTAATCTAATATAGTGACCCCGCCTTCCGATCTTAAGGTCGTGGTCGTTCAAACCCGGTCGTGCAACAATGGATTTTTCTGTGCGATAAATTTATGTGCGCTATATCAGTATTCTCAAACGGCGAAGGCAAACACTTCATAGTCAGCTCCGTATGTATTGACCATGTCTTTCCTGTGAACAAGGCTGACTAAGCTGAGAGGATGGAATAGGTGCCAGGCAAGCCTACTTCATCCTAATTCGTCCCGGGCACTACAGCGTCCCGTTTGTGAAGGTAAAAGTTGCCTCCTGACGCTGTATAAATCATCTACTATAGATGGTAAAAGGCCTTAGTTTTTTTAGGCATTTATTTATAATAAATGTCACAAAAGTAATTCTACAGATAGCAGCAGGCATTTTAAGCGCCTGGTGAAAGAGTAAGATTGGTGACACACCTGTAAAAGTTAGATGTCAGCTCAAGATCCTGGACAGTATCTGTTACTCCACAACATACTCGTATTTGTATGTTCGTAAAGTACAAGACAATATACACATGGGTATTTGTGTATAATTTTTTTTCTGATCGTGATAATATTCTGCTACCTTAGTCTGCTACTGATGATAAATTCTTATTGTATAATTAGCACATCCAGACAAATTTTCGCAGCTACACGTCACATGTTTCACTGTATTACGAGTTCATAGAAGGATTGTGATATCTTGCAATAGCCTGAGAGAGCTACCTGCTTCCTACATTCCTTTAAACTTTAAAAATACCTAATATTCATTTGTTTATTTAGAGATTTTAAATTTTGAAGTCAGATAATTCTACTTTAATGTATTTTTTACGGATCATTCGAGTTTAATAATAATCATATCTAGTCAATCTTCAATTTTTGATGGAAATATTACTAATTTATCTTAAAAAAAGGATCGACTAGGTAGGCAAAGAACGAAGAGTAGTTTTAAAAAAAAAAGTGCTTCTCTTTTTGAGCCTACATAACAAAGGTCAATCTGAATACCTTTTCGAATATTGAATGAATACATCCACAATCTCTTAGTTTCGCTCCACAAGCTGGACGTACCAGTCATAAATCCAGATTAAATTTTCCATTATAGTCACATTCGGACCGTCCCTAATCTACTCTAGAATCTTTTCAAATCAGAAACCTTATAAATCATAGGACACAAATTTATTGTCGCTGACAAAAAGGTTCTTTTTCTATGATTTTTTAGCATAACCCACTCGAAATAGCCGGAAGCCATATGTGCACAAAATTTTAAAAGTGGTTTGGCTACGGAATTTTTTCAAAGTTTTTTTGAGATACGTCCTGCATTTATTTAATAGTTACTTAGTAGGTGGACCCTTTTTGGTTTGACAAGGCATTTTCGTGGCCCCAAAAGATTAGCGTATCGGCATTGTGAGCCATTTTTTGGAGTCCCCGTCGAGGTTTTTTGTGGAGTTCGTGACAATGATATTAATAAATAACAAATATCCTAATGTAACGAAAAAACTTTGCCTATAACAATATTTTTAAATCGCAGCGAGGGTTTTGTCGTTCTAAATTGATTTTTGAATTAAAATACGACTTCCTATGAATAATTTTCCGATGAATGTTATTTATGTTTCCACTTCGGTGTTTTATATTATCTGTTATACTCATTTTATAAGGCTTGTAACAAATAATGTTTTCAAAATGACTGACATTCTGAGAACGTATTATAAATCTAGCTAAACAGTCTGCGTACTTCCTCATAAATTTCAGTTACTAGGTTTAGGCATATAGAAAATGGAAACACTGTGCCCAGTTCCACATAATATTTTAGGACGGAATCATCAATCAGAGGTATTTCTTCACTATTGAATTGCAATATTGTATGGTAGGTATGCATGGTTTTAAGTTTTAAGTAACTTAAAAAGAAAAAAAATATTCCGTGAAGAATGTCTCCAAACATTTAGTACACCAAAACCATACATACCTACCATACAATATTGCAATTCAATTGTGAAGAAATACCTCTGATTGATGATTCCGTCTCCAATACAATTATCCCGGGCCTATTCAATGCCCCGAATGCGCCTACCAAGTGTGTCCTATAAATAATACATTATACACCTCATTGTTAAACCCAATTCAAAGCTTTAAGGTTGGATGATCTCTTAAAATAACAAGTGTTTGCTTCAATGATTATCAACAATGCAGATACCTTTAGCTGCCTTGAAAGCCTCCTCGTGATTTTGGTATAAAATTGTTAAGTACAAAAGCAAAGCATTTCCTACTGTATTTTAATACAAATACGACACATTTCAACTTATAAACTTACAGTTGCAGCTTGATGTAAGCTTTTAGAATTTTGGACTATATTTTGAGAAATATAAAGCCGGTTTTCATTTGTTTATAAGAATAATATTTTGTCGATTTAGTAATAAAATCTGTGTGAAGCGTCACGGCCAACTTGGTTCACCAATACAAAGCAACATTCAATCTATTGATACTTTGCTATTTAAATGGTTTTACACATTTATAATATGAGTTACGGTAAATAACGACTATTGTAATCGCAGTTTTTATTTTGTTCCCAATATATTGTATGAAAAGAATTAATTCTATTTCAATATTTATGCGATAACTTTCTATGGTGCTTAGCTTGAGTTTAATTGTGTAGTGTTTTCTGTTAGGATTTGTAACAATGATGCTATTGGTCCTTAGCTTATTAGCTCAAGAGTTTATTCAGGGTACAGAACATATAGAAATGAAAACATAATGTTTAATTTATACCAACTTTACAACAAAAAAAAACTAAACTTTTTAAAAAACTATTTGATAATTTAGTAATATCGTAGACAAATCCACAATTTGAGATGCATCTGCTTAGCCACGCCTTTCTGAAATTAATTACACGAAATTGAACACATCATCTGTACAATTATGTTTTTATATCTAAAGTAGGTTTCGAGTTCCCCGCCCCGCGACGCTTCTAACAAGCATTCTGAGAAATAGGCGGGCTTATTGTTATAGCTGTAATTGATTGTTTTCTTCACTGAGAAAGTTGATTTAAACTTTATTGAAAATACTTAGGAGTATGATGTTTAAAGAACTAAAGGTGGAAAACTGATGTACTGGCCAACTTGTTGTAATATTATGAATAAGTAATATTAATTTATAATAGGGTGGGCAGAGCCACAAGTAGCTAAATAAAATTTTTGAGCACGAATGAGCCTCATTGAAGCGTACTGTAATCACATCACACGGCACATTTCTTTCAAACCAATGAAACGAGTAGTAGAAATATATTTTGGAATACCATTATTCTATCATACACAATGATACAACAACTTATATTTGCACCTTGAGTCGGCACATCAAAGAACGCCTCTGAAATTAATCTTTACAAATTGGCACTTTCCCAGAACTTGTTATGAGTTCAAACAGTTTTGGGAGAGATCCGCCCTGGTTTGAAAACCCCGCCCAATCACGCCCAGGGAGAGAAACTAAGGCGGAAGGTAACATGTAAATTGTTTGGTCAAGATCCTTTTTTTGGGTGTTACATTGAACACTTGAATTGAAGGGCCGGTTTTAAAACTTTTGAGCGGCGAGCACCTATCTACCTTTTGAACGAATGCCGATAAAGAGAAGTTAAAAGTGACGTGGCGGCGATTTGCAAAGAAAATTTACTAATTATACCCGCAGACATACTTACATACCAACTGCTGAAAATGCAGCTTCTTTAATAATCGAATAAGTTACAAAAAATGCAATAATTTGGACTCCATATTCTGAAAATATCATATACTCTCATGCTATACCTAGTCATATGCTGAAAACCATTCTATTCACAAACTTTACCATTTGATTAAATCCATAACATTTGTTATCTGCCATTGCTATCTAAAAGAAAATAAGTCACTGTAGCATTTGATATGGGTTAATCCATTTACTCAAAAAAATATAACTGTCTTTATACTGGCGCTTAACCATTCTACTGACCAGCGGGACACCTCGGCCCATCCATGTCCCGTTAAAGAAAGCGAAATAATAGCAAGCACATCAGTAGCATGTTTCTCTAAAATCCCTGAACAATGCCTTCTTCGATTCTCTCGACAATAGCTGTTATCTTGTTCATCTATTGGGTATAAAATATATGTTATCAGGGTCTTGATCTGGGCCCGTAATCCGTACGGGTCCGAGCAGTGAATCACGTGATTGGCTTCTACGATGACGTTTTGTTTCAGGAGGTAGCAGAAGTACTTAGGTATGAGTACCTACTACCTTTCTATATCCAAAATCGATACATTCGTTAAATTGTACAACCTAGGTAGGTACTCTTAAATGAAAAACCCACATACAGATTTTTAAACTCTTTCTTGAGTGAAGATACTCGTAGTAAATCAGAACATTTAATTTCCCATCATACTTTATATGAATGTCCTAAGCCTGATGAATGTTTTGATAATTATGCTCAAGATGTATTAATAATAGGTACTTCTATTCTTCGATCTAAATCTTATACATCAATGCATATCAATCTTATAACTCAAATGAACCTTTTACACGCGAAAGGTGGTTAAAAGAAGTTAACGATGATAAATTCACGGTAAATATCTCAAATGGAAAGGATTCATCGGAGCGCGATGACTATTCATTTCGGAGACGAATTATATTAGTCCCATTGTCACATTAGTCGCTCAATAACTTGCTAAATGCTTTTGAATGTTATACAAGATGTTCAAAATTATTAATAAATAATTTGGTGAAATGAGCCCGTAGTCCAAAATCAACAAAACAAAATAGAGACAGGACTCTATTTTGTTTTGTTGATTTTTTTATAGGCTATTCACTCGGTAAAATAAAATAAAAAGAACTTCAAAAGAAAATCAATATATATATATATATTTAGGTTATTTAGGCTACTATTAAATATAGTACGGAAGTATATTTCTAAAGAATATGTTTATACTTAAACTAGGAAAACAGATACATAATATCGTAGAAAATGATAATATTTCATTTAGGATTGGTTCGCGAAATGCAAGATTCAGATCGAAAGTTGATTTGAATCAGCCTGTAGTTATATTTGATGGTTTGCATCGCAGACTACAAATCAATAGACAACAAAAGACGATTTAATGGGTGTATTAGCTGTTAAATGGAGACAAATTCACTTTAAAAGCCAATTTTGGAGCTTTGTGACTCGATCCCAAAGAATAAAAGTTAGACCATTAATTTTGATTGTCATTGTACATATAGGTAATGTAAATTGGCATTATTTGGTAACTGTGATAAGGAGAAAAAAAAATACAATCAATATTACGCCTAGTATTGTCTTGCAGTTATAGGCTGTTTATCTCCCAGTTTGCTTTTGTTATGGTTGAAGTAATCGAAAAAGTCGCGGGCAAATCTTGGATAAGAGATTTCGCAGGGCCGAGGAATCTGAAAAAATCAAAAGGAGACATACTCGTATACCTAGCAGTGTCTGATATTAAGCTGAAATTACGACGATAATGCTTTATCATCATATTATCACTTTTAGGCAGAAAATATTTAATAGAATTTTGATAACTGGTCTTTGTGACACATCATTAAACTCACTAGCACACTTCATTTAGTTTCAAATGAGCGAACATCTGCTAAAGCTCAGAAAACATTTCTTAACATGAAATCTTTGTGTTCCGCCTAATATCACCGAAGTATAGTTTCCTTTTATAATTATTGTCAAATGCCATCTTGCACATACCTTAGCACGCCCGGATGGCTTTCTGCGCAAAATATAAAAAATTAATACGCTCAATACGTTCAATTCAATGAGAACATCAAAAGTCGCCTTTTGAGTGAGGAAGATCTCAAATGGGATAAAGCACCATATTTATTTCATAATAAATGACAATTATCATAAATTGATTTTGGAGTCGACAATGCCTACGCGCAGCTAACCAAACATTGGCCAGAAAGGTCTGCTGTCATTGTTGAGACGTCAAAAAAATATTTAGTTACTTATAAGCCGTAGAAAAGGTTCTGTTATGTGAGGTAGATCAACAAATATGTATCTATTTTTGCTAAATTGTATGCTTGAATAAATAGAAAAGTTGACTGCTAAGCTAATTTGTACTTCAGCCAAACTGGAGATACAATTTATGTAAACAAACCGTCAGTACTTAACCTAAAACTTACTTTTTCATTACATGTTTATGGAAATTTTAAGTAATGCAATTAGTTAAATTGAGGTATATAAACTTATGTTGTGAGGTTTATTTACCAAAAACTAAAGTGGTTTCATCGTAATAACGAAAAATGCATGTCTTAGAACCAAATAAATTTGAAAGTATGTGTCAAGTGCAAGAAAGGATCCCTTTAATCCTTTCACCACATTGGTTCGAAAGAACTAGTGCACGACTATATTTCAACTTGCTTAGCATGAGCACCGAGAATTTATTTTCTTCCTAGAATAAAAGAGCAATTTCTGTCTAAGTGAGCAAAAAGTTCAACACTAATGGTTTCGCTGTTGCTATGGAAAGGATTTGTCTAATCAAATAAAAAGAATTTAATTTGAATTTAAAAAGAAATTCTTTTATTTGATCTAAGGTCTACCTAGAAACTCTTTCTTCTGTAACGCCATGTTCGGGGGTGTACAAAACTTTATTTTGTCTACACTCAAATGTCACTTTACTCAATTCTACCGTGGAGATAAGCGTTTTCTCGGTGCTCATGCTAAGCTGAACACGTTCTTTATCTTCGAAGTTTCTTTAAAATCTGTTCAGCCGGCGCAATCAATACCACCTCCTAAGTGACATTCCTGACCTACGACAAGTATTCATAAAGTAAACCGTCGACTATCTCCTCGACACAGGATGCAAGCTCGTTAACGTTTATCACTTCCTTCTAAGTATTCAAATTGTGGGCTTATAAACAATACTCCTAGTCGTGAATGCTGAGCGTGGAGGAATGTGCTACTTGATATTCAGATTGTATAGTTTATTGAATAATATTACTATGCATTATTTTGCATGTTTAAACAATGAATGAAATACATTGCACCTTACCAAATGATTTATACAGCATCTGGAGGCATTTTTTTGTTTAAAATGCACTAACGGGACGCTTTTGCCCGGGTCGAATTTAGATGGAGTAGGCTTGCCCAGCATCTATACCATCCTCTCGCTTAGTCAGCCTTATTCACGAAAAATAAGTGGGGGGGGGGGGGGGGGATTAGTCAGCTCCGCTCGTCTTGACCATGTTTAAATAATCATCTACTGATGATCTGGATCTGGAGGTAAGCTATCTATAGATCGTTAGCAATGTTCTTTAGATAGCCCGACAATTTTCTTTATACTTTGCTTTTTTTTTAATAACACATTTATTTACAGAAACAAACTTACAACTGATACAATATATTGCTAATAAAGGAAATAGGTACTTGTATTCGTTGAATGTTTCTTTCTGTTAATAAAAGTCCAACCTACTTATAGTTTTACTACTTATTATACCTATTAGTCCTACTTAGGCCCGGAGCACACTATCGGCACGGCATGCCAAGGGACCCTTTAGGCGTTTTTGCATGCTGATAGTGTGCGCCGATAGTGTGTGAACATCACGTCTTCAAAGTTGAATTCAAGGAAAATGCAAAACCACATTCTCTACCTAGAGGCAACTCTACACCAGTGCCAAAATATTGACAGTTCAGCGTAAAAATATCACCTGCATACTTATTTAGATACCGAGAAATAACATTTTTGTAATGTAAGCCAACATGAGTTGCCTCGTGCTGTGAATTATTTTGTTAAGGATTATAAATAGAGTAGATTGAATAAATAAATGGTACAATAAAGTGGAGGTGGTCGGTGGTAGCCACCCGCGGAGCGTCCGTGGACGTGCAAACATACTCGCCAAATTTTTAAGGTGCGTTTCAAGCACACGAACAGCGAGCGTGAAAACTCTGGTCTGTGGAGCTTTGATAAATAGATAGTTTAACACTTTATTGTACACAAAAGCGCAGAAAATAAATTTTACAAAAACAGTACAATGGGCGGCCTTCTCGCTAAAAGCGATTTCTTCCAGATGACTTATGGGTGTACACGATAAAAAAAACAGAAAGACGGCGGTGTATAATAAGTTTAAAAAGAAACGGAAAAAGCTACCTAATTATAATTTATTGCTTTGTTGTAACAGCGATCTTTGACGAACAACGAAACTCTGGAAACTCTGTTACTTTTCTTGTAAGAATGATTTTGCAAAGTTCTAAAAATATCGAACTTTAATGCTTTAATTTTAAGACAACTTGAGAATGATTGGAAGCGGCCAGCGCTTTATTTTAATTATCTGAAAATATAGTAATTAATTAATTCTGACTTGAAGACGGCCTGAATTCAATGTATTCGGTTGGCGCAGGATTTGAAAGAATGGCGTGCTAAAGAAGAGGCCTATACTCAGCAGTGGGTAGATGTAGGCTGTTATAATGCTGATGATGATAGAAATAAAAAAAAAACAGTTTTCCAAAATCTTCAAAACTACCAAAGCGTGACTTTCAGCAATATTTTGTAACAAATTAATTGCAGCAGAGCTCCCCTTAACATTGTCAGCATGATTCACAAGAAAACGCTAACTGTCCCACCGAGCATTGTTTCGTTCATTCGTACGGCAAATATTGGGGCTGGCTTATTGAGGCCGTTTGCAAACACAGCCCGATGGGTGGCGGCTAACAATGCCCTTCCAAGAAAGTCCGTGCCAGCACTCCAAACGTGGTGATTACTTCTCCACCTGGTTAAGTCCTCAACGTTGACAATGTAGTTCGAAGCTAATTGATAGCTTGAGTTACTGATGGCTTACTGTGACAACTTGCATTGTTTATTGTTTCATTTGCAGATGCTCTCCAGTGGTTAGTCACGCTGGTCAGGATCATTGTTTACTAGTTGAAGTGGATATATAGAATGCGGACTTGCTTGGTGAACTATGCAATGCATAATTATGAACACCATGTCTCTGTAGTGCCTGATTATACACGCGTAACTCCGCTATCAAACAAAACATTAGAAACATTTGAAAATTTGCATTATTAATTCTAAGGCCGTACGAAGTTCGCGGGGTAAGCTAGTACATAATAATTTTATCTTTATATGTTATTATATCGTTTATTTTATTGATTGCAGTAATTACTACCTACATTATATAACATAAAAGAAACAAAACATCATTCGTATTTTTGAATCAACAAAGAAACATATAGGCCATCTCGATCCGTTATGCAAAAAAAAGATAATACCATTCCTATAACATTTCCTTGATTATCAACGTAAGTGGAGGAAAAATGCAGGTAATTTTACTGAAAGCGGAACTTTGTAATAAGAACATTACCGATAATAGTCGGAGTAATGATATAGGACCGTACGGAAAGTGGTAAAAAAGCCTGTAACGAAGTAGGCCTTCGTTGAGTGCAAGTTGTTTCACAGAAAATAATTATGTAATTACTGTTCTTCGGTTTCAGTTTTAAACCACTATGTAAAGTAAGAGGCACACGAAAAGAATAATACAATGTAACACAATAAACACAAACACAGTTCCATGGTACTACAACACCCAGACACGAGAACATACAATACTTCCTGGATCGGGAATTGAATCCACGCCTCTTGAATTTCATCCGAGCACCCGCCACGCCATTGCGGTAATATAACGAGATTATCATTAAAATTTTCAGACAGAAACTGCCAATTCACTCTCGATCTAATCATACACACCCGCATCAACCGACGATTCCTTTGTGCCCTAAATGGTTCACCAACTACAAAAAGTCACCAAGACGCTATAAAAGACAGCAATAACCTCATACTGGGATATTGTCGGCCTCATCACACCTAGGCTCAATAGTTTGACAGTATTGTGAAATTTCTCACTTTGGGTTTCGGCGACCCGCAGAGTTCGGCTCCGGGTTATCCCATTGTTGGGCCACGTGCACCCTGAATAGACCCTTAGAAGTGATCTTAGATTTGACATCGCTATTTATGTAAACGCCTAATTGAATTATAGAGCGCGCCCTTATGAGGGTGATCTGATTTAATTTATTAAAATTGCTGGGCTGCTTGTTTGGAGTTATGAGGGCTAGTTAATATTAATTATGGTAATAATGGTTCGTTTGGCAATCTATCTAGTCATGTGACTAGTTTTGTCAAACCACTGTGGTGAAAGGATTTAAAGTGCGCCTCGAAGGCTCCTTTCGTGCACTTGATACATGTTTTAGAATTTTATACGGTTCTCAACATGCCGGTTTCGTCATGATATTTTGCTTCATTATTATCAACGCAAATAAATTCTCGATTTCTCAACTGCAAAAGTGTTCCTATCAAAATAAGCTTCAACCGTCATATATTTTAGTAAACCAAACACGTCCTTGGAGAGCTCGGCACATATTTGTTTTGGTTGGAGCTTTACGGATTGACTTCTTGTTATCTTTGCAAACAAGTGCGGGGGTAGAATACCCGGGCTTTTGACGGGTTTCTGATGTTTATGCAAGTCTAGTGGCTGTTCTACCTTGGGATGCTATGATTGTGTGACGTTGAATGATAGAATCAATATGTTACAAAAGCTCATTGATTTTGATATCGACTTTAAACTTTAAAGTTTTTATCTTGACTTTAAATTATAAACGAATGAGATCTACGGCCACCATAATATGGCTTTCATGCTATGGGCGTTCAATAAGTTCTTTGTATGGAAATGATGGAGTAATGTTCATAAGGAGTAGTTAACTTTGTAATTTTTTAATGTAAGGAGTCTGAGTGTATATACATATTTTTTGGAATATAGTGATCGTTGTTCACAACTATGTAAAATGGACATTCTTTGTCACCGAGGAACAATAAAGGATCAATTTTACTATGAGTTGACAGCTCGTTGAGTCCTGTGATTTAAACTCTTGCAACGCTTAAAAAATGTAAAGGCTCAAAATTTACTCAATCATTAGTTCCAGGATACACAAATAAGACATACAACTAGTACACAGTGTGTGCAAAATTTATTATTCGTAACATTGTTTAACTTCTTTTAGATTGTTTTAAGTAAGCCTATAAATGTACTTACCAGCACCAAAGTCTGTAGTGGTAAGGCAATATCAGTGATTCAAAGTTTAAAAATCCTTTGTGAATTTCTAAAGTGTACATAATTGACAGATACAGTGCTGAATTAAAAGAACATCACTCCTTTGATGCTCAACCAAGCGAGAATAAAATTATTAGATACCATTGAACGCAATATAAAATTTGCTTCAATACAATAAGCACGCGTATCAAATCTCTTCTTAGTATCTATCTATACATAAAGTAGATTTTCATTGTACTAAGTCCATAAAGTAGCAGATAATAAGGAAATACGCGTTAAACGGTAATTTAATTAAAAAAAGCCTGTAGCGATTTTGTGTTGAAGCCTTTAAAGTTTTCCGCCATTCACTGGAGTGGCCGTTGGATAGGGTGGCCACGTTTGGTTAGGAAATAAAGCACATCATCATAATTTTCGCAAAGAAATAAGAAAACAAAGTACATCATAATAGGTTTTCGCGTAGCCATTTTAATCGATTCTAAAGAAATAGTAGGCGGGAAGTCCTTTCCATGGTGAAGCTATGAAAAGGACATAATACTATAGAAAATTGTGGACTTTGTTCCTAATTTATATATTTAAGTATCATCATCATCTTCCTGCCCTTATCCGACTCTATGTGGGGTCGGCACAGCATGATGGCACAGCATCATGTGTAAATTTCATATTTAAGTATGAAATTTTTAATGTAACAATTGTTGTAAACCAATATGGTTTACATAAATAAAATAAGAAACATAAATAAATAAGAATGTCCTAGAATAAACTAAAAGACGGCTACCACGTTAGGTAATCGATTGCGCATGCACTTCCATTCATAAACTCGGCCATGCAAAGATCCTCAACTTATGAATGAACGAGTCAAAAGACGAGGTATGGAGGTAAGTTGGAGTGGCCTTTCAAATTCTTTTACATTTATAGTAATGTAAATTATTCGAAGGTACCTGAAATATAGCGTTACGAAAGTTTCCAATAAATGGTTTATTCATTGCTTAGTGCAAGCTGACATGATTTGTGTGCAGTAAAGTCATTCAAAATTGTTTACTATAGGATCCTATTTACAGTGACATTATAAGTTCAAGTAGGCTGTACTACTTTCAATATAACTTTAATCTAAAACAATTCTGCGGCTAAAATGTAGTACCTACTTTGTGCATTGTTATGGATCGAAGAAGTTCTGCAATCGAGGGCTGAGGGTTACAAAAAAGTCAATTGGTATTTTGTATTAATAATTGTTTTTTGTGTAGGTATATTAATTTGGATAACATGCCCAGATGCTCATTTGTTTTTAAAACATAAATGATAACTGAAGATTTTAGCAATTACCAAACAAAAGACTTCAACGCGTTTCGCCTTCCCGAATGCTAACGATTTGTGTCAACGATGTGCATCCGCTCCAAGTCAATAACAATATAATGCAATAATCGTTACGGAATAAAATTTCGCCAAAACTTCCTAGTAAAAAATGAAAATTGTCGGGACTATAATGAGCCCGTATGGCCCAGCATGGGTCCGAAATTTCATCAAAAGGAATTTATTGCCCAGATTCGCAAGGCTTTTTCATTTTAGTATTTTTTTGAGGGTAGATAATAGGCCGGCGCGAGCGCAGGCCCGCCGACTATTATAAATTTCAATAAAATGACAGTAAAAGCAACGCCCACTTTTATAAAATCATTGTGTCTTCGAAAGTTTTTAAAGATTTTGGAATATGTTTTTTTTAGCATCATGTTTAAAATATTTAGATCTTTTGAAGATTTAGCCCGAGCTATTAAAATTTTTAATAAAAAAAAACAGTTCAAAGCTAACTTGGTTGATGAAAAAGGTAAACATAAAGTTCAAGAATTTTTATGGACCTATGAAACCACTTTTAATTTATTTTATCAGTATTTTCGAAACTACAGGTAGAATACAACCAAAGGCGATAAGACCATTATCGTAGATATCCGTAAACAAGCTCAAAACCCCTCTAGTGGCCATCTACACGTGTTCAGAAAGCATTGTTACTGTACAATCGTGATAAAATGTTATGACTAGACATGCAGACAAAAATCGACTTTGGCACAATGAAACACAATTTATTTTAGGTTGATTATGATTTTTACAGATTTTTGAGGTTGTAAGAAGAAACGTAGTAAGTACGTAACGGTTGGCAATAGATTTTAAGCTTTATATCAGTAGGAAATGTACCTATTTTCGCGTGAACGATACCATGGATAATGCTTGCCCATTATGGCAATAAATGTGAAGGATATCACTTGATTTTTAAGGGGCACTTTAAGGTTCTTCTAAGTTCTCTCGTAGCGAATGATTGTGTTACAGCTATCCATCAATTGGAAGACATTTTGTAGGTTTCTATTGAGCTTTTTGCCGCTCGCTCATTTCCTGTGCCCCGGGGCTAAGATTTCGGCCAAATTTTTGCGAGAATACAATCAAATTTTTTGAACAGTTTTTTCTTTTTCGGTCAGTGGGTAGGTTTTAAGTTACCGGTGAACTTGAAAAAAGATTGGTTTTTTCAAAGTTCGATAAGGTTTTTAGGAAAAAAAAACAGTTTTTGGGATCTTTGGTGATTTTTTTTAAGGTTGTAAAGAATAGCCGCCTTGGCTAGAGATAAGTAGCCGCTGGTTATTGTTATTGCACGTGCATTCAGGCCTCATTTTTTTTGACAATCCAGCCCTGCACTTATTTCTGACCGACATTATTTCGGAACTAGAAGAAGGAACTAGCTAATATATCTCTGAAACATTTTAATCTAAAAAAGACACCACATGCAAAATACACATGGCACTGAAGTAGCGGTTTTTTCAGCATTTTCTAAAATTAGATATACTAAAATGTGGCCACAAAAAGCACAGATAACTGCCGAAAATTCGCCGCTCTTCAATCGTCAACCAAAAATCCGCGGTTTCCGGTAAAAAACAGGAATGCACAGTAATTTGAAACCGCACAAAATTGCTGCCGTTACACACGTGCAATACTTTTTCATAATGTTGCCATGTTCAAAAAAGAAATGTTTCTGGTTCTGTAAGTTTATACACATTTTGTTTTTTAGAGTTCCGTAGAGTCAACGTCTCTGTTCGATGCAGGTCATCATCGTTCTACTACGAGTATGAAGGTTGGTAGGTAAGTACACACAAAAGTAAGTAATTGAACCTTCAAATTCGAAGATCACCTTTTTTCGATAATTTTATTTTTACAGAATGATATGGTTTTTAATGCATTGTAATAATATTGATGAAATGAAAATATCTGCAATACAGTTTTACTAAAGGTGAGATATTTCTAATACAAAATTTCAGGCAAATTTAAACATTGTTCACAGAAAGTAACTTACAACTAATACAAATATAATTTACAAAAGAAACAGTCAGGTAATCTAAAGACCGTTTAAAGATAGCTCACCTGATCCAGATTGTTTAATTTTTACCTTTTTTCCTGGACTGGAAGTAAAGAAAAAGCATAGAATGCGGCCAGCTGATTCTCTCCCCGAGCATGTCGTAAAAGTCGACTAAGGGATAGTATTCTTTCCAACATTATATGCTATCTATATGGGCGATGGTCTGATCACCTGCCACCATGGTTCACCATATCCATCTTAGGACTAAATCAGAAGTAGCTGCAAGTTTTCTTATGGTTACTTGTGGCTCTGCCCACCCTATCAGGGATACGGGCGTGACAATATGTATGTATCCCCCGAATACTCAAACGCGACTCAGAGTTGAGCACGTCTCAAGTCACGTTTTTTGACAGTTTTTGATGAAAATCTGTCAAAAACTCGTCACTTGAAACGTGCTCAACTCTGAGATGCGTTTGAGTATTCGGGGGTATGTATGTTAATTAACCTTTAAGCTTGGTTTAGGTTCCGTAACATACAGAACTCGCACTTGTCGTTATTTTTTCCCGTCCAGAGGGTTTGTGTCACGTGTTAGTGATTTGTATGGGGCCAAAACGAGTGCGTGTTATCGCCACATTTCCTGCGCTGATTGCGTCAAATATTGCAGTTTAGGCGCCTGCTCCTCCTTTTGGTTGGTGGCCATGATTTCGTTTTAAGTTAAATATTTCACGTGATATAAAAATTTTACTTCTTCGCTGGACTGGGAGTAAAGAAAAAACATATAATGCGTCCAGCTGCTTCACTTCCCGAGCATGTCGTAAAAGTCGACTAAGGGATGTATCCTCCAACATGATGAGATACAATAAGCGAGTATTCCCAAGGAGGGTTGACGTCAGGCAGGCAGCCGGTCATAAAACACATTAGCCAAAACTCTCTTAACTCTTACGTAAGAGTGCCGACCCCACATAGAGTGGGATAAGGGCAGGAAAATGATGATGGTGATGACTCATCGAAACTTAAACTACTTTAATAGTCCTAAATATAATGTTCTTATTTTCTTTGTACAGGAGTATAATTTTGGATCTGTCAAATTAAGTTTAATGAATAAAAATGCAGAACAGAATCAATACTGCTGTCTGATTTCTTGAACATGTTTTATTTTAAATGTTTATTTTAATTGATACACAAGACACAGAAGACACAGAGCTGACATAATAATATGTCTGCTCCATTAACATGATGAGCTCATGGTTCAGTAGGTAGTAACTTTGGCTTCTGTGCTGTAGGTTGTGGGTTCATTTCCCATTCAGGACGAGCATTTGTGTAGTGTACATAGATTTTTGTTCTGTATTTCTCTTTAAAATAATGGACTATAAGTATCGAACCTACGAGTACCATGTTCCCACAACAAAATCCGCATATTCGAGCCCGCACCTTCTCGGGTCTCTAATCCCAGCTTCATACGTCTATGTGGTGACTTCACACTCCAATCGGAAGTGGCTAAGTGTTCCACCCAATTATGTGGCCGATAATCACTTTCCGGGCACTTAGCCTGTGGCATCTTGAACACAAGTGGCATTTTGAACAAAGGCGATACAGCGAACTAATGGTATTTTCGTGTTAACTCGCCATTTCCTAGGCGTTTTTACTTGCGAAATAAAAATGCTTTGGTTTCCTACAAGTGACAAGTGACACTTAAGTGTTAGGTAATTCATTTTTGGTGTCAGAATAAAAAAAAAATCTTATAGATGTATTTATTACATTCATAAGAAAGGATTTCACTCAAGAAGGAATATAGCTGCATAGTTAAGCTTTTTAATATAGCAAGGTTTTTCAGTTTTGTTTTTGTAGTCTCTACGCTGATAGAGCACTGGTGGTCTAGTTGGTAGTGACCCCGCCTTCCAATCCTAAGGTCGTGGGTTTATACCCGGTCGTGTACCAATGGATTTTTCTGTGCGGAAACCCGCGGCTTAGTCAGCTCCGCACGTATTGACCATGTTTTTCCTATGGATAAGGCCAACTAAGCTGAGAGGATGGAATAGGTGCTGGGCAAGCCTACTCCATCTTAATTCGTCCCGGGCATTACAGCGTCTCGTTAATGAAGGTAAAAGTTCCTCTTGACTCTGTATAAATCATCTACTATAGATGGCCTTAGTTTTTTTATAGTTTCTAAAACACCCAAACATTGTTACTGGAATAGTTAAATAAGAGTTTTAACCATTGATAAGCCAAACTCTTAATGGTCAAAATATTGGCATCGGAATTAACACTTCCTGTAAGTAACGGAAGTGCATTCGCTTGACTTCAGTTTAGAAGTCAGGGAGCCAGTTAAGTGGTCTTTCCTGTTGGTTAGTCATCTTCGTGAAATTGGCTGTAGTAAGCCTTAAATACATTGAGGATATGTCTAATAAACTTGGTAATTTTAATCGTAAGTTTTTCAACTCAATGTTGGTATTTGCGAAGCAATCACATACATAGTTCTAATCCGACACTGGGATTTCCTGTATCGTGAGTATCAGAAACTACGAGTACTACAACACCCAGAAATTCAAACATTTCTCCCGCAGCGGGAATAAAATCCGCATCTCTTGCGTCTCAGCCGATTCGCGCACCACGCCACCGAGGCAGCAGTAAGACCCAAGTTGCTAATAATAATATTAATTAAAGTATTCTCAAGGTCTCACGTTTATGCATAGGCATTATTAATTGACTTCAAAGATTGTTATTACGATTTACTTTTCTTTTGTTCGTAAAAGTATAGGCGGCCCATGATTTCCTACAAATTAGATGCTATATAGGTACAATTATACTAGAATTGGCACAAGGAGTTTTTATCATTCATCGTTAAAGTCGGTTTTTAAAAGCTTATTGTATAAGAATACTCGTATCGTAACTCAGTAAACAAACACATTCATGATTTATTAATAGACAAATAAATAAAGCCCATTTTGGCGTGTTGTTAAGAATATTAAGAACTCTATAGCGCGTATAGTAGCGTTATCCTGGTTTTGTTACTAATCTCTGTACCAAATTCAGTGCTTCCAAAATGGTCCTTACAGTCTTAAGAGTGAGCGTCGTCCGTTAGTTGAATATTAGAACCGGCCACTATTAAATGTCCTATATTACGACCATCACATTAAAGCAGTCGCCGTTTTTTTAGAAAAACCTTGGATTAAAAACATGTTATTCAAACAAACAAACAGTCCGTGAATTAATTCGCACCCCAAAAGCCTTATTATACAGAGAGCTGTTAATATCGGCACTTTGGTTGCGCTTCCTTTCTGAAACATTGAGGCGCGAGCTCTTTTCAATTTACAAACATAATGAAACTCTAATGTCAATAAGTCTAACCCTTGTTCCAGCGTGGTAAGGAACCAATTCGCTTGTTATCTTCTTTGTTATGTGCAAAGATAAGTTGGTAGTGGACAGTTTTACCAACAAAACAATCCAAATTTCACGCGACACTTATTTGTTTTACGGATGTCGGGTTTCGCACAAAGGTTTGGGACTTGTGAGTTTTAACAAGCAGAGTGGCGGTTTTCTATTAGTTTTCACGGTTCTTTAGATTTGAGGTCGTATTTGAGTAGGCTTTTGAATGTATAAGGAAGCTATGGTTACTTAGCTTTAAGAGCCTTTGAAGTCTTTGATCAAAAAGGAATGTCTTATTTTAAGGATTGTTGCTGAATATGTGCGGAAGAATATTTGGCAAAACTATTTAGCATTTTCTGTATTTTAGCAAACTATAGTCATGGCAATTGTTAATTGATTATGATCAAAGTAAATTTGTACTAGATAAATTAGACAAAATTGTATCTTAATAGGTACGCTTTATTGACATAGATATTCTTTAATCACTGAAGATTCTCTTTCCCTGGTCCTTCCGCGCGTTTGCCTTAACTTATAAATAATTATTGTTATTACATGATTCATGTACCTAAGTGACTCTAACTTTTAAAAAGAAAGAAAACAGCATAGATTTCACAGCTGCACATCACGAGATAATTGATCGCGATGATTAGTCACGGTCGCCATATCTAGCCATTGTCAACTTCTTAGATATTGTTAATTCTTTGTAACGAACAGACAATCTGAGTTTCAGCTGTGACGAAGGTAAGTCAACATCAATGTAACGCGTCGTGACCGTGAAATCGCGATTCTTAGCCGCTAACTGCTAGCACAAATCTGTATTATTGTCTAACCCAACTGGTCAAGGCCGGCGCCCAATATCGGCATGGCCAAAGGATCCTTAAGCGCCCTTAAGCATGCCGAGGAGTCCTTAGGCGTTACCAGTTTCTCAGGATAACTGAAACTATACTAAAGTTGCAGCTGCGACACGTCTTTACGAGATAATTGATAGGTTTTCTTGTTAAATCTGTTGTTAACAAGAAAGCTTCCAACGCTATTACGAGTGAAACTATAATTTCAGGCAGCTGTGACGGAAGGTAAGTCAACATTAATGTAACGCGTTGCGAGCGTGAAATCGCTCGCGAAATCCAAAAGCCCGTCTCCAAATGCAAGAGCTAAATCAAAAGACATGTGTTTGTAATGCTGACAGCCGTTCAGCGCATCGAATCGGCGAAGAAAGGCCGTGCAAATCCCTAAGAAATAACCGAAAAACCGAAATTTTCTTGCGATTCGATTCGGAGATTTCACGGTGCCCTATGCCGTCAGGATTGCGGGTATTTCTCTCTGAACCGGATAACTATGCTGGTAACGTTTTCTGTACTTTAAGAAGATTGTTTGTTTTATAAAAAAAGCTATTGTCCATTTATTTATTAATTGGATTATCAGAAGCAAAACGTAATTATAAAAACATAATAAAAAGTAATAAAAGGATTTCATGCACCATGCATTTTTTTAAATTATCTTAACAATTCATTACCAAGTTTACATTGCGAAAGTAATATATATATATATCGGTATTCTTTTAATGAAACACCCGCGGTATAAGCGTTTTATCCCTAGATATCTTATTTATTGACGAACAACCTCCATCCTGACGCACGTTATTACACGTCCCTCGAGTTTAAAGACCAGTTACCTTTTCTAGGTGTCGCACTTTTACGTCCCCACGGGTCGGAACGAATCAGACTTAGAAGGACGATTTATCATTCTTTAACGTTGCCCGCTCCTTTGTATTACTCTGAATGGACATCCCCGATGCCGGCAGAATGTCACGTATCGGTTATGTTTTGTGACACGTATGTGGTATGAAAGAGGATAACCTGAGGTGGTTTACAAGTCATTCTATGTCAGGTTTTAAGGAACTTATAACATTGTTAACCGTGGACCTCCTGTAAGGTTAATATCATCAGTCTATAAAAGTCCACTGCCCAGCGATCCTATTGCTGGACTCTCGCTCCAAAATATTTTCAGGAACAATGATTTTGTGTTTTCTCCATCCACCGACCATCCATCTTGGAGGCGTCTTACCCCCGAATACTGAAATGCATCTCAAAGTTGAGCACGTCTCAAATGACGATTTTTTGACATATTTTCATCAGAAACTGTCAAAAAATCGTGAGTTGAGACGTGCTTAACTCTGAGTCGCGTTTGAGTATTCGGGGGTTACACTCTCAAATTGTGAGGAAACCGGCACGTCCTAGATCCTGGAAAATTCATAAACACTGTGTGAGTCTATTTGAGGTGTATTTAACCAATTCAACACACTGGTTCTGAAGAAACACTGACAAGAGTAGCTTATCACATTGTAATCTTTGGATGAGTTTTTTCAAATAGACGATTATGCTTGTAGAATATTGAGAATGGCTACAGGTAAGTCCATGCCATATTGGAATCCAATTATCACCATTAGCACATTGTCGCTTCTTTGATCTCTACTTCTCTAAAAAGGGTCTCAATTTTCAGTCCCTACATGGTATTATAGAAAAGCCGCTACCATAAACATAGTTTAGCCAGAGTACTGTAATTTTATGTCACTACAAAGTAGCAGAAAAATAATGTTTTTCATCGCCAGTTTTTTTAGGAATTTCAACCAGTTTGTTTAATTGACGGCCTCGGTGGCGTGGCGGGCGATTGCTCGGCAGAGACGCAAGAGGCGCGGGTTCGATTCCTGCTGCGGAAGAAATGTTTTCATGATCTGTAAATATTTATTCCGGGTCTGGGTGTTGTACCTACCATGGTACTCATAGTTTCTGATACCCACGACACAGGGAATCCTAGTGTGGGGTCAGTACTAATGTATGTGACTGTTGGGTGTTATTTATTTAATTAAAATGGCTGAAAAACATAGCTTTGTACTTGAATAGCCATAATTTTCCTAACAATTTTCAATCTCTAAAACATTAAAAGCAATTGTAAAGGAAAAGGTATAACGGTGAAGGAAGACATCGTGAGGAAACCGGAATGTCGTAGAACCTAAACAGATCAAAAATATGTTTCAAGTGCACGAAAGGAGCCTTTGAAGTGCATTTTAAAACCTTTCACCACACTGGTTCGAATGATCTAGTGACATGACTAGGTAGATAATAAATAATAAATAAATAAATAAATAATATTTATTTAACTTGTATTGTTAAAATTACCAAAAAGAGACAACAGTGGTAACACTTGTCTCTTTGGTAATTTTCAGGGTGTTTACATTTTATAACAACCTACTCTTATTATATGTAGTAATCCTCATTATCATAAAAATATTATCTTATTTTTGTAATTTGACGCATTTATAAAACATACATTCTATGAACTTAATACTATTTATGTAACCTAAAATTACCTATAAAAATACCTACTTAAAATAGGTAGGGAATATCTAATTTTGAGAGTGCTATGATAAAATTTAAACTTGTCAAGTTGGTTGTACTTATGTGTAGATGGGAAGAAATAAGTAAACAGTTTTTTATTTCATATCATCATTTATTAAGATCTAAACAAGAGATCAAATGAAAGTCATGACATTCTTAATTAGATCAGTCTAAGCTACGAGTACAATAGTTCACTAAATTCATAACTTAACTAAACTTAATAATAATTGACACAATGGAAGAATTCAATCAAAACAAAAGACTAATCGGACAAAATCTTAACTAAACACAAACTTAAACTTAGATTGGCACATTCGGCCTACTTGTACTAAACACGCAATTAAAATAATTTTATGCAACGATGACAAATTCAAGATAAAAAGTACCAAAACAAAAGAGTAACCTTATATCTATTAAAGCTTTTAAAATGATATGGAGTCATATCAAATCACGCGAAGAAATTACAGGCTTTATGATTGTGATCGCGATCACCTAAACTTAATTATAATTCATTTAGAGAGCTCTTCGTAAAGTCTACATAAATCTCCTTACAATCTAGTTAAAGCTTCATCACCTTAATTAATATATTCTCTAATATCACAGTCAATATAAAACTCTTTTACAAACTAATGGAAGACATTCGATCGAAAACACGAAAAGACACAAATTCAAAACAAATACAGGAAGAAGTCTATGGAGATAGCCAAAAGATGGTGCGTTGATTATACAGTGCAGTTCTCATTAAAGCTGTCTACCAAAACTCGTGACAAATACAACTAACAGTGAGCCACGACACACCGCCTCGGTAGAACACTAGATCACAGGCTTGTAACATCTATATCACAACGACGAGGCAGCATCTCGATGGATCACATCACTAAGTCTAATGGAAGACGTCGGATTTGCGCTCGGATAGCGCGCATTAAAACTAACTGTTGGAAGACACGATTTTGTTTTCACTGCATCTTTTACCGAAACGAAAGAAAGAACTTAGTAGAGTTTACATACGAGACAGTCGTGTTGCGTGGCTGTGTAGCAGATCTCACGGACTTCGTTGGCCAAGTTGTCATCGACCTCCGAACCCTCGATCAGCTCGAAGCGGTTGTTCAGAATATTCTGATTCTCAGCATTATCATTGTCTTCCACCGGGATCGGTTTGACCGGGTCCATTGGGTAGAAGTAGTCAGAGAAGGGTACTAAAAGAGGCTCTTCTGAGTAGGCAGTCTTGTTCGATGGCAGATTAGTGCGAGGCCCCGAATTGGAGATCAATTCTCCAAACTTAGACCAGCACTTGTTTAAATTAACCCTCGTAGAAGACGTCACTTTCCGAGGAAGCCTTAGCTTTGAGCACTGTAAAGATGGGAAATAAACGTTAGTCATTTGTGAACACTTTTGGCGCAAATTGTAAACAAAAACATTATCTCTGCAATTCATGTTTATATATGAAAGTGCTTACCTGTCGGTTTAGAAGCTTTGCCCAAGGCGACCTCGGCGGAGACAACTCCTTCGGCGGGGATTGTGTTTCATCCTTAGCCAAACACATGATTTCTATCGCTATATTTACAAGTTACAACGAACTTAGTCTAGCGTACGACTACGTATTTACAAAGTGACGGGAGAATACGACGTGCGCGCGCGGTGCGTGAGTCGGGAATGATTGAATCAGGAAGGGCGGGTGGGTTTATATAGAGGGCAGGGAGCGCGCGCGCAAACGCGTGCCCGGGAGATGTGGTTACTATTATTCATTCTATGTGGCGGGTCTACGAACTCACTCTTTAGTATTCTGTGTAGCGGCGCGCGCTCAGCACGCGTTACCGGTAGCGCGCGCGTTCAGAAACCCGTTTATACCGACGACTTCTACGAATAGAGGCTTTGACGCGCCGCTTGAGACTTGCAACAGTGATTGCTCCCGTAAAGCCTTACTGATGAGATCTACGGAGTAATTGAAAATGAGGTTTTGTTTTTTTTGCGTAGGCCAGAGTTTTGTAATAAAATTTTGATTGATGCTTGGAAGCTTAATCTCGAGATCATGAACGAAGTGTGATTACGATCTTTGAGTATCATCCTTCATCATTTTTGTACTTGATGCAGCTTAATGACTCTGTGCTTTTTATTTGCTACGAGAAATCGTATAGCTTCAAGATAAATAAACCCTTAAGAACGCAAAAGATTAGTTGGACCCCTGGATTGACAACTATCAATTCAAATGAAAACTAACGATCACATCCTTCATGAAGAAATAATACAGCATTGGAGTATATCCTTTCTCAGATCGGATCTGGTCATTATAGAAAACTAAGACTTATACCTTTGCAGCAAGAGATTCCGGTCTAACAATCTGCAAAATCACTTGCGGCGTTCTTACCAAAGTATCCAACGATATCTGGCAAAGAAAAACAGTAAACAAAGCTTTGTCCTATCCATCAATTCAGGCTGTGGCAATCACATCCTTGGAACATTAGAAAACGTTAGCAAAATGGTCCTTATGGTGTTGGAATAAGAGTTTCCGCCTATCTAGCGATTTGCATAGTCACTTGCGGCAATCCCGCGGAATAAACAGCGCTATCAGTTAGTTATGAATCACGGAGCAGCTGGCCGCTGGATAGATAAGTTCCGCTGTATATTTATCAGCCAGTCCGCATAAACAGCTAGTATTCTTACCCTGAACTCAATATTCCCCGAATAGGAATGTATTTATTTGTTCAATACAAACAATGTTACAAACAGTAAAAAGGAAAATCGAGAGAAAACTTTATAACACAGACACACACAGATATAGGTTGGTACTGTTGTGCTTTTCACATTACTTCTTCCAGTCCCACGCTGGTCGATGACTTGTCGATGCTGCAAGAATACAATTAGTCATTTAAGTACGTGGTTCTGGCACCACACTAAGATTCCCTGTGCTGAAGGTATCAGAAACTACAAGTACCAAAATCGATTACCGGAAATCGTACCTCTCGGGTCACAGAGAGCGCTATAAGCGCGTTATGACCAGAAGGAGGCTTTTCTCAACACTTTTTTGCTTAAGCATCTAATGATACGATAGAGACTCTTTGCGATAGATTTGGCTAGCTCAGTAGAGACTCTACTGAGCTAGCTAAACTAGAATAACCTGTAGCGGTGTAGCTTCCTGCGATTAAATCGCGAGAGCGCGCGCTCGCAAATCACGTACGCCTGTTGATAAATCATTTCCCGCGTCACATGGAGACGCGACGGGAAAACTGTATTCATTCTAGATGCTGCGATTGTAGGACGAACTAAGAGAATAAACCCATTCTATGCGTGCACGGTGAAATTCAAGTCACTGTTTTCCTAGAACAAACCTCTTTCAGACCATGGTCTACTGTCGTTTTTTTATAAGTACACATAATGTGACGTATCGGATCAAATGACCAATTGATGTGCTAAGTATATATTGACCCCATTCATACCTAGATTCTACAAAAGTATTTTAAAGACTAGGATTTGCTTATATAAACGAAGATTTTTTTTAAATCTACGACTTTCGTAGCGACCTGCTACGCGAAGAATCGCGGCATAAAAATTTAATGCTGATTATACTTTAATATGGGTTCTGTGAAATAAAAATAAAATTAATTATTATATGCTTTTAAATAAATTAAAAAACTTGCTTATACTAAAAGGTTTGAAAGTTATACGATAGATAGAGTGCTGATAGTTATTTCATTAGATTTTAAAGTTACCAATAAGAATGGTTGGTGAAGTCAATTGTTGATGCAATGTATAAAATTAAATAAACATAAAATAAATGTGATAAGCTAAAAGCACAATAATACTTTATAATAAAACTTGAGTACTTTATATATATTTTAATTTCATTTGATAACATCATTATAATAAAGGTGTAAGTGTTAAAAATGATTAAAAATTAAAACTAGTTTCGCATTTTTACTGCAAAAAACATAAAACCCGAATGTTATGCACCAATTCATATTAAAATTCCACAAATGGCCAATAATAAAATTATACAAAATTGAATATCAAAACCAACATACAGTCGGACCCCAGTTAAAGTTACATCGTAAATAAACAGCAGGTTATTCTAACGAGTTGGCTCTATACATTTATTGCAGCGGACGCAATAAGTTTTTATGTGTAGATGGTGGATTACATTTACATTTACAAAAGTAGGTCAAAGTATCAAAACTCTAAATATTCTATGCACTCACTTTTTACTTCACATTATTACAATACATACTTATTTTTCAATAAAAATAAATTAACCTTTTAGTCTGAGAGACTCTGAGACCATAAAAGAGACAATTGTGAAAATGCGAATTTCTTATTAGACTTCTGCGGAATTGTCATAGAACATTTGTCACTAAATAGACTTGATTCCGTTGAAATGGAAATGCGCTAAAAGTTGAAGAGCTTTGAAAAAATAATTGTTCAGCTTTCATTCCATTCTTACTTACACTAATAAATAACACCCAACAGTCTCATCCATAGTCCTGAACCCACACTAGGATTCCCTCGTGGGTATCAGAAAGTACGATTACCATGGTACTACAACACCCAGACCCGGAAGAAACATTTGCAGAACATGCAAACTTTTCTTCTGCAGCGGCAATCGAACCCGCGCCTTTTGCGTCTCTGCCGAGCAATCAACCGCCACGCCACCAAGGCCGTCAGGATCAACCGATGGTAGGTTTAGGGTAGCATTCCCATTCAATTGAAAAGTGGTCTTGATATGTTTAATTTTTTTTTAATTTATGGTCTAAATGACTTTTACCCATAAGATCATTTTTTAGATGAAAATAGTCTTGTCACTACACTATATCTGTATAAAGTGTAGTGGCAAGACCATTTTAAATATGGTCTTTCACTCACTTCTAATATATAGAGTAGTGTGAAAGATTTTTTATTGAACTCATACGCTTCGTACAGTGTCACCGCGTAACATACACCGCTCTCTCAAGAATTTTACACATTATACTTTCGTGAAAAGAAAAAAAGTTGGACCACAACCCGACCACGTGCAGCTATTGCCTTTGAAAAAAGGAACATAAAATCTTCATATTTTTTGTCCTGTCTCCACAGAGGGTAGGGTTACAAATGGAACTTTGTATTACGTTATATCAAATTGTAAATTACCCTTGTGTGCGTGAGCTACTTTTTTAATTTATTTTCTCTGTGTGAGTGTAGCCACTCTTAGAATATGTTAGTTTTACTTTTTGTGCTTTAGCTTTAAAAGTGTGAGTAGAGTGCGTTACACACACGACTGAAAAAGTCTTATGAGGTTTAGGGGATTTTTACTCCCATCATTTACGATTTCTATGGTTTCTGTTTTAAGATCGAAAGTGTTATTGAATTTAGTTTTTTCTTGAAATAAAATAAACGCTGCTAGGTGATTGTAAAAAGTTTATGGGAAAAATAATTGGTATTTGTAAAATAAAATGAAATTATGCGCATACGTACCCAACGCGATAAATGCGTAAACTGGGCAGCCAATTTATTCTAGTCACACCACAACGTGTTGTAAAATAAATAAACATTAAAATACCAATAAACACTAAAATATGACTTGCAATGTCTATTCTAACAGTAATATTTTATTACTAACGATTGAGGTCTTTGTCGGCAGCGGTAAAATATACATAAACTTTCAGTGAGCAAAATGAATATCATGTTTATTGGGTTTTCTTCAGATTTGGTGCCGTCTACACACTAACAGCGCAGGTGTTTTATATTCCAAAACAAAAACTACCTTATAATGTGGTTTCAAAAACAAATGTAATTTTGTTATTATTATGTTTTCTTTTTCCTGTGGCCTTCATAAAATAATTGAAACCAATGTTTACTAAACAATTGGTGAGCAGTTTGATGGATAAGTGAGCGTACGCTTGCCACGCGTACCGCTCGCGCGTACAATGCATCACGTGACATACGCGACAAAGGGAACGTGTGGACAACCATTAGGTTAAGCGAAGTTGAAATTACTATTGGCCGCGTCAGAAAGTATATGATGATCGATTTGTATATTTGGGGACCTTACCTGCGGTCTTTCTATCTGTAGGCGAACTTAGATAGAAAACTGAGCTCATTTTTATTTCTTAATATTATTATACCGATTATCTTAAAGTTTTTAATGTTATTGTAGTTTGCCTTTGTAACTGTGTGTATTTAAATAAATAAACAATATCACCATTTTGATGATCGACATTAGTTTTGATAAATCCTAGCGAGAGAACCTACTTATAACAAAATTGACATTGGACATTAGATTCGCTTTTATCTATTTTGATAGGTGTACATAAAATAGATTAAATCGAATTAATTTATTTTGCTACATTTGTTTTTGGGTAAAATTATTTTTTTTTTATAATAAATCATTTCATACAGACTTACACTCAGGAATCGAATTAAATGGTAGGGCCCTTTAAGCCAGGCACTCGCCCACTAAGCCATATGCTCAAACACTCAGTTAATCCCTATCAGTAGGATCTGTAACTTGTTTAGTATTAGTAAAGGCAGTGGCACACGTATCTATGTTAGGCATGGGCACATGACACTCATTTAGATTATCAACTCATTGTCAAGGGCCCCATTCATTCACCATTTGTATGCATAGCTTTATGATAAGGTGGAAATTTATATTGGAAATTAATAAGCTGTGTATGAGACATTGTATCGAACAAATGCTTCGTAGAAATACTTAAAATGCTCAATGAATAATATATCTATTTGTTGATGTCAATCTTTATGTTGGTCATCAAAACTGTTTATTGTTTCAAAGTACCTATGCCAAGGGTTTTTACTGAGATACCATTTCCTGTATGTAATTTGTGATTAAAAAAAATGCCCGACCAAATAATCGTAATTTCGATCATGTGTTTGGAGTACCCAAATTTTTGTATTTGTTTTGTATTAATTATTATCTACTCATCTTCGGTTGTTGTATGAACTATTTGGTTATTATGAAACCGAATGCAACTGACATTACGCTTAGATTTTTAATTTAAACCTGATGGACACAGTTTTTTAAATATTCTTCTTAGTCGTTACACTCTTGACAGAGTGGTCGTGGTCGTCAGCTTAGGAGTAGTGGCTCGCTTCACAATTTTGCGCCATTCGTCTCTAACGGTGGCCTTTCTAGAGCATTCGTATAGTGGACCATTCAAAGCTGCCTTTACTTGGTCCGTCCGTTTAGTTTTTTAAATATAGATAAAATAAAAAAAAACATTGTTGCACAGCAAAAACTAGTTACATTTTAAAAATTATATTTTGTCTCTCTGTATCAAATTACACATAAAAACAACTCTGATGATAATCTTTACTTTCTGAACCAATATTATTCAGTCGGTAGGTACTCATTCCGATTGACATCGACGTATAAAATGATATTCAGTATGCGATTAAACTGCGGGTACTTATCATACAGATCGATCGTATAAAAACAAAGTAAAGCTGAAGAAAATGCAACAGGGTATATGTGATCGTTAAGTTATCGAATAAATCAAATGATATACACACACATGCTTAGTAACATAGATAGTGTAGGTATAAAGTAGGTACCTAGTATTGTTTTCTGGCCCTCATTGAATGCTACTGCCCAGAAGAATGCTACGGGCGGGATAGATATTCCTAGAAAAGTCAACTTTAGAAGAAAAAACTTGGAGGTAGGTACTATTTATAATTATTAATTAAGTTTTTGTTTTCCGCATATGACGATAGCTCAGTATCACTCAGGCGCGGTCGCAGCCTGTAATTTTGGAGGGGGTCACTAATGGTAGAATATGTCGAGTACCTAAATCAGATTTTATTGCACAATACCCAATTTTTGCACACATTATAAAATAAATGGAAGCCTTCTATTTTTATTGGCATCGCGGCTAAGAGCAGAAAATTGTTTTTTTTTTTTTTATATTTTGTAAATTTTTGAAGATTTTTCAATTTGACGTGTACGATTTGGGGGGTGGGGGGGGTCATGTCCCATGGGTTTATTTACAGCATTTCCTTCTACCTAGAAGTTGTTTTGTTTCAAATCTATGAAAGTCAACCAACGGAAGACCAGCGTAAATTGTTTGTGACTATTTTGGAACTATGTTCTGTATAGTTTAGTTATTCAAATATGATGCGTGATCCAAGTGCTAGTTCTTATTTGGCTCTACGGATCAGTATTGCTATTCAGCGTTGCAATGCGGCCAGCGTTTTGAGCAGCACTTCCAGCGTCTTATGATCTGGATCAGGTGAGCTATCTATAGACCGTTTCGTGGTCTTTAGATAGCCTGACTGTTTCTTTTGTAAATTATATTTGTATTAGTTGTAAGTTTATTTCTGTTAGTAAATGTATTTATTAAGAAAACAAATACAAGTATACTTAACAACTTTGTTTCAGTTTCAAGTAACGGTGTCTATCTACTACTGAGATGCATAGGAAAAATTTTGCATCATATCATAATCGTGAAGCTTTGCAAGCAATCACAAGGTAAATCAATGTCTTTTGAGTAAATACATACATATTTTCACGCGCGCAGTCGTTGGCAGAACCACAAGTAATCATAAAAAAGCTTGCAGCCACTTCTGATCCAAGACTCCGAAGATGGATATGGTGAACAATGGTGACAGTCCATCAAGTTGGAGAGGATACTAGGTGCTCCTTAGTCGACTTTTACGACATGCTCGGAGAGAGAAGCAGTAAATAAATAGTTCAATTTTCGATTTCTGATCAGTTTGAAAGTGTGCATAGGTTACACGCGTCTAATCGTGTTCTTCGCGTGGCGGGCGTGTGTGCCCCCCGTTAGGGAAGGGCGCAGGTGTTCTGTACTGAATGACGCGCCGTGGGAACACACCACAACCCCGAGTTCCCAGGCGATGCCACCTGCCACTACGCATAATTCGCCCGAGTAAATGAACGGTAGTGACCACGTGTTCAAGTGTTTTTTTCACGCGGAAGACGGGAGCCCAATTAGTTTTATCTCGAAGATTTCAAAGGTTCGATGACGATCGATATAATACAGCAGATTGTCTGTTATAAAACGGAACGAATTGAAAAAATTAGACTATTAAAATTGGATTGAAATTGTTTTAATACCAGCCATTACAATCCTAAAATTACGCGTTTCAGTTGTTATAATCGGTTATCTTTTATTTTCCAATTAGAACACCTCTACACCTATTTTTACGTAAGCGTTTAGAAAGCTTCGAAATAAACCCAATTTACATTGATCTAAAACAATATAAAGTAATAGCTTTATTCCAAACTGTAGTCGAACTTTTTTGGACCCTTGTTATGCGGTGACTTTTAAATGCGTACAATTGCAGCACGTGATTTCAATTGACGTGCTTCCTCAATTAAATCGTTTGCCAAAGTCAACTGCCCCTTACACATACCTACGACACAAAAGTAGTTAGCAAAAAAATATAAACATTAAATAAAAAAATACTAATCCCTAGTTTTTTAAGGATTACTAATCTTAATGGACAATGTTGTCTAAATAAACAAATGAATTATTATTATATATTAAACAGTGTAGTAAATTGTAATAATTAAAATTATGCGCCATGAAAATCTTACCACAAAAATAGCTATACGGCAAAAAGTCTATTTATGATAATCCATGTTTCCAAACAGTAAAATTTCATTACGGAGATAGTAGGAAAAAACACACAAACAGAATTTCGAGACTATGGTAAGTGTGATAATGATGCATCGCCAACGGCCGTTCGGATATTGTGGTTGACCTTTCCTGTCTTCACTTGTTCCGGTCTTCACTTGTTCTACCTGTTCCGGTATGTGCATTATGGCCGTTGACGATTCACTATGTAGGGTGACCCATACCGTTTAACCGTTTTACTTGTCATGTGGCAAAAATGACCCAACAGGTGACACCTGTTTACATTGTTATTGATGGCGAGAGTCACGAAAGCTAATCAACAATTTGCTATAAGTTATTTTGCGTAGGTATTTACGGATAAAAACAGTCCTTTTTTAATTTGTGTTAATAAAAGCTGTGAATTCTAATCTAATCAAGAATATTATGTCACATTATAATATGAAATTTTTGGGTAATAATATTGAATTTTAAAAGTATTTTCTTTAATTTCTATTAATTTTTATGTCTGATAGGTATTACCTACTACTCATAGAAAAGAAATTAAAAAGTTAAACCATTATTTTGTAATCATCCCCTATGAAGTAAGTAAAATTTTCTATTATTTTCAAGTGCTTTTTACTTAATTAAGCTTTTTAAAGTCTAGTTATACTAACAGCAAGTCATCGTCTCGTTAACATTAATAGAACGGTCCGAAACAAGTGCAATTACCATTTGATTGAGTGTATCCAATCTACTGAATGGTTGCGTATCGTATTAGAACCCAGATACTCGTTGCGTAATAAACTTTTCAAATGAATTAAGTACTTTAACTGGTAACGCGAAGAATATGGGAAAGAAAATAGAATTTCCTTTATGTGATTTGTTCCATCTTTTTCAAATTAGTTAAGGGTACAATACAATTTTTGATCAGGAGTTGCTGCATGTTTTCTTATGATTACTTGTGGCTCTGCTCACCCCGGGCATGATAATATATAATGTATGCACAATAAAATAAGAGTGATTTAAAAATATAAGCTTAGAGTTGTTGTAGTATAGTAAAAGTTTAGATGCATTAAATTTTATAATAAAAGTGCTTGAGAACTGAGAATATAAAAGCGTCTGCCGTCAATAAAAAATCGACATTATTTATTAAGTTTACTAATTTAACTACAAGTGAACAAATAAACGTATTTAAATTTATGAGATATCGCCCTGAAAAAAAAACATCTATAGAAAAGACCTTCATTGGCAGAATTTATGTAGCAATGCAAAAATGCAGCAGCGCAAAAGCTCAGCATATTTTCCCACATACAAACCATCCAAGCCTGAGATTCCATTTCTAAACTAGCCAATGCTAGTCTATTCATAGCTCCAATTAGAAATGGTATGCAGAATAACCAATCAGGAACAACATCGCGCATGCGGCGACCAATCAATAAACCGGCTCTCCCGAGGCGAAATGACATTTTCCCCAGAGATCTGCATAATTAGTAAACTTGTTCTCTTTGTACGTAATTATAAGGGCGATTGCCTGTGGGGGTGGTAATCATCAGTTTACCTGTCATACTTACCGCTTGCTACTAGGTTGAACTGACCATAAGTGCTTAAGTTGCGCGGTGAGTGTTCCGTATGATACTTCGACTTAATAAGAGATTTTTTAAATTTATTTCTTCTCGATTTTTACTTTATACCAATACTTAAAATAACACGGCATTGTGTAGTTTCCATTTTAGTTTTTGCAAACATCTAGTACCTATGATATTCTTAAAATACTTTCGGCTTTTATCTATGTAGTAAGTACTAAGTATATTATGTAGTTTTTATTACTAAAACTTTTAATCGTCATGGTGATAGAAAATCCCATCATTAAAAAATTTATATCTAATTGGCTTAATGCTGCCAGCATTTTTTTGTAAGAGTTTACGTTATTTTAAACTGTTAGTAGGTATGAGTTTTTCAGATTGATGTTTTGTTTGCGGAATCCCGAAGATACTCAAACATCATATATTCTTCTATGTTTACGATGACAGTCGAAGATAGCGAACACGTATGGAATACGAATTGACGTGTTTCGAGCTATGATTAAAGCCTTCGATCTATAATTATGTTGGTCTTGATAACCGATCATATAAATTTACTATATTACTACAGTATAAAATAGTAATTTACAAATAAAAACCATGGGTTATAGATGCAATAAACTTAAGTCTGTTTTCAACCGAGTTCTTATCACAGTTTATAGAAAAAATATAAAAATTATGGTTCTTATTATAACCATAAATATAAGTGAGTTAAAGTAAAATCTTATAGCATACCTCAATAAAGCTCATATAATCTATAATCTACAGAAAAGCAGTAGTAAATTCCTAACGTTTAAGGAATGGATTCAGATAATTTGTGTTAATGTTTGACATTAGATTGAATTGTCATTTTATTGAAGAAATAAATCAAATTACTAATATCACTTCATATACCTCTCTTTTCTGCTGGACTGGGAGTAAAGAAAAATCATAGAATGCGTCCAGCTGCTTCTCTCCCCGAGCATGCCGTAAAAGTCGACTAAGGGATAGTTGACCTGTCACCATGGTTCACCATATCCATCTTAGGATTTTAACTCAGAAGTAGCTGCAAAGCTGTTTCTGGCAAACTTGTGGCTCTGCCCACCCCATTAGGGATAAGGGCGTGATAATATGTACGATGTAAATAACCTTTAGGCTTATTGACTTTGCAGGAAGTGCCTTCATGCTATTGTACAAGAACAAAATTATTTTTAGTCTGATTATCCAGTAGGTACCTACATGTGAGAACGCCTATGGATTTATGCAGGAGATGGCTTTATTACACAAGGCCCCTTATTCTCTATGACCAAAAGGAAAATAGTCAGCTCGTAACTTGTTTGTGACGCTCCTCGGCGCTTTTTTGCAATACGAAATTGTCATAAGGAATACGATAACACGGTGATTCCACAAACGTATGCTCGCGTTACTTTTTGTTTGATTAAACTGAATAAGGCCCAAGGAAAGTTATTCTTAGTCTGATTGACCAGTACGTCTGAGAGTGAGCTCTGAATACTAAGAGTTATCGCTACTAAAAGGATCAAAAGTGAGTGCCTATGGGATTGAAATTGACGAACTCAAAATCAATTTACTTTATTCAATAGAATCGGTAAGGATAACTTATAATCGTCTTAAATCTACGTTGAAACGCGACATAAGCCATCAAAATGTCACGTGACAACACTAAACTGCTAAAATCCGAACTTTCTTTAGCAACTAAACCGTAGATAAAACGTTAGTATAAAATTTTGTGTTATAGTAAAAAATCTTACGTCGATGATTGTTGAAATGGAATCGCATTGAAGCGATACTATTTGTGTATAGATTCGATTCTCGCTGAAGTAAGTATGCATTTGTACATCTCGTGTAAATTTTATTTTTCGAGGTAATATCTGTTTTTAGTTGCAATTCGAATGTACCCGCAATTATGTTTATTTAAAAAAGAAGTCAGTCCGAGAAATACAATTGCATAGTGTCAGTTATTCCGACTATTTACCTCTCCGGTGTATAATTTTAAACACTTGCTGATCATATTTAAGTAGTTGGTCATTATATAGTAATTTTGAGTTTTATTTTCTGAATAGTCCTTGGAACCTATTTCTGGCAATACCTGTCATTTAGCTGTACCTAATTGTAGTGTGGTGTAGTGTAGAAGTCGATTCTGAAACAAAAAATTGAGTTTGATTTCTTAGTTTTATATATTATTTCAAAGTATTAAGAGCTAAAGGCTCTTAAGAAAGTATTCAAAAGAAAAATAATCGTAATAAATGTAATTAAAACCGGTCAAGTGTGCTAGTCGAATTGGCACACGAAAGGTTCCGTACCATCATATATTAAAAAAAATTTCTTGCGTGGGGTCCCCTTTTATTTTATTTTTATTGTTTGTTGTTATATTGGCAATAGAAGTATACACTGTGAAAATTTCAACTCTACCTATTATGGTTTATGAGATACAGCCCACTGTCAGATGGACGTATGGACAGCGTAGACTTAGTAATAGGGCCCCGTTGGCACACTTCGGGTACGGAACCCTAAAAAGTTACTCTCCTTCGCGGGTAAATCAAACATTTCTAGAGAAAGAATCCAGTAGAGTAATTTTCTGACTGTCAGTCTTACAGGTAATTCTATGATTATTACAGAAAATTACAATAGATTACAAAAAAATATCATTACGAAACACCTGTGCCCGTAACAAGTAGCACGGTGTTCTTATTAGAGTCCTGATTACATAGCGTTGTGACCAGGATTGCAGTTACGACTGCACGTACCCCATCTTATTGTGAAATGAAGGAACGTGACCAATTTATGACTGGTCGGTAGGATTTTTATCTTAAAAATATATACCAGATGTAGGTAAGTTCAGTTTTATTTTGAGAGCGTTGTATTCGTAGGGTTAATGGGGGTTATTTTTGAGGTAAATAAGTATAATTGGAGCAATTACGTTTTGTAAATATCAGACTTTTCACACGCAATTTTAAAGTCCAGTTTCGGACTGACCTTGGAATTAAGATTATCCGCACGCAAAAGAACGCGTATGTACTGAAAACAATTGAGCTTGAACACAAACAAGCAAATAAATTACAAATAAGTAAATAAACATACAAATAAATAATTTATTGAGATAGCCCACAAAAGTGTACAATCATTTATGTTCCCATCCAATCCATAAAACTGCAGAACGAGAAGGTCACTGCTTCATTTAACAGTACCAATTAAAGGCGACTTAATAAATTTAACTAAAATAAAACGTAAATGTACGACTCAAAAACGTCGCAAAAAAACTTTGTCGTCTGATAACCAAGCCACACCAAAAAAGTAAGCAGTATCATTAAGCACACAAAATATGTTTTCCATTTACACAGACGCTTCAAGGCGGTTATAATTTTGTATACGCTGAGTGTTTACTCAGTAAGAAGTGCTTTGGATCGGTAACACCTGCCGCGTTTTCCCACGGCAGCGTTCGGGTATGATCGGGCGCGCTCGGCCGTGCTCGGGTGCGATGGCGTTTACATGCAAAGTGATAGCAACAGGCATGCGTCGGTGCACGCTTATCTCGCTCGTCACGCGTCAGAATCAGTGTGGCACGACCCTAACGCTTTTTAAGTGCGTGCCTATGCATCGGCGGAATGTCAATTTTGTTATCTACTGTGTTTTATTATTCGACTGTGACCGTGGTTTAAATACTTTAAAGGTTTGATTACGTTTTACTATAGAGATTTATAAAACCCATAGAAGACAATGTTTAAAAGAAATAATGGAAATGGGAGATAGAAAATATGACTTCTTAATTTTATTTATTTTGTTTGCATCCTTCCATTGCTGAGCATAGGTCTCCCAAGGATAAATTACTTGTCTTATACGATTTATTTATTAGCTATAACAAAAATTGCCTCTGTCTAATTTGCCAATACTAAAAACATGGCAACAAAGTCAGACCGAGAAGTTAAATAAACAAACAAAACAAACATTTACCGATATACTGAGTACGCGATAAATGGCGATACGAGCGTAATGCGATATTAAGGGCTCCGTTATAATGAACCAATAAAAACTACGCGCAACACGGGTAAAAATAGGCGTGTCGTAAAGGCCAAGACACACTGTCCTAAGTTGAACATCCTTAAAAATACGCGTGATATGCGAATTTTGGTGTTAAAGGCAAATTGACTTGAGGCGGATTGTATGATGAATCAAGTGTGTTGGTATTGAATATGATCAAGATCTTTATTAACAGAAAGAAACTTACAACTATTACAAATATAATTTACAAAATACAAAAGAAACAGTTGGGCTACCTAAAGGCCGTTGCAAACGGTCTATAGATAGCTCACCTGATCCAGCTCATCAGATGGTGGAAGCGTGCCCAAGACGCTGGCCGCATTGCCACGCTGAATGGCAATGATCCGTACTGATCAAGATACCTATATAGTTTGTTTCTCTTTTAAGATTTTCACTTTTCAGTGAACTTTGTTTATTTGGACCAAATTAGGATTCTCTGAGTCGTACTAGAAATTATGAGTATCATGGAAATGTAGTTGGAACCCTCGTGTCACATTTGTACAAAAATAGATACAATTGGTTTTATATCCAAACCTTATCCAAACATACATTTTACGTTTTATTGGTTACATATTTCACCTACTCGAAACCCTACTCGTAACCAGTTGTGGCCTTCGTGATGTTGTTGAGTGGAGTGCGTCCTTTATTTGAAGTGAAGAATTAAAATAGATAATAATTAATGTCGCCGATCCAGAGCCTAGTTAGCGAGTTTGTAGTACGATAAATAAAAAATAACATGGACCGTTACAGAACCGGTGTGCAGAAAATAGTAACACACGTAGTACCGAGTATCGTACACGGTATTATTTTTGTGGCAAATTGCTGTAATAAATTACTTCATGCAGCTTTTTATTGCTCCTAGTAAGATACTGTCACTGGTTCTTTTGAAAGTTAAAATGCGCCTTTAAGAGGCTTCTTGAATTGGAAATTTTAGTGCTTATTGAATCGCAAATTGTTGGTCATTCTTTGGATTTTGATTTAACACAAAAAAGCTTAAAAAATATGGCCGAACGTGCAAACTTATTTTGTAAGTTGCTGCTGAAGGTAAGTTGATGAGTGTCTTCAGAAATCAATAAAATGATAAATTTTGCAACATAGGTGGACTTGCCAAAAAAACCGTTAAGTAATTGAAACACATTTAAAAATATAATATCACAACGTCAATTATAAACCAATAATATACTTCTTGCAAAAAATTACGGCGTCATATCGTGTGCAGGGTTCCACCTGCCCGGTTCTCCCACGGTCGACAAGGGGCTTTTTTGCTCGTTTTATTCACCACTTCTTTGCATTTTAAACAAGCACTTTCCTTCCAATTTTGCAATTTTCGTACGGTTCCAGAATGTGACGTTTTTTCTTTTTTTTTATGAGATATCATCGCAAATGCGCGGCGTAGGCGCATTTTTGTTTTGTTTGTAGAATTGTCCCTTATTTAGCTGTCAGATATAAAGACGAATAAATTACATATAAAACGACTTTTTTATACTGTTGGTTGTATGTTCTAAAATATTGCCAGTAGTCAAACGTAGTTAAATGCGCAGTTCGATTTTTAATAAAATGTAAGTTCGAACTTCGCAAATTTACTTTTTTCTTTTATCTTGGAGTAATCAGATATTTTTGTTCAGGTGTTTTTTGTACTTGACTTTAAATTAAATACGCGACCTTCACGACCGAATATTGCATCCACAGGTGCGCTATTGTTATAGCCCAAAAATTCATGGGTTTAAACTTTCGGGTCCTATTGTGATGGGTTTGGGGGCATTAAGGGTAAATTTGGCAAAAAACTTCACAGTCCACTTAGGTACAATCATCTGTCTTAGAATTTGAGAGTACTGGTGGTCTAGTGGTAGTGACCCCGCCTTCCAATCCTAAGTCGTGGGTTCGAATCCGGTTGTGCACCAATTGGTTTTTCAGATCGAAAAATGTTAGTATGTGCGCTATCAAACAGTGAAGGAAAACATTGTAAGGAAACCAAAGTGCGTGTGTCAAGTGCACGAAAAGAGACTTTGAGGCATACTTTAAATCCTTTCATCATAACTAAGAACATTAAACATCCTTAATAAACCATTTTTATTATCAGCAAGGCTTTAGGTAGCATAATGTATGTATTGTAGTAGCATTTATCCTAGAATGTTCATTCCTACATCTAGAAAAGAATGCTCTGTCCTTACGTTTTCATCTCAAGCATATCACGAGTTCTAACAGGACACTAGTTAGATTCACACGATACATGTTTTCATTAGCTTTGTTGAAACTGGTTGTAATTTTCATGATTTTCATCAAATTCATTTGCGGAAAAGCGCGTCACCCCTAGGCCTGCCTCTGGCCGTGATTGGCCCTGACTCGTCCAATAGAAACGATTGTTTCGGCCCACAGCCGCGCACGCCTTCCTAACGTCTATTTATTAAATTTAAATTTGGAATCAATGGCTTTTGAATTTGAATAAATTCTGTTGTTGAAATGAGATAGAGTTTGTTTTGTGCCAGTGCGAAAGTTTTATTCTGTCATTTTTGTACAACTTTTTAATTTCGATTTCGATATTATTTATTGTTTTTTTTTTCATAAGTAATAGCAATTAATACATTACGTTTGTTGTTTTATGTAGCTATAGTAAAAAATAAGCTTATCGATTATATGTTGCCTACTAGTGAAGTGTAACGGAAATAGGCTTCAGTGGCTGACGACAGCCTATCAAAAGATATTTCTAAGATATAATCAATATCTTATTAATTATGATATTAATGAATCGACGGCCTATAATTCCGATAGAGATAAAATCATAGAGTGGTCCAATTACGAGTACTATTATTATCTATTTGATAATGTATAAAATATATTTTTTAAATTTCGAAAAGGTCAGCAGAATTTCGTTCCGAATTTTCCGCTACAGTTGTTTTTGATTTTGATAAAAATTATGCGTGTAACGGAGTGTAAATTGCAAATACGTAGTCGTGGGATGTGTAGCTCCTTGATATTTGCATTTCTTGACATTTAACTTTTAAATGTTCTGTTTTCTTATCTTGGCAGTATTTGATAAATGCCCTCACTGTATCCTTAGGCTTACCTTTACTCGTAAGTACCCATCTACTTTATCCAGATATAGATAATCATTCGCAAAGCTATTAAATTAATCTTAATTCGGAAACCACTTTGAACCACTTATTATAAGTAGGTATAAAATAAAAAATCTGACTAAAAATTTATTTTTGCCATACAATGATCTTAACATACTATTAAAACTATTTTATTTTGAAGGACCAATACAAAATAGTAGGTACTCGTAATGCCATCTATGTGGAGACGAGAGAACTAATAAATTAGTTTTGCAAACTCGCCACTGATCTTGTAGCGCTTCAATCGCCACCGATATTCATTAAACTGTATTTCATGTACGATTTTTTTGTAGTTGATTAAATATAGATGTACAGTATAGATGTATATTATCGATTTAGTTTTTGTAAATAATAAATTTCATTATTTAGTTACACACTTCTTAAAAAGACCGAGGACATATTTTCTATAAAGATGAAAATTTTACAATTTAATTAAACTATTTACATTAGTTGATTGTTGTTTAATATTGTTGTATTTGTCTCATGATCGAGTAACAAAAATAATAGTATTTACTGAGTTACTATCCTAATTTATGAAAACAGTGCCCTCTATTGTTCCATTAGTAACTGAATGCTCGGCCCGTGCGCTGAAACCGCCACGCACGAGCCAAAGCAATATCGGTGTCCCTCTCTACCTTTAGAGCTTTCGTGCTCTGTCTCTTTCTCTCAGCAGCGTCGGCTTGTCGCGCGTCTCGCTCTTATCGCGTCGATCATTGATCTTTGAAATTCGAATGCGGTAACTCGAGCGGCGCGCGCGCAGCCTTCGGCCACCGCGCCCGTCCCGCTCACACGCGCGCTCTCTGCTTACAGTTGTCTCGTGTTTCTTTTATTGCCGTTTTATTATTTCTTGTAGATGATCACGCGATTGTGAGCTGTCGCTTGGCGCGCACACGTCATGTCCTTCGTCCCTCTCTGACGCGTGGGCTCAGGCGGGTGTTGCGTCTCGCTCTAGCCGGCGCATGTCGGACTCGCTGCCGTGCGTCGATGTTTTGGGAAGTGCACCCGCCCGACGTTCCCACGGTTCACCTTCGGCCGACTTCCTTACGAAAAAAACAAACAAGAGCACTTTGTTGAAGAAAATCGACGTCTGCCGGTCGCTCTGAATGATTAATACAATTATGATCGCGAACGGTGCTACCTACTCCACTCGGTAATAATAGTTCTTTATAAGGGACACGTGGTGGCCGGACTCGTTATTGTGATTCGGAGGCTTATTTTTCGGTTAATGCATTACAAGGGCAATTATGAATCCGTTAGTTTGTAAATTAGATGTCTATTTGGGAGCTTCGTAGTAGTTGGTCTACGCTCCCGTAGAACACGCGTAGAGCTTTCGTAGCTAACGTTATTTGGCGTTTGTCATTATTCTTGAAGTTAAGTTAGAAAATTAGTACCAAACTGCGATCAGGATGCCGTAACGATACAATGAACTTCAAATCCTAAAAGACGTTTAGTTCCATAATTTTATTAATATTGCCAAAAGCGACACAATTATTGAAAACACGCTATTCTAAACCATCTTTTTAAGAAATTGGTTACGTTGGAACATGTTTATAAATAAGGATTTACACATTTTTTAAATAACCATTCTTTGTTTTCATACTTAAAGAATAGTTTTCATACTTAAAAAGTTTTCAAGTTTTATTTTTAAAAAGTTTTTTTTCTATAAAGTAAATCATAAGCACCGTTGTTCTATTACAAGGCAAGCTATTCATAAAGTCACAAACTAAAATTTGAGCTTTACCGTACAGCAATAAAGATCAAAATCGATTGATCAAATTAATGGGTCCATCATATGAGACGATGTCGAGTGGCAGATGGCGAATCTTCCTTTTTATGCGGGACGCGTATTCAATCAAACGGGAGTTAAGCTAGCTTAGAGTGGATGAGACGTGATTTACCGAAATGAAGAAAAAAAGAAATCAATGGCCCAGTCTGAAAACCAGCGTTTCTCCGCGCTTAACGGCGCAGAGTAACACTAAGCTGAGACTGGTCCTTTTTGACTCACCACAGCAGCACAGACTTAAACTTTGGGTTTATTTTCCGTACCAGGTGCATTGTCTGTTTGTTTTGTCAGTTTTTTTTATTGAATAAGTCGTATTGTTAGTTATTAGTTTTTTCATTTTATGTGTTAGTTTTTGTACTCCTCTTATGTGTCTGTGTAATGTTGATGTGTCAGTCAAATAAAGCTTTTATCTATCTATCTATCTATCTATCAATGAAAATATACTTACAAAACCTTTGATCTTCAGAGGAAATACGTTTCTAAAATACAAGTTATCTAGTGACCCTTCCTTCAGATCCTGTGGTCATGGGACTTGGACCCACCAATGGTTTTTTAGTTTTTTGAAAAATATATTATACTCGTAAATGCCCAAAATGGTGCTCTCAACGGTCAAGAAAAACTCTTGACAGCTTCGTACGTGTTGACCATGTCTTTCCTGTGGATAAAGTTGACTAAGCTGAGAGGATGGTATAGGAGATGGGTAAGTCTACTAAAACCTTTCATCGTCCAGTGCACTACAGTATTCTGTCCCGTTAGCGTAGGCATTAATAATCTGGTTAATTAAGAAAATATATTTTAATTTGATCAACACATATACTTCGCCCCATCATCATCATGAATCTATAAAAGTCATAAGACGTAAGTCATAACATTCGTCTAGGAGATGCGATTTTGTCTCGCCGCCACCCGCGACCATGTGATATGAATGCAATCTATAAAATTGCCGACTTTGGTCGAGCTAAATGCAAGTTATGTCCACACTATTCGAGCGGTGTGCTGGCATGTGCTCAAGAAACAATATACTTATAGACGGCGAGATCCAGAGGGACGCGCGTTCCCACGGCTCCCCTCCCCTCACACGTGGCCGCCAAATACCTACTGTTCTGCTTCTTTTACATCGATGACAGATATTTAAGAGGCAACCCATACTACTATACAAAGGTGCATAAGAGTCTTAATAGAACTTGCTTTAATTTGAATTTGTTTGTTTGTTTGTTTGACTGTTTAAATTTCCATAGTCCTTAGGTTGGGCACTGGAAAATGCGACACAGTTTTTACTATAACATTTTCCAGTGTTGTATTTGTATCATGCGCATAATGTATTTGCTCCAAATAAACAAATAAACAAATAAATAAATTGTGTTTGCGGGACTTTCTCGAACTCTTCGAGAGAGTATGGCAGGAAACCTCGAAGGACCAAGATAGTTGGCGGAGTTTGGGTTTGGGGGACATTTGCACAGCAGTGGACAACATAGATTAAAAGCAATAATTAAATCTACTTATCAGTATATTTAAAAATAAATGATTCGGTCCGTGATCTGAGCATTGTTTTCTATCTGTTGGCGAACTTAGATAGAAATCTGAGAAAAGTGTTGTTCAGAAATAAAATTGAAATGGAACTACGGAATAATTTTCTCACCATCGAAAGAATCATTAAAATCGATCGACAAGGAGTAGAACATAGAAAAGAAGTCGGCACAAAGACGGTTCTTTAATAGTCATTAAGACGTAATTACACAATAATATATTATATTGTCAATTATTTAATTATTATACTTCCACGTTCCACCGGGTGGTCTCATTTCATAACACATAAACCGATTAGAAGCTATACGGACTTAATGAAAATGAATCAAATCACCTGTTGTGACCGCGGAGCATCTTTGAACGGCTGTTATTAATGCTTCCGGCAATTAAACCAAAGACACAAACTACAAAACTCGCTTTCGTCCCCAGCTTTTTCCGGATAAAATGCCTATGTCACTCTCCAGCCTTTGAACTATCGCTAATAATTATGTCGACTCGTTGCTCCGTTACAACGTGAACAAAGGACAAACCAACAAACCACAAACACACTTTTATGATATCAGTAAGGATTATAAATGTATAAGCTATCTATGCTCTTCAGCTAGCTGTAAATGGTTCAATACGCAATTTCGGAAAATGCTACACGGTTGACTCAATGACAGTTTTCTAAAATGTTATTGAATACGGGGGCAGGTTAGTACAACGGTTTGCGGACAAAAAAGATTTCAATAGAGAAATTGCATTGAAAAGACAATAGTAATAGGAACTCTACATTTAAGTTTGGAATCTTAGTAATAAAAACACTACTTCTCTTGCTCCAATGCTCTTTTATATCATCTTGACCATAACTACTGTTCCCTTATTTCTTTTATTCCCTTATTGGCAAGCCGACATTACTTTGTTGTGGGATCGATGTTATTATAATAGGGCTAATAAACTTCTTAATATATACCCTCTTACACTGCAAAAATGCAAAATTAAACTACTATCCTGGCTTCGGTCACTTTCCTACACTGAAACTGAGGAATTTCTGAAAGTTATTGTGTAATCTTCCATTTATACACGAACTGACTACCCACACACACACACACATACGCACACACACACTTAAAGCAGACATGTTTTTGTTTTTATTTTTTATTGCTTTTGTATTTCTTTCACTGCATGCTTTATAAATTATGATATGATATCAAATCTTGTGTACCTATACCTAAAACTGGTACATATTTTGGTTAAGGAGGTGGGCGTTGGTAGTTACGACACAGTTTTTATAAAACTACTGTAGCTACTGTATCGTTTACAATTAGTTAATAAAAAATAGTAAATAAAAAAACACATTGTAATCTTTGTTCCCAATAAAAATATTTGAAATTTGATTGATATTTTAATTTTATGATTGTGCCAGGTTGAGTTTTATTTAAATCAAAATATCATTTTCCCGCTGCGTTCTCTAAGAGTTGAACTTCGCGAATACTTTTCTTAGTGCAGAGGCATTATGGCTTAGATTGTGCATTGATATTCAGTCAGTTATTAACGTAAGAGTTTTATATATTTTTGTATTTAAACGATCTTGACCATACTCATCATCGGTGTAGACAATGCTCATAAATAAGGCTCCTTCCAATAAATCGCTCGTATAATGTTCACCAAGTGAACATTTCATACGACACTCACATCCGCTCAATGCTGTGGGAAAAGCAGACAGGTGTTGTCACTTATCGCTTCAGAGCCATTATCGACTTCTTAATTACACACCTTCCACAACCTGCAATCTTTATTCCTCGGGCCGTAAAGTTTGAAATCCCATGGCAACCGCTTGGAGATAAGATCTGCTACGCACGTTAAGTGCTTCGAGAAAGGTTAAATGTTTTGAGGTATCAATATGGGCATAAAACTGTATTGAAATGAAAACTGCAGGTTTTTTGCCTTCATTGGTTTTATGGTGTTGAATTCATGTCGTTTGATGGAATCATCTGTGTAATGAATATTTATTGCGGTCTCTTAATCGAACCAATTGATCGTGTCCATACATAGACAAATGTCTTTATTTTGTAATGCATAATTTCCTCTACAAGGTTTAAAGTAATAAAACAAGTCGTTCTAAAAAAATATGGGATCACATGTAATTTTCGTACCTTTCTGGGTATGTATTCGTATTTAGAGATTGTTAACAACAATAAAATTATTTTCATTGATAACTGATGATACATATATGTGTATTATCACGCCCGTATTCGTAATGGGGTGGGCAGAGCCACAAGTAGTCATAAGAAAATTTGCAGCCACTCCTGATTCAAAGTCCTAAGATGGATATGGTGAACCATGATGACAGTTGATCAGCCCATCGCCCATCATGTTGGGGAGGATACTATCCTTTAGTGGACACATTCTGTTTTTTTTAACTGTCCAGCATTATCCAGTCTAACAGAGAAGTATTATGCGCGCTATACCAGTACTCTCAAACGGTGAAGGAAACCTGCATGTCGTAGAACCGCAGAAAGTTCGAAAACATGTGACTAAAAAAATAAAAATAAACTTACTATTTTGAATGCAAAAGGCTTATAACCAATCCACTTTATCTGGATAACATGCGAGCGAAGCCGCAGGCAGCAGTAAGTTATTTAAAAAACCGGTCAAGTGCGAGTCGAAGCACGAAGGATTTTACCATCGTACACTAAAAAATGTTTCTTGCATAGGGCTCCTTTTTATTTTATGTATTTTATTATTTGTTTTAATAGAAATACCCACTGTGAAAATCAATTCCATCTATTACGGTTAATGAGATATAGCACGCTGACGGACGGACGGACGGACGGATAGCGGAGGCTTAGTAATAGGGTCCCGTTGGCATCCTTCGGTACCCTAAAAACTCTGCCCAAAAGTGTTCACACTGTATAATATTTCGGAAAGCCCTGCAAATGCCCATCCTCGTTTTTTGCGCTACTCAAGGAAGATTGAAACTCGATACTTGTTTTAGTTTGATATTGATATCTCATTTCTGAGGATTCTTATGACACTTTTCACAATCGCATGAGTGTCGTTTAACCGGTAAGTACCCCTTTATCAAAAGTTGCTGTAAGTAATCTAAAGATCAGATATCTAAAAGAAGATTTTATAGAAGTCTGCTAAAATATACTTATGTAGGACATTTCATTTCAATTTTGTCAGATAAAGAGTTCTAGCCGTAATTATCAAAGGTTATTCCGAAGTATTTTCATTGATAATCATTTGGGCAGACGATGTAGTCGGGCAAGACGAGCACAAAACCGTGATGGATGGCACTGAGGGAGGCCTATGCCCAAAAGTGGGTAAGGTCGAGCTATGGAAGATGATGATAATGAGGAAGATCTTTAACCAATATCTACTTGGTTCTAAAAAAATATGCATTCAAGTAGTGTAAAATAATAACATTTGCTTTAGAAATATCCGTTGTTGGATCTTTTAATTAGGTACTTATTGCGCACTTACATGTAGTAAAACACGCAATAGCGTCAATTTTATAACGTTATTCATTTTATTTTATGAAGCAGTTCAAAGCAAATTGATCTTTGTGTTCAAACAACCATAAAGTAAATTTTTCTTTAAACTTAAATTCTTAAATTTTATAAGCAGGATATTTTGTGCTTCCTTGCGAACACATAGAGGATATTAATTAACACTAGCTTAGTAATTAATATACTTAATTAATCACCCAGGTTTATGCAGCTGCAGCATTATTTATGTGAACAAGACAAAATCAAAAGGCAAACATTATTTTCTAGTTATAGGTATGATGTAATTTCTGAATGGGTTCCTTGTCTAATACCTTGTCTAATTTTTCGTAGGTAACTAACCTTTTGTTGTCTAAGGTGCTATTATATTGCATTTTAGTTTGCGTACTTAACGAATTTTCTTATCTATCTAATCAGCTCGTGCTTCTTCTTCTACTTCTGGGTATAAGCCTTCTCCGTAATACAAGTACCTACGCCAATCTTTCCGGTCCCTCGCCAGCTCCATTTACTGTCCAGCTACGTTGACTTTACCTAAACTAACATAATAAGTAAATAAAATATCACGCCCATATCCCTAACGGGGTGGGCAGAACAACAAGTAATCATAAGAAAACTTGCAACAACTTCTGATCCAAGACTGCCAAGATGGATATAGTGAACCATGGTGACAGCTGATCAACTCATCGCCCATATAGGTCCATCAAGTTGGTGAGGATACTAGGTACTCCTTAGTCGACTTTTACGACATGCTCGGAGGAAATAAATTAAAAAAATAAATAAAACATTGGTAAAATATGTCGTGCTTTTAATAGCCAGTTTCATAAGTTTATTATTCTGGACCGGAACCGCAATCCCAACCCGGGACAATTTAATTACGATCCATTTAAGTTTCAATTCTGCAAATCAGATCAAATGATAAGTCATCCGTCAGGCCATCCTGCAATCACGACAATTGCATTTGCAATGCATTGAAATAAATGAAGTGTCGTAAAATAAGCAGTTATGAGATCGTTAAATTCAATAATAAACCGTTTAGCAAGTCGTAAAACGTCTAGTGGATGTGATTTTATACTTTACTGGTCATCGAAGGGATGTTTTAATGCAAGCTTTTACAAATCGGCCATCAATGAATCACAGAAAGAAGTTTCGTTTTTTACAGCTCTTGTGGTCTACCAAGTCGGTTTTTTTTACAAAATTTCCAAGTTTTTATTTAAATACGAATTCACCGGTACTTAACTAAGCTAAGCCTAACGGGACACTGTGATGCTCAAATGATTTTACATAAATGGAGATTATAAAAAGACTACGCTTGCCAGCGTCTATACTGTTTTTTTTTCCACGATGTTTTCTTCCGCCGTTTTGAGCACGAGCAAAATGTCATTACTACAGAGACCATTCTGACCATCAACCTTATTCTACGGTATTTTTCAGATCTCCAATTCCAAGTGTTTTAAGAAAACATAACGTATTGTATCACAAAACCTTGTTTATTACCCGAATAGAGTTTTTGATTATAGCGTTGAGAACTTTTTGACCGTGACCACCTTTAACTCGTAATTTGCTTCATCCGACTTCAAGAAGGCATTAAAAGTTCGACCACCTACTTACATTGGACACGCATGCCGTAATTATGGTTAATTCGTAAAAAACGCCCACTTACTGCAATTTCTAGTACCCATAGGCAGATCTACAAAAACGCAATCTACTAGCATACGAGCATTCGACACGGACAGGCCACTGCGCAGGCTGGGGGCTATAGACAAACGTCCAGCCATAGCATTAACGAAAGCTCTAGCACTAGTTGCAACCCGTAGGTACTTTGCTCGCACAGTACCAGGATAAAAATAGCCTAAATTGTATTCTAGCACATGTACCATGCGTGTATTTATGTTCCAAGTTCCATTCAAATCCGTTCAAGCGTTACAGCGTGATTGTGGCAAAAACTTTCATACATCTTTACAAACTTTCGCACTTATAATATTCACTTCCTTTTTCACGTTTTCTTATTGATTTTTAATTTTTTTTACATGAAAATCTGATTCGGTGACTGGTACCAAGTATCATTAGTTTATTGATTATTTTTACACATCTGTACACTTTATATCAAAATCGCAAAGTCGCTGATAAAGTTGGTTTTTTGCTTAAGAGTACTAGAGAAGTACCTTTTCGCAATACGGAAACTTGGAAGGACGTTTGTCTAAGGTGTAGGTCCATTACAGTAAGTCACATGCAGATGTTCTTGTGGAATATGGTCATCTGATAGGTTAGGTGTCACAGCGCCAATTTAAAGTACATTACGATGATAACTCAATTCTGGACGCAGATAGAGAGTTAAGCATGTGAAGACATGCATTGAGGAAATTTCTGATTATTGCTGGCATACAAAATACCTTATAATATTATATCGTCATCGGATAGGGGAAAACCGCTGGAACACCGTTACTATATTAAAAAAAAAAATTAAAGTCTTATTAATCATATTTTTTATTTGTCAATAAAGAGGAAATAATATTTTTATAATGATATACATTAAACATTTCTTTAGTGGATTAATCAATCATTATTTATTAGGCAGATTGTGTATTTTGTGAACCTCAAATAAAACAAACACATCCATTCAAGTTAGAGCAAACACCATCTCATTTAGCCAACAAATAAACTAATCAGTAATTTTACTTTATTAGAATCACGTTCGTAAAACTAAGCACATATTTACAGAATACACACTTGAAAGTCTTGGTCAAATAAATTCTTGGTACGCAAACATCCGGTTTGTTCCGTCACTGTTCTGTATTTCTCATGGTAGCTTTTGTATTTGGATTTGCTTAGGAATACGTCGGAACGTCAAAAGCTTTTTAAAATACTCATCTATGTGTGTTTTATAATGTTTTTGAGCTTCATTGAAGCAACTCAGTGCAATATTTAATGGTATGGATAGATAGGATAAAGGCTATACCTATTTGGGACTTACAAAACATTACATTCAAGAAACAAAGTACATAAACTGTAGGTTGCCTTATGTAGTTGGGTATATTTATTTTTGGTAAGAAAAAATTTAAGTCCAAGTTGCTGTCAAACTATTGAAGCTAGACATACACAGCTTGACGCTTTTGTTTCTAATCTTACTTCTTACTTATATTATAAATGCGAAAGTTTGTGAGTTTGGATGTTTGTGCCTCAATCACGCCTAAACGGCTGAACGGATTTGAATGAAACTTGGAATATACATAGTAAATGTACTGGATTAACATATAAGCTATTTTTCATCCGGGTACCACGCGAGCGCAGCCGCGGGCGGCAGCTAGTAAAGAAATAAAAAAAAAAACAGTCCTACAGTTAAAATTGCAAGGTGATTTTTATCTGTTTTTCATTTCTGTACTGTTTTCAAAAAAATACTTATTTTTTGACTGTTTTCAATGGAAGTCGTGATTTACACTTAAGAAGTCTATAAAAATATTGGTAAGTATAGAGTCTATTCTATTGTTTCTTCAGACATAGCATTTGCGTAGGTAGCTATGGAAATAGGCTGCATTAAGTCTGATTTAAATGTTAGTCCTGCCCTTACGGCAATTCCGCCAATAAACACATTACCAATAATGTGCATATGGCACGTTGATGCAAATACCAGAGTAAAGAAAAGTGCATATGGAAGATATGCCAAGCGAAAGCAAATTTTTAAGTTATGCCCATGTGGCGTAGCTTGTTATTGATTGATCATTGAAGTTAAGCAATGTTGTGCGCGGTCACAATTTGGATGGGTGACCGCAAGTGACATTACGAGCTGAGCGCTTCCATGCTTCAGAGGGCACGTTAAATTGTCGGTCCCGGCTTATAAGTTAAGCCATGACGGAGGCCTTTAGGCGGCCTAAAAACTCCGTCACAGGAGTTGCAGCTCATACGAATTTACTTAGTTATGCCCTTCCCTTAGATAATTTAAAGACACCCTTCGTCCGTTTTATAACTTTTTAAAATGTTTTGATGATTAATTTTTATGTTGATTTCGATATTTTGGCGTAGTTACACACACCTGGAGGTTACATTACTTGAGCTTGATGCACACTTGCCGGCTTACCGAGGCGTCCGTCCTTAAGCATGCCGAGGCGTGCCGATAGTGTGCGCCCGGCCTTGGCCATCCAGGAATTTTGTCATTTTGATCATGGTGTGTGCTACTGCGCCGACATATCGGAAATCATAAATCATTCAATCAAGTTAAAAATCCAATATTTAGTGCTAAAAAACTGATTTTATTTCTCAGCAATGATAGTTTTAAGTAAATATTTGATATTGGAAAGTCACACGATTGAATGTGTCAAGTGCACTAAAAGAGCACATTTGAGGTGCACTTTAACACTTTCACTACACCGATTCGAAAGAACTAGTGAGAACTTTGAGCCTCCGTCCGTCATGCCACCAAGGACTATGCTTTGTTTTTTGACCAAGGATAGATACCCTTAGTACCATTAGCTTACAAGTGCCTACCTAAGTATATCGTCGGAGTGGTCTGACTTAAATAGTTTCCTAGAGCGCTCTATAGCTTGCTTACCACTCCACGGTCTACAATACGACACGTTAATGTAAATAGGGCTGTTTCGATACGGGTCGTTACAGATTTCACCCTGCGGGCTGTTTTGCATTTTTGTATGATTGTGTGAGCTTCATGAAGTTCAAGCTTCCTTAAGATTTCTATTTGTGTTCTTCTATTTGTAAAATTATTTCTGATTTCTTTTTAACTTCTCTGCTGGACTGGGAGTAAAGAAAAAACATAGAATGCGCCCAGCTGCTTCTCTCCCCGAGCATGTCGTAAAAGTCGACTAAGGGATTAGTATCCTCCAACATGATGAGATACAATAAGTAAGTATTCCCAAGAAGGGTTAACGTCAAGCAGGCGGCCGGTCATAAAACACCTGAGGGCAGGAAGATGATGATGATTTCAGTTTTTTTTTTGTTTTTCTGCAGTTCGTATTGAGCTAGTGGATTGTTCAGATTTGATATTCTATTAATCATGGCTTAGCCATGCTAGAGTCTTATAACCAGTTCTAATATTCTACTAACGGACTATGGATTATTCATTACCATTATAACATTGCCATGAGAGCACTGATGGTGTAGTGGTAGCTGCCCCGCCTTCTGACCCTAAGGTCGTGGGTTTAAATCATACATTTGACATAAAAACGATGGCAGTGAACGATTCATATGGGCGATGGGCTGATCACCATGGTTCACCATATCCATTTTGGAACTCTTGGATCAAAGTGGCAAGTTTTTTTATGATTACTTGTGACTCTGCTTACCGTAATAATATGTGTGTTTGTATGTATGTACTTACTTAATCATTATCTTACTAAATCGTATTATCATCGAATCATTAATAACTGACTCATTTACAAAAACAACGGAACATCTATGCAGACGATTTTAATTATTTATGTTAAACGTGTGTCTAAAGTACACAGAACACGTGCCATTGTTTTGTTACGATTGTGTAGATATACCTATTGCATAAAAAGCTTGAAGTGCAGGTTTGACGTAAAAACTAGACCGAATCAAAGGTCTTTTTAACCGACTTTGATAAAAGAAAGAGATTCTATATTCGGAATATTTACTATGTTTTTTGTGACACGGTAGACAACTTCTAAAATCTCCAAGATACCTAGATCGTTGGTGTCTATTGGGGTAGTCAGCGGCACGTCCAAACATAATATTTGAAACATGCCCACAGCTCACCGTAATTTTTATAAATACGGGAGTTATTATATTGTTTTGATAATTACAGGTTCTTGGATTTTTATACCCTGAAAAACGGGGTACCCGTAAAATACAGGGCATCTGGCAACCCTAATTAGATGTAATATATCCTTATAATATTTAATTTAAATACGGTATATCGTCACGTGCTCAAAGACGTAGGGCAACCTACGATCTTGAACTATGGCCGTTGACATTTGTGTGTATAGTTCTATACATGTCATGTAGGTACATGTATAGAGCTATATTTGGCGTCTAGAAAGAGTAGCAAACTCTCGTGGCGCTGATTTAGATAATCTATGCGCATGCGCAGATCACTAGACCGGTTGTTCTAGTCTAGAGTGTATAGTTTCACGTCCAGATTTGGTGATGTCGCAGTGTGAGGATCCTATGAAGATCCTACTACAGTAACTCGAATGTGATCTTCCTTAAAAAAATATTGTTTTCATATCGGGTGAAGAGTGATTGGTCCCAATGCTTAGAATATTAAAATTGTATAGTGGAATGCGTTTTTTTAGTGCATCCTAAGATAAGATACAACAAAAGTTATAATTATTACTGTTTATCAGTTCACTAGTAGATACTTAAGTAACTGAAGTAAAACAAACAAATTTAGTTTTATTTTGAAAATAATTATGTAGAAAATATTTCACTGTGTTCAATCTAGGTGGAGTGATGATCTGCTTATAGGATCTACATAATTATCTTACCTAGCTTATTACAAAGCTACTTACTCTCTTCTCTACCTACACGCTCCACCTAGCCGGAAGGCGTTCTCTATTACGTTTGCCGAGTGACGAAATAGTTATCCTGAAATAAAATAGTTCTATACAGATAACTGTTTATCTGAATTACCGACGAATCAACGGACGAATAAACTATTTTTATTATGCTTGCTGTTGTTTCTATATAACTTGCTATATTGTTTTAAGGAATGTAAAATTAGCAAGTAGTTATCATTTATTCTTATGCGTCAACATCGAATGATCGGTTACGTATGTGATAACATATTAATATGTTATCAGTGTTATGTTGCCAGTCACAACATTATTGATCAGATAAAGAATTTTAGCCGTAATTATGAAAAGTAATTCTAAAGTGTTTTCATTGATAATCATTTGGGCAGATGATATTGTCAAACAAAACCTTGGGTCGTTGGGTCGTGTATGGAGAAGATCAGCACAGGATCGTGATGGATGGCATAAACAGAGGGAGGCCCAGCAGTTTAACGTACCCTCCGAAGCACGGAAGCGCTCGGCACATAATGTCACTTGCGGTCATGTCACTTGCGTACACCCATCCAAATTGTGACCGCGCACAACGATCAATCAAGAACGTGCAAGCAAGTTACGCCACGAGCGCTTCACATTCACAACAAATCCTGGTAAAAACCAATCTAGGTAGTTTATATCGAGTAAAGATCGAGAATAAGTAGTAGCATCAAGTAGTCCACAAGTTCGTAATTTACTCGTCAGATGTGTTGGATTACAAGCTCGTCCAACTTATTAACACTTTAAAGTCCGGCGCACACTATCGGCACGGCATGCCGAACCGGTGTTAATGCAACGTAGATTTAAGACGTGTCCAAGTGATCCCCGTGATTTTATGGAATATTTTTTTTTTGACTTTGACTTTGACTTACATATACACATCACGCCCGTATAATGGGGTGGGCAGAGCCACAAGTAATCAGAAAAAACTTGCAACTACTCCTGATTTAAAGTCCCAAGATGGATATGGTGAACCATGGTGACAGGTGATCAGCCCATAGCACATATAGATGGTCCATTTAGTCGACTTTTACGACATGCTCGGGGAGAGAAGCAGCTGGACGCATTATTTCTTTACTCCCAGTCCAGTAGAGAAGTGATTTCATCATTACCTTCCTGCCCTTCTCCCACTCTATGTGGGGTCAGCACAGTATGCTCTCTTCTTCTATTCCCTTCAGTCAGCTGTCATCTCTGTACTCACTCGTTCCTCAATCTTACATCAAGAAGCTAGTCTTATGTTGCACATGTCCCTAGTGCAACAACCCTCGTCCATTTCCAACAGGCACCGGGGGCTATACCTTGCGTCGCCAGGGGGGTACGCCCTAGCATAGTCGCCATTAACATTCATATCTCGAATCATGCTGAAAAACAGGTATGGCTGTGGTGTTTTACGACCGGCCTCCAGCCTGACGTGAAGAATCAACGAGAAGTGATTCAAATAAATATAATAAATAAATAATACCCAACAGTCACATACATAGACCTGACCCCACACTAGGTTTCCCTGTATCGTGGGTATCAGAAACTACGAGTAGAACCCGGAAGAAATATTTGCAGAACATGCAAACTTCCGCAGCGGGAATCGAACCCGCGCCTCTTGCGTCTCTGCCGAGCAATCGCTTGCCACGCCACCGAGGCCGTCAAGTCAATATATAATAATAATTTCAATAACTCAATATCTTAGGTTCATAATTCCTATTTCTATGGCTACAAAAACCCAACCACCAAAAAGTTTTTTATGACTATGTAACGTTATAATTAGATCCAATGACGTTAAAAATTTTTAGAACATCTGATCTGATGACGTCCTTTAGAACCGCAGCCGCAGAAAATGCCCGAAAGGAAAGGAATTCCCGAAGTCGATAAGGTTTTCTGACTCTACCGACAGGTATTTCCAGTGTCCTAAAATAAATCAATTTACTGGGCATACGAAACAGCTGGCGATATTAATTATTTTTGTAGATTAAGCAACATTTTCCTCGATCTATTAAGTATTTTTAGACTTTGACTTCGACTTTGTTTATTTAGTACCTAGGTACCTATATTAAGACCATGTTTACGAAAGTAACCTTATAATTACTTCGTCACCTCGTTATTGTAAAATAAGATTTTGAATTTGTTGGTGAAAATTTGAGTATGTATTCCTTTAGTTATGTAATTCGAGTCTGTTTGTATAAAATCTAACTACTGTATAGTTAAAATAAATAAATAGATATTTGTGGACATTTCACACAGCGCCATCTAGCCCCAAACTAAGCAAAGCTTGTACTATGGGAAACAAATGGCTGATAGAATACTTATATGCTTTTTTTGTAAATACATACTTATATAATACTACAACACCCAGACCCGGAAGAAATATTTACAGAACATACAAACTTTCTCCCGTAGCGGGAATCGAAACCGCGCCTCTTGCATCTCAGCCGAGCACTCGCCCGCCACGCCACTGAGGTCGTCAGTTAAAAGTTTTCAATTTTATTATAGTTTGATCAGTGAATCAAATAGTCTCTCACAAGTCTCTCGGCACCATTCAATGAATCAAACTTTGACATTTTACTACAGTTTTCTTCTAAAGCTACCAGGGTACGAGCTAAATAGTACACATGATTGATTTCTCTCAGATCAATAAAATAACTTTACAACATTCTAGCTTCATAAGTACACTAGCATACTAGCTCTCGCACGCGGCTTTGCTCGCGTGGTACCCATAGATTACCCATAGATTCTGTTCAAAAAATGTATGTAGCGTTTTGACAGTTATTAACATTGCTATGGTGTAGTACTGGTAGTCTAGTTGGTAGTGACCCCGTCTTCCGATCCTAAGGTCGTAGGTTCAAACTCAGTCGTGTACCGATGGATTTTTCTGTGTGAAAAAGTTTTTGTGCGCTATACCAGTTCTCTCAAACGGTGAAGGAAAACATCGTGAGGAAACCCGTGGCTTAGTCACCTCCGCACATATTGACCATGTTATTCCTGTGGACAAGGCCGACTAAGCTGAGAGGATGGTATAGGTGGGCAAGCCTACTCCATCTTAATTCGTCCCAGGCACTACAGCGCCAGCGCCCCGTTTGTGAAGGTAAAAGTTGCCTCCTGACGCTGTATAAATCAAAACATTTCAAAAACTTCATATATGATATTCAGGGCTAAAAATAAAATAATAGACCAGTACAATCCACTGACATTAAACAATGAAAATATAAATCTGAAAAATAGTGAAAAATACCTTGGACTTATCTTAGATGAGCACCTAACCTGGAGACCGCACATAGACAGATTAAGAACCAAAATCTCATCATTGATGGGACTCCTTCGTCCAGTAGTTTCTTGTTTCCCAAAAAATGTAAGATTAATAATCTACAATTCACTTGTCAAATCTAATTTAGAATATCTTATTGAAGTATGGGGAAACGCTGCAAAAACCAACTTAAAAGAACTTCAAACTGCACAGAACAAGATTATTAAAGTCCTCTTCCACTATGACTTCATGACGCGGACCCAAAAACTTTTCAATGAAACTCAACTAATGAGCATAAAACAAATCTACACCTATAACACTTGTTGTCTCATACACAAAATAATTAAGACAGACATACACACAGACATAACATTCAAACGAAAAAATCAAGTACATAAATTAAACACAAGAAGGTCAAAAAACATCGTACTACCGCTACCTAGAACAAACTATGGAATCAAAAACATAACCTATGAAGGAGCACAACTATACAACAATTTACCTAACAATCTTAAAGACGCCCCTAGTGTAACGTTATTTAAGAAAAAGCTAAAGGATTTTATCCTAAAAAATATTCCAATTCTTTAAGAAAAGTATATCTTGTCATTTTTCTATGTCACTTTACTGGCTGCAACCAGTACACTATGTACATACTTACAATAACTATATTCTCTGTAAGTGAACTTTGTTCTTTGAGAAATAAATATCTTTAACCACAAATCATCTACTATAGATGGTTAAAGGCCTTATGGTGAAGTAGTAGTATGAACGACCTGTCTAATATTGGAACCAGGGGTTGACTGATACGGCGTGATTCAGGCACAAACATCGCTACATCCTCACGAACCTTCTCATTTATAATATTAGTAGGATCGACAAGTACACTCAGCGCACGCCTACTGCCACGCCTGTTGTATAAATACGGTGCGAGTTGTGTAAACATTGTCGTCCAGTGTTGACAAAGTCGACAGTCTACACTGTGCCACTTCTGTTCGGGGTTAGCTCTTCAAGGAGATATGACAAACCCGCCTTCTGAGACTATTGGCAAATGGTAACAAGAAGCATTTCAAAAAAGAAACTGGAGACTGTCTCTTCTCCAGCTTTTTTTTGTACACTAATATTATAAAAAGGAAAGATTTTTTTTTTTGTTTGTTTTTATGTTTGTAACGAATAGGCTCCGAAACTACTGAACCGAATTAAAAAATTCTTTCACCAGTAGATAGATACATTATTACAAAATAACATAGGCTATAATTTATTATCAAAAAAATTAGGGATCCTTACTAAAACTCCAATAATGTAACCTGAGGTGTAAAAATTGACCTAAAAATCCTAATTTGTTAAATACCCGTGCGAAGCCGGGCGGGCTGCTAGTTGTGTAAATGTTTGTCAGTGATCGTCATTTATTCCCGATCGGGGTTTATTCTTCAAGTAGGTATGACAACGCCGCCTTCGGAGTTTCTTGGCAAATAGTAACAAGAAGCATTCTAAAGGAAACTGGAGGAGAGACAGGGATTTGTATAGTAAATAATTTTGTCAGTGATAGTTTGATAGGTCTTTATGTAGAAACGACAACCCCGCCTTCTGAGTCTGTTGGCAAATGACAACAGCCCTAGTTAAAAAAGTAAAAGTTTCTCCGCAATAGTTAAAAGTCCTTCTTACGTTGAAATACTTTGAGAATTTTAGGAAAAATAGAATTAACCAGAATTTAAAATTTATGGATTCATACATACATACATATTGTCACGCCCTTATCCCTAATGGGGTGGGCAGAACGAAAAAGTTATCATAAGAAAACTTGCAGCCACTCCTGGTTCAAAGTGTAATGGATTTTAAGTGAATAACTAGTGTAATATACGCTTGCATTATATTTACAAATGGAGTCTGAATTTTACAGAAAATACCTACGCAGCAAAAACTCAGAAGTCATGAAACTGCTTGATGTTTACACCATACATATAAATAGGTATATACGTGCTCTGTGTGACACCATTCTACAAGTTATAAAAAGACCATAGGTACCCATTTTGCAGGTAGGACTATTAACGAGTATACGTGTAACGTAGTATTTTCGCGACTTTTCTATTGACCAATAAAGTACTTATCTACCATCCTGTATCGACAAGCCACGACTACCATCTAGTCTACTAAAGTCAAAGCAAATACTCGTATATTCACTGTATCAGATCGTAGTGACATTAAATGCCCGTAACCACACACCTGTTTACTCTACATCTACTCGTAATATTCGATAACTTACCACTGTACCTACCTGATATTTTTCCATGAATATTATCAAGTGCGCAGTGTCAATATTATCCAATTTGAATGTTGATTTTTTATAGATTAACTAGCGATATTGTAGTAGAGTCAATATAGTCCGCGATAGAATGGCGATATTTTTACGTCAAGTCTCGTGAGACTAGCAATCGTAGATAGACAGAAAAATCATTAAAGAGCATCGAATCCGACCGTGTACCTATGGATTTTTCTATTTGTAATATTTGTGTGATTCAGTACAGCCAAACAGCGTAAAAAAATATCGTAAAGTAACCGGCATGTCCTAATAACCTTGGAAGTTTGAAAACATGATTAAGTGCACAAAAGAAGCGTCTTTGAGGCGCACTTTAATATCCTTATTCTTTATTCTTTATTGTACATAATATAAAACACAGAAAACACAGACATAAAGTAAGGACATGTACAAAGGCGAGCTTAACCCTACAAAGAGTTTTCTTCCAGCAAACCTTTAGCTAGAGAGAGGTGGAGTATAGATAGCGGGTACATGTACAAAACAAGACAAACATTTAAGTATGCAGATAAATAAATAGTGAATGAACTACAAACTAAACCTATTCCTTTTTACCAATCAAAATAATATACCTACATATACTAAAAATAAAATACCTACCTAATAGCCTACAAAAAAAAAATATATATAAACTACTTAAATATCTGATATAATAGACCTACATAAGATACATACATATTATTATATATATACCAATATTATAATAACTTAGCTAAACAGATAAGAGGAGATGCTCTTTTACTTTTCTTTTGAAAATATTTATGGACTGACATTCACGAACAGCCTGGGGTAGTGAGTTCCACAACCTTACAGCTTGAACCGTGAAAGAACCGCCATAACGGCTGCTTGAGTGAGGTGGAGTTTTAAGAAGTAAATGTTTAGAAGTTCTGCATGGCTCACCACGCTGGTTTGAAAGTAGTAGTGACACGAGTAGAAGGCAAAATACGCACGGAATACTATAATTCTCTTATACTTGCTCCTGTCAGGAGCATGGCGTAATAATCTAATCACTGACTCTCGAGCTAGTGACTTATGCCTAAGACTCTACGAGGTCGATACACCCAAAAGTTTGAGTAAATACATACAATTATTTATCGATTACTGGAAATGGTTTTCGCTTAAGAAGTTGTTAGCTTTGCTCATAAATATGCCTTCAACTGGTAGGAATTACGGACGATCATTATGAAGATTTGTAAATATATTTATGGATATTTAAGGAAGGGGATGCCTATTAGTTCATCGATCCGAAGAAGTTTAGACAGGATATTTTAATTTGCGCTGTTGAAGAATTTTGAGGGACAGATTCTACTAGGACATTGAAATTGCCTAAAAGTGCAATTTCTGCGTCATTTCATTGAGTTGCTCATAAATGGAAAAACTATAACGCTGAACAGTAGAAAGCTGAATCTTTTCTTCCTTCATAAGTCCGCGTCATGTCAGCTTCGCCTTAATATGAGTCTGCGACTTTTAACAATTCATACAAAATGTCACCGGTCTCTTAGATGATGAAGCACCCTCTGTTTCTATGAGTTACTTTCAAACGTCGCCATTGAAAGTGGCCACATACACAATTATGTTTGCTTTTGTACCCCCAAGAAGCAATCACTAGCTTTTAGGAATCTGCCTCATTTACTTGTATGGTCAATAAAAGCTTCGTCTTGTTTATTTTATTACATCCTAATGAGAATCAGGATAGAATAGTGATACCCAGTCGTAAATAGATGAATCTGTAGGTACCTATAATTATTTTGTACTAATAACGGCAGTCGTGTGAGAAAAAGATAGATTTACGAAAGTTCCCATGTTCGAACCGACATTTATAGCATGAACAGTAATTTTTATTTCCGGTGAATGATCATAGCTTTATCCACGATACTAACTGCTTACTGTTTGTTAAAATTTGAGGAAGAATAAAAAAGTTTAACTCTCTGCTGGACTGGAAGTAAAGAGAAAACAGAATGCGTCCAGCTACTTTTCTTCATGTCGTAAAAGTCGACCAAAGGATAGTACCCTCTTCAACAATGGACCATCTATATTTTTATTTTATTATGAAAACAAACAGTATTAAAAACAATATAAAAGACATCTTAAATTAACTAATTACCAATTATCATCGATGTAACCATGGTTCACCATATCCGTTTTGAGACTTTGGATCAGGAATGTTTGTTAATGTTTAATTTGGTCCTCAAACATACCTTATTACCTTTATGTTCGCTTAACACTATTTACATTGTTTAGCTGTGTGCTCATAAGCGTTATGTTACACACTAGATCGAAACTGTGTTTTAAATATATGTCTATTCTTTTTTTGCTTTTAAAGTGTCGAAATAAAAATAAAAATGGGTGTAACTTTTCTATGATCCTTTGTGGCTCTGCCCATCTAGTTAGGAATACGGGCGTGATAAATATATATGTATACTAATAAATGACTTCCAGCAGGTTGTGGTTTGAGGTTGTCAATTTGAGGCTGAAATCCTAAATTAGAAACAAAACATATAGCGAACTAGCGAATACGCTAGTGGGATAGTTTTCCACTTGTATTTTCCACAAAAACCTGATTGGTGTGTATAGTATCGCTACTGAATAGTAAGCCGATGACAGAAGCAATCGTCACAAGTTATAGCTATTGTCGTAAAATTGATACGTGATATAAAACGACTGGAATGTCCTTTACGCCGTCAACAAAGCGGAGTGCCCACGCGCTGATGTATTCAACGCGGCGATTGATGAAGTATAAAATTTCTTAGTACCGTCTCAGTCACAATGGAATTATGATAATTTATCGGTTGGCTTGTGCCGGCCGAGTGTGTGGGAACGCGCCTGGCACGGGCTTTCCCACGACAAGACAACCCAGCGCAAAACGACCTAACTGATACTATACCATCAACACTTACATCTTTCTTCCACCAAACTGATCTTTACTTCGATCGGCGTAAGGTCGTAAGTGCCTCGCGGTTCGCGCGATGTGCCGCATCTAGGCTGTATAAGAGACGATGCCGTCACTTACGCCGTTTTGCAGTCTGATATCGTAAGACAGAATTGGAGTAAGTAGCGTCACGGCGGCTTCGGTACAATGGGTCGGCGTTGACTCGACTAGCGGTGCTGGGAACTCACACCTTTGCAAGGTGATACGCTTATTGTTTTTGACTAATTAGGATGGATGTTTTTATTAAGTGAAGATTAAGAACAGTTACGGCTTTATGCTTCAATGTCGCTTTGCAAAGTTGCAAAAATGTGACTTTAGATCTTTATGTTGTTTAAAAACATATTGAAATATAAATACCAAGGTAAGTAACGATAAAAAAAACTCGCACGATTTTGTGACATGACATATAAGATCTGTTCAATAAGATCGCAGTTTCTAAGTGGGTCACTCACTAATCAAGTACTTGCAAGGTTGTAAAAACTGCAACAGTATTCTATTCGTCTGTATGACCGCCGGGCGGAGGCGATAAGGTGTCGCAGATTAGACAGCAATTACTATGAGCGAAGACCTGCCGTCCACTTAGGGTTGCCGCTATCCAAACATTTTATTGCAGCAATAATTTTAAACATTTTTTTAGGTTTTTGTTTGGTTTTCGCTATAAATACTCCTTTATGTCCTTCTACCTGCAAGAAAACTGCGAGCTTCTATGGCTTATGTTTACCGTTATTATATGTTTTTGTTTTTGCAATAATCCTAAAGATGCCGATATATCTAAAGGTAATAAAAATGATCGTTAAAACTTTATGCTTTATTTACATTACAAAAACCTATTTGGAGCTTCCAATGCATAGAGGTCGGCCGAGAAAAATTATGATGATGATAGTTCTATTAACATTTTTTTTACTTAAATTGTGTTATTTGTACTTAAACTATGAAATAGGTATTTCGCAACATTTACCGTTACTTTGAAATTCACATAAGCTATCCAAGGCCATTCCCCTATTTTAGCGCCACGAGTCACCTTCGAATGATAATGCTTCTTATGTGACGTCATTGTTGTCTTACATCGAGGGTTGTCTTAAAGATGGGGGGCCGTGGGAACGCGTGCTGGCCAGGTGACATCAGGCCCCTAGATTTAAGAACAGCTGTTCAAAAGTCTACTGCGTTGTTAGTAATAATTTAATTATTGTCATTGTAAGTTTAAAAAATTCCTTCAAAAACACCAGAAAAAAACTATCAGTACTTGACTAAGTATCAGAAGTAAGCGTTGCTATCAGTAAGAATTTTTTTTTTTAATATTACTTAAATATTTTATTTATAAATTTTAGTTACTTCTTATTTATTTATTTACTATATTATTATTTTTTAAAGTAAGTACGGCCTAAAGTTGCTATTAGAAATAATTTCATTTATTTTAATCAATTTTGATAATGCTATCAGAAACGTTAGTTATATTTGATCGCAAGATATCTGTTATATTTTGTTGAATTATTCTTACTACCTCTAGGAACTGCCACCCCTAGTTTTATCACGGGCGTTTTGCCACAATCGGTGTAGGGCGCATAAAAGCAGTGTGGCGGGCGGCGCGCGCGCCATTCGCTCACAGACACTCGCGCGCGACACACTATGATCCTACCCGCCAGAACCATGTCGCCTCCGCACGGCGCCTTCCACCCCCCATCGCACGTGCAGCCTGACGAGGAACCCGTCTCCAGAACCTACCAATACAGAAAAGTCATGAAACCTATGCTTGAAAGGAAACGACGAGCTCGCATCAATCGCTGCCTCGACGAACTCAAGGATCTGATGGTCACAGCTCTACAAGCCGAAGGGGAAAACGTATCAAAGCTCGAAAAGGCCGACATCCTCGAACTGACAGTGCGTCACCTCCACAGCCTGAAACGGCGTGGACAGCTAGTGCTGAAACCTGAAACTTCGTACGTGGAACGTTTCCGAGCTGGATTTACTCAATGTGCTACAGAAGTGTCACAGTTTATCGCGAACGCGACTCTAGCTGCGAACGCGATGCAGAGACAGGGGCCGGTGGACCCTCAGGCTGGAGCCAGGTTGCTGCAGCATTTGACAAATTGTATTAGACGGTTGGAAGCTCCTCCAGTGGTGCAGCCTCAGCCGATAGCTCCGAACGTTGCGCGGCCGACGCCTATAGCCCCTCAACCAATGGGACCTGCGCAGATGGTTCAGAGGACGGTTCTCCAGGAGCGAGGGTTGAAGAGGCCAGCAGAGGTGGACGTGGAAGCGGTGCTCGCGAAGCGCGCGTACGCACCGCCTTCGCCGCCGCACAGCCCCGCCTCCGAATCGGACTCCGCCCAGTCCATGTGGCGGCCGTGGTGAACAGCCCAGTGCCTGGTGATGACCACCACTGCTCATGATCTCGCATGCTCAAGGACCATGTGACCAGTGTGATAATCTGTTGTTTGTTTTAACGTTCCTAGAACCGATGTGTGTTGACGATGTATGTATGGTTTGTCGTTTGCTTGTTGATGTTTTCCTAATTTAATAAAGTAAGGTTTTGTTCTAATTAGATACTTTAATTTTTGAATTCCTATGTCTTCCGCGTCGGTTAAGCATTTATCGTATTGTAGTAATTACTGTGATATCATTGTTAGATAACGTTAGTGTTAGGTAATCGCAATCGTACCTTTTGGTGAGGTTCAAGTAAAATAAATAAAATAATTATTGTATTTGTAATACACCTTGTTTTGATTATACTTCATTAGACCAACCCAGAAAATCTAAAGATGCCAGGTTTCTTGAATATCAATGGAGATACCATCCTTAGTCAGGTAAACAAATGATAATAATCTTCAAGCTCCAAAGCTAAATACTGCATAAAGTATTATAGTTTATCCTGTTAAAAATCACCTAATTTTCTGACACAATTTGTAATGATTTTATTTCTTAACTTTTTATTAAACCTAAAAATCTGAGTAGTTATAATAACTTATTCATATCACATTCCTCATTTCTCTCAACACATAGAACTTGTTTGATTTTGTAATAGATAACGTTCTACGGGCATCTCTCCTCATAATTTCTCACGTTCTTACAGTTTCATCACCGTGATTCATTCGGCGGGCAATAAAGTACAAACTGTTGTTTTTTTGTAAATGATAAGCGACATTATTTGATTAATGTAGATAAATTATTTACCTAGAAGAATTATACTAACTACTTACAATGACTTTACTTCTGTCTGTTTTACTCACTGATTGTTGCAAATCAAAGTGGTTTAAGACGTACATTTTTCAAATAGAAAAATCTTTCCATCTTAGGATCATCATTAAGAGGTGAAATCACTAATTACTGCTCAATATATCAACTGGACGAAGAATATATGTTGTGTATTACATTTTTGCAACAAGTTACTGAAAAAAAATAGTGAAAGATTTATTGTACAAGATAAAGCAGTTGTTTTCTTAGCTATTATCTTATTTTAGTATCAAATCAAACATTTTGTTTAATTTTGGTTTATAAATTTAATTGTATAACTCTTCCAATTTTTTGTACAAAAAACCCACTACATAATATTACTGGATTATCTAGAAAACAAAAAAGCTGGGGACTGAATAATGCTCCAAATCGTTCGATCAATATGAATAGAAAATTTTATAGATTTTAAATATTATATTTTAAGGAATAATTTCCTAAAAAAAGGAATAAACGTAAACTCAACGTAGAACGTTTGTTTCAAAACGATTCTTTTGAATCAAATTAAATTCAAATTTCGAGATAGATAGAGCCCTCTCCTGGGAAGGACACGTGAACAAGGTGTGCGGTAAACTACATAGGTGGTGCGTGCTTCGCACTTTGGCGGCTATCTTATTTCCTGCCCAGGGAGGTAGTGCGGTCTGCTACTTTGCCACGATCCATTCCGTCCTGCAGAACGGAGCCGAACTATGGGGCGCGCAGACGAGAGGACGCGCGTGTGTCAACAAAAGCGCGCCGTACGAGCCATCCTCCGGATACCACGAGAAACCTCTGCCAGCCAGCTTCAGAGAACTGAGCATTGTAACGTTGCCCTGTCTGGTAATTTTTCAGGTCGCTGTGTACGTAAAAACTAATCTGGGCGCCTTCAATAAACTTGACGATACCCACAGATACAACACGTGACATGCCGGGCAACCATCGGTGGTACCTACGCCCGTATCCCTATTGGGGTGGGCAGATCCACAAGTAAACATAAGAAAACTTGCAGCCACTTCTGATTTGGTTTTAAGATGAATATGGTGAACCATGGCGACAGGTGATAAGCCCACAGACCATTATAAGTGGTCCATCGTGTTGGAGATACTATCCCTTAGTCGAATTTTATGACATGCTTGGGGAGAGAAGCAGCTGGATCCATTCTATGCTCTTCCTTTACTTCCGTCCAGCAGAGAAGTAATCGCTGGTATCATGCGCATTATCGAGGTCTGCAAAACTGACTTATATCAAGGGGTCCAACGGTATACAACTGTTTACTGAAAATGGTCTTGAAGTCCCCTAGCCTGACTTTGTTTAAATCCAATCTAAAAATCGCTGGCATGTCGAGTTCGCCTAGTAAATAGAATGTTTTTTTTTTATTAATAATTATCAAAAATAATTACTTACAAAGACAAACTATAATAACACTAAAAACTTTAAAGGTAATCGGTACAATAATAAAAAATGAGCTTTTTGTCGCCTACAAATAGAAAACAGAGCTCAGATCACCGACCGCAGGTAAGCTCCCCAAAAGGCTGGCGACTTTTTTTATTTGTTGTTATCTTTGATAATCTATCTAGTCGTGTCCATTTCTTCCGAATCAGTGTGGTGAAAGGATTTAAAATGCGCCTCAAAGGCTCCTTATACATAACATACATTATATTTGATATAAATAATGTATATTGTGAACGACTTAGTGGAGGACTTATTTAAATTTATTATTATTATTTATTACATGTACTTGTACCTTCCGAGCGTATGAAATATATGAATCTTTGACTTTACTGAACAAAGCCACAAAAATATTAGATCGATATAAAAATAACTGAGATTATTTAAGAAATGTCGAATTACGTCATCGACGCCAGTATTACGTACGTACTTACGTCTTAGGTACTTTTTGAATTGATGATCAGTTTTGACTGTGATAAGGAATACAGAAATATCTTATCGTTAGATCGTATCAATGAAGACAAAGAATGTCATTTTTTCGTATATCTTAAACATAAAAATAGCAGCGTATCTGATTTGACGGTTCCGAACTAAGAAACTTGCGTCATTTTTATGTTTTATGCATTAATAATTGAAAAAGAAAACTGATTGATAACTATTGATACCTACATACTTCAGTAGGCACATTTCTCGTTTGATCAATTGCCTACCTTCTTACAAGACAGTAGGTAGTTAGGTATTTCACGGTATTCGGTTAAAAAATGCATGCCGATCAAAATTTTACATAGTGTGACTGAAAGCACTTACACTAAAACTGTAGCGAATAATTTTATAAGGTCCTAAAAAATCTTACAGCCTCCGTAACTAAATCCAAATTGTGGATCTGAGGCGTTTTCACCGGCGCTTCCCACGGCTGCGCGCACGCAACACAACACCCAATTAACTGCACCTAGGGCTGCCACACTGCCATTCAACATATTTAATTATATGGCGAACGCATATTTTAATAAGTTTAGGTAGTAGCTCTGTTTTTGCTGTAATCAGTATCCTGAGTACCTACTTTGTTCTGAATTGTGAAATTTTGAATATTCCTATTTTCGAAATTAATTCAGAACAGCGAATCAACTGTCGTCAAAGAAGCGAATGTTACGTCTGGCTTCATTTATATGCTATCATTTTGTGATAGCTAGTTAAGATTAAAAGTCCATGGTGAAGACTGTTTATCTTTTATTTAAAAAAAAAATTTGTCATGTCTATCTTAGGATAGAAAACTGAGCTCAGATTCATTTCATATTATTATACCGATTACCTTTAAGCTTTTAATGTTTTTGTAGTTTGTCTTTGTAAATAAGATAAATAATAAATGAATCTTAGGATTACTTGGAAGTATTGATGGAACATTTCCACTAATTTCAGGGTACATTTCCATCGTATCTAAGAGAGTGGCAACCCTATCGTGAACCGAACTAATTCCTTGCGCGTGTGCTCCCGAGACCCCACGGACACGATGGCTACTCCGCTTATTGGGCGTTTCAAGTTCAAGCCATTAAAAAGTTATGGCATTCTTTATCACGGGAAAATTAATTACCCACTGGTAGCTCAGTACTGGTTACAAATGGTAAAAATCTTCCGTGCGGTGTGCCCAATTATCGGGATTGTGCGTGTTATGTTTTCATATTTTTATGCTTATGAACACTAGCTTCCGCCCGCGGACACGCTCGCGGGGCCTACCACCTGATAGTACCTATATCAGGATAAAGCAATTCTCAAAGTAGGTACCCTATCTATTCTTGTTTAAACTATTTATATGCGTATGAAAAACTATTTTTATACGCTTAACAATAAGTTTTTTTATCGCTAGTTCTTTCGAACCTTTGCGGGGGAAGGTAAAAATCTAAAATGCGCCTCAAAGACTCTTTTCGTGCGTAGGTCCCTCCTAAAAAAAAAAAGGATAGTACCTATCCTCCGGACGATGAGATACACAAGTACCTATTCTCAAAGAAGGTTGACGTCGGGCAGGCGCTTAAAACACCTTAGCCAAAACTCTTACAGCATGATCCTAAGAACATGCTGTGCCGAGCCCATAAGAGTGAGATAAGAGCAGGAAGATTAGTAATAAAGTATTACCCATGCCTGCTATTAGCATATTTTTTTGTAGATGAAAGCTGAGAGCATTTACCCTCTTATTAGGTGCGCTAAATAGTTTGCATCTGGGTTTAGCGCCATCTCCTAAAATTCTACATTTCCTTTCTTATTGTACCACTACACCATTATAGTTATATTCCCTACAGTTACAAATTACAAATGATTTATTTAAAAATAGATGAAGAAGGCTCATGCGTGTGGTTTAGGTTTTGTGTAGATTATCTTATTCTATTAACGACGGTGAAGATAATAAATAAATAATAATATAATAATAAATAACACCCAACAGTCACACATCTACATAGTCCTGACCCCACACTAGGATTCCCTGTATCGTGGGTATCAGAACCTACGAGTACCATGGTACCACAACACCCAGACCCGGAAGAAATATTTGCAGAACATGCAGACATTTCTTCCGCAGCGGGAATCGAACCCGCACGAGACGCAAGAGGCGTCTCCGCCGAGCAATCGCCCGCCACGCCATCGAGGCCTTCGCCATCACAGACGACGGAGATACGATAATATATTGTAAGCTTTCGTCGCGACCGCACATGTCCTGTGTTGAATTATTATACAGAGTGATTTAACTTAATTATGTTATTTACGATAAATTATCACATCGCTCTCTATGGATACAAAAATATGAAAATATATATTATATTAACCGTGTGTGATTCCTCATAGTGCCATAGCCATACAATTATGGCGAGCGATATTATATCTTAAGATATAATTTTATAGTATCTTCACCGTCTGTATCGCCCTTTACTGACTAACTAACAAACAACAATAACAACAATATTTAGGTCAGCTGAAAATATTTTCTTACAAATTAAAAGGGGACAGATGTTACCTAAGAGTATTTGAAACCAATCCATTTATCAATAGCAGCCAGACAATCGCCAGAAAGCGTAACTTAAAAAGTAAAAGTGTTGGCTTTTTATCTCGGATTCGGATCTTGCTACCAGTTTTACGTAAGACCCTTCCAATTGGAGTCCAAATGGAATGGAAATAAGGCTGGTACGGTACCTCACTACCTTTTAACGACGGCCTCGGTGGTGTGGCAGGGCGAGTGCTCGGCTGAGAAGCATGAGGCGCGGGTTCGATGTAGGAGAAATGTTTGCATGTTCTGTAAATATTTTTTTCTGTGTGTTGTTGGTTAGTTCTTTTGAACTAGTGTGATGAAAGGATTTTAAGGTAATCAAAGACACTTTTAGTTCACTTGACACAACACTTTTCGTTCCGAACTTATTTGGTTCTGCGACATGCCGGTTTCCTCACGATATTTTCCTTCCCTGTTTATGAGTACTGGTATAGCGCACGTTTTTGAACAGAAAAATCCATTGGTGCACGATATATTTTGAACCCACGACTTGACGATCGGAAGGCAAGGCCGCTACCACTAGACCACCAGTGCTCTCTCCAATATCATTTACCTCCGGTAGTAACCAAAGAGATGGGACGACGAGGTCGTAATTGGATTAGACCAGCACAGACCGTGTTGGATAGCACAAGCGAAGAGAGGCATATGCCCAGCTGTGGGCAAAAACAGGCTGTAGAATATAATGATGAGTAACCAGTAGTTTCTTTTTGTTTTCGAGCCAGCGTGGTGAAAGAATTAGAGTCGTAGCAAATCCGCAATTTTGTGAAAATCTAAATCAAAAATACTTATTCTTTAAAATCGCTAGGATCATTTGGACACATCTTATATCTACTTTGAATTTACGCCTGTTCATAATGCGATTAAGCGTGGAAGATATAGGCACGAAACCTCGCTAGACTATTTTTTAAATTGTCCCTTTACAATGATTTTTATAAATCGAACATTATAGCATTTCAGTCAGGATGTGATGTTGTGAAAATGTCTGTATGTTTGTTGTAAAATTGATTCTAGACTTCTATTTCAGACGTGTAATTTCAGTTTCATATAAAAGTCTACTTTGTTTCAAATGCCTACCAAACAGTGTTGATATTAAACGAATATAAAATACACGATGCACGATACGTTACAGACGATGTCTCAATTTTCTAGATTCTTAAATATTAATTGAATTCCAAAAACATTTTTTTACAAAAAATAAATCACAGTTATACGAAACTCGGCATTATAAAAATACGTCTAGTGCGAATTGGATTCGCACACGAAGGGTTCCGAACAATCCTACATAAAAAATCTTGCATGGGGCAAACGTTTATTTTTTATTTAATTTTATTATTTGTTGTTATAGCAATGGAGATATAAACTCTGTGAAAATTTCAACTCTACCTATAACGGTTCATAAGATACTGCCAGCGGACGGTGGGACAGCGGAGACTTAGTAATAGGGTCCTGTTGGTACCCTTCGGGTACGGAACCCAAAAATAACAAACTTAAACAAATAATCTTGCTAATTTACTAAATTATAGACTAATGAACTTTCTAAACAGAAAACGGAACATAATCGCGAATCAAAGGTCAAAGAACGTAACAGTAACTATTAGACACACGTAAGGAGCAAAGAGAGTTTTGCTCTACCCTAATTCAACGTGGATTTAACGTGTCCAAATGATCCCCGTGATTTTAAGGAATGAATAAACTTTTGACATTGACTTTGGCTTTGACTGGGCGTTACTTCAAGTTGCGATACATTATTTATCTATTTTTACTAAAGTAAGGCCCTAATCATCTATTCTATACTAGCTTACTCGCGCAGATTCGCACGCGTGGTGTAAAGTTTGACACCCCATTCGACCCTTTTTTGAGGGTGAATTTCAAAACCCTGAAATACTTGTCCATTTATTATTTACTTAAAGTGTCCAAACCGAATTTCAAGCTAAACCGAATTTCACGCTCGTTTAAAAGTTCCCGTACAACTTCGACTTTAAGGGTTGTTTTGAAAAATTTAGAAACACGTGACGATTTATTTTGAATTAGGCCGAGTTTCAAGCAAATCACACTACGCGTTAAAAAGTTCCATACAAACGTTTTTGCCCCATGCTTGTACATAAATGAATGCATTCGACGTTTCAAAATGGAAAAGTTTAGTCTGCTTTTTCAACAGACATATTTTTTACTCCATTTTGTAGGTATATATCCTGACATCTGTGTCTAGACTCTGTATTTGGTTGAGAAGTGTCGTGGTTTTCGTCGCTTTTAGTAATTGGAGTAATCTAGCTTGGAGTAATCTATGATATAGGGTTGCCAACGGTGGCCACACTTATGTTACGTTCCTCTTTTCCGTACCCGGATAAAATGTTACTCTCCACTTCTTCAGCTCCTAAAGTATCCCAAAAATCTCCCAAAATATCCCATCAAAATTAAAATCCGTCGCTCTGTTGTTGCGTTGTGGTGTGTGCACATAGCGCAGCATATTTAATTGTTACCTAGCATAGCTCAAAATATAGTAGTACATTCATTCATTCCGAAAGAGGAGTTCACAATAAATAATAATGACAATTTTTTTTTTTTTATACATTTTAATTTTTCTCATACACAGAATTTGAGTGAGCCATTTTTTCTGAGTAGATCGCAGCCCTAAACAAGTTTGCTACCCCTGATATATCTCAGACAAGTAAAAACACATCCAAGCATTATGAAATCTATTATTATACTCATCCACCAAATACAGAAGCCAACATTTCATAGCAACCCTACACTCATTACAGCGTGAAAGAAGGACAAAAACTAACCAATAAACACACTTTCGCATTTATAATACCTACTAGTATGTTTAAAAAAGAACGGTGGCCTCTGAGTTCAGTTATCGTGAGATGTCTTATTACACTCAATATAAAATGCATAGTCAATTCAATATACCTACCTAGTACCTACCTAACTCTTCAAAGTTTAGAAAAATAAAAACTAATTAGAATCGTGACGATGTGTCCGCTACAGCAATGGACTTAATTGATTGAGATAAAAACTATTAAAATTCGTTGAGTTTTCAAGAGGAGCACGATCACTAAAGCGTTACATTTGCAGCATTATCATCACGTACAGGCCTTTCTTACCCACTAAATATAAATTACTTGGCATAGGTCTTTTTTTGGCTTTTGCTATTCGCTAAATCTGGCTGTCTAACTCATGACGACCTGAAGATTTTGCTATGTTGTCGCCATTTTGCCGGCGTTTATAAGAAACTTTTTGCTTGAGTATTTTACAGAGACCTAACTTTCTCCTAGGACTATTTCCACTTCGCTTCCCAGATTTTAAATTCCTACCGTGGCTAGCGGTAGAAAGAACCTATAAATGTATAATTAGATAGGTCTCATCATACATTTTATAGGTTCTTCCTCCTATCTAGGTCATTCTTCTTCGTTAAATTCTTTGTTATAAGCCTAACTCTTGGAGCTCGGAAGACACAAAAGACAAATTGAAAACATAACACTTCAGTGGACTATCAGCTTGGTATTTCACTGCAACAATTTATGGTCTGTGAAACATCAGCGCAATAGAAAACGCATTGAAGTCTGACAAGACATTTACATATACGATTTGATGAAATTGCAGCAAACGGTCGGATATGACTGTCTTCCGCCTTATCCGTAATTGGATGGCTGATAATCTACAAGTCACAAACAGTTTAGTAACGTGTGAAAATATTAAAAATTGTTTTGTAACATGCAAATTACCAGTTTGGAGGGATGTCACACGAAAGGCGACAAACAGAAAGTGAATTATAACCGGAATCAGGAACCCGTATTGGGAACCAACTCGTATTTCCAACAGACTAGAGATATCATCATGATATATCATCACTTGCCATCCGTTTAAGAAATTTTGGTACCAAAATGATGAAAGGTTTTTGGACACATAAACTGAACAAATAATTGACGCAGAAGCATGAAACTTGAACTGTATCTCTTCTCCTTTTATAGTATAGGAAGGAGTACACTGCGAAAGTGATTTGGCAAATTTAAGAGGGTAACAAGAGATGAATACTTTTGTAAGAAAAATCATTACACGAGTGAAATCCCTGAGAGCGGCAACTAAGGCCTTTTACCATCTATAATAGATGATTTATACAGCGTCAGGAGGCAACTTTTACCTTCACAAGCGGGACGCTGTAGTGCCCGGGACGAATTAAGATGGAGTAGGCTTGCCCGGCACATATTCCATCCTCTCAGCTCAGTCAACCTTGTCCACAGGAAAGACATGGTCAATACGTGCGGAGCTGACTAACCCGCTTGTTTCCTCACGATGTTTTCCTTCACCGTTTGAGAGTACTGGTATAGCGCGCATAAATTTTTCGCACAGAAAAATCCATTGGTACACGACCGGATTTGAACCCTTAGGATCGGAAGGCGAGGTCACTACCAACTAGACCACCAGTGCTCTCGCTGACTGAGAGCGGCTAACACTCTAAGAATCGGTAAATAGCCATGATGACGACCGCACTCCGTCACCAGACGACCTCAGACGAATTTACTAAGTAGACGTTGATTCATTTCCACAAATAAATAAAAGAATGGAACGTTACGCGTCCGGCGAGAAGTTGCGTCAAGAAGTCGCGAGTCAGTCGTGATTGCGGCGCGCGCCGCGTCCCTCGTCACGCGCCCGCCGCTCTGCACGAGCACCGGGGGGCGGACTCAGGACTAGAGATCATCATCATTTTCCTGCCCTTATCCCACTAGGTCGGGTCGGCACAACATGTTTTCCTCTTCCATCTTCTCCTATCACTCGTCATCTCAGTACTCACTCCTTTCATACGCATGGACTCAGGACTAGAGACCTGATCTATTCCTCAAAGCTATTGACGGCCTCGGTGGCGTAGTGGGCGATTGCTCAGCAGAGACGCAAGAGGCGCGGGTTCGATTCGCTGCGGAAGAAATGTTTGCATGATCTGTAAATGTTTTTTCCGGGTCTGGGTGTTGTGGTACCATGGTACTCGTAGTTTCTGATACCCAACAACACAGGGAATCTTAGTGTGGGGTCAGGACTATGTATGTGACTGTTGGGTGTTATTTATTTATTATTGTCTTAGCCTAAGCTGATAGTCGCACGACTTTGCAAATTGGCCGGCTACGTGCGTGCGCATAGAGATTATTGCCCGGTTCCAATATTCTACTAACCAACGACGAATCGCTCATTACCATAGTTGTTATCTGTCGAAACTTTTAATAAGAACAAATCTCTTAATAAGAAGGCTGTATGTTTACTAACGAGAGGTTTATCTTAGGTATTCCACACAACTATACTGGCCTATACCAATAAAAGAGGTAGATTTGCTGTTCTGAGTTCGTAACAAAGATTTGTGAAAACAATAATAATGAAACATGCAATTGGTTGTTAAAACAATCAAGTTTTTAATTTATGTTTTATTCCACACAAGAATAAACCAATAAAAACAATGAGCATTCCATTCCCAGTTTACTTCAGTGCTCACAATAAAAATACACCAAAGAAAAACATCACAAGAAAATTGATTGGTAACGTCTGGCATATACTATGGTTGACCACATCAATTATCAATTAGAAAGTGCTACAGCTCCTGGGTCCGCGCCTGTACAGAGCTCGCCACAGGCGATAGTTTTCCCACGGTCTCGGCTCGGTGGCTTCGTGGCCAAGTATAGCGCTGCCATTTGCATACCCGCCTTCTTCCTACCGTATTACCCGACCAATTTGAAAAGTCAATGCAGAAGATTTTATGGAAAACTTATGACCATACTAGCTGCCGCCCGCGGCTTCGCTCACATGGTACCCGGATAAAATAGCCTATATGTTAATCTAGCACATGTACTATGTATATTCCAAGTTTCATTCAAATCCGTTCAGCCGTTTAGGCGTGATTGAGGCACAAACATCCAAACATCCAAACTCACAAACTTTCGCATTTATAATATAAGTAAGAAGTAAGATTCCTAGCTTAGTTCACTGACTCAGATCTTAGGTTACCTGTGAAAAATAGTATAATGAGTTCCTTAATGAGTAACCTTTATAGTACATTGGGTACTATAAAGTTTCATACTTAGTGCCAATTTGACTTTATGAAGTGCAAGCATGTGCAAAACTTTAGTAGTCCAAATATATACTTACTTAAAGCACAAATAAATTCGATGGCTTTTGTTAAATCATCTGAATCTTATATTTTGATTGTTAGAGATTTTGATTGCTCTTTAGAGCTGTATAAAAGTTAAAAATACATTTCGTCCGGAAAAGTACAGCACATTTCTAGTATCTAAACAAACTTCTCAATTTAGCAGGGTTATAAGACAATCCATTTTCTTGTTAGACCGAGAGTGGTACTAGTTTAACTAGATTCAAGATGATGATGTTATGATGACTATTATGATAACAGGCCTGATTCTAACATTATTTTGTCTGCTTCTGTCTGTGGGAATCAAGTCAGTGTTCCTTATGATAGCAGTGTTGCAAGATAGCGTAATTAGGCGGTACACATCAATTAAGGTATAATTAGAGTGTGCAATAGCGGATTTTGTTCACCAAAATAGATATAGATAGATATTAGATTTTGCGGGTTATTAAATTTCAATATTTCACTCGGTCATCTTTCATTTCGATTCGAAATCGGTCTAGATGCGAACGTATGTATGGTGGCCTCTTAATGTGTAAATAGTAAACACCGTCATTTGCCCGGTTCCTTCATTCTACTAACAGACTCGGATTATTCATTACCAAAGCAAAGTTTTTTTGTCAATAAATGCATGGCGCCTTTTGATATATTACGTTATTTACGATATTTAATTTAGATAATTAACGATCTTTCGTTCGTTAGTAGAATATAGGAACCGGGCACTGATCAATAAGGTACGAGATAACCCACATACCCAACATTGCTCTAATGCGAGTACAAAGCAACATTTGGTACACAGTAGGTACTGTAATACTTACATAGTTATTTGAAACAGCGGATCATTTTTATAATTAAATATAAAATAATGCAACGAACCCAAAACGTAAGTAAGTTCGTTTGAGCCAGCTCTTGTGACGGAGTTTTTAGGCCGCCTAAAGGCCTCCGTCCTGGCTTAACGACTTAAAAGCCGGGACCTACAATTTAACGTGCCCTCTGAAGCACGGAAGCGTTCAGCTCGTAATGTCACTTGCGGTCACCCATCCCAATTGTGACCGCGCACAACGTTGCTTAATTTCAACGAACAATCAAGAACGTCTCAGAAAGCTACGTCAAGAGCACTTACCCAAAACGTTAGTTTCTCATTTCTTAATCTCTATTATTAATTAAGTTCGACCTATGGTCAAGGATTTGCTTAATATCTGTAATCATCTTCTAAAGAAGCGACTAAAAATACCAAATACTGTATTTAAAAGAGCAACCGCCCATTTTAATACTGTTTGTAGTTTAAGAGCTGACGGCAAAAAAAAATTTCAATGAGTTCTTCGACGGTGCGATTTTGTAAGATATTAGCGTCGGCGTCGCAGTCGTAATTGTAACATGATTTATACAAAAAACAGTATTTTCAGAATTAAACAAGTTTAAGTGAGATTAGAAAATCACAGAGTACTCTCTCTTATTAATACACATTACGAGAGAATACAATTACATTTAGAAAACTAATTCAAGTTATTTAATTTCGCTTATAGTTACAATGGTACTGTATTAAGTTACTATTAAGCTGAAAAGAACAGATACTACACTATAGAGCACTGGTGGTCTAGTTGGTAGTGACCCTAAGGTCGTGGGTTCAAATTCGCTCGCGTACCAATGGATTTTTCTGTGCGAAAAATTTATGTGCGCTATACCAGTACTCTCAAACGGTGAAGGAAAACATTGTGAGGAAACCCGCGGCTTAGCCAGCTCCCATGTATTGACCATGTTTTTCCTGTGGACAAGGCTGACTAAACTGAGAGGATGGAATAGATGCTGGGCAAGGCTACTCCATCTTAATTCGTCCCGGGCACTACAGCGTCCCGTTTGTGAAGGTAGAAGTTGCCTCCTGACGCTGTATAAATCATCTACTATAGATGGTAAAAGGCTTATAAGTTACTATATAAAATGCAGAATGCTATTGTAAAATGTAACGTAAGTTTCATAATCCAAGCTTAGATACTACACGTCTTGTTCCGTATAAAATTAAATTAAAAGGTATTAGCCCATCTATATTTTAACAGCTTCTAAAAACCACCTTATTATCGGTATTAAACATGATTTGAAAAGTTGCAATGGTTGTAATTAGTGTTGGTTTGACATTGAGGATTGAAATTGCAAAAGTAAGACTCAAATTGACTTAAATTCGAGTTCGAATTTGTGGTGCTACTGTACTAAATCAACATTTAAGGGGTTATTAAAAAAATTCGTGATTAACTGAACTGAGACTATTGGAATCATACAAAAGCGTCACTTTAGCTATTATTTATGGCGAATTAGTTTGCGGCTATGCTTAGGTTTCCAAGTGATACGATGATAATGAAAGGATTAAAGTGCGCCTCAAGAGGCACCAAACAGATCACTTAGCAAGGTAAATATAAAACAACTGTTTTGTTATTATGAAAGGTGTTGAAGTTTATTGTTATTACTTATAACAAAATGTATACCATTTTAAAATGTATGACATCCGTTTCTTTTAATAATAAGCAATGAAAGTGCCTTATAAGGAACGAATATGAGACAAACGCCTACGATATTGTCACTTATCGAATTGGTGAGCCTACGCAAGTAGTTTAACAGTTCCATAAACAATTTACATGACTTTAAAAATATGAGTGATAAAATTAGCGAGATCGAAAATTTTGTAATGCAAGTTTTTTTATATGAAACACGCGCTTTTTTATGTAAGACGCCTAATTGTAACCGTGCGTTCACTCGCATATTTTTTTTTAAGGAATTAAACATGTAGACTAAAGAACTTAAGAACAGTGAAATAATAGGGAATAGTAAGAATAGGGAAAAAATACTTGCATTTGTCATGCATTTTGTAATACAACAATTTAACAATTCGTATTTATTAGGTGTGTCTTCATCATTTGAGATTTACCTACTGCTTTTGGAAATATTTTGAATTAATAATTTAAACTAAAATAGTAGAAGCTCAAATTTCTTCAGGATCACTGTTTATATTATCATTTATTGAAGAAGATTGAAGATAATGTCAAAAACTTACGGTTAAGGTAAAAAGTTTAACATATTAACAAGTTAAGCTAAAAGTTTAAAAAAGGCAAAACATTTATGAAAAATCAGTGATATACATATAAAAAGCTAAGTGCAAAAATATAATAATACGATGAAGCGTCAATTTTCACAGCCCACTTCTCGATTCGCGAGTTGAAAATGTATCAATAAGCTATCTTTATTACTGTTGTTCGATTTTATTGAGAAACCCGATCGCGAGCGGTTCCCACGGCGAGGCTTCCGGCCGAGGCGAATTTTGACAGATATCTACAGAATCACTAACTATGTGCGTAGTGGTGGCACAAAACAATGGCCGTTTCTTCATTAGACGATAAGACACGACTCGACACGGCACGGCACGACACAACACGGCACGGCACGGCACGGCACGGCACGGCAGTGCTGGCGGCACGGCTGCGGGTGTGGAGAGGGAGTTTTTGACCTCTGGGATCCAATGGGTGCAGTTATTCTTTCGTGTCGTTGTTACAACCAGTGAGTAGTAGATCAGAGATATTCTGACAAGCAATTGATTGATTGAAAAGCTTCATATCTACAGTACACTACTACCTTGACCTCGGCAGAGACGCAAGAGGCGCGGGTTCAATTCCCGCTACGGGAGAAATGTTTGTATGTTCTGTAAATATTTATTCCGGGTCTGGGTGTTGCACAAAAAAAAGTATACAAGTATTCTATCAGCCACTGGTTCCCATATGACAAGCTTTGCTTAGTTTGGGGCTAGATGGCGCTGTGTGAAATGTCCACAAATATTTATTTGTTATTTATTTGTTATTTATTTATTATTACCTACTACTCGTGTCAATGGTTCCTTCGAACCAGTCAATGTAAGGACATACAGTCTCCTTACCAAGCGTGACACATTTTTTTCAGAACAACATTTCTATGGTAACCTGCCTACCATTGTGGGTCGACGGCCTCGGCGGCGTAGCGGGCGATTGCTCGGCAGAGACGCAAGAGGCGCGGGTTCGATTCCCGCTGCGGAAGAAATGTTTACATGATCTGTAAATATTTATTCCGGGACTGAGTGTTGTGGTACCATGGTACTCATAGTTTCAGATACACAGGGAATCCTAGTGTGGGGTCAGGACTATGCATGTCACTGTTGGGTGTTATTTATTTATTATTTATATTGTCCGATACATATAGGAACCGGATATTATAAATGATTACCTCATGAAATGATTTTGCTATCGCTCCTCAGGCAATTAGTCGCGCGGGCGCCGCGAACTAGTTCTCTAAACTTTGGAGTCTAACTAAACCATCCGATGCTTCTCGCTTTATTACTAGCTGTTGCCCGTCACCTCGTCAGCGTGGAATCCTATTCTCATTAATCTTACTTCTTACTTATATTATAAAATTGAAAAGTCTTAGTTTGCTTGAAATTACCGGCGTAAAGCTCAAAACGCAACGATAGCGCGTACTAACTTTACCTGTGCTGCCATCTAGTACGAAAGTTTGTAACGATGTTTGGATGTTTGGATGTTTGTGCCACAATCACGCCTAAACGGCTGAACGGATTTGAATGAAACTTGGAATATACATAGTACATGTACTGGATTAACATATAGGCTATTTTTTATCCGGGTACCATGCGAGCGAAGCCGCGGGCGGCAGCTAGTTTCTATTATAAATGCGAAAGTTTGCGAGGATGTTTAGATATTTGTGCCTCAATCACGTCTAAACGGCTAAATGGATTTGTATGAAACTTGGAACATAGGTACATAGTACATGTGCTGGATTAACATTATAGGCTATTTTTTATCCGGGTACCACGCGAGCGAAGCCGCGGGCGGCAGCTAGTTTATATTACAAATGCGAAAGTTTGTGAGGATGTTTGGATGTCTGTGCTTCAATCACGCCTAAACGGCTGAACAGATTTGTATGAAACTTGGAATATACATAGTACATGTGCTGGATTAACATATAGGCTATTTTTAATCCGGGTACCACGTGAGCGAAGCCGCGGGCGGCAGCTAGTTCTTAATAAAAATTGTGCAAAAAAATCAAATCCTCGCGGTGTTCTCAGGCGGTCACCTATCCAAGTACTGACTGCGCCCTACGCTGCCTAACATTCAGGTTCCCCATACATGCTTTCATCCCCTATTTCACCCCTTTCAGAATTATTATAGACAGGTAAATAACAAACATAAAATAAAATATAAGTTAATTTTTATTTACAAATTTTTTTAATTTTTATTCTTGCGTCCAAGTTTATAGGCCGCCTAAAGGCCTCCGTCGTGGCTTAATGACTTGAGATAAAAGGTAGCCTATGTTCTACTCCAGGATGCCACCTATCGCCAACTGAGCTCATTTTCGTTTTTTATTATTATACTGATTACCTTAAAGTTTTTATTGTTATTATTATAGTTTGTCATTGTCATAAACAAATCATGTTTAGTTAATAAATAATAGACATGATTTGTCCTGGTAAGATCAGTGGAACGAAATATGGTCATAGGATAGGATAATTCCTATGACCATATTTCGTTTACTTAATTTTACGATTTCGATGCTTTATTTTTCAGTGATGTTAAGTTTTCGCATCCTACTATAAATAGGTCGATGTAGAAATTCCCGTCTTTGGAGTAAGAAAGCAGAGAGTTGAAATGACTTCTGATAGAGGAAAATGGAAGAAGAACACATGTTGTCCCGACCCCACATAAAGTGGGAAAGGGTCTTACCTGGACGTGGATCATTCCATGTCGCTCAGCTAACTTCTCGGCTTTGGCAAAGTATGCCAAACCCGAGTATGACAAAATCATTACGTCAGATCTTTACTTAACTGTACCTAATTGTTAAAACACTGAATGTTATTGGATGAATCTTTTTGCAATATGCAGTCTGCGCTCGGATGTTCGGTTTTGTCGTTTTGCAATTGTTTACCTTCTGCAACGGTTTCAAACAAGTGAATTATTTTTTATTGACTTGCGACTACTAAGCGTCCGCTGTCCGTCCGTCCGTCAGAGGGCTATATCTCATGAACATAGTAAGAGTTGAAATTTTCACAGAATATATTTCTATTGCCGCTATAACAACATGTAATAAAAATAAAAGGAGTTCCCATACATGAAACATTTTTTATGGGCTATGGTATCGAACCCTTCGTGTGCGAATTCGACTCGCACTTGACCGGTTTGATTTAATAAAACAAACTTATCTGGGTCATAAAGACGGCACGGTTCAAATGGAAACGGGGCTTCAAAAGTTTAAATGGTTTGTTTATACGTTATCTAAGTCTTTTCGGTTGTTTCAACGATTATTATTTTATTACCTTTGATTGTTAGAAACTATTATCAATAATCAACGTCTTACACTTTTCTAAATTGCATTTTATTTCATACAATACAACTTGTTGAAGGTTTGGTTAAAAATCCTTCGTCGGTCTCATAATCCATTCAACAGATATATAATCCCCCGTAACCTCTCAGATTGTCGATCGAGTCATCGTTTACTTTATAATAAAACAATTCTTCACACATGCAACTCGCCCGGTCAGAGACAATCTTACCATTTCATTTAACAGTGGCGCCACTAGCCTCCTCGTAACATCTCATCTTCAAACTTTCTAGTAGAGATTCAAAAGTTGCTTCCTTTCGCCGTCGGCATAAGTATGTTTGTAAAGGCATGTGAGATCGGGTCGAGTTCGATTCCCACGCGTGCCAAAGATAAACAAAAACGCCCACTCGTGGCTTGAATTCTGGCGTATCTATACCTACTAATGATAATGAAGTAGGCATGTGGGCATCCGTGTGTGAAGAATGCTTATCTTTGCGGGTCCGATTGTAAACGTTGTCAGGTCGTTTGAACCCGTTTTCTACTAAAGTTTCTATATTTTTGGTGAGTTACCCTTTTGTAACTATGGTGTTATGGTAACCTATTGTATAAGTATAGTTTTATTGGAATGAATTGACATCATTTTCTTTGGGACTATAATTTTGACTATTATAATTATCCCATATATTATAAATGCGATAGTTTGTGAGGATGTAAGGATGTGTGGATGTGACGATGTATGTTTGTGCCATAATTACGTCGTGACGACTAAACGGATTTCAATGAAACTTGTAATATACATAGTACGTGTACTGGATTAACGTCTATGCTATTTTTTATCCGGGTATCATGCGAGCGAAGCCGCGGTCGGCAGCTAGTTTATGATTATAAAATGAAACCTTAAAATATTCTTTAAGGGAAGCCCTCTCACCCCTCCCTATTACAGAATTAAACGACAGTCATCGGAATTGATAGTAGTCGTAAATTCTTGTAGATGGCAAAAAATATCACCAAATTTGAAGTCGAAAGTCTATTTTATTATTGGGTTAGGTATCAATTAAAAATTTTATAATTAGAATGTAAATGAGTCTTAAAAAACTATGATTCCAGCTGCTGCGAAATGTGAATTATGGCCGAATGTTTTTGTTTTATTACCTCAAAATTTCTAATTTAAATTCCCGAAAAAATAATACCTATTGTACGAGCAGCCGCCAAAACTTTACACCCCATAATTACCCCGTCAAAGAACAATTCTAAATTAATGATGGTGAATGGCACAAAAGATAAACTAACCTCTTTTGAATGCGCTTGCGCCGTTCTACCTGAATTTGAAACGGTTTTTTTACCACAAGCATTTAGCTTGTGTCCCATTCGGGGACCATGCCATTTATTACAGAACTTTGGCCCTTTTGTCTCTGATTTTATCTTTCGGAAACACCGCCAAAAGAACCCCACATATTACAAAGCTTAGAATAAAAGCGGTAACTTCAAAAACATTGCTGTAAAGCTGCGAAATACTGTAAATATAGACGATCTTTTGTTGTTTTCATTGTTTTATGGTGTTTTCTAGGCGGTGCATACACAGTAATTTGTGAATACAAAAGTACAATGTGGTACCGCTAGGTCACGCACAAACCTGTTAGGTACTCCTATAAAGTAAACTACCTACCAGTTTATCTCTAGCGCATTATCTATTATAAATTGCTGGGTATTCCTGTGTCGTATAATCTTTATGAGTCACTATTAGATAAATGCCGCCTATTGATAAGTCTTTGATCAGGAAAACACCGATCATTTTTACAATGTCACTCTCATAAATGTGCTTGTTTGGAACGAAAGCACGACAGTAATATCGGAAGGCGAGGTCACTAGGTACCACTAGTGCTCAAAAGTAAAGTGGTAAAGTGCTGAAGTAACTTAAATGCCCATTGTGTGTTTCGTCTAACACATGTTTAGGTTGAAAGGCCAGAAGAATGTTTTGCACGTGCTATTTTCAAACCATTAAGTACAATGACATTGTTGAAAAAATAACTAAGAATAAACATTAGGCGCACGTTCTGTAAAGGTAGTGGGGTATTTTCTTATCTCATTCAGTGGGTTCTAAATAGATCTTGACCATTTTTTGTGGAAAATGCCAATAAATTTTTAGAAGTGCCTACCCAGGCGCGGTCCGGGTCCTGGGGGGACATGACCTCCCCCCCAAAATCGTACACGTCAAATTGAAAAGTCTTCTAAAAATTTACAAAATATAAAAAAAAAAAACAATTTTCTACTCCTAGCCTTGAAGCCAGTAAAAATAGAAGTCTTCCATTTGTTTTATAATATGCAATAAAATTGTGTATTGTGCAATAAAATCTGATTTACCCGACATATTAGTCTATTATTAGTGAGCCCCTCCAAAATTACAGGCTGCCACCGCGCCTGTACCTACCTAAATTAAATGCTATACATACAAGTACCCTAAGTACCTTGTACATAATAATGATCCTAGTTTTTATTTATGTCTTTATCAGCATATAATTTACACCTACTAACCTGTTTAAAACTATAGGTATTGTGGTTTCAGCAGTTATCACGCAGTCAGTCACGTTTAGCCTCTTTCGCAAGATTTGTCTCAGGCTCTCAGCACGGACTTCACCGTTACACGTCTCGCCACTTCACCCATCGCGTGTCAGCTTTTTACAATAGAGTAAACACTTGAAAGACGCTAAAAACAATACAAAAACAAACTAAAGCGTACCCTGGGAAAGTATGTTACGCATGCACGAAACCCGATCTCCCGGCCACACGTGCTTATGCCTACCTTCAGTATCCAGTATCTTTGGTGCATTAGGTACTAAGTAGTATTTATTCTATGGCGCAGGGCATGAATGGCGCGGGCGGAGGGCTTAGGGCCGCGGGGAGAGACGCGGGGGAGGACGCTAAGGCTTTTTTCAGGCAGTACAAATTGAACCGCGGTGGGGGATACATGTCCCGTCCGAACCATCCCAGTGTTGTGCGTGATCGTGACTGTGAAGTTCAAGGTTTCGAGGTAAGTCTGTTATGAAATTAATAATATAGGTTATCCGAAATTATAATGATTGGAAATTAATTATATTCAAATGTTATGACTAATTCATGAATTTAGCTGAATTGATTAATACAGTCTGGTCTTAATATAGACATCCTTATGCCGTTAACGATCTGTTTATGCCGGATTTAATATGTGTTTAAAATTAAAGCATTATAAAGTTGTCAAAAATACAGTTTCTAATTTAGATTTTTTTTATGTTTAGGCTAAAATGTCGGACCCAGCACCCTTGTCAAAGACAGCTAAATACAAGAAGATCACGAAACCCCTTCTTGAGAGGAAGCGGCGCGCGCGCATCAATCGCTGCTTGGATGAGCTCAAAGACCTCATGGTCGGAGCTTTGGAGGTAAGAAAAACCCTATTCTATCCTTTTTATTTTATTTTTATTATTTGATCGTCGGCGCTAGCTCGATATGGGATAAAAACTCATTAATTTGCGCCTTTTTGTTTTGCTATCAGCGATAATTACTGGCGCACTGCAAAACTTTACTTTTTGTTAGTCATCAAAACGCAATCCATCACCCATTCACATTTATTTTTATCTCAGACCGGTCGTCCTTCTGTTTATTACACGGACCTACACTTATCATCCTGTCGCCAAACAGGAATAAGAGTACTAGTTCCATTAAAGAAGGAGCCTATACTTGTTCTGTCTTACAGTTATATTAATGTGACGTTGTGCCCTCTCGTAGCGTGAGAAACGGCGCTCGCACCTGCTTTGTATTTCAACTTTATTATTTTTGTCCTCAGATCGATGACGACAACCTGAGCAAGTTAGAGAAGGCCGATATCCTTGAGCTAACCGTAAACCATCTCACCAAGCTGCACAGTCCCAAAGACCCGGTTTTAGAGGCTAAGAAGTTTCAAGCCGGCTTCGGACAGTGCGCGGCGGAAGCGTGCCGGTTTATAATGTCGGTCCCGGACTTGGATGCAAATGTCAGCCAGAATCTGATCGGCCATCTATCGAGGCTGATTACGACAGAGCCGCTCAGTATTCAAGTTCCCGAAAGGCCTTCATTTTCGCCGCCGACCTCACCGTCCTCTATCGTATCGGACAGACACCACTACTACAGCGACCATGACCGGTCATCATCGGACGCCGAGGACTCCATGTATTCCGGCGATGGCTCCAAGTGGGTGCCTAACAGAAAAAGCCCGATCCAAAGGGGCGCGCCTCCCACGTCGGGCTTGCTCACAACGGTAGACAAGCTCGGGCCGCACCACGCAGCGCCCGAACAAATAAACGGGCATGTCAACGTACAAAGGAACACGTATTTCAACCGAGTGCCTGCCGAGACCAAGGACATTATCCTGCAAAAAATCAGACAGCACATAATGGATAAGCGAGGCAACGAGAACTGCGTCGACAATGGGAACGTGGAGCCCGAGCCTAAATATTTATTCAGAGAGGAGGCGTACAAAGCCGACTCTTACCACTACGCCAGCATTCCCAGCAATGACACTTTGGATCTCAGAAAGGTTAGATCGCCAACGAAGCCGACGGTCGAGGCAAAAAAGCCGGCCGCATACCACGTTGCCAATCAATTAGAGCAGACTCCCACAGTCGAGAGCAAAGTCGAGGCGCGGCCTGCTCTTCCGGAACAATGCGAATCGCCAATGGATTACAGCAACTTGCCGCCTAAAAAGAAGAGGAAATTGATCGAGTACCAGGAGTTTAAGAAGCAAGAAGCGGCTAGACTCGAGATGGAGGCTTTTTATGCTGGTAAAAAGGAACGGCATTACGAAGGACCACCGGCCGACGAGGGGGACAAATGGCGTCCCTGGTGAACCCGCATTGTTTCGACTGCATAATGTGATATGAATAGTCTCTTCCACGACAAAGCTTTAATTCGTTTTAAATTATCTTTGATATTATATTACTTTCTAGTTTAGTTTATAGATATTGTGCCTTTTTATTGTTAGAAAAGATAAAAATGTTAGCGTTTTGTATATTGTATGTGCCATTGTTTGATCTCGATGTCTTCCTACAAAACGTCGAATTGTAGTCTTCCTAAAATACCTAACAACTATTTGAGTAGGTACTTATTGTAACTTAGTAGTTATATTAATAAAAGTATGAGAAAATTAAATGTTTTTCTTTCTTATTTTTGTGTTTTTAATCGAGAAAAGGCACATCTAAGGCGCGGCGCTCACAGGAACGAGAGTCGAGGCAAAGGCGCTAAAATTTCTAACAAATCCCATAGATTCAAACTTCTCGTAATATGTGCCCGTTGTTGCCTCGAGTCTTGTTTCAGTGAGCGACGCGCCTAACAATACCTACACACCTGTCTACGGGGCGGCTTCGCCCGCCTAACTTGGTGACGATGTGACGAATATCATCAGCATTAGAAATCAAAATATTGGAGTTTCCATCGGTATATTAGATATCAGTAGGTACTCAATCCTTTAATTTTCTTTTGTTTTCTTATCAACTACCAAAACGAGTGTACCTACCTAGTAGCATTGTTGCTCATCTAAGTAGTATCTAGCTGTTGGAACTCTTTAGTGTATTAGGATTTAGAGGTCAGCTATGAAAAACTCTCTAGGTAATTTTTGTAAACCTTATTATATTTAAACTATATTGGATGGCACAAAAGGTCTATGCCCAGCACTAATTAGGCAAATACAGGCCATGGGCCATGATATTGATAATGAAACTTTATTAGCTTTACGGCTCTAAAATTATAGCTCGTGATTACGGTCTTATAATAAATTACTGACTAAATAGGTTTCATTTAGAATAATGTACAACATAATCGACACCATCCTATCACCATATTTTTAAAACTCAAAACAGCAAATCAACTTCGTATTTAAAACATGCTTTTCAGTACACGTAGCGGTATCTATTTTATTTTGCTTAAACCATTTACTTCTTTAGCTAACGGCCTCTATGGTTTTTATGATAGGATTTCCTTAACAGGTGGGTGTTCCAATAGTTTCTTTAATGACAACACAGATGGCAGGGCTGAGCGTTAAATTCCAGAAAACTGCCATCTATGTTACATCTTTGTAAGCTGTGTGTATTGTGTATTATGGGTAGTTAATAAAAATAAAACCAGATGGCAGGCTAATTTTAGATTTAGCTATTCAACGCTAGATGGCGCTGATGGTTTCCTTAAAGCCGTGTATTTTCTCGTTTTCAAAGTTTTAGATTGTCGTGTTGTGTATTAATTTATAATGTATTGCTCACCCACAGATATAACATGTCAGACTTATTCTGAAAATTTTAGCTTTCTAGCATCATCCGGACCCACACTATGACGACGCACAACGGTTCGAAAATACTACAAAACGCATCCAGAAATTAGAGGTAGAGTCCCATTTCTTTTAGCTTGTCTTGGCGGAGGCCCCATGCCCCCAGATTTAGATCTACTATACCCTTTTAAACTATAAATAGTAATGATATAAAATAAAAATATAACAATAGTCTGCGCAGTCGTGAGGTTTTAAGTAGGTACTTCAAACTTTGTGTGGATATTCGATAATAGATGGCACTACTCTCGCAATGTTTACATCAGCCACATACACACACGCGCAATAACCAATGATCGCACGTAGTAGGGGAAGAATGGTAAGCGCGCAGCAAATCAAATTCATTCATTCATTGTCACGCCGGCCGGCAGGCCTGTCGGATTGTGTAAACCGAAATGGAATAAATACGCGCGCAAATAACGAACTCTTTCGACGTTTAAAAATAAAAACGAATTTGACAGTTTATTGACTTGAATCTTGAAAGAAAAAAAAAGGAAATTGAAGTGAAGTTGAAAAATCTTCGGTTTTGAGTGGATTTGATGTGATGATTGTGTAAAGTGTGTTGATGCAATGTTTTGGTGAGGCGATGCTTGTGGGTGAACAGTCGCCGGCCCCGAGAGTGGTGGCCGGATTGAGGAAACTCCGCCCGGAACTGACCCCTGGACCAGTGCCTTTGCCCGTGGACCCCGATTTTAGAATATCAGGTTGGTTGCGGCGACGTAAAGCTCCTAATATTAGCCTTAGGTAGTTAGGTAGGTAACTATAGGATTTAATTACTAAAGTACCGTACCTTCCTTCTTTATTTCTTGAAAGCCAAACAACTAGCCGAATCAGAAGCTTTCAAAGACAGACACATGAGACAGCTGGTGACAAGGTGTAGATTTAAATTGATAAACATCAAGCCAGTCACAGCAGAGAAGCTTGTTCAAACCCAATCAGCTGTTGAAACAGCTGTTCTGATAATCTTCTAACTAATTTCATTGATGAAATGGAGCTAACATTCAATTAGATGGATAGGTAGCAACCTATAGATCGTGATTAGGTACAATGTGACTTCCAATAAATACTAATATACTTAAATAATAGTAAAGTAATAAAAAAAAACAATATTCCATTTTCCAGTGAGGAATCCTACTTCCTACTATATTATAAATGTGAAAGTTTGTGAGGATGTTTGTATGTTTGTACCTCAATCACACCCAAACGGGTGAACGGATTTGAATGAAACTTGGAATATACAAATATATACATAAGTACATAGATTAAAACATAGGCTTTTGTATCCAGGTAACATGTGAGCGAAGCCACAGGTGGCAGCTAGTTTTCTATAAACCACCTGACAACCAGGTGCTAGGTAAGAAGGTACAGAGGTTACTTAAGTAGGAATCCATCACACACACCATCACTTAGGTATAGTAATTTATTTACAATACCTAATAGGTACCTACCTACATACCTACCTATAGGTAATAGGTACTTCAGTCAAACTGGAAATACAAAAATATATGTGATAGTTTGTTTACTTAAATGTATCTCCAGTTTGGCTGAAGTATAGGTTTTATCTAACCAATAGGTAGGTGTGTCAATAGGTAGGTACTTACCACAAGTGGGAAACCCCCAACCATGACTTAGGTAGTTAGGTATTTTAATATTCACCCCCCCCCCCTGTCTCATTAATAAAATAGTTTACTGCTAGTTTTAAATACTAATGGGGTGACCATGGGTTGTCACTGTACATGGACTTCCTTTAGATCAAATCCTGTGGATTTTGATGGAAAACTGAACAAAGTTTTTTTGATAGTTTCATTTTTGAACCTATGTTTGTCTCTGGAATTATACACTCTAGAATTCTTTATCCTAATCATGTCCCTGCTGCCCTTATCCCATTATATTTGGAGTTGATACAACATGGTATGCCCTAGAACTGATCAATAATTTTCTGAATAAAATCGTATTTTATTAAACTCTTGTACCCCACACTCTAGAATAAACTAGGGGTAAACAAGTTCTTTAGTGCAGACCACTACACTGCAAACGTAATGTAGTACGACCTCTGGTTAGATGGTGTGACGATTTGCGAAAGACTGGATGCGTCAAGCCGAATATAGGGCGCGATGGTGCTCATTAGGGGAGGCCTAAGTACAGCAGTGGACTGTTATAGCCTGATGATGTTGATGATGACCCAGAGTAGTATCATTACCTACTTGGATCTATCTGCATTATGCCTGCTAGGGAAAAGTTTCGAAAGCCCAGCTAATCTGTCACCTAAATCAGCGTGAAAGCACGTGAATACGGCATCCTGTCGCGACATTACACGCTTCTATGATAGCGATCCAACTTCTGACCGGATGATCTCAACATTGTAGTACAGAACTAGGTACCTGGTTTATCAGTTCATTCATAACGCCTAGATTATGAATGGAAATGCATTCATGCTCACGTTTTCATGCGTAGGTAGGTTAAAAGATACTGCAATAATAAATATTAAACCTAACTAGCCTCCGCCCGTGGCTTTGCTCGGTGGTATACACATAAAAAAGTTGCCTATATATTATTTTAGCACATGTCATAATGTATATTCCAAGTTTCATTCAAACCCGTCCACCCGTTATGGCGTAATTGAGGCACAAACGTACAAAAACCTCACAAACTTTCACATTTATAATATTAGTAGGATAGTAGGATAATGTTGTGTAGGAAGTGCATACTTAATCATCAATTATCATAAAATTGAGTGCTGCATTACGCTTTTGATGCTACGAGTGTATACGTTTTGGTCCCAGCTGTCTTCATGGATCTTGCCACTTTGTTGATGGCTCCTCAGCTTAATGAGCCACTTCCTTAGCTTGGGGAGTAGTTGGCGACGGTATAAAGTGCTTTTATGTAATTTCTGAAGCAAAAAAGCATTTTAACCAAGTCAAATCTAGTTGAAGGAAAAAATGTCTTTAATTATTGAATTTTAAACGGCCGGCCAGCATGATCGTACTTAGTTATTAAATGTTGGGCTAAAAACTGGTCTCGCAATAAATAATTGCATTCGGCTATCACTTCTTTACATAATACAAACTCGTAGGTGACACTGCTTTCATATATTATCAATCACAGGCTTATGCTGATTTACATGATGCAAGTTGTCAGTCAAAGACCGATTTGCCTTCAAACGCTGAAGATAGCCTATCTGACAGTAGTTATCAGGCATGTCTTAGATAATGTCTTACTTGACATGTTTTCAGATTGTGATGTTAGTTATTTTAAGTTGAAGAAAATGTACCTACTACCTTACTTTTAGAATGCACGCTAGTCTACGTAGTTACCGTTAACCAAAAATCTAATCCCAGACATAAATTACTTCTTAGAACCTGTATTTATGTAAGTATCTACGACCATTGTTATAGTTGTAGGGAATGAGAAGATAGCATGTTCATCCCCTGCTATATTTCTTCTATATTGCGGAGTGCCTGTAAATGGTACGTCATATTCCAAATGCTGAATTTATATCTCCACTTTAAATGCATGTTTACACCTAGCGAGCGGGGAGGTCTAACAGGCGACGTGACACACAAAGCTTACGCGTCAGCCTGATTATGTGTGTGTTGTGTACTAACCTAACCGCCACATAGTTTTGATTGTTCCTTGTATCTGACAGGAGCTTGTTCTTCCCCAGGTGTTCTACGACAGTATTACAATGACGACGTTGACTCCTGGGCGTGGGTGCGGTGCGCAGTCCGAAGCGGCTGCCTGCTCGCCTGGCGCGAGGGAACCCTGCCTCGGCGGCCGGCTGCCAGGCTGCCGCTGCGAGACCTCCATCTGCGAACAGCACCATTCCTCCCCAACGCGTTTCAGCTATCGAGGCTCCGTGACGACGCTGCCGTTGCCACATTTCAGGTAAGATGACATTCAATCTGTATCAACTGATATCCATTCAGTCTGCTCCGAAATGTTAGCTTACATGATAAACAGACTCGATTTTGAAAAAAAAAGATACACTATCCTTTACTTCTCTTACTGTTGCTATGTTTAGTTTTTTCATGATAGGTAATACCTGCTTTCTTCAGTTTACTGTTGTTACAAATAAACAAATTATATCCGGGAAATGGTCAGTTATGGGCGAAGAACTGTTGTCGCTCACAAAAGCAGTACCGTATCGATTTAACTGTTGAGCTGAGCCACCACGACACGCACAATTTCCGTACCGCGTTAAACTAGGCTAATGATAGATTTTTTAAACGTATGAAACTAAACCATAGTTGTTTTACACGAACACAATTAGCTTCAGCGATATAACTTCAATTAATTGGAATCAAGGTAAGCGTAAAACAGTAACAAATTAGAGAAAACGGGAATTCTACCATTACTTGCATGCCGCGATTTAATTTTAAACTGAAACAGTTTAAAGTAACCTCAATTTGTGGCACTCGTTTTAACCGTAGACAGCAATTTTCTAATTGTTGCAAATGGCCAGTTTCCGATAACTAAAACCGATAAATCAATGAGGATCGCGTGTTTCACAGATTAACTCGATCATCTGTACAAAGTGGACAGTGTTTTGTGAAGTCACGTAGGCTGCCAGTGCATTGTCTGCCGATGACAATGCTTTCATAAATAATTATCAACTGTAACCGTAGATAATTGTTGTCTGAGGATACACGATTCGTTGGACGTTAGGCTAATGAATTATATTCTATTCAAACAATGATGTGCATCTTGAATTTTAACGAGAATAGTGCATTGGCTCTTTATGGACACAGTCAATTAAATCAAGACAGTGTAAAATTAGAAGTTAAAACTGCCATTGCAAAGTAACGTTTGGTTTATTCTAGGCGCTTTTTAATGTCTTTAAAGGCATCAGCTGTTCTTTTGTCGGACATGTGTATTGAATTAACCACAAAGCGTCATAGATACATCTACGGCAGGTAAGGCAAGGTTTTAGTAAACGTCTTGCAAGACCTCTACGTCCCCTTCAAGAATCACCTTTCTCACGACTCGCTCGCTTTAATGTACCTCAATAAAGCGAAACACCCGTAAATCAAAGACCTTTGTACTTACGACCTTTTGATTGTGCTATTTACATAAGAAGGGCTAGAAACTTGAAGGTGTTGACACGTAAAGAAACACGTTTGACGAAAGAATTCTTCATAATATCCCCTCAAAAAACTTACCTATTAATGTAATATGACCGTGACTAGTTCTGTCCTTTACCATCAGCTGTTCATAGTCACCCTACAATTTGCATACAACGTATTTTTGACATTCGTTAAAATATTCAAATGAAACATTTAAATGCTGGATCTTTTAAATTCTATACCTACGGGTATGTATGTTTTTCTGAATTAAGTCATAATCATAAATCTTATTTTTCCGTTGATCTATTCTGTAGACCTAATTTGGGGTTATATAAATCAGACCTAATTTCGTATTGTTGCAGACTTGCAATGAGGTGGAGTACGCCAAGTGGGTGCGCGCGCTATGCGTCGAGATCCTGGGGCAGACGCCGCTGCCACAGGTGAGGTTCCTGGATGTGCTCTGCGCCGCGGATACCAATAGCAAAGAACCAAAGAAAGAGGTGGTCCACGAGACACTCACATGCCCTCCACGGGCGCCCCCGCGAGCTCGACGAAGGCTCCTCACAGCCGAAACGCAACTAAGACGCGACCATTCCCCAGCCGCGACGGACGAGGGCATCGTCGTAGAAGACGACGACTACGACTCATCGTCCGATCGCAGCCTCGACCTGACCCTGTCCATCGACACTCTGAAGACCGCGGGTATAGTCAATGCGCCAGTGCGAAAAGCTGAGGTCATCAAGTGCGATAGCTGCAGCAAACTGAACGCCCAGCATCACACGCTACCGCGCGCCGCGAGAGCCGAATCGGAACAAGGTCGTCGGTACATAAAAAGATGGGAAGGTACGGCTGGTGGTCCGGAACGAAGTCGCTATTCAATGGAGGCGGCCCGAAGAAAGGCCACCTCGTTAGAGAACAGGGCGAGGTCGTGTTCACCGAATGCTCACGAAGCAGTGGCTAAGTACGTTCCCGTGAAAGAACGGCGCGCGCTGTTTGAGTCGCTGTCCCAATCCGGGAGTAACTTGGCTAGAAGCAGCGAACAATTATCACGGCCGGCGCCGATCCCTGCTGTGACGACTCCTAGACGCGCGGCTTCCTTGCATAATCTTCAAGCCCCTCCGACGAGGTCCGTTAGTGACTTGAGACAGTTCTTTGAAGCTGTAGCCAAAGGCGCGGGCGCCTGTTCTGTTGGCATACAGAGGCATAGCGCTCCTCTCAACACTCAACCGCGTGCATTCGCTTCGCTAACTTGCGCTTGACTTTAATTCGTAGTTTGTTACTTGTAAATACTGTAGATAAACCTGCGTTGACCGCTATCTCACTAAGTCGTTCGTTTTAAGACTGTTAAAAGTATTGTTATAGATACCTAATATAAAATAAAATGAGATGTATTATTTGCTATGTACTTATTATTATTTTATCCCATTCAGACGTTGAGCAATTGAATCTAATCTTTTTTGGCCTTGATCTATCAGACGTATTGTTCCAAACTTTTAATTTGTTACAGACAATTTGATATGTAAAATTGGCAGGCATTGTAATAACGAATAATAACATCGCTCGATATCAAGTGAAATGCCAGTTAGTGCAGCAAAGGTGAGTTAGTGCGTCCTTCGTATGATATTTAATGTCGTAACGTCGTAAGTCACTAATGTTCTGTTACAAAACTATGCCATTGTTGTCTTGTATTTCACAGAATCTGCGTGATTGTGTGAGCTTGTAAACTTATGCAAACTGCGCTAAATTAAATCTTATTTTTATAAAAGTACTTATTGTTTTGACACTGCTGTACCAAATAATGAGTCACACTGTCAACATCAAAATATCCTACAGTATTTGAAACCATGGCCACACTCGAAGTACTAAGCGTTCTATTACGCTTTCGTCAGAAAACTTTACTTATCGAGAAAAATGCGACAACATTTAACATTGACAATGAACTAATGAATACGAAAGTAAGATATGGTTGTAACTTCATTATGAATGAGATAAACTAAAATATCAACGTAATGAATCATTTCCAAATATGAGTAAGATAAGAGTCATTAGAAGCACACAATCTTAGAATGTGTACTTATTATTAAGTGTTGTACCTTTACAGGATCAGGATCGTAGTAAATTGGCCTCCCTAGAACTTGGGGTGCTTAACAGGGCTAGACAGTATTTCGTGCCGGCTTACCGCCTATAAGGCGCAAGTACGACCGCACATGTATTCCATGTATGGAATACTGTTCCCATCTGGGCCGGGGCACCCCAGTACCGCTTCTCCCTTTAGACCGCATACAACGAAAAGCCGCTCGAATTTTCAACGACAAAGTCCTTTCCGAAGGGCTTGATCCTTTGGCTCTGCGAAAAGATGTTGCATTCCTATGCATCATGTACCGCATTTGGAATGGGGAGTGTTCTGAGGAAATTCGGATTAATTCCAGCTGCTGATTTCCGCCATCGTACACAGCGACAGCGGTACAAGTACCGCCCACATCATATGAATGGTTGGCAGTCCACAACTGTGGTTCACACGACAATTTATGCCTCGCAAAACTGCCGTGTGGAATTAGTTATCGCCAGCGGTATTTCCGGACCAATACGATTTAGGGACCTTCAAGAAACGAGCCTACTCCTACCTCAAAGGCCGGTAACGAATTTCCAGCTCCTCTGATGTTGCATGTGTCCGTGGGCGGCGGTAATCACTTACCATCAGGTGAGCCGTTCACAAATCTATGCTGCATGCGGTTAAGATGATTCCACCATAACCATGTATTCTGAGGTGGAATCAATAGATTGACTCCTTTACTTAAAAACTTTACTAAACCAAAACACTAAGATTCACCCTGTCACTACTTATATGTCACTATCTAGCAAATTACGACAACGTTACTTAATTTAATAGATTTTGAGAAGCATTACTTACTACTAAGTGATTGCAAGTTTTAGTAAGTTAATATTTCTAGTCTATTTTACTAGGTACTGTAAAATGTGTTTTTTGCCTTCCTTTGAAATATCTATCAGGAAATTCATTTTCTACTATACTTAGTATGTAAAGCCCAATATTACCTTTAATAAAATAAATATTTTAAGAGTTCTTTGTTGAAAATCATCATCGCTCACGCTACCGCCCATAATTATTCCAGTGAATAGGTGATTTCAAACAATCTATTCAGGACTATCTACTCTCTCTTTTTAACATTACTATTACAACCCTATAATTATGGGGTGTTGCATCTCTTTCTTGCATTAGGTATACCATGGATGCGTAGCGTCGAATTAGCAGTTGGTATGGGTTCCGTGACTACCAAAAATAGTAATTCAATCTGGACAAAAAATGTTCGGACAAAGGGATAGGAGAAATGAAAAATGTACAAAAGAACCGGGGATGATACAGGTAGCGAGATTATAAAGATTGGACACGATGACACGGAACATCCTAACGGACTTTTAAGGGAATCTGTCTACGAGTATAAATGTGAGTTTTTGGATGATTTTGGTATCGATTCTGTTGGGCATTTTCGTAAACTTAATTTAATTTGACAGTCTATAATTTAAGAGCTATCAAATTAAGTTTGGGAAAATAAAATACACATCAGAATCGACGTGTTCGTTACTTCTCTGCCAGACTGGGAGTAAAGAAAGAACATAGAATGCATAGCTGCTTCTCTCCCTTAGCATGTGGTAACAGTCGTCTAAGGGATAGTACCTGAGTACCCTCTGCAACTTGATGGACTATCCATATGGACCATTGGCTGATCCCTGTCACAATGGTTCGCCATAATCCGTTCTGGTACTTTGTATCAGGAGTGTATAGTCCTCCCTACCAAGTAGAAAGGTGGACTATTGTTTAATATAGATCTGTGTAGTTATGTTCGCCTGAAAACAGTAGGTAAAATAAAAATAAGGACGCCAGCCGACCATTATCCGCCCCCTGAATCCGTTCACTGATAAAAATTGTTTATCGACCCCGCTCAGCCAATGCTTGTGGTTAGTTCCAAAAGCCTTGCTTATTGATGTTATGCCAAACATACATACATACCTATATTTTAACACGCTCGTATTCCTAATGGGGTGGGCAGAACCACAAGTAATCATAAGAAAACTCAGCCACTCCTGATTCATAGTCCCTAGATAGACTAACAATTTTATTGTTTATCACATTAAAAGCCTGTAGTTAATTCCAGTCTTGCATTTTGATGTCATGTCAATGTTGCAAATACGGTCCCTGTCTACTTCGTCAATACATACTAAACCTCCAATAAACGAACGAAAGCAAGTCAAGCTGAACAATCAGAACTCGGTCAGTGAATGCATTGACCTTGAACGTGACTGCCGCTTTTCGGATTATCACTAGCTGTCCAATTTTGCTCTACAAAAATAGTTTTATTTTATTTTTTATAGCCTAAAACTATTAGAGCGAGCGGGATGGCTAATCTTGGTAAAGCAGGTGCAAGGCTGAAGAATAAGGTTAACGTCGTGATCGACAGAGACAATTTGCCAGAACATTTGCCTGTGCAGTATAATAATGATATTTTTATTGAAATAAGGCTCAAAGTTACTTGGCAAAGCTAAATGTCAGCTGGCTAGACCGTGAACTCCGTAAAGGGTGTATGAGTAACAGCATAAGGGCAATTAAATATAACTTCTTCCAAAAAAGATTAATTTCAAACCATCGAAGGTGTCTAAGAGAGAACGGTTTAGTTAGAACCTTATCCACTTAAAGTGTCTACCGGTTTTTGACCAGTCGAGTGTATCAGAGATACTTCACATGAAACCGGTAGGCTAGATCAAAAAGACCAGCTGTTCTATTATAAAGAAAATCTTCTAGTTATGAGGATTAACCAAAAACACGGCTACAACAATAAAATTGTAAAAGGTTATGCGAGCAATAAAAGAAGGGCTTCAAAACAGTATTATTGATCAGAATAAGTCACTTTTTTTGGGGCCAGCCTTACAATTAATCTTGTATGCTTCTCCATTGCGTGACCAGAATTTGGAATTCCATTGACAGACACATCAATTTGAGACGTTTGTATAATCTATGGGAATACGTTTCGTTTAAATATTAGCTGGTTTTAATACCTTCAAAGTAATAAATAAATAATAAATAATAACACCCAACAGTCACATACATAGTCTTGACCCCACACTAGGATTCCCTGTGTCGTGGGTATCAGAAACTACGAGTACCATGGTACCACAACACCCAGACCCGGAAGAAATATTTACAGATCATGCAAACATTTCTTCCGCAGCGGGAATCGAACCCGCGCCTCTTGCGTCTCTGCCGAGCAATCGCCCGCCACGCCACCGAGGCCGTCAAGTATTGGGCTTTATTGGGTTAAGCTTTCTCAAAAACAAACACTAAACTATCATGAAAACAGGTAAGTAGGTAACCAGAAAATCTATTAATTAGTTCTGTGCTACACTTTTAAAGGGATTAGATAGATTCCTTCTTAGCTAAAGAGGTCTTTGATCCTTTTGTACCTTTGTATCATTTACTAGTGGAACGCCCCGTGACTTTGTCCGCCGTATACCTATCATATGAGAAACAAACCCCGCAACTTTTCTTTTTAGGACCTATGGTTTGCTGGCTAGGCTGTGCGATTATTTGTCAGTCCCTCAGGCAGTAAACGAAGTTGATTTGCTGTTCGGAGGTTTATTTTTATTTGAAAGACCAAAAGCTTTTTGAAAAAAAAATAGTTAAATAACAAGAAACAGAGAAGCCAATTACTGTTCTTCACGGATAATGATGTATTCAAAATTGAAGAATCAGTGTGAAGAAAGAACCCTAGATTAACCTTTAAGTACCGACGTGTGGTCTGACAGACACTTCGACCGTTCGCGATTCCGAGTTACCTAGTTTAGCGTAGTTGTATTACCCCGTGCTTCTATCTACCCCTCCAACAGTCGCCCGGGAGCATTCATGGAGAGTGGCAGTGTTGGCACGCGCGTTATCGGCAAGTTATGGCTTTTATAAGATCGCGAGTGGACTGTGAGACCACTCGTCGGTACTTACGTAACTTTTTTTGATTCTCCTATTTTTCATTTTATATTTGTTTTATCAATTATTTACAGTCTAATGTCACTATGAACCAACCAGAGTCTTCAGGCACAAAACAGGCAAGGCCAAATGATAATGATAGTGGTCCTATCACAAGACAATACTCAACACGACCCCATAATAGCTAGCACGAAGAAATTGTGGCCCGATGATTAGAAGAGGGCCGCGAATCCGATTCTGAGGTTATTAACCCAAATTTCAGTGTAGTGGACAGTGATCATAACACAGAATCCGCATACAAATGTGACACTTGTACGAAACATGGGTGCCTTCAATGCAGCAAGCCTGTTTGCAAAGGCTGTATGTAACTGCCTTAGATACCTATTTAGATGGCTTGTGATTTTGTTGATAACGGCTGTTAATGCCTGTTTTTGTGATTACTATTGTTTAAAACGGTTTTTATCTGTAATAAAAACGATATTTTGTAAAAGTTATCCTGAGTTTAATTATAATTTATGTAATTTAAGTAAAACGCTATATTTTTGAATGAAAAATCTTTCGTCTGTGATTGTTATGCTCATAATTAATAATAAATGTTTAAACATTTCTAATTTGATTTAATTTAATAAACAAAAGATGTGTAGACATCTCGCAGGAACAAAATTTATGGAGATATGCATGAAAATCACTGTCATATTTAATATTAAGCTAGGGTGGACTGTCAGACCTCACGTCGGTACTTATGTAACTCAAATAGCACGTCGGTACTTGAAGGTTAAGGCATTCTATCATTTAAGCGGCATCAGCATAGCCAGTTCTAATTATTCCGCTCTAGCGGGTACCGTTGCAGTGGCAAAAAGTTGCCTCTTGGCCCCGGTGACAGGCACGAAGTGGTTTGCGGTATCCAAGACTTGTTAGCTTCATCAGCTCGCTTGATTGATATGACCATTTGTAGATAAATCACAAAATGGGCGTATTTCTCGCTCTTAAACTTCAAAAGTAGCTTCACAACCTAGTTTGCCATATTTACCGAATACACACGCATATTTATTCTCGCTGTTAAACTTCAAAAGTAGCTTGGCAACCCACTTTGCCATACCTACCGAATAACAATGTCCGATAATGACAAGGTACGCACACCAGCTAGTATTGAAAGTATGTAGTGCCTCAGGAAGCTTTTGACGCGCTCGACACTCAGAATATGAGTTTTAAGTGTGAAGCTGTTATTTTACTCAGTGCTATAAGTATTTAGTTACTGGTAAAGCTACTTCAGATAGTGATCGGCGCAAAATATTTCCATTAAAAACCTGTTTGCACGATTGTTTGGCACGTGAGACTTACAACTGATGGTTAAATAATTGCAGGTACCTGCTTACGATAAACAACGCTATTATGTCGATACTTATGCAATGATCTGATGTTTTGTTACTTACTAAGTAAAAAATGAACTTATCCACCTTTGGCCTGTCTTGCTTTTACAATGACGTCTTCAGGTAATTATCAGGACGTAGTCTTTGAATTATTTAAAAGCGGCTGGGCACGTTTACAGATTATAAGTATTAGAATTAGTCTGAGCCTTTGAGGCGTACTTTAAATCTTTATACCACACTGGTTCGAAGGAACTAGTGACGCGATTATTAAATCAACACTAGAAGTTTTTCATGTTACGATTTTCATCAATGTCTTGTTCATTTTAGATAGGTAGATAGAGACGAAAATTCTGCATTCTTGTCGACATGATTTCCTGAATCACGTTTGATGTTTATCTCGCAATCCACTTCCACATTTTACTATCCTTATTAAGGTACCCAGTTAGTAAATTATATCGGACCGCTATTGGGTAAGTTCCTAGGGTATGTATGTACCTAACTACCGTTTTTCCTTATAAAGACATGGTGACTTGCGACAAAATTATATTGCTCCATTCAGTTACTGCATATTGGTTAATCAAGTTAAGATTGGAGTAGTTTAGACATCTAGACCAAAAAGGGGTGGACAGGTCACTAAGTCAATATTAGTTGTTATTGTGTAGTTTGTTAACAGCATTTGTCCAGCAATTTATACACAGGCAATTATCTTGTTGGTATCTAATCCTAATCTAATGTGACTCATTCTAAGATTGTTGGTTCTTTGTTGCCTTTGCAAAGTTCCCGCAATTAGAACTACTCATGTACCTATCTATAATTAAGTACCTATGTGTGTATACCTTTACAAAACATGGTAGTTATACTACACAGCAGGAAACTAAATACTCTTATTGTGATCATTGTTATTGTAAACGAGATCAAAATGATTAGGCAATTTTTTTTCTGTGTGGAAAACGTTCGCTTGAGTCACGGTCCTCGATTTTTTTTAGTATGTATACTTATGTAGAAATCTTTCTTAAGATCAATACCTAATGAAGAGTATGTGACAAATATGTCTAAATCTAACTACAGTGGCTAGACATTTTTCACAGTAAACTGTATCCCAGAATGGTTCTGACATACTTTTGAGTCAGCTTTCCCGATAGGGATTTTCGAGTCACTGAGTCAAGTCAAATTAATCTCTCGGACGCATTTCGTGGGCGCCACTGATTACTCATTTATTATTTTGCGTCGTTTTGTTTAAATAAGTGACTCGTGTTTGGTCTCGATAGTACCTACCCAGGTACCTAGGTACTTATGTAGTTAGTCAATACACTTGATTAGATCTTAGCTGATCTACTGATGTCTATATTTGTTCATAAATTCTTCTAGAAACATTTTGCATTCTTAAAAAGTTACCCTTCTGTTCTGTATCTATTTACTAAGCTAGATTTCTTTCTAGACTGTCAGTTCCGCTTCCATTCCTTCCTTTACGTCCCGTTTCCTTTATTTTATTGCCCATTTTAGGTGTTGCAAGTTTCGTAGACTTTAATAAGTAGCATTTTCTTTAGTCATTTCGTTGTTCATAAGAATCTGATAACGTGTGTAACATAAAACAAGCTTTTATGTAAAATACGAAAGACAAACCAGTTTCACGGTATTTTTTACTCTTAAATTTAATTAATAGGTGTCTACAAGTTCGTCGTAGGAATGTACTTGTAGAAAAAACCTCACAAAAGTAATGTCGAAAGCAAGGCTAAAGATTGTGCGGAAGCAAGTGCTCGATTAATCGGTTGACTGTCACAATTTACCCCGTAAAACGTCAGTTGTATTGAACGTGTACGTAATCATGACCAGGGTTTATGTCAAATCATTAAAACTCTGTTCTGTTTTGGCGTTTTCTCAAGCATGATAGTCATTTCAAAACAAAGCTATGCAGATGTCAACATAACGGATCAAGATGCCAGCGACTGCCGTTAAATGTGACGTTAATTGATCTAACTAAAGATGACTTTGACATTGTCAACTGTCACTAACTGTCACAAATGATTTAAATAATTGGTACTATAGGTAAATAACTTGTAATCGTAGGTAGACCAATAATACATACATTATTTCTTACCCAGTTTTAAATGAGAGTTACCTAAGTAAGTTTTAAAACTAGATTCCTTTGATGTTATGTCGGTACATAAGCGTTGCAAGTTCATAACTTGTTGATGTTGAACATCATAGTTGTACATGTATAGGTTTAAAGTTGACTTTAGGCATAAATACCTTTCCTTACCTAAAATACTGTCAAATATACTTTCTTACCTAGTTTTTGGTTTCGATAAAACATAAATTATTACCTTCGAATTAACCTTCAAAACTGCATCATAAAGACACATGTTACGTTCACATTTCCCAAAAGTCCACACTTGTCAGAGAAAGCTGTCAAAAAACATGTACAAACATTGCATGCCGTTGACGGTTACTGACCTCACTTAGTAGGTAGGTACTGTCATCATAGAAACGACGTGAAACATAATGAGTGACCTAACTTTACTTACTTCTAAAAAATAACTTTAATGCACGAAAGGTGCCTTTGAGGCCCACTTTAAACAGGATAAGTGTATATTACGTTTTGATTTAGGTATCACTATTTATTGTAGTCTGGTACGCATGTTCGAGTTTATGATATAACTTTGTAACAGGGTAACGAAGAGAAACAGCTATTTCATGCGTATCGGTGACTAATGAACTGTCAATTTGGTAATTAGGTTATTAATTGGGCGATTACGGCGATCAAATCGATACACTTCATTTATGATTCCACTATATTTACCTATCAACTAACCTAATAACAACCTGTCTTATGTTAACCCATCGTCACTTATTTGGATACTACTAGTAGTAGGTACCTACCTAGTTCCTGCTATTACTCTGATTACCTAACTAATAATAACGTAGGTAGGTATAGTCTAAGTTTTAGAGTTTAGACCATCTATCCAGAGTTTTAATCAAATAAGCTTCCAGAACTGACGGTTTAAACAGTAGTTAAGTTGAGAGTGATCTTAAGTTACTTAGTGCATTTTGAAAATGAAACTTTGAAAAAATAATATCACTAAGGTTCGAAAGATCACGTATTGGAGGCTAAATTAAATTTTTCCCTACATTCCAATAATGTTTCCTGTTTTGTTTCTTTAACACAGTGGAAAATTAACTGTTATTACGCAAAAAGTATAATAACAGAACAATAACGAAGGCTGTTTAATTGTATTGCCGCAATTAGCAATTGACGCGAAAGTGCTTTTTCAAGCTGCGACAATGCGCCGCAGACAATCGTGAATCGTGTCGGGTACCTGCCGCCAGAGCTTAGAATATTTAGAGTTGGCAGGGTACGTACAAAGTACGTATAAAGTCGCGTTTCCTGAAAAACGCTGGCAAAGTCAAATGTAAAAGTGAAAAATAGAAAGAAAAGCAAGCCTTTGGATGAAGATGATTTTTTAATGTGTTAGACTTGTGTAAGATTGAATGAATTAAATCAAGTAATTACAGGAGGACATTTATACTACTTTCATAAATATGAAATTGGTGTCGACTGTACCTAAATTTGTTTTATAACTTATTATTATTATACATTAATTTGTTCGGTAAGAAGGCTTAGTAAAAACGTTCAACTAAAATTCTTGTAAGTTTAAATTACTTTTGGTGTACAATGGCTACTTAAAATTACAACAAACGCTAGATTATCTGGAACTGTTTATTACGTTGAGATAACGCAGCCGGCCACAAATTCTATAATTTGCGCCAATTGTAACTTGCTTCATTTTATATTTTACGATGTTAATCAAGGATTATGACTCTTGAAACTATAAACTTTGACGTAAGTTATGACTTATGACATACATAATAGGTATATAAATAATACGCGGGCTACCTTGATTTATAGATAAACTTGTTTCTCGTAGGTTATTCTTCAATTATTATTATGAATATTATTCTTCAAATGTCTGAGAGGCTCATTTTATATACGTACTTAGCAATGCAGTTAAAAACAAATGTTATTTTCCAATCGCATTTTCTACCCACCTGTAAGGCCCAGTCTCGTTCACTTTATACACAATACACAAAACATTATCCTTCTTCTTCGCAGTAGGGTAGAAAATAAGTTGAAAATGCATTTTTATTGCCACGTCGAAAATTCGTAGCTCTATGGCAGTCTGGAGCAATGCAGAAAGTGAGAGTGACGGGATGCGCCTGCACTCATGTCTCATGAATGGCGTCGATAATTACCTAACGACCTTTGAGTGCTCACTTTCAATACGAGAACAGCTATCGTTTCTAAAACACGGCCACTGTTTTATAGCGGAGCGATATATCTGCTGAAAGTTCGGTTAAATAGCAAAGTTTTTAAATAATTTATGTTATTATGAATGAACTGGTCGACTAAGGGATAGTATCCTCTAACATGATGAGATACAATAAGCAAGTATTCCCAAGGAGAGCTGACGTCAGGCAGACGGCCGGTCATAAACACCTTAACACCACATAGAGAGGGAAAAGGGCAGGAAGATGATGGCATCAGCCAAAATGACGTGGTACGTAAAAAACATAGCCAACGTATTATTATTTTTTTCAGATTTTTTTTTATATTTTGTAAAATTTTAGAAGATTTTTCAATTTAACATAGGTATACGATTTTGGGGGGTCATGTCCCCTGTGTCCCCCCCCCTACACCCCCTCGGACCGCGCCTGTCTACAATACAACTAATAAGTAATTTTATCAAACATCGATAACAGACAGATGTTTCTATAGCTACATGTCGCTTGGCTAATGGGCATGTTTCAGTGACAAAATAGTAAGTATAAGAATCATTGGCGTCTGTAGACAATATACTCTTACGGTTGTAGCTGGTTACTTTCACTACGGGATAACAATGTTTGGTGACGAGTTGACGACGTCATGGATTGTTTATTACTGGCGTGTTCTTATTACGTTTGTAGCAAAACAATAAGGTTTTGCACATGGTGAAGTGAAGGTGAAGTGTAAGTTATTATTACTTGACTATTAGTCGCATATTCGGACAAATTCGCTTTCAAACAAAGCACGAAGTTTGCCGAGGCGCACAATTGTGGTACTGCAGTGCGTAAACTTGTATGTTGTGACCATCGGTTGTGACGAATTTCATATGTTTTTGCATCAATCACACCGTAACGGCTGAACTGATTTGGATGAGACTTCCGTATTTACGTGGTTAATGTGCTGGAATAACAGAAGGCTACTATTTACACGGGTAAAATGTAAGCAAAACCGCAGGCGGAAGTTTGCGCTGACTTATGAGCGTCATACAATGAAAGAAGTATCATAACTATCTTTTACACCAGATTTTTTTTACGTAAATTGACATTTCTTAACCTTTCAGCTTTGTCAATTGATTTGCAATAGAAAACCTTGTACAACAAATTACCCAGATATTCTCAATCGTTAATAACAGAAACAGTAAAAAGAACATCCATAGTCAATAATCAAGAAAAAACACAATTCTTGCCTTGTCCAAAGACTCCACCTTTAAAAACTTACAATAGAATAGATAAAAGTGCAAAGTAAACAGAAAAGAACGGTGTGGCATCATTAAAGTGACACTTTGGTAAAAAATAGATCCGATAGGGGATGCAACAAAGAAGAACGAAGGTCGTGGGAATCGTAGAACAATTTGCATCGACTGTACCTAATGTTATTTATTCTGTGACTGTACTTGACTAGGAGGTAAAAATCGAGGGAGAATCCGTTACTATTTATAATATACTAGCTGCCGCCCGCGGCTTCGCTCGCGTGGTACCCGGATAAAAAATAGCCTATATGTTAATCCAGTACATGTACTATGTATATTCCAAGTTTCATTCAGATCCGTTCAGCCGTTTAGGCGTGTTTAAGGCACAAACATCCAAACATCCAAACTCACAAACTTTCGCATTTATAATATAGGTAAGTAAGAAGTAAGATTACGTTATATTATTACGAAAGTTTACTGTGGAAGGCGTGGCATGGACTTATAATTCGGCTGTTTATCTTGTTAATAGTACCTATTTTGATTATTTCCACCCTTTAATTCTGAAAAAAAACATATGTGTATTGTGAGATCATTTTAATTTTGCTTGGTAGTGAGTATCATTTGGGAAGAAACAAAAATAAAATATTCGTGGTGAAAACCCGTGGTGTAAAACAAACATAAACCCTTGTTTGATAGAGAAAGAAAATTCACAATTTGCAAAAATTCAAAACTGAGGTACAAAACCAATGATTGACATGAGGTACTCATGTAATTTAAAAACTTTTTTTTTAAGAAACTAGTCATGCTAGTTTATCCTTTTTTGTATCAATAGCACTCAACGAACTTATCTTGAAACATTGTGTATTTTTTTTCTTTTCCACTTCTTAGCTCCTGAGTATTGAGCAACCCCTATCTTCACAAATAATTTTTTAAGTTTATTTAATGAATAAGTCGTTAGTCAAAAGCCGCAGTTAGGCATGTTAATGAGTCGGAAATATTTGCCTTTAATCTATTGTCAGTGGCCATTGCAGTAATCTATTGTAGTGAGATGTTTATGGTAACTGAGGATGGTATAAAAAGTATGGTTATAAACTGGTTTGGTAGCTACTGTTCATTGTTATGATAATAGCATGGAAGTTTTTGATAGGTCCTTTATCTGAGGATTCATTAGGTCTGTATAGGCCATTTATTTACTTGACGTACCGAGCTTCTAAAACTAAAAAAATCATTCGTTTATTGATTCGTCAGTGACACTCACTATAAATACTTAAGCTCGCACTACAAGATAAAATTACCAACTTAAAAAAAAACTTGAATTTAGGTACCGTAAAATCCATTCCATTACGCGAACTAGGAATTTCAAAGCAAATCTAATCAGCTAATCCATTAATATTATTGATTTGTAAAAGCTGTTCGTCGTTAAAAGTAACAAATGATAATTTTAATGTTACTTCTCCCCGAGGTATCATTGATCAAATCAAATTCTATTTTGTAGGAAACTGTCAAACGCCCAACGGCCGGCGCGTCCCGTTGCGACACAATGTAATTTATCCAAAGATTTCTGTAAATTTTACGACGAACACGTTGCAGAGGCACAGAAGCATAAAGCATTTGTTTCGTCTTGCAACGTTTTTCTTATGTTTCGAGTATTGAAGTAAAACTTCTGTGATAATCGATACATACATAGGTAAGGTACGTAAATAAAATACCCCATAGGGGTAGGGAATCAGGCGTGATTTTATCACGCAAAGATCACGGATCTCCATTTCTTACGATCCTGACATACTTCTTTCGCTTCATTCAATTTCATAACATTCTTTATACATGCTTGTCGGTTTAGAGTACTCTTGACCTGGACCTTTTCCAAAATGTCGCCAATTTGTGATAATCGATACCTACAGATAATTATATTTTTGGAACAAAAAAAATCATAAATAAAACAATATTGTAGTTTTACTGATAACTTTATATGCCTATTTATTGCATCTTTCCTCTGCAGAGTTTCATTTCGGAAATCCTTTCTTAGCACTCCAACACAAGTTCCATGTTTCTTTGAGTTATGGTTTCAACTGCTTTGATTGTCAGTCAGTCAGTTAGTAACGTAAGGGTTTTATATCTTTAGATAAAGTAGTTTAATCCGTAGTTCCCACAAGCAGTATCTTGGCTCAGTCCAGGCCGGATACGATCCACTGTGTATACCCACAGTACTTACTTCAGGTCATTGAATGCATCCACATGTTGGCCACATTCAATTAATTTGCGATGGGAATTATTTGTGGTTGAATGTATCTTTGTTTGTTATGAGATGTTTTTTTGCTTTTGTTCCGTGAACAACTTCCTTTTTGATTTTAACTCATATTTTTATACAACTGAAAATAATGCAATGACTTTTGAAAGTAGCGCCAGTGACAGAAAGATTGAGGAGTAATAGGCTAGCGTGGTATGGGCCTGCCATGATGAGGGATGAAAGTCATGTTGCAAGGAAAGTTATGAATATGAATGTGGATGGATTTAGAGGGTGGATGGATTGTGTGAAAGACGACATGGGTAAGAAAGGAGTGAATACAGAGATGACGGCTGACAGAGGGGAATGGCAGAAGAGAACATGCTGTGCCGACCCCACATAGAGTGGGATAAGGGCAGAAAGATGATGATGATGGTTTATTTCTATGATTTATACAAGAATTAAAACACCTTTTGACTATACGCTCGTATCGTACGTTCCTACCCTACCTACTTGCAGTGCTCTCAGGTAGATTAGGTAACCTACCTGAGAGCACTGGTGATCTAGTGGTAGTGGCCTTCGCCTCTTGATCTTAGGTCGTGGTTTTAAATACGGTCGTGCACTAATGGATATTTCTCTTCGATAAATTGATGTGAGCTATACCAGTAGGTCACACGGTGAAGGAAAACATCGCGAGGGAAGCGAGCATGTTGTAGAACCAAAAAAGTTCGATTACTCAAGTGCTCTGAAAAAAAAAGAGCCCTAAAGCCCGCACTAGTTTAAAAGAACTTGTGACACTACTGTTAGTACATATCTACCTATAGGGTGTACTTGTATAGGTATTATGTAAGGACCTACGTAGGTTATCATTTCACAATATTGGAATATTTACCTTATCAAGGCATTCTTCAAAAGTGACAGGTGATTAGATAAGCGATAAGCTTGTGAAGTGTCAATATTTTAGTACTTAAGTAGTATCCAAAAGCTTTACATTTTGTTACTAGCTCTTGCCCGCAACTTCGTCCTCGTCTACGCGCTATAAGGAATGCACCCTCCGAATCCAAGTCTCTAGGGACCAGCGGTCTAAGCTCTGCGTTCTGTCAATAGGTCAGTCGCGATAAATACTCTTCTATAAATATATTTACCTATTGTGATTGTGATGTTAAAAAACCTAGTAAAGAATAGGTACAAATAAGTTTTTCAAGGTTTATAAAGATTGAAACTTTGATAAGGTTCCATAAGTGACTAGTTCTCGAGATTCTTTTTGGCGTATTTAGGACTTTTTATATCATATTCATACAGAACATCCAAATATTTCCGATGTCACCCGTTCCATCAACCCTTTCCTAATCTGGAATGTCTCAAAGCTAACATCACTCACACCGTTCATAATCCAAATCGATTCATCTGAAGACGCTTAGACGTAACCCGGACCACATTAAAGGATAATGGGGCATTTTGGGCCTGATCTACCTTTGTAGGCCTGTCAATCTTAGGTGATTACCGTGAAATCAGTCGACGCTCCGACCCACCGCGGCGCTGGAAAAGGATTCCTATGACATTCTATCATACTTGTTTTCTTTTATAGACTAGCTATGCTACTAGCTACTCTGGCTCGGGGCATAGCTTGCTTAGGCATTCTTGATCGTTAAAGTTAAGCAACGATATGGTCACAAATTGGGATGGGTGAGCGCTTCCGTGCTTCGGAGGGCACGTTAAACAGTCGGTCCCGACTTTTAAGTCGTGAAGCCATGACGGAGGCCTTTAGGCGGCCTAAAAACTCCGTCACTAGAGTTGGCCACTAGCTCATACGAACATACATACTAGCTACTAGGTAGGAAATGTGATGTAATAAGTCTAATGAGTTTACCCTAAAAATGCAAATATAAGCTTGTGGTATTTTCTGCTTGTGTTATTTCCTGAACTAGATAGATCTCTGTTAGGATTCCTCAAAATGATGCCTTACAAAATTTATCATTAAAGGTTTGTTTTGTAATAAATATAATAATGAATTAGATTTCATTTCTCGCTTAGTAGAGTGTATCTAAACTTTCCTTTTTTCACTTTCACACAAAATAATAAAATTATGGGTTGTTATCATTGTTATATCAGATAACGACATCATTGTTAGCAACACCATAACACCAGTAACTTTAGAACCCTAATTAAAGTTCTTTGTAGGTTTATTCGTTTACAGTTACATAACAAAATGCCACGCAGAATGAAACTTCTAGTTTGGTTTTGTAACCTCATGATTGAAAACTATTTACCATAACTTACAAGTACCTACCTACAAATAAGTACCTATTAAATTAATTAAGTATTATACCCATTTTATACGTCATAAATATCCATTTTGTGAAAACATTGTCGTAGAATGCGTACAAACTGTGTTATTATAACGTCTAAATGATTTACCTTATTATAGTGATTCCGTCAAATGAAGTCATAATACGTACATGCCTACAATTTCCTTCCTTCCTCATACTCATAACACAACTAAATATTGGTATGAATAGGAAGAAATAGCTAAATAAGGGTAAAAAGTCGTCACGGAGCTTGGATATGCGCCATTAGTTTTATTTTCCTGCTTTCAAAAAACATTTACGTGGATTACACTAATAGGTAGGTACTTACATTCACATTGTTTTTTTTTTAAATCGAGCAATTGATTATTCATGATTGGATAAAAAGTTCAGGTCCAATGTGTCCACCTGGACCAATTTGTTCCATATACTTTTCTTAAAATTCTTCTAAGCTCTTAGTTCATGTCCGTAAGAGGGAACATGATCCCGCAGGTTTGCACGTAGTTCTCCAAAAGTGACGCTGTTTAGAGCCTACTTTATAGCTTAGTACATCTCCATAGGTATACGTGCAGCCTATGGGCGAATTATACAAAAGCTGCGTACATACCCTCAGAGACCAGTACTGCCCTCCTAGTGAAGAACATGGTAACTATGTCAAACATGTTTTGATACGCGAGTGAGAACAGAATGTTGTATTTTGTTAGGCGATTCCGAATACGTATCTAATTATTTTTTGACAAAAATGCTAGTTACTGCGTTCTTTACTAGAAGGGCAGAGTATATTAATGCATTCAGAGCTATGTCGAGGCAGCATTGTTACTGTAGCGCTTCGGGAACGTTTGCAGAAGCAAGCACTAATTGTTTTCACAGCATTATGCGTAAATGATGCCCTTCCCTAGTGCGCAGACTGCGGGCTAGCACGAACACCGTCCTGACCAGACCTGATTACCAGCAGGGTACATTGTTTTTATGTCTGTCACTGCTGTGATAGGCTCGTCCCCAGTGGAGTCGGTTAGTCTAATTTTAATTTCAATAGTTTCAGGTAGATATTTTTATTGAAGATACGAGTACTAAGATACGATTTTTTATTTTTATTTACTACTTATTTTATTATCTGTGTTCTTTTAATTGTTTGTACCTTACTACCTTGTATGAGCCAAAGTTGCTCGAGATATAGTAATTTATAATATTTTACTAATATTTAAATGCATAAGTTTGCGTGTTAGTGAGTTTGGCTTCATTCATTTCTATAACGACTGAACGGATACAACAACATTGCAGGTCATAAACGATGCGTATTCCAAAATGGTACCTTTTATCCAAGAACGCGAGTGGAGTCGCAGATGGATGCTAGTTCACAATAAATATAAATTCGTAGAAAAGTAAATAAAAATGATAAAATCAAGCAACCAAAAATTCTTTGTTATCCAACTCAAAGAAACGGTCGGAACTTTCTGATGCAATAATTAATCTAACAATGAAAAACTGTTCGTTTGCGAAAGACAAATTGTATTTACGTGCTCTGCAACAATGAGATACTATCGTGCAACTGTGCAGGCTTGCGACAGATTCCGACGCCAAAATGCTGCACGACAGGAATAGGCTTTCAATCTAAAATCTTTTAAATGCAGCATTCTGCCTTATGTTAAATCTGTAAAATGTCAATTCCTGATTGTTAGGTGTTAGTACAAATAGTGACAGAGATAATTTTAAATTTATAAGTAAGTCGAAGATGTCTAAAGAAGTGGCCTAGAATTACATCTTATTATAACTTTAACCACGAGTTTACAATACGACAAATTTGAGACAAAATTCTCACGCCAACACTATGCTGGTGCTCAGAAACGATTGTGAATTTATCGTTTCAAACCAGCTGGAACAATCGATCATTTCTAAACTTTGATTGATGACAATAATTTGTACGTTTGGTACTAACCGTCTTCAAAACTTTGTGATAAAGTTAAATCAAGCGTGAATTCTTTTAGATCTTCGAAAGAAAAGTGATATTTTAATAAAACTAGATTTTTACGCATTGGTCCGCCTCATCAAGAATTATACGATCCCTTAAGTTTAAGTTAAGCAACGTTGTTCGCGGTCACAATTGAGATGGGTGACCGAAAGTGGTATTACGAGCTGAGCGCTTCCGTGCTTCGGAGGTCACATTAAATTGTCGGTCCCGGCTTTTAAGTCGTTAAGCCATGACGGAGGCCTTACGAACGAGCTCATACGAACTTGTGTAAGTACTATTTTACTGTAGACTGTAGGTATTGCCCACATTGTCGCAATTTATTTTTCCCAAACTACACAAAAGGGGCTTTGTTTCCAAACAATTTAACTTCAAAGCGCTCCACACTCGGACTTTGTCATTTCGCAAAAGGATTTCATCTCTTTCATGTTGGATTGTGGAACCATGTTAAGGTGGGGTTCCGACAAACTTTTTAGAACACATTTGTTAAAATTAACCATTTGCGTTACGAACGGACGTAAATTTTATTCCTTAATAATCCTATCGATTTCAATGACTACTATTTTAGTAGTATAATACTACAGCGTGTCACTAGTCCTTTCGAAACAGGAAAGTATTTAATGAGCGCCTCAAAGGCTCCTTTCGTGCACTTGACTCATGCTTTCGAACTTATTAGATTCTACGACATGTCGGTTTCCTCACAATGTTTTCCTTCACTGTTTGAAAACACTGGTGTATAGCGCACATAATTTTTTCGAACAGAAAAATCCATTGTTGAACGACTGTATTTGAACCCTTAGGCTTAGGATCTGAAGGCAGGGCTGTTACCACTAGATCACCAGTGCTCTCAATTCAGTCCAGTGATTGCAATTAATAAAATACTTTTAACTTTGACTTATTGGATAGCACAAACAAAAGGAAGCCTATGTATGTCCACTTACCTATGAGCAAAATGTGGATGATGATGACTTTGACTTTAAAAAAAGCTTGTCATGACTACAAAACCAAAACTTTTCAAATGTGAACAACTGTATGTTTTAATTTATGTTGATTATTATTGTTGTTCCTACAGAGTTAGTATAATCAGTAGGTACTGTCAATTCATTATTATCATTCTCAAACAAAACAAACAAACAAACAAATCAATTTATTGACATAATAAAATGGTTACAATATAAATGAATCCTTAGGCTCCTGAACTAGTAAAAACTGTGTTTCAGGAGCCAACGGCTTCTCCCATGAGATAGGACAGTTATTATTATGCCGACAATCTAACTTAAATGTATAATATTACTCAATAAAAAAAAAATATATGAAAGGTAAAAAAAAAAATGAAAGGTAGAAAAAAAAGAAAGTAAAACATCTCTGCTACATTTTATGTTTGTCTATGGAAAGGAATTATTTGTGTAAATATGTTGTGTTTATTTTGTACCTCATTTTGTTTTAATATTAAATGCGGAATTCGTTGAGCATACGCTCAATGCCCTCATAATCAAAATTTTTAAGCCAAATATGGATAATTTTCTTAATTTCATTATTACTAATGTTTTTGATTTTGATTTCTTTATTAAGCTTGTTGTATATATTGTAACGTTCGATTTTTCCCCCCTTTTTATTTGAAAGTTCCGTTCAGCGAGATAGGTAATAATTTTGGTTTTTGCTGGTCACACTCTGGCTTGGCACGGGCGATTTGTGAGTGTCAGTGTCCCTCTCAAGACGGATCGAACTGTCAATGTCGTTTGAGTTCTTTCTTTCGTCTCGCTCGGTCAGAGCGAGAGGGCAAGGATCTTTTTGACGGATCGATGTGGAGAACGTGGCGTGGAGCTTTTGATGAAAATCGTATTTGCTGGCTAATATATCCTGGCTTCTGTGTCTGGCGTAGCGGGAATCCTCCACGGGAGAACCCACGCGTGTGATTCCTTCGGGCGCACGTGTTTTGTGCGTATTATCAGCTTTGTGCCTCTGGTAAGAGTCTTGAACTTTTGATCTTTGATTTTTGGTCTTCCTCGATTGCCGAGCGGAGCTCGTGGGACATCCTCAACCCTGTGCATGAATACACAAGGGCAGATTTGCTAAGGTTGCACCCCGCTTCGCAGGCTAAAGAGCACTTTCGCTTACGCCGGGCTATGAATTTTCCAGAAAAGAGGTGCTCCGTACGGGCGCGACCACGTGGCGAGCACGTGTCGCAACCTTTCTACCTGCCGCCTTCTGGCGCACGCTGTCGTCGGCGAGGGTCCAGAGCGCCAGCGTCCCCTGCTGTGCTGCTGTGACAAGACCGAAAGTCCTGGTGTGGCGTTTCCCTGCCTTTTTGTGACCTTGTGGTGGCTGGTGTCAGTCGAGTGAGTGTGTCTGATAGGGTCGTTAAATCAAGCGTTCCTGTAGGTTCGCTCGCGCGAATTTCGTCAATTTCGGAATTTAACAAACCAAATATAACCAAAAACTCTATTTTTGTGGATCGTTGAATCAGCGGTGAGGTGCGGTGGACTGATACTCCTGAGTAGGCCGTGACTAAGTGGGCATCCGGTTGATTTACAAGGCAGAGTAGATCAGGGCAGGTCATTAAACCCGTTTATTGTTAATTTACATTTTAATTTTTACCCGTTGTGATGAACCAAGTGTTGGAGTGTAATTTTTTGATCGTGGGATATGTCAGAGCTGACTGACGAAGGTAAATTACAGTAGTATTGTGTAGATGAACGGTGGATGTACTGTGAATGACGGCGTTGTAGTTTGTAATAGTCTCGTCTATGAATTGTAAGCGTTTCAATAAGTTTATCTTTTATTTATTTACTCATAGTAACTAGGACAGTAGTGTGTAATAGATGCGGCTAAAAAGAACTGTAAAACCTTTCGATAATTTCCTTCCTTTTCTGGTAATAAAATTCCTGTAATAAACACTTGATAATCAACACTTTAATCTTTATGTTTTTGTGTAGCATCCTTTCCTACCTAGGGGGAAAAATAGCTCACAATATGTGGAACCAAAACGTTAAACTGTTTTTGAGCATGTGTTGTTCGTACTCTCGGTATAGGGCATTTATCAAATCTTTTAGATGTTATAGGTAGGTAAGGCACTACTTTTCTATGATATCGTCTAAGGCACTCGTAGATATAAACTTTTCTTACACTTAGCACATTTGTTTTATCATAGATTGCTGTCGTAGGGTGTCTGTATGGCAGGTAAAGTAGTACCTTTAGGACAGCACGTTGAGCACGTTCGGCTGCAATGAGGTGTGTTTTTGCAGCGCTGCCCCACGCACATATGCAATATCTTATGATGCACTCGCACAATGCTCTATATGTTTGAATTAGTAATTTGGTATCAGCTACTGATCTAAGATTTTTAATAATATAAATAAGTTTCCTGACTCTAGTTGCTAATGATGTGATATGGATATTCCATTTGAGCTCTTTATCTATAAGCACCCCCAAATATTTAATGGAATCAACCCGGGATAGCGTGGAGCAATCACATTGAGTAGAAAGGTTATTGCGGTTACACGGGTAGGTATGTATCCTGACTCTAACATTGGTGTCCGGTCCTCCCGCTGCCGTCAAACTAAAGCACATATATTTTGTTTTGCTCGTGTTTAGTGACAATAGACTATTTTCAAGCCACCGCGTTACCACTGCAAGGCTGTTTTCGGTTAGATCTACAGTCTGTTTCCATGATTTATTATGCAGAAGCAATACAGTGTCATCAGCAAACATAAGCAAGTCAAGCCCGGGCATGGAAGTTTTACACAGGTCGTTTATATATATAAGAAAGAGCGTAGGGCCTAGAGTACTACCTTGAGGTACACCATACGTACATTTTGCACTATCGCTCTCGTGGCCCTCCACTTTGACTCGCTGGATTCTTTCAGTCAGGTAGTCCCTAAACCAATCGAGAGCAACGCCTCTGATTCCAATATTTTCCAATCTCGCTAGTAATATTGGGATGGAGACAGTGTCGAATGCTTTCTGGAGATCCAAAAAGACACCTAGACACTTGTCGCCATCATCTAGGTATGTGCTGATTAAGGAAGTCAGTCGTAGTACTGCATCTTCAGTAGATCTGCGTTCCCTGAAGCCATATTGGTTATCACTCAGCAGGTCATACTTTTCCAAAAAACCCATCACTCTCTTTTTAACGAGTTTTTCCAATACTTTTGATAGCATACTAGCTCATTCTATAATAGCATTATGCTAATATAGAATGAGCTAGCATTTTATTAGTAAAAGAGCCAAGTATCTTGAAATCTAGGGCGGTAACAATAACTACCTTATTCCGTTATCCATACAAAAAACTTCTAATATCCTCTAAGTACTCTAACCCTTCCGAAGTTCTATTCAAGCCGATTCGTCCGAAAAATTCCGTTCGTTTGAATTAACTCGTTCGTGCATTGTTTTCTCGTTCCCACGTCACTCACACATGACGTCATTGTAGTGACGTGTCGTCAAATAATTACTCAGTAGGTGGTCTCCGCTACTTGTTGAGTGGATTATTGATTGGAGTTTCTATGGGAAATGTTTTCTGCTAGATTGCTTCGGCGAAGGATGTATTGTTCGGGCTTTCAAATAAAGTCTTGTTGAGTTCAGTAATAGGTGCCTTGCCTACCTACTCAATTGTTGTAAGTCGCATTATTGATCCTTAATGATGATGAAAAGGTGACATTATAATTTCTTAGAAGTTATCTTACTGCTTTTTTGGTGTCTTTAGTGTCTCAAAAAATAATTGGACATTAGCAAAGGATATGTATTATTTTTTGTGTTAACCTCACATTTTATAATATATTTCGAATTTTCATCCTTAATATATCCACATGCTCAATTAGTTGAGGGTACTATCACGGTGAGGCTGAGGTTGCTGGTTCAAGTCCCATCTTGGTAGATTTTTTGGCATTCATTTATAATTGAGAGACTTTTGCTTAGCAGTGACAATCCTACTATATTATAAATGTGAGAGTTTGTGAGGATGTTTGTATGTTTGTGCCTCAATCACGCGGTAACGGCTGAACGGATTTGAAGTGCTAGATTAACGTATAGGCTATTTTTCATCCAGGTACCACGCAAGCGAAGCCGCGGGCGTCTGCTAGTCATATTATAATTCTAAATAAGAATATTTCGAAACAAACATACTTCAATAACATTCAATACGTTGATACTTACCCATATTTTGACACTTATAAAACCAGTTTATATTAAGTAATAGGGCAAATATAAGATAATGCACTTTACACATTGTCGAATCTCTCAAACAATGCTTACATAAGCATTGAACACAATGTTAGACGAATTTAACCCCTATATACATAAAGCTTAAGTTCTAAATTGATTTTTCAATTTCAGTAAAAAGTGGGATGCGATTTTGGTTGTTAAGAGCATGGTAGGACGACCATCAGTACCAAACTAAACTTTAATGTACTAAGACAATTTTATATTAAAAAAGACCAACTAACACCCAACAGTACATACATACTATCACGCCCGTATCCCTAATGGGGTGGGCAAAGCCACAAGTAATCATAAGAAAACTTGCAGCTATTCCTGATTCAAAGTCCCAAGATGGATATGGTGAACCATGGTGACAGGTGATCAGCCCAACGTCCACCATGTCGACTTTTAAGTCATTCTCGGGGAGGAAGCAGCTCGACGCATTATTATGTTTTAACCAACAGTCGTGTACATAATACATAGCCCTGACCCAACACTTGATTCACGGGTATCAGAATCTCCGAGTACTATAGTATCACAACCACAACACCCTAAGAGCATATTTGCAATTAGTAAAACTTATTTGTAATTAAATTAAATTAATTTTGAACTGGTGCAAAACGTTTGATTGAACAATTGAGACCTTTTCAAATGGGACCTAATAGATTATATTACACATATCAGTATTACTGTCTTACTAGTATCACGATATTATCACGATATCACAGGTATGTGATATTACCTATCATGATATTGCGATATGCATAAATTTTCCGTCAATATTATCATGAAACTCGAGAATATCGTGATAATACTGAATGTGTAATGTAACACTGAAAAACAAATCGTCGGAATCCACATCACTCGCATCTCTGATGGCACTCGCCCGCTTATATGACACAAAATGTCGACAGTAACAGGCGCGGTCCGAAGGGGGGCGGGGGGGGGGGTCACAGGGGACATGACCCCCCCAAAATCATACACGTCTAATTGAAAAATCTTCCAAAAACTTACAAAATATAAAAAAGCAATTTTCTGCTCCTAGCCGCGATGCTGATAAAAATAGAAGGCTTCCATTTGTTTTATAATGTGTGCATAAAAATTGTGTATTCTGCAATCAAATCTGAATTACTCGACATATTCTATTATTAGTGACCCCCTCCAAAATTACAGGCTGCGACCGCGCCTGGACAGTAATGCCAGTTTTCCGATAGATTCCCTGTATTAACACGACTTATGGCCACATTACTCTCATAGACGAGTGGGTGAAGTCGGCAGTAAAAGGTCACAAATCACGTAACACTTTCACGCGGTGACATGCAGATGACATATTTATATTCACGAAGCGATAGCAAATTGATTTTCATTCTAAATAGCATGCAGATTTATCTACACTACACAATAGGGAATATGCATTTGATTCAAATGAGAGTAAAATATTTTTTATTACAGCAGAATTATATCTCCATCAATATTTTTGATTACGTATAATTTATTTTTGAGCAATAAATATTTTTTTTTGTGCTATGACTGTGGGTTTAAACTAGTAAAATGTATCAAATACTAATTACGAAAGCTAAGTTGAATCGATACCGGACGAGAAGGGGTTATCTGGTAGGTCGGAGCTGTGTCACAGACTAACTAACAGTTACTAAGCGATAGCCTACCTACACTATTTATATTATACTATATTCGCTTTCACGCATTTATAACAGACTTCAAAAAAAGGAGGATGTTCTGAATTCGGCTGTACCTTTTTTTCTATTTTTAGTTGACTTTTTATCGATGTGTTTATAAAAACACAACAATCTAAGTACATACCCATGTCTAAAGTCTATTCTAGCCGTCATAACTCAACCAGACCTCTGTGATGTTGTCTTTGTAGAACGAACTCTGTGGCCCACTGATATTGCCGACCATTTTGTTTTATTTTCATTTAGATAATGGCTCCGTACGTATTGACCATGTCTTTCCTGTGGATAAGGACGACTAAGCTGAGAGGATGCTATAGGTGCTGGGCAAGCCTACTCCATCTAAATTCGTCCCGGGCACTAACTACAGCATCCTAGTGTAGGCAAAAGTTGCCTAACGCTGTATAAATAATCTAACATAGATGGCAAATGGCCTTAGTTATGGCCTACAAACTTGGGTCGTAATTAAACTATTACTTCCTACTACTAGTCGTGTCACTAGTTCTTTCGAACCAGTGTGATGAGAGGATTTAAAGTGCTCTTTAAGGGCTCTGAGTCTTCTAAAACTATTGGCAATACATAATTTTTTGTTGACAATAATTTATGGCCCATTGTAAAAATGCCATAGTGGGAAGACCTAACTGCGGCTCCACACTGACTAAGACAACTCGACGTAAGAGCTATAAAAAGTTCAACACTCTTGTTGCAAATACAGCTCCAATGATTATCTTATTCCTTGCTACAATGTAATCAAAGTCCTTTTGTGACACTTATCTGTTCAGATAGCCCAAGTTCAACATTATTTTGTAAGAAAATATCCACAGAACTGTAAAATACATTTTAATAAAAATGCGTTTACGTTTACCTAATATATAAAACTTTTACGTTACATACATATATTATCACACCCGTATCCCTAATGGAGTGGGCAGAGCCACAAGAAATTATAAGAAAATTTGCAGCCACTCCTGATTAAAGTCCCAAGATGGATATGGTGAACCATGGTGAACGTGTTTGCAAAATTCTTATATAGAATACGATAACTCAGTGATTCCCCAAACGTGCCTGCGTTTACCCGCATTACGTTACGTTTGGTCATAGTAAATAAGGTCCCAGCAATGAGTGAAGTCAGGTTGTGGATGATGATGACGTACCGGCCACAACCTTAGTTCCATAGAATGGAAATTCCATGGAGCGCTCGTGGCGTAGCTTGCTTAGACGTTCTTGATTGAACTTTTAAGTTAAGCGACGTTGTGCGCGGCCACAATTGGGATGAGTGACCGCAAGTGGCATTATGAGCTGAGCGCTTCCGTGCTTCGGAGGGTACATTAAATTATCGGTCCCGGTTAAGTCATGACGGAGGCCTTTAGGCCTAAAAACTCCGTCACAAGAGGTGGCCACTAGCTCATACGAACTTACTTACTTTACCTTAGTTCCATAGGTCCATACGACACCTGCGATCAGGCAAGGTCTGGTTACGTAACGACATGCTTTATTCATGTATGGTGCTCGCAGGAATGTTGGTTGTACATGCCTTCTAGCTGTCTACTCCTTACCTACGAACTTAGTATAGGAGCTTGCAGGATTATGATTTATGTTATGAAACATTATCTGTTCTGTTCTATTATTATTATTGCTTCTCTCCCCGAGCATGTCGTAAAAGTCGACTAAGGGATAGTCCTCCAACATGAGGGACCTGTATGGGCGATGGGCTGATCACCTGTCGCCAAGGTTCACCATAATCCATCTTGGGAGTCTTGGATCAGAAGTGGCTGCAAGTTTTCTTATGATTACTTGTGGTTCTGCCCACTTTGTTAGGAATACGGGCGTGATAATATGTATGTATGTATGTACATTATCTGTGCTTATAAATTACTGTCATTTTGCAGAGTCTGGAGATTGGTAAAACATAGTACCTACCACAAATATTGTGCGCCTCGGCAATTTTCGTCTAGCTTCTAACGCAATGATGATTATGTAATATGGAGATGTTACAATAATTATGTTGATACTTATTTTTTTGATTGCATATTCGGACAAATTCGGTTTTCATACAAAGCATGAAGTTTGCCGAGGCGCACCAATACTACTGTGGTACTACTGTAAACAGTTATTGGCATGTAAGAAAAAGAAAAAAATTACAAGCTCTGTGAAAATTTCAACTCTCTACCTATTATAAATAAATAATAAATAAATAAATATTTGAGGACATATCACACAGCACCATCTAGCCCCAAACTAAGCAAAGCTTGTATTATGTGAACCAAATGACTGATAGAATACTTAAATACTTTTTTTGTAAATACATACTTATAATACATAATACTACAACACCCAGACCCGGAAGAAGTATTTGCAGGGCATGCAAACATTTCTCCCGCAGCGGGAATCGAACCCGCGCCTCTTGCGTCTCAGCCGAGCACTCGCCCGCCTCGCCACAGAGGCGCTAACTTAAAACTGAACGTAGACTAAAATGGTACAAATTCATCACCATAATCATCATCATTGTGTCATAAAATCAAATATTTTAGACCTACTAATGGTACCCAAATTCTACTTAGACGTGTTTTTGTTTTTTCTTTTACAAAATTCAGGAAAAAGTATTTGTTTTTATCGAACTTTAGTCCTTTTGTTCTCGGATCGAACACTCGACAGCCAGCTACAAAGACCTAAGGCGGCCATCTTTGAGGTCAACTCCATATCTCCTATCGAAACATTAAACCTATATACCCACTTATTTCTTTCATTATCTTTTATTTGCGCAATGTCCACAACTAGAGTAAACCTAATTTTAGTGACGCCTTACGTTTCCCGCAAATTTATGAAATAAAAGAAATACAAAATAAAAATTTATATTTATTTCAAGCAATAGTAACTCAAAGACGTTAAAATCACTTATCTTGTTTTTAATTAAAAACAAGCCTGCTGTACAAAATTTAATGCTGTGGTCTCCTACTCTACAAATAAATTGTGCTCCACACTACTACTTCTAGATGCTACCGGACGCTATTTGCCAACGCATACATCAGATTGTTTACCGACTCTGTAGTCATTGAGAATAATCATTATTCTATTGATGTATTCATTTCATGTCGGTATTCAGGAAATAATAAGAAGTTTGAAATAGACTGCTCTAACGAACATTGTTAGTTTCGCTTGAAAAATAGTCTTTTCACTCCTTTTGCTTAAAAAGTCCGTCATTGTAGCGTACTAGAGCGGGGATAAAACATATTTTATTTTTATCTGTAACATAGACATGCTTGAATCCTTTCACCACACTGGTTCGAAATGACTATTGACACAAGTAGTAGTATTAGTACGCTGTAACCGCTAAAGAGATTAAAATGCAACTTGGCATCATGGTATGTATACATTACTACCCAGGCCGGAAATAAAGCAATTTACGGCCGAGTACCTAATATTGAAAGGACGAGGCGAAAAGTGATTTTAAAAATAAATATTTTCATTCCCACCAATTCGACTGCGCGCGGTCTTTGTTCTTTTTTTAACTTTTGAAAAGCAATGCGGAATGCGCATTGGTATCGTATGTACCTCCTAAAAAACGGCCTGGCTAGTACAAAAATATTAAAAAAACTGTCAAGCAATTGTCGTGTTGCAAATTGCTGGCGTATTGCAGAAAAGAACCGCTTAACGTACCTACTGTTTTTTTAACAATGAAGCTACTCTTATTTCCGTGCAAATGAGAGAAAAATAATATTATGTTATACTTTTTATCCAGATACCGCTGGATCGAAGCCACGGTTCCCGTATTCTATAATTTTGCCGCGGTGACATGATAGCAGCTAGATTCAAATATAAACACTTAGGTATAAAGACATGGCATTGAAGTGAAAACCTTAACACCAATGTATCGGAAGTGGCCCCAATACACCAATTAACTGATAAATAATCTACACCAAATAAACTGCTAACTGATCTAGGTCAGTTTGATACAATTTCCAACGGTTATCTCATGTCAACATCCTGCGCTTATGTCAATACTCAGTTCTTTGACTATTTCGTAGATAAACGTACCTCCTTACGGTCATTGATAGCACTGAGTACCACGAGTTTGTCCCAGGTCAGCATTCACAGTAGGTTTTAGTGGGTAGTAAGTTAACGTAGTATAACTCTCCTAACACGACATTACTACACGACAAGCTATTAAAATACCCCGGGATCCCTCCGTAGACCAAGACACGTTCTTGGCGACCCCGATGATAGGATCACCTCTGCTAACGTGGAAGGAAGCCCATGAGGCATTAACCTCGAATAGAATACGATACGGGAATACTTTACTACTTAGAATACTTTGTTTTCGTAAACACATACTTATAGACCCGGAAGAAATATATGCAAACATTTCTCCCGTAGCGGGAATCAAACCCGCGCCTCTTGCGTCTCAGCCGAGCACTCGCCCGCCACGCCAACGAGGTCGTCGAAAAACATCCGAACGTTATTACGTCCGAAAACAAACAGAGACACTTGGGCATGTTCGACACAGGTCACCAGTTAACTGTAGGTACTAATGCCCGTTTCCAATATTTTACTAACGTACGACGAATCGTTCATTACCATAGCACGTTGTTGTCTGTCGAAAAGCGTGTCACTAATTCCTTCGAACCAATGTGGTGAAAGGATTGCGTCTCAAAGATATTTTATAATTAAACTCATGGTAGAGCCAAACTTAAATAATAAATGCGGGAGTTTAAATTATCTTAGGAATTTACCTACTATCTTTGGAAAGCATAAAGTAGGTACCTAAAGGTCGTTTCACACTCGCGATAAATGAAGACATGACATATTGAGGCCCGCCTCGGACAATAAAACTGATAATAAATGTACCTATGCATTGTTTACTGCAAGTGTGATTGATCTTGCAATGCTATCGGCGTCCTAGATAGTTTCAAAGATCAAAGTGAAGAAGTTTTTTGATTGTCAAATGTTTATATTGCACATGATTTCTTGCTTATTCCTAACAGATAGTTGCATTCAGATAACCATTGATCTATGAGGTTTTTTTTTCTCAAAGATAATTTGTTAAGCCTGGCGCACACTATCGACACGGCACACGTCATGCCAGATGACGCCTCGGCCGACATGCCTAAGGATGCCTTGGCAGTCTTATGGTTGCTTCGGCAGCGTAGCCGAGCACGGCTTCCACTATCGGCACGCTTTAGGACATCTCGGCATGCCTAAGGATCCCTTGGCATGCCTAAGGATCCCTTGGCATGCCGTGCCGATAGTGTGCGTCAAGCCTTATTAGTTCAAAAGATATCGTTTTCCTCGGAATGTACAAAAAAAAAATATTAAGCAATTCTTTGTACCAAAAAAATATAGTCAGTTAGTTGGAACTAGTGAACCACTGAATCTACTGAAACTTTATTTACCTACTGGCAGAAACTACACTACTATACTTTTTAGGTTAAGTATGGGTGGTTTGTTTACATAAATTGTATCTGTAATTTGACTGAAGAATAGTGCTATATTTTATTGCAGCTGGGTGGAGTGACTGGATATTCAAAGATACACAGTTATGGGTAGGTATTTATGATTTTAAAAACTGGTTAGTCAAATAGTCTGGGCGGCTGTTTACTTTTTGTTAGCTATTCGACTCGTGATACTAAAATAAGCAGAATAAATATCAGAAGCGTGATTTGCAACTTACCCCCTGTGGGTACAAATTTTGACATATCCACAAGGTACGTAAGAAGTGGAATATCACGAATTATAAAAAGTTTACGCTGGTATTCGTCATGAAATTGAAAACTACCTAACTTATCATAGTTTTGACCCCTATAAGTCATAGGCTAACACTAGGATTCCCGAACTAAAGTTGTTTAAAAAAGCTCAATATAAAATATCCGATTATATAGAACACAAAAATGCTTGGGACTGAACAATGCTCCAACTCCTTTTATAAACATGATTGTAAAGGAATCATTTTACAAAAAAATAGCCAAGCGTGGTTTCTTGCCTGTATCTTCCCCGCTAGGTCGCGTTACGAACAGGTGATGCAACGTAGATTTAAGACTTGTCCAAGTGATCCCCGTGATTTTATAAAATAAAAATTTTTTGGCTTTGACCTGTGTCGTGGGTGTCAGAAACTATGAGTAGGTGCTTACTAGTTGTTGGTACTACAACACCCAGACCCCAAAGAAATATTTGCAGAACAAGCGAATCGCAAACATTTTTCCTGCAGCGGGAATTAAACCCACGTCTCTTTTCAGCTGAGCACTAGGCCACCACGCCACCCAGGCCGTCAAACTTGGTTAATATATCCATTCTCTGTTTCTGGTAAGATATGTCTCTGTAGATGCCTTGATGGCCTCTTGGTCACGCCATTCAAATTGTAGGCGAGCCCATCTATTGTTTTCGATATGGATGAAATGACACGTCGTTAATATTTTACTTTTCAATCACACATTTCTTTTTTTATGAATAAGGATTTCTTTAGTATTTTTTTTTCATTGAATAGTACACTCAGAATTTTGGAGATTCATATCCTGAGGGGATGTAACGAAAAGTAACACAAAATCACTGTACCACGCGAGTGTCATCTTAGTCCTGTAATTATAATTATCTGGTAGGTATGTATGTGGTATGTACTTAACTTTAAAAGGCTATCAAACGCTTTAAAACTTATCTTTCATCTCCATTCAACCGTCAAACTGGCATCACTCTATCTGATAAAAAGATTGATGCATTAGTTTGTCAGTCACGTCAAACTGTCAGATGCCCGTGACCTTCTGATGGATTGGCCACTTTGACCAGTCACAATTCGGCTGACGTACCTGCTAATACTAGGAAAGTATTATTAGCAAGTTGAAGCGGCCATAGGTCATAGATAGAATACAGCTCGAAGAGCAGATAACCGTTGGGGAGTTAAGGTTTACGAGTGTACCGGGAAACGAAGTGTGTGACGGCCCCTCACTGACGATGAGATTGAGAAGGTCGCGAATGGTCGTTGGATGAAGGCAGCATAAAATCGTTCATCCTGAAAGTATATGGTGAGGCCTATAGTTTAGCAGTAAACTTCTATAGGCTGATCTTACTGGTTTTTTTGAGCCAGTGTCTGGTGAAAGGATCAAACCGCGCCTCAAATGCACTTTCTCGCAGACACAATATTCGACAGGTAGGTAATATTTTGGAATGCAATACCTACCACTTGCCTACAAGTAGATAAGGTATTGATCGATGCTTATTGCTACTTGACTTTCTAATAATTTATTCTAACAAAAGCTTGCCATAAATATCGTCTGAAAGGTGAAAGCTCCTGGAGCTAATTGGCTAAAGATAATATCCATCAGTGATGTTGCCATACAATGAGCTGAACTCATAATCACCCTATTAGGCTATTCATTGATTCTAGCACAGGACAGAGTGAAATCGAGTGGCATAAAGATAATAAAACCTAAAATTCCGTCCGAAAAAGAACCTACGGTCTAAGCTACTTCTTTGCTTCAGTATATGGTTAGCATCATTACATTTCATACTAATATTGTGAGGACAACACAATATATACTTAATTATTATTTTACGACCAACCAATAAAGATATCACAGCTCCATTACTTATTTGATACCTACGTGAGGTAAAATTTATGTGCAAATTAACCCAATTATACGCGGACCTTAAGTATCTATAATTTTCTAGGTGGCCTACCAATAAGGAACTTTATTAAAAGAAAGTAGTCGGACACCACCATGTAGAAACCAATTCATCATTATCATCATCTGCAACCAGTTCGCATCACTGCTGGGTAAATGCCACCATTTTGCCACGTGTCAAAGAAAGAAAGCGTCTCAGAACATTTTTTTATATTATTGTTAGCGCACCTGACTTTAGCAGCTCATCAAAAATTCAACTCTGTTTTTCGTAATGGCCGTACTATTTTCCAAGCTTAAGTGGCCCATAGGTTCCAATTTTATGGTAGTAAAAGTATGATTAACTACTAAGATACCTGGGTACATAAAACTTCCCTTTCCTGTAGAGTGAGCATAGATGAGCTTCTATTTCCTTCTCCACACAACGCGCTTTCGCTTAAGGCGTAATCGTGATTAATTGTTAACGTTATTGCATCCGTTCTCTACTACACGGGTCTAAATTTATTTCATCACCCGACTACCATAAGGAAGAGTATCTTCACCATTGATACTTGTTCAATTAGGTCAACCCCTTTTTCTTTTGTCTCAATCGTGCGATTAAGACCTGACGAGTAGACCATCTCCTTGTTCGAATGCGTCCAGTTCGTCTCGTTAGTCTTCAGACTCTGCCGTTCCATCTCTGAAAACCTCATTATTTAAATAAAACGGATTCTGCTGTTGTTAACACCTGACCTAATTCAGGTATTGCAGTGACTTTACCTATCGTGCGGTATTCTGTACAATGCGCGAGATCTCAGTTTGGGACAAACTACTAGTTGTACATAGGGCATAACTAGGTAAGGTATGCTGTACTTTTTCAAATAATTTCTAAACTTTCTTGTTAACTTAAGCACGTGTACTTGATTGCATTATGCTGTTCGATGAGCAAAGGGAAAAGGCTGGGCCAGAACCGGTTGCGACACGATTAGCCAATAGGAAGCGCCTGGCCTACTTCAAACAGGTGCGGCGCCGAGCCGTCTGCTGTCCCGAAGAATACTAGAGCTGATGCATTTTGGACTTTGAGCTTTGGAACTAAGAGTGTCATTTGATTGTGCTAAGCAGCTCCAGAGTTTTGCAATGTTCCAAGCTTCGGCTGTGATGCCCAAGGAAAATATGACCCAGTAATGTAATTCAGACTAACAACTCTAAAACCTAAGGTGCAATTTGTATTGTGCTGCCTCGGAAGAGTGTTGCATTAATTCAAGGCAAATGCAAATGCTTGTAGAAAAGGCCTTGAGAAACAAGATTTATTTTGATGAAGTCAGAAAATATATAAATAGCAAAATATAACTATTGTAATTTTTATGTATTAATTGAAACAAAATGACTTATAAGAATCAATACACATAAAGCTTGATGTAGGCATGGAACATCAATATATCAAAATCTGATCAAAGCAAATGATAACTGAATTCAACTCTGACTCGACCGTCTTGTATATCCCATCAATCACATTGTTTCCTTTTCAACAGCACCAAATAGGTTCAAAAAGTCTTTGATGATTGTGCATCCTACAGCATTCCTTGCTAACGAGTGTTCGAGCCCACGCGTGCATTGAGGATCCTACTCAATGATTACATCAGCTATCAACAATAGGCAATAAGGCAGCTGCAGGCGTTACTTACCAAGCTCATAATTCAAAAAGTGTCTAGGAAACAAGTAGGACAATAGCTATAATTTTAAACGTTTTTACCAGCCGCTAATAAACGCTTGAACTTTTCAGTGTTTTTCACTTTACAGTGTGATAAATTCTTCTGTCAAAACAATGGTAGAAAAATAGCGCGATTACCTTCCTTCAAATTTTAGGTAAGTAATATTTAAATTTAATACCACAGAAGATAAACTCACTATCTATGTATTTGTTTATTACAATTACGGTAACTACCAAAAGGTGACTATACGAGTATAAGGGCGCGCGACAGCCTTAGTACTAAGTCTAGTGTTTGTTGCCCTTTCTTCCGATCCTGAATCGAGAGATTGAATCTGGTCGTGCACATAATTCTTCGTTTAAACCGAATCAGTAGGTCTCTTTATTATTCTGTTGTAAGAATGAATAGTAGATCTGACACATCACACACACCTAGGTGAAAGAAAATGTCGAAGTGATGAAACATAAATAAATAGTAGGTAAGTAATCAGAGTAATAAAAGTATAAACTGTTCATGACGCAGTCGGTACGCCTACAAAGGAACAGTTGCAGATAAAATTCGATAATTTATTGAAGTGCGACCTCGTCGTCCCACATCGGCGATATTGTCCATTACAAACTCAATGAACAAGACAATGCCCCTATAAATGCCTGGATAGGATTGGAAACAATACCCTGGTAGGCGCCAGGGCTTTCAATAAAAAAGTACTAAAGTATTTGAAATCATTGGCAGAGCTGTTAGCTGCTGCAATAGGGAGAAAAGATACACTTTAATTCCAATAAAAATATGAGTTTTTACAGAGAATGCCACAAGAAACTTCAAGTTATTCTTCCTTCGTTTTTTGACTCTTTCTAAAAGTATTCTTAAATGTCTACGTTCATTTTAAAATGAAGATGGTTGATGGCGGTAATGTATCATTGTTGCAATCAGTTTATTTCACCCATCGTCAATTATAACGGCTTTGCTTAAATAACAGTCGTATGTATTTGACGGTTTCAGATAAAATCTGATGCAACAGAATAGCACAATCACCCCTCGATTGAAATTGACAAGGATTTTTAGCAAGACTTCCACATGTATTTCATCTAAGTTGACTGCAGCCTTTACTATTTTGTCGTAGCCAAGTAATACAAAAGCTATGTTGAAAAACGCTTGCTCAATTAATTCAGAGGTACCTATTGCTACAAGCATTTCGCTGAGTTTCTTGAGCACGCGGACTGAAGATCCATTGCAGTCAAATTAATCAGATATAGAAATCTGACAAAATGTTATTGACTCACGCAGTTGTGAATAAAGAGCAGTTTTACAACAAAGATTACTAATACAGCTAAACAATTTGGATTCCATTCGTGTAAGCATAAGGTCGTTCTAGTTTTATTGCTGTTAAATATTTCGTAGCAAAGTGATTTGTAACTGAAAGCAATGAATCATCATCATCAGTCAATGGCAGCCCACTGCTGGCAAGGAAATTAAAGAATTAAATAAATTAACAAACACACTGTGTAGGTATAGTATAGTTTATATCAACATTATCATTATCATTTCATCTTGATATCTGTGGATATAGATAAACCTCCCACATATAAGTACATCCCCAATATCATCATTTCAGCCTGGTATCTGAGAACTTAGGTATATCTCACCTAATATAGGTACTTCCGATTTTGTACTGTATCCATCCATGGACCTCATATTGTTTATGCCTACGGTTATTTGAAAAATGCGCAAACTGTATTATACTTACCTTAACCGAAAGAAACTTACAAGAAAAATCTAGGAAGTTCTGATTGAGGCAATTCAATCAATTAAAAGGTATTAAACAGGAGGAAACACCTACATAAGGTAAATCACGGAACAAGTATTAGACCTTCGTGCAACAAATGGTGGATTAAAAATAATTGTTTAACAAAAGGCGAGGTCAATGGTTTGAAGAGCAGCTAATAGGTATGTTTTGAGTGGGTTTTTACTCATCGCTAATCAAACCACAGACAAAAGGAATTTCATTTAATAATGTTGCAATGCAGACACCTACATGACTCCAAATCTATCATAAAGCACTTGTAATTTTCTATTTGTCATTCATCAGTTTTATAAAGCTTTTTGCCTGAAAAAGTTCACTTACCTAAAAGCTTATCCTTTATAAAATACTAACTTCGCCCGAGGATTCGCTTATGTCATCATCATCATCATTGCTGCCCTTATCCCACTCTATGTGAGGTCGGCACAGTTTGGCTAAGGTGTTTTATGACCTGCCTGACGTCAACCCTCCTTGGGAATTACTTGCTTATTTGTATATCATCATGTTGGAGAGGATACTATCCCTTAGTCAACTTTTACGACATGCTCGGGGAGAGAAGCAGCTGGAGACATTCTATGTTTTTTCTTTACTCCCAGTCCAGCAAAGACGTATTTAGTGGCCCTTATTCGCAACGAAAAAAAGAGTATAAGCAGCCTATTACCTATGTGTTAATCCAAGTCGCTAACTATGTAGGCAAATCCCAAACTTCAGCCATTCGTTCATCCGTAACACCACAGTGATTGAAGAGCAAAGATACCAAACAAATTAAAATAAAAAGAAGCATACATACTACTACTAGCAGTATCACTAGATGTTTCGAACCAGTGTGGTGAAAGAATTTAAACACTCAAAGGCTCCTTTCATGCACTAACTAGAAACACGATGATGAAGCTGTTATCAAAGATTTACAATGTAAAATACCCTAATCCCATGCGCCTCGCATGCGTGCACAGCAGGCGTGAGTGAAATGCGCGTGCGCCGGTGCCGTGGGAATCCATTGATCACGCTCATCAAGGCTGCCTTCTGAATTGATTGTTTACACTTCCCTGTTACTGCAATGTGTGCAATGTATGAGTTTGTGACAAGACAATTACCGTCGGAATTATAGACAAATAGACGAAGCTGATTCGCTGTTCTGATGTCGGAATCCTTGGCTTCGTGCCGTCCACCGCGTCTAACAAGGATACCAATGATCATTCTAAGAACTGACAAATTGATTACCAATATAAACATAATCATTTTATTGTTTTAAATCAAATCCAGGTAATTACATTATTAATAGATGTCAAAACAGTGACTACAGATTATTTCAGCACACAAACATTACGATATACTTTAAAAAATCACCACAGAATCTACCCCATGATATAAATTCAACTTTACTGACAAGTACATAGTTTCGCGTTACATGCCGACTAAGCTGAGAGGATGGAATAGGTGCTGGGCAAGCCTACTCCATCTTAATTCGTCCCGGGCACTACAGCGTCCCGTTAGTGAAGGTAAAAGTTGCCTCCTGACGCTGTATAAATCATCTATAGATGATAAAGGGCCTTAGTAGGATAGTTATACGTTTGATGTGTAAACATGAGTGTTGTGATGTTATTTGTCACGGCCATAGACACCTGAGAAGCGTCGTGGACAAGGCTGCAATTGAATACGGAGTGTAAGATTACATCGATCTATTGTTTTATGATGTAGGCTGGAATTGTGTAATAGATGTTTAAAATTCAAGTTCATGTTTGTTATAGCAACGGGAAATGTATGTGAAAATTCATTTACGATTAATGTTTTGCCTTTTGGTACAGTGCAGTATTAGAGAGATGATGATGACTACGATTTACAAACTACAATTAATATAAATAATCAATAAAATAAATAAATATTTCAGGACATATCACACAGCACCATCTAGCCCTAAACTAAGCAAATCTTGTACTATACTATGGGAACCAGATGGCTGATAGTTTTGTAAATACATACTTATCTTACTTATATTATAAATGCGAAAGTTTGTGAGTTTGGATGTTTGTGCCTCAATCACGCCTAAACGGCTGAACGGATTTGAATGAAACTTGGAATATACATAGTACATGTACTGGATTAACATATAGGCTATTTTTTGTCCGGGTACCATGCGAGCGAAGCCGCGGACGGCAGCTAGTAATACATAAAAATAACACCCAGACCCGGACGAAATAATTGCAGAACATGCAAACATTTCTTCTACAGCGGGAATCTCTTGCGTGTCAGCCGAGCACTCGCACGCCACGCAACAGAGGTCGTCAATTTCACAATGACGACATTGAACTACATATTTTTATAGATAATAGGATGGGAAAATAACCAATAACAAACAAATATCTATCTAAGTGCAAAGTACCTATTACGAATGATATTTCGCAAGGTATGGATGATCCACTTCGGTGATATTTGAAGTCAAAAAACTACAACAATAAAAAGGAAATTAGCACAATGTCTATTGTAAATCTTTCACTTTGAATGGTACTGTGACCCATGTGGTCGCAAAAAATAGGCGCCGAAATGAAAGGCAAGAAACCGGATGCAGAGCTAACCCTGTAATAATACTCACTATGATTATTGTATTTCTTACTGTTATATTATTTAGAACTCTATTTGATATTTTGAGTAGGTCACAGAAATATTTGAGACTTTAATGACTCTAAGTATAGGTGCTGAAATACTCATTAGGTGCAAATAATCACGACAATAAGAATAACAATATAAAACTTAGTCGTTAAATAAAAGCATTGGGGACCCCATTAAGGAGCTTAAATGGGTAGGAGACATTGCTTGGCGTGGTGACGACCGTTGGAGTAGGACGGTTACGGAGTGGTCGTCTAGGAATAGAAATAGAACTTCCAGACAAGATGGGCATGTCATTGTCAAAGTAGATAGGTTAGGACTAACATAGGACCGCGGGTAGCACAAACTACTCCTTAGTTATAACCTAAGCCTATAAGTAACGTATTTCTCTTTCATCTAGACTGGTCAGCTGTGTCAGCAAATATTTTAATGCCGTCTATATTTTTACTAAAATGACGTGACGCAGGCAGAATGTCCATGTTGGGACAGTTGCCATAAAAATGGAGGCTTATACCCAGCAGTGAGTGAAGTTAGGCTGTGGATGATTGATGATTTTGATCTTGTGAGAAACATGATGCGTAAGACAAACTGAGACACTTTCAACCATCGACACTGTAGAACGTTTGATGTAGGTAAACTGTCAGAAGTGGATACCATTATCCTTTTTGTGCGCCTGCACAACAAATTATCAGGTTTCAGCCCATTGGCAACTAAAACAAAGGATTTTTGTTGTGTTTTATCTGTTTTTATCTGCACAGTGGCGCCAGACTGACGTGTGGTGTGCTATCGCAACTTTGGAGGTCGCATCCCCCCTTCCGGTTGATTTGCATCCTCTCGATAAGCGCTGCAAATATTTACTTTTCTGCTGATCTAGGTACTTTTATGACGATTTACTGGTAGCATCCATCATCCATATAGCAATTCTTTTATTTGAGATAATTTTAAGAACAGAATTGAATTCAGTCCTTAGACAAGATAGGCATTTCTCGCTAAGCTTTATGATATTTTGAACATGTCTTTTCAAGTTCAAGTTTAAGGCCCAAATTCAAAAGCTTGTCTTTGGTTTAGTTTTTAACATTAAAACATTAATTTCAAAAGTGCGCCTAGGTGTTTAATAATGAGTTTTAGCATAAAAAACAAATCGTCAAAGTAGCTTGTGCCGAGTACAACGTGACCAAGAAAAGGCCAGTGGAACGATGAAATGACAAAGATCTGTTGACCGAAAAACTTTTGGTACCCTACTCACAAGCTTTTTACTGCAATGTGTATTTAGGACAATAGTCGGGACACACACAGAGTCAAACAAAACATTTTGCACAACATCTGGCAGTAATGGCTTGGATACACAAGGCTAAGTAGGTTATTTAGAACATCTTTGATAATAGGTTATAAAACATAATACTCTGACTCTACGATTAAACCTAGAGCATCAATCAGCTAGAAACTGGTGTCGTACCAGCCTGATTCCAATATTCTACTAACGGACAACGGTTCGTTTATTACCATAATGTCAAACAACGTTGTTATGATAACGAACGATCCGTCGTTCGTTAGTAGAATATTAAAACCGAGAATAAATGTCACAATATTTCTTTTGCAAAAAAAACTTGCTACATTTTTTAATAAAACAGTTGAGCTTGGCTAGCCATCGGTAAGTGCATCATAATAATAAAAGCAAGCACTCACTTAAAAGTGATTGCAAAAATATTCAAATCAAAATGTAGTATTTTTATATGAAAAAAAAATGTATTTTTTTTATTTAGAACATACATTTGTACAAAGTGAAACAAATATAACAAGTAAAAACAATGAGACTGCAAAAGTTGTGAAACTGGCAAGCAGTCAGATGGTTGGTGCATGAAAAAATTCAGGTCAAATAGTACCAGTAATAGGCCTACTCGTACTTTTCATTACCAATACTACACTAGCTCAGCTTACTAGTACAGTGTGGCTTCAGCATTAGCGAGGGTAAAGCGAAGAGGGTGGCACCATTTACGACAACTTTTAATTGCCTCCCTTAAATTTAAAGTCGTAAAACTTTTATGATTCACGATGAGATTTTTATGATGTCCATATTTTATTCTATTATGATGTAAATCATTATGAAACAAAATTTATCTACCGTAAACTAGCTTCTTTTCTTCATATGGTTGAATTTTTCGAGAAAATATAAAATTCAACAATTGAAAGTGAAATCTTCCGCAAAGGGCTTGGATCAAATGTTTCTATTGATTTTTTCTCATCGACTTATTGATGAATAATTAAACAGAACAGGCGAAATAAATCCAGGACGTCCGACAGCGCATTGGGTCGACGACACCAAAAAAGTCGCTGGCAAAAACCTGGATTTGAGACGCACAGGACCAAAATCCAAAGAGCAGTGGACACCAAATTATGATGATTATTATTTTTCCAAATCCAAACCAGCAAAGCAGCGAGAAAGAGATGCATCAAAATATATATCTCTACATTTGTTTTTAAAAAAACACTTCGTTGACAGTCTGGCTACCTACCCCGAACCAACAAGTTAGAAAAACAACTGATAATTCATCCAATAGAGAGGCAATAAAAAATATTTCGAGAAGGTGATAATCGCTCCGATGCATTTTTGAGGCTACCTGTTTATTTTGGAGTAAAGAACCACATGTTTCTTTGATTTAAAACCGAAGTTCAATAGTAGCAGGTATTGGTTATTCTATGGTTAGCTTATTTATGATTTTGGTATTAGAATGATAATTATGATAATAGTAACGTGACTTCAATCAAATATCACGTTCATCTAATTTTAAAGGATGCTATCATACCATCGCGTCTAGACCGATTTCGAAAGAGAGCGCTATGTAAGTATTTCGGGTGTATAAATAAAGACAGAGAGTGAGACCGCGCAAAATATTAAAATAAAATAACCTGCCTAGTCAAAAAATTGTTAATTACAAAAAACTACAAAATGGAACAAAAAAACTGGTTTCAACAAATAAAGAAATAGTTTTTATCTACCTATTAAAGTAAAAATCATCTGAAAATATGGTAGGGTTTCCGAGATCTACATCAAAATATATTCAAAACATGGATTTTTTAAGTTATTTTGATAATCATGTTTTTTCTCATATCTTACTTTGAGAAAAGAAATAAATATATTCAAATTTCATTTTCTATTTGAATAATTACATTATTATAACACATTACATTAATTAACAACAGAGTATTACATCGATTTTGGTGACCAAATCCGCTATGGCACATTCTTAAATCAAATTCTTAATTTTTCTCCCTCAAAGATTATGTTAGGTGTATTTTTGATGTGTAAAAAATTTTCACGAACGCTAATGCCTAAATAGAATTTAAAGACTCCAAACATTTATAATGGCTGATTTCCAGGAACATGTGTCTTCACACTTAACTGCACATCAATCTTGTTTTTTAAAAACAAATAATTCGAGATCTCAGATTCTTGGAAAGATTCACTGACTTTATCACGACAATTTGACAGTTCCATTTTTGATTAATAAGTTCCAAAAGATAAAGAACTTTTAGTAGGTTGAAATAGGGTTGAATTTTGTTAAATTTAAAGAATACTGTGTACGTGATATCTGGCCTTATAAATAAGAAGTCCACGAGTTGTAAATACAGAGTTATGTCCTTGGGAATTTCGTCCCCTTTCATACCGTATCTTAAAACATGTTTTAAAATCTTTAGAATGCGGTTTTCGAGGGTAATAAAATTTTCATCCCCTCATTTAATGTATTTTATTTTATTAGAGATGTTAATCACGAGCTTTACATTAAAAGTCATAAAAGTTGGAATTTTATGACCTACTTTTAAAGTGAACTTTGTTACCGTTTATTTCCAGAGGTGTAAAGGTCCTGTTTATTTTGGAAACAATTTATTGTAACGGTCGCGGTTGGTATTGTAGAGGAGAATAAAGCTATTCATTTCATTTACATTTTCCGAAAACTATTTATTTACCTCGTCTTATTTTACTAAATTTAATTACATACATATTATCACGCCCGTATCCCAAATGGGGTGGGCAGAGCCACAAGTAAACATAAGAAAACTTGCAGCCACTTCTGATTTAGTCCTAAGATGGATATGTTGAACCATGGTGACAGGTGATCAGCCCATCGCCCATATAAGTGGTCCATCATATTGAAGAGGATACTATCCCTTAGTCGCTAGATTTAATTACCGAAATTAAAATTCTTTAAATTGTCTTTCGTTCTTTAAATAAAATGTAACCTAAACATTATTGAGCTTTTTATTCTCTTTGTTCAAGAGTACCCTAAACATGCACATCTCATATTCTCAGATTGAAATATCACATTCTACGTTCCTGCCATCAATCAGTATGCACGCGGCGTACGATGCTAAAGGGTTACTTGTGGAGCCACCGCAGTGCCTTACAACACTGATCAATTACCTTCCGATATGACAAACCTGCCAAACTAAAACTAACCCTATCTCAACGATTCAAAGCTTAAAATTAAAGCTCAAGTTGTTGTGTGTATGTTGTCCTTGAATGTACTAATTCCAGTTGCTTATTCAGATGTCTCCCCTCTGTTCATAAATTAAGATTATAGGATTTAGGCGTATGTTTGAAAGGATTTTTTTTTATTTCTTGTACTTTGCTGGGTCCATCGAGACTTTGCTCAGTTGGTTTCCAAAATAAAAAAACTAAGTGTTAATAATAAACAAGGTATTTGAGCAGTCTACTACTAATACTAATAGGTTCTACTACTCGTGTACATTGCTAGTTCTTGCTAAGATGTTTTCTTTCATCGTAGGTAGGAAGCGCTCTTGGGGTAACTTGCTTAGACGTTCTTGATTGATTGTCGAAGTTAAGCAACGTTGTCCCCGGTCACAATTTGGATGGGTGACCGCAAATGGCATTACGAACTGTAGGGTCTGTTGCGGACCCTAAACATAACTATGATTAAATTGATCAGATCAGGAAATGATGATAATGAAAACGACCGCACGTTGCCGTAGTGAGTTTAAAACTGATTTATTGTGTAGGTAATAAGTAATGCTAAAGCACAATGCATTTTGCTGAATGTGCGGGTTGGCCCGTACACGAACTGATTACTATTTTTAAGTAAAAATTAAACTACTTTCACAATTAATATTAAAAGGTGATTTTACTTTTGTTTTTATACCGTAGGGTATCAGTTTTATACTGCAAAAGTAAGTGATCAAATTGACGTGTCCTCAAAATTATTGAAACACACCTATCTGACATACTAGGATGACTCCAAAAAGTTTTTATACTATTTATCTATTCTAGTCATACTTTTACCAAACCAGTGTTCTACTGATCTCGTCCTGTTCCTGTAGGTACTACCTACCATTTTTTTATTATTCTAAACTATTCATGCGTGATAATTCAAGTCTTTGATGTGTCCACAGAGGCTTCTGCTCTAAAACGCAATTATGGCATGGTCTAATTAGTTTGTTAATGATTATATTAGGTAGATTATATATTACGAAGCGTTCGTGGCGTAGCTTATTCTTGATTGATCGTTGAAGTTAAGCAACGTCACAATTTGGATGGGTGACCGCAAGTGGCATTACAAGCTGAGCGCTTCCGAGCTTCGGAGGGCACGTTAAATTGTCAATCCCAGCTTTTAAGTCGTTAAGCCATGACGGAGGCCTTTAGGCGGCCTAAAAACTCCGTCACAAAAGTTGGCCACTAGCTCATACGAACTTACTCTTTTTACTTAGGTAGATAAATGTTTACGGGGCTTTTATTATGTTTTTAATCGACTTCAAAAAAGGAGGAGGATGTTCGTCTGTATGTATGTTTTTTTTATTATTATTATGGACTATCTGACTAAATACAAATCGTCCTACTTGAAGTTCTAGAAACGTGAAACTATCCTTGCTTGAAGAATTTTTACATACTCAAGGAATATCTGAAAAGAAATCCTTTTACCTACTTAGTAATTTATTATAACCAAAAGCATATTAACATTACACATTCGACAAACAGTAGTATAACAGTTATTGCTTCTTCTGGGACACAAGACTTCTTATGACTGAAATTGCCGTCAAAATTGCACTCCGCAATTTTGCTCCATCATTTGTACAATCTAGTCCCGAAATTACTCCACATTCTAACAATGGCAAAACGTTACATTCGCTCCAGTAACACAGTTAGAAAGGTCACAGGTGGGTGCGTCTTCGCAGTGCCACCCAAAATTATGTACCCACCTACTCACTATTGACTTACGGTACGATTATACCAAATCCGTCATCGGCCGAAAGTGCGTCGTCGATCGAACTCGCCTGATCAAATTAAACGAAGATAGTGGGTACACTAACCAACCGACATCGTCCATTGGATTCCGTAAACATTTGATCGGTCGACGATGGTCGACGACGTCCGATCATACTTCGGCCGATGACGGATTCGGTGTAATCGTACCGTTTGGTACCGGCGATTGTGAATATGGTGACTGGCACTGACGTAGTATGCTATGAAAGTACGTAGTGCCTTTTTAGGGAAAGTTCCTGAATGATTCAAAGATTCCACAGTTTGCCGTTGTATTCCAAAGCATGTTGATGTTTTTATTTGATGGCTAAATTGGAATTTGAACAATGGACACGCCATTAGCATTAGAGTATTCAACTTTATTGACACCAGCTCATATGCGAAATAATTTGAAAATTCAATTAATTTAAATTGTCTTAAATAATGGTCTTAATTGACTTTAGGTAGGTACGATTGTACTTTCTATGGTATTAATTCGTTTCAGGCGTTATTACCCTTTGGCTTACATCCTATTTCCTCTATCCATTTATCCAAGAACCTTATTGTATTTAAATTCAGGAATTTAAATTAAATCTCACCACATTTATTAATTTATGCGTCTTATCGTTTCATCTACTAATTTCATGAATAACAAAGTAAACGTTGAATATTCAATAGTCTCCTGACAAAGCCGAGCTTTTAATATGTGATTTATGATCGAAGATTGTAATCACATCTACCTAATTATAATCTTCGTTACTTAAAATTTAATCAACTGTGAGCAGTTTTTTATCAATAAAGATCCCGATCCTTAGATGGGATAGGCTGATTCTGAATATTGAATATTCAAAATTAAATTATAACGGTTTTAAAAGCTTAAAGTTGGATATATTCGATGGGAAACCGGCGTGTATACGGTAAATGACTGCTGGTTAATACTGAAGAGTCTCAATTTTTTAACAGTCACATACATAGTTCTGGTACAAGGATTCCCTGTATCGTGGGTATCAGAAACTACAAGTACCATGGTATCGCAACACCCAGACCAGGAAGAAATATTTGCAGAACAGAGCAAGAATCAAACATCTCTTATTAATATGAGCGTCTTGGGCTTTGCACAAGAGCCAGTCTATAGTCTATATTACTTAGCCTTGCCAGTAGTTACTATCCTAGGTACAAAACTTTGTAGTAAGAAATAAAATACCAATGTTTATGTGCAAGTTAAACTAAGTCAAAAGTCCAATTTTGCGCATCCCGCCAGTCTAAGCTTGACTCACCCTGTGACACATTTGGGCCAAAGATACTGCAAGTGCACTGCAAAACATAAACACGTGTGACGTTGCTTTTATAAGTGCTTTTTTACATTGCGGTTTCTACAAAGGCTGAAAAGCAAAAGCGTGATGAAAAACAGCAATAGTTGCAGTGATAGTGAATACTGTAGATCTGAAAACGGAGTCCTCCACTGCTGGGGAGAACCAAATGGGAAGTACCACGCGTTGCGATATTTTTAGACGGCATCTCTTCTATATTAGTCATTGTACAGCACTTGCTCATAAGTGTAGAATTTAATTGAAGGATCAAAATATGATTCTTCGTTTGAGAAAATACATGCACCTAAAGAGTAAAATATGACAATCGTCTTCCCGTAAGTACCTAAATGTCATAATCTTATGTGGGATGGTATAAACTACTATGTTTACGTACTTCATAAAAATTAAAAGGAGTCAATGAGTGCAGGCTGCATAAAATTAATCGTTCTGGACTTTGAAAAATATCCTCTATTGCTGCATGTTGGTGGGGAACAAAAATCTGCACTGATGATCCACTTTTTCGCCAATACATTAGTAGGAATGATGCTGTAAAATACATTATGCGATTTACTGTCATCGCCCTATCTCATATTACGGAAGTACAAACAGCTAATTATGGAGAACTTCACAAATAAAGGAACATAAATGTCAGACACAAATAAAGCTTTGAGTTGGCAACATAATGCAGTCTCATTTATGAAGATATCAATTACAAGTGCAGTTGCTTCCAGAACTAAAACAAACATAGAAACGAGCCCCTTCAGCAATTAATCAACAGACAGCACTCCTTTTATTGTGTCTGGCTGATTTGACTGACTGTGTCGGGTTTCTTGGACAGATGGACTGCGACTTGTCTATGAAGCTACATTTTAGGCAAGTCCGGCAGTTTGTCCGATCAATTGAACTAAGAGAATTATTTTTTCGAGCTAGTGCGATCAGTCGGCCCATTAAGAAGCCACTGGCTGAGAAACCAATACAAGCTAGCATTGTTTCTATCAAAAAGAAAAACATTATTTTCATTTACCTTTATGTTAGGTTAAAATCCGTTTTATTTTATTTTGTTAACATTTTATTTCTTAATAGTTTATAAAAAAAACTAGCTACGCGGCTTCAATCGCGTAGTGCAATTTGACACACCACTTTACCCCTTTTTAAGGCTAAACATGGTGAAGAACACTTTTAGACGTGCACTCAGGGTCGAGGGATAAGGGCATGATGATAATGATTATGATGATGATGATGATGATATTGTAATATAGTACAATATTGAATTTGAAGAGGCATCAACTGCCATCAGCAGTTAATCAAATAAGACAGAAGTCAGTTCTCTTATTATGTCTGGCATCGGTTTGTTTGTCTGTCACGCCAATTGCACAGCATCGTTAACATTTAACTGTTAACCCCTCAGTTATCCAATTAAAAAGGTCTCTTGTTAATTATTGCTGGGGTTACTGTTTTTATTTTGGTAGAGGATGGTTAAATATAAATCCTTATTCCTGAACTCTAGCAAAAATAGACCCAAGAGTTGTGTCATTCATTTAACTTTGAGTATATTATGTCATGTACATAGGTACATGACATAATATCACGGCTATTTCCCACAGGGGTAGGCAGAGACCACGGATCAACATTTTTGCTACGGTCCTCACATTACTACTCTCGCTTCACTCACTCTCATCATATTCTTCATGTAGCTTTGAGTTCTTGGAAAATATCAAATAGAAAATTCTAAGAAGAAAGCCTAAATATTATGTCATTTACGTACATGATATTCTTATAATTGATTCCATCTGTGTCTGATGTTTGAAGTCTTTTTAGCTCTTTGGTCTTTTAAGCTTTAAAAACTTAAATTACTTCTGAAAGATTTTATTTACAGATATTTTGGTTCATCTCAAATAATGTCGGTTTTTATAGCTTACTTTGAAGAATGGAAGTGATTTGTCAGACGAAAATAAATTAACAAATTGGAATCTTAGTTCTAAAAATATTACAACAAAACTCAGCATACAGTGTCACAGATACAATGCTAAATTTTAAATTAGATTCTAAGTTCTACGTTTCACAACTAGCCAGTAGGTTATCTGGGTAAAGATTTATTATGATTACGGAGCTCAAAGGTGTAATTTCAATAATTTGGACACGTCCAAATTGTCCTTGAGTCCCGGCCCACGACAGATACGTGTGCTCAGTCACAATGAGACAACAATCGGACATTTTTTTCCAAAACCGTTGGCGATGGAATCCGTGCAAAAAACACGGCAAAAACGCAATGCCACACGTGTTTTGACAATAGTGAGAACATGTTGTAAAAGTGTTAGTACCTACCTACTCTATAAGAAAAAGAGTACTTGCCTAGCTACTTATTAAAACATAACCTACCATAGGAGACATATCTAATGTCTCCTCTCTAGTTTATTTGGTTCCTCAGCCTTCCTGAAAAAGTTATAGGTCACGCCCAACTTTTTTACACGATTAAAGAAGTAAAGATTTTGACAAATGAGGTTCGTTAGATTTGTCTGGATGACGATAATGTCATAGGCTATATTATAAAGTGTTAAAAAATGAATATGGCGGCTGTAAGTTATTAAAACATAAGTTGCTGTAAGTTGCCATATTCAATTTATTAATTTGGCTGCGTCTGTAGCTGAAACGGCTGGAAGGATTTTGACTAATGAGGCGTTGTTGGATTCGTCTGGATAACGAGGGTGTTAGGTAAGTGTACAACCATGACACTTCTTTGACACTAAAATTTAAGAAGTAATTTTCAATTAACTAAGACTTAGACTAAAATGGTACAAACGCGTCATCATCTTCATCACGTGTCAAAAAATTTAATATGGCAGCTGTACTTATGCTACCTGAATTCTACGCAGTCGGGTTTTTTGTTCTGTTAAATAAATACTTGTTGTTATGTCGACGATCTCGGTGGCGTGGCGGGCGAGTGCTCGGCTGAGACACAAGAGATGCGGGTTTGATTCCCGCTACGGGAGAAATTTTTGTATGTCCTGCAAATATTTCTTCCGGGTCTGGGTGTTGTAGTATATTATAAGTACGTTTTTTACAAAAAAAGAAGTTTATAAGTATTCTATCAGCCATCTGGTGCCCAAAGTACAAGCTTTGCTTAATTTGGGGCTAGATGGCGTTGTGTCAAATGTCTACAAATATTTATTTATTTATGTGCCTTCATGAAAGAGAAGAGCAGAGCACTGAGGGTCTAGTTGGTAGTGACCCCGTCTTCCGATCCTAAGGTCGTGGGTTCAAATCCGGTCGTGTACCAATGGATTTTTCTGTGCGAAAAATTTATATACCACTACTCTCAAACGGTGAAGGAAAACATCGTGAGGAAAGCCGCGGCTTAGTTAGCTCCGCACGTATTGACCACGTCTTTCCTGTGGACAAGGCTGACTAAGCTGAGAGGATGGAATAGATGCTGGGTAAGCCTACTCCATCTTAATTCGTCCAAGGCACTACAGCGTCCCGTTTGTGAAGGTAAAAGTTGCCTCCTGACGCTGTATAAATCATCTACTATAGATGGTAAAAGGCCTTAGTTTTTTTGTCATGGAAGCTAAAAAGTCCTGACTGTAAAGTTGCAGACTTTTACCTCGAATTAGAGTATACCCAGCCATAACCTACTGAGCAAGTTATGTTCAATACTGGTTACGGGTTATACTCGTAGGTTGTAGGTTTGATTTTCAAATATTATGTATAAGTACGTGGTATTACGACACCAAGTCTCAAACATTATTTTCGTGGATGGTCCATTACATTGAAATGTCAAATAAATACCGGATTATTAATAATATCCATAGATATCATAAGCTACTGTACTTTCACTTGAAATTTATACACTTTCGTACCTCTCGGGTACAAATCCAATTCAAGGTGAATGGATGTTTGATGGCGCAATCGACAAAACACATAGGTAGTTTGACTACGACTTGTTTCTAAGGGCCGACTTACATTTCAACAAGTACAGTAGTACTACAAAAATTGTGCGCCTCGGCAATTTTTGTCTAGCTTCTGAAATACGAACTAACGCGATGATAATATGTAATAAAGAGAAGTTACAATAATTATGTACATATTTTTTAAAGGGTTGTTTCACTGATTTATTATTTGACTGTTAGTTGCATTATTCGGTTTTCATACAAAGCACGAAGTTGACCGAAGCGCACAATATTTGTGGTACTACTGTACAGTAGAGTATAGTTTTGTACAACTGCTTGAAGCTTGCAAATAACATCTAAACTGGCCAGGGCTTTAAGTTAACTCGCTTCTATTCTTATGAAGTGTACCTAAATCAGCCATAAGATCGAGTACAGGCGTGCCCAGGCCTAAATTCCTTAAACATCGTCCTTGGTGTCAAATAATCTGTTTGCAGCAAATGTTTGTAGTCAATATTTTTGTGGCCAAAGCAAATGAGGAAATGAAACTTCTTTGACCTTTAAAATCTTTGTTTAGGGCTTTTTCGCTTCAGCCTCTTTAGATCTCCATTATAAAAAGATATTCAACTGTTTTTATTTAGTTCTACTCTGTCTTGTCCGTCAAAACAAATTGAAACAAATGAACGTCTAAAATTCAGATTAGGCAAGTACCGAAAAAAATTGCGTTCGTATTTAAAAATCCACTACCTACTAGGGATGCTCTTAATTTTTGCATTTAGCTCGTCTCTTTTGTCTTTAGATAAATACTCACCATTCTCCTCGGCTTTGCCCGCATTGTACCTACATCACATGGAAATAGCAGTCTATCCAGATCTATGTAAGTTTCAAATTTCATTCAAATCGTTTCAGCCGTTAGCGTTACGCACTTTGACTACTTTTACACGTTCTACTTTACCGTTTTGAGAGTGGTAGTAGCCCCACCTTCCGATATAAAGTCTTTATTTATTTAAATCTATGAAAGCAGTCTTTGAGGCACACCCCAAAATCCTTTCACCACACTGGTTTATTAGGATTAGTGACATGATTAGTAGCCATTACGCGCCGTGACGCCGAAACATTTATATTTGTAATAGAATTCATCTACAGATGAATTCAAGGAAGGTGGCTCAAATTGTACCGGCGACCGACTTAGGGCAATTACACACGCGACCACTACCATTATGTTATTACCATTAAGGCCCGTTACAAGACAGCGGTCGAATGTGGCCAATAACACGAAACGAGTGGCATTCTAGGTATATCGGTCGCGCTTGATTGCAGTCTGGGTCTGTCGTTATTTTATCGAGGTCTAAGGAAATGACCGAGTTATGACTAAGCTATTTTATTTCTAGATTACATACTATACTAGACTACGTATGTAATCCTGCAGTGAGATCGGCAGACGACAATCAAATCGTGTCTGGACGAGACTAGCTCAAGACCGTGATGGATAGCACAAACAGAGGAAGGCACATATGCCCAATACTAAGCATACGTAGTAGTGAGTAAAGTCAAGCTGTGGGTGCTGATGATAATTATGTAGCAGGTATCTACATAATATCTAGAATTATTTACTTACTTGAAGTAGGGTAATTATTAATCGGGCGAAAAAATAATTTATTGGCGACTATTTATTAAACCAAGCTAACCTAACCTACTAATTTCGATCCATGCAGATGTCGCTAATCAGTAGGTTAGGCTAGGTTCTAGGTAGCGGTCGCCGGCCGAAGCGCTAGAAATGTAATACTTTTGTCACCCACTTAGCATTTCAGTAAGGCATGTTCAATATTTTTGACATGTTTCATTTCTATTTATTTTCGCTTGTTCATCCTATTACATTGTGTTTCCAAGTCGCCGTTTTAAACATATGTATTCGCCCACTGTTTGTCGCCCACTTAGTATTTCAGTAAGGCAGGTTCAATATTTTTAACATCTTTAATTTGAATTTATTTCCACTCGTTTAAATTGCCGCAGTGGTGTCACGGGGATAATCCACCACGGCATTGAATGCGCAGGTAGAGGCTACGCAAGTCAGCTATCTGTGTCTATATCTCTGTTTGCCTGAGTCTACGACTCAACTATCCCCTAACTTATTCTTATGTTTAGTTCAGGCTGAAATAAATTAATAAATTTTTACTCAACGTTCTATAAACAAACAAACAAACAAACAAACAAACAAATCAATTTATTGACATAATAAAATGGTTACAATATAAAGGAATCCTTAGGCTCCCGAACTAGTAAAAACTGTATTTCAGGAGCCAACGGCTTCTCCCATGAGATAGGACAATTATTATTATGCCGGCAATTTAACTTAAGTGTATATCTAAATGAATATAATACTTTAAAAAAAGTATGAAAGGTAAAAAAAAAATGAATGAAAGGTAGAAAAAAAAGAATGTAAAACATCTCTGGTACATTTTGTGTTTGTCTATGGAAAGGTTTTATTATATTATATGTTAATGTTATGTAAAAATATATAGCTACGCTTAGATCCTGAAAACAATAGGGGAAAACTAAAGGTGAGACTAGTTGATCTCCGAACCTTTAGTTTTTTTCCTGTATTACATAGGATCGTGCCTACCAAACATCCAGTTTATTGGTCAATTTACCTAATTGTTTTAGAAGACGAGTTACCTAGTAATAAAATTCGTGTTGTTAATTATTTATAGGGGCCACTGACCTGAATCACGATGTTGTGAATGTCTGTGTAATAACTAATAATACCTACTTAAAGCCAATTTTCGGTGTAAGGTATTTAAACTATTTCATAAAATATGACTGTTCCTTGAGATATTTTAACATCACACTGATAATAGAAATTGCGAAAGTTTATGCTTGCCACTCATCTCTGTAACAGCTGAATGGTCCACATAGATTATGATCAAAGAGATTATGAATAAAGGGTAATTTTTAAAGGTAGAGTGTGCAATAGCGGATTTGCTCATCAAAATCGATGTAGAACTATGTTTTTAATTAATGAAATAATATGTGTTTATTCAAAAAGGAAATTTAATATTTTTTTTCTTTGGTTCCTCAAAGTGAGAGAAAGAAACACGATAAGAGAAAAAAAAACACGATTACAAAAACTTGAAAAATCCATGATTTGAGTAGGTATGTTTTGATTTAGATCTCGGGAACCCTACCATTTTTTCAGATGATTTTTACTTTGACAGGTAGGTTATAACTATTTCTTTAATTGTTGAAACCATTTTTTTTAGTTATTTTGTAGTTTTTGTTAATTACAAGAAATTATTTATTATAATTATTTATAATAATCATTATTTTGCGCAGTCTCACTCTCTGTCTTTCGAAATCGTTCTAGACGCGACGAGCGGATGCTACTGTTTACACTGATACTTGTATTTATGTCTAGAGTTTGAACTTTACTTAATTCATAATTGAATTTACGACCTTCGCGTAGGCACTTAAATTATTATCTAACACAGTTCACCTTAACATTGATTAATAATATTATTGTTCGCGAAACCAATAAATTAAATATCAGAGACAATTCAAAATATTGCCGCCTAAATTCAACTGTTTGTATTGCAAAACTACATTTTGTATGAATGCACTGCGAAGAGGCACTAGACTTTAATACATACATACATTATTATCACGCCCGTATCCCTAACGGGGTGGGCAGAATGTAATAGTTTTGGTGAATAAAAGAATTGAATTGAATTGTGTACCTATAACAATAAATAAATTTTATTTGTAATAGAGTTATAAAACTAATTTAGTAAAATTTTTAATAAAATATTTTATTTTTTTTAGTCTTACTTTTTTTAGTCTTATTTTTATACTTGATTGATTTTAAAAGGATGTTTTTTTTTTCTTTACGTTACAGCGATTATGGGCATTATTTTGTTCCAGTTTGTCTGCAGCTTAACTCTATGCTGCTGGAACTACGTTTTATGAATATTAATATAGCCTTGGGTAGAGATGATATATTGTTAAAACCACATTCCATAACTACTTGATTGATAAATGTTAATCCACGATTATTGTTATGGTAATGTCAGTATAATATTCGATTGCATTTAAATGTTATCTAATCTAGTTTAAAATATCTTTAGGCTGCTCTACTAATAAATTATTTAAAAAGTAAGTGCAGAGCGTCAAGTGGAGATGGAGACAATCTCGATGCCTACTGTACAAAATGGCCCACAGAGTAAATAGGCCTTAGATCGCGATCTAAGGCTTATGTCTAAAAGTCGACTAAGGGATAGTATCCTCCAACATGATGAACCACTTATATGGGCAATGGGCTGATCACCTGTCACCATGGTTCACCATATCCATCTGAGAAGTAAATCAGAAGTGGCTGCAAGTTTTCTTATCTTGTGGCTCTGCCCACCCCGTTAGGGATATGTGCGTGATAATTATGTATGTATTAATATGTAATATTCAAAGACAATTATCTATTCAAACAATAAATACATAATATAATATTATAACCTACTCACACATTTGCGATACCTAACTATAAGGTTTTACCATTATTGACGCAGAATCAATATCAACAACAATACTGAGCATTTTCCTTTTTGGTTTCATTCACAATACAGTATATCAGTACCTACTATTTGATATATAAAATATACCTACGTAAACTACAGTCTGCATTAACAAGGCACAATTGTATTTTTTTTTAAAACAGACGTTATTAATGGGTATGTACCTACATTTACAGTCATGTTATCTTTATTTACACAGAGCCATATATTCTCCACAAAATTTGCATAATAAACTACATTTGCAAGTAAAAATACAAACTGGTCAGTAGTGGTGTAAAGTGTGGTTTCCTAGAGTAATAAATAAATAACACCCAACATATATTTATGCCTTTTGGCGTGGAAACTTTAGGACCCTGGGGTCCGGAGGCGTGGCTTCTTTTCAAGGAGATATCCAAGAAGCTAATAGATATGACCAATGACCAAAGGGCTGACGCTTACCTCGGACAAAGGATAAGTATCCAACGAGGTAACGTCGCCAGCCTTTTGGGGACCATACCTGCGGTCGGTGATCTGAGCTCTGTTTTCTATCTGTAGGCGAACTCAGATAAAAAACGGAGCTCATTTTTATTTCTTATTATTATACTGATTACTTTAAAGTTTTTAATGTTATTATAGTTTGCCTTTGTAACTGTGTTCTAAATAAACTTTTTACACCCAACACTCACATCCTGACCCCACACTAGGATTCCCTGTGTGGTGTGTATCAGAAACTACGAGCACCATGATACCACAACTCCCAGACCCGGAAGAAATATTCGAATCGAACCCGCGCTTCTTGCGTCTCTGCCGAGCAATCGCCCGCCACGCCACCGAGGCCGTCATATACAGAGAGTATACATAATGTTTATTTACGAGATTGCAGTGGCCCCAAGGCTTCCAAGGACGTCCGTTTCACACGAAGACTGTATAGTTTCTGAGAAATTCTTATTTTTAAGACGCGGTAGACAGATATTTGTTATTTAAAAAACTAGACAGTCAGAATAACAATTAGGTATTTTTCGAACAATGTTGACGTGATTTAGGGACGTGTCTAAAGCAAATTGAATACCTACCTAATCTGAAAAGTATGACAAGGATACTCAAATCATTATTGTATGTATGTAAAAAAACGTAGGAAAGATTGTTAAAATTATTTTGACTTATAATTGCTATATAATTAAATTGTCCGTCCGTCTGTCAGCGGGCTTTATTTCATGAACCGTAATAGGTAGATAGTTGAAATTTTCACAGAATTTGTCTGAATATTGCCGCTTTAACAAAAAATAAATTAAATTGAATAATGTTTCTTGTATGGGGGGGGGGGTGCCCCCCCCCCATACAAGAAACATTATTTAATGTACTATGGTACGGAACCCTTCGTGTGCAAATTCGTCTCGCATTTGACTGGTTTTTTAATCTATGTACAAAGAAAGAGATGCGTGGAAGGAAAGGGATCTTTGTCTAGGGACTGCGTAGCAACGACAAATTGGCATGCTCATTATTTTATTATAAGTATCAATTCATAGAGTAAAATGAAAGTTTAAATTATAAATGAGCCATCTCCAATGCTTATTTTTACGCGTGCTTTAAAATTATTTGCAAATATGGCCTTATCTTTATCGTATCTTGAAATTAGTAGAAATCAAGTAGCTGGTAAATACAATTCCAATTTGAGTTTATATTCCTGTTTTAAATAGCACTCGATCTTGCTATCAAGCCGGAGTAAAATTAGCGTGGGACGGTCCAGGGTTTTGACAAAACGAGCTTTATGTCGTACTCTATAAAGTTTAAAATGAATTGTACAATCCATCAAAAGTCTGGATGCATCATTAAATATCTTTTACACATTCGGTAACAAAAATGATCTCATGAAGTAAAAGTTATAGCTCAAAGCTCTCTTCCAAGCTAAATGGTTTATTATTTAACTGTTTTCACTTTTTTATGCATTTTTGATATTATGAGATCAACCTGAATTGCAGGCATATACATTTTGTAATGCGTGGAATTAATATCTAAAGAAAATAATTTCACAGTCCATTGGTAATCCGACTTTTCTATTAAATTATAATATGGCAACTTTTCTAGACAGTAAAACAAATAGAAAATACTCGTTTCTTCAATTCAATTCCAAGAAATACCTACTTACTCGTACCTCCAAAATTACCTAAAGATGTTTATGTTAGTGTCGCGACACATCTGCTGAAAGTTCGGCTAAATACGGCAATTCATTTAAGTGCTACGTAATTTTGGCTGATGTCTTACGTCGCCTCTTGCGCCTTAGCCGAGCACACGGCCGCCACGCCACTGAGGTCGTCAATTAAAATTAGGTACAATAAACAACCTACATTATTTATAACAAATCTATTGCACCATCTGCATTTAGTGTGTACCCATGCGAGTAGAGGCCAATCTACCTGTAACTAGATCATGTTGCAACTGGATTACCACATAATTGAAGTTAATCCATCCAGTTACAAAATCATACTTACCAGTTTAATTACAACTGCTACTTTGATGTAAGCAACTACAGGTTCTTTCAGTGGCCAGACCAGGTCATCAACATCGTCTACAATCTGATTTCACTCACTATTGGGTACAAGCGTCTCTTTTGTATCTTCGATCGCGATTCTGTGCTAGTCTGAGCCATCTACGGACTACTTTGGACGCCCGTTCACAGCCCATATAGTATACTACTGAAATACTATTCTCCCATATACTATCCTCTGAAAACCAGCGCTACTTCACCTGGTACCCAAGTGAAGTAGCTCAAAGCTGAGTTAGGACCTTTTGGCATTTTTTTTTCTGATTGACAGAGCGACCAGGACATGTGTTATGTAGGTTAGGTCTGTAAATGTATTTTCTTCTCTCTTTTTGCCATATGCTCTGTCTTTTAATTTTTCATTTCTGTCATTTTTCATTTCTTTCATCTGCAACATCAAATGAGCTGCAAGTGCGTTGCCGGTCTTTAAAAGGCCAAGTATACTGTGTTCAAATACTATGAATAATAAATAAATAAATAAATATCTGTGGACATTTTACACAGCACCATCTAGCCCCAAACTTAGAAAAGCTTGTACTATGGGAACCAGATGGCTGTTATAATACTTATATACTTTTTTGAATAAATACATACCTACTTATAATATTGCAACACGCAGACCCGGAAGAAATATTTGCAGAGCATGCAAACATTTCTCCCGTCGCGGGAATCGAAACCGCGCCTCTTGCGTCTCAGCCTAGCGCTCGCCCGCCACACCACAGAGGTCGTCAAATCGTCAATAATTTGCAATATTACCAAGAAGGCATAAATACGACAGCCCGAATTTAGAAACAAAATTAAATTATATAACGGTCATGTTAAATGAATTTGCGTGTTAGTGTTACTTAAATAAGCAGGTAATTACATAAAATAATTGATGGTTACATATAACAAGTTTTAGTAGGGTACACTTTTTAGTTAGTTAGGTATGTAAAACAGGTTACATTGCTTCATAAATATTATTTACAATTCAAATTATGTCAGTGTATGTTACATGTGATTTGAATTTTGCTTTTTTTTTTAACGGGCATTAAGATTTTTGCGTCTAAGCCGGAGATTTTATCACTAGATCTAGTATAAAAAGTACCTTATGTTATTCCAGGTAACGAACTATGTAAGTCTATTCCAAGTTTCTAAGTATCATTAAAATCCGTATACCTAACAGTCACACCGTGGTTGATTTAAAAAAATTCACCGTTAAATTAGTTCAGATTTTGTTCTAAAATCGTTTACCCTGTCATGCTCGGTTCACTGCTCACCCTGCGTCCCGTACTAAGACAGTCTCGATTTGAATTATGTTATTTGCTTATTTACCTAAAACAAGTATGTATTCTTTTCAGGCACATAATTAAAGAACCCCTAAATGCCTGAAGATTCAAGAAAATACCTTATCTTGGGAATAATTTCGATTCGGCCAAAGATTGATTCGACTTATAAACCAGAAGCAGATCTTAGAAGACTGCCTCTGCCTTATCTTAAGTGACATTATTTACCAGCAGGATATCGAATGACATTCTATAATTTCTAACATTCTCAAAGCGGCTTGTACCCGTAAATCAAAGAGAAAATACGAACAAATCATAACTGGAGGCTCGTTAATTAACCTTATCAGTTAGTATCATGAAGTCACAGAATAACAGTAAGAGAATGGAACTAGAAATTAAATTCGACCTTCTGTCGAGCTGATTCGGCGCACATTTGGACGTCTGAAAATATGTGATTTATCTATTGACTGTGTTGCATTTTTTGGACCTCCAAAAACTACTCATGAAGTAGACCATAGTATCGTTCCTAAGAAAAGTCTTAACGGTCGGATTGAAATTAGAAATACGGACGACAAAGTGAAGTGTAGCCCTATATAGAGTTTAGTTTTTCCTTTTGCTTTCTTTTGATTTATAGAATTCCATAGATCCGCACAATAATCATAGTATCATAGAGTACAGACTGAAGATCTTTTGTATTATGTGCAAAGTTTGAGATTAGTCTCAAGAGATCTCAAGACAACGAATAAAATTATTTTTGCTTATCTGCGTTTCGTGCAACCTCTTCGTTCGCTCTCCATTACAAGAATGCCGAATTGCCGAGTCATTGAGGACGCGTCTGACGGAGACATTGACACTTTATTGACAACTACCTATAGATTGTATTCTACCTAGATAGTTAAATTTTCCTGGCTAAGCCCTAGGGGTTCCAACGTATGAATATAAGCGTTCTGTCTGTGTTCTGCTCTATGTAAAAGCCCTGTGAAAGTGTGCCGGCACTAATGAGCATAACAAGCTGCATATTTACCGCCTTATTTAGTGCCTACTTTTATAGCATTACGCTCGCCTATCGATACTTGCTTCACTTCTTGACCTTGGGTTGAAATCCTTTGGATAAATACCTCCATCATTTCCTTTCGTATAATCCTTTCTTGTCCAACTTTTGATCTACAACATATTTATACAAATACAAATCAATTTATTGACATAATAAGTATGTTACAAAATAAAAGTTAGTGAAGATAAAAGTTGCGTCCTGACACTGCATAAATCATCTACTATAGATGTAGATGGTAAAAGGCCTTAGTAGTTTACAAAAGAAATGAATCCTTAGACTTCTGAACTAGTAAAAACTGTGTTTCGGGAGCCAACGGCTTCTCCCGTGATTTATGACAATATTATATTATTATATTTAGGCACATAAATAATGTACTTATGTTTTCGTGTGCGAAAAGTAATGCAAATCTCGTGGACAAGTCGTTAATTCCAGTCATTTCGTTTAAAATTGATTAGGTATTTTCATTTTTCTTCACTCCGTTTTCGCTGAGAATTGTAGGTAATTGTAGAACACATTAAATGCAAATGTAGGTACGGTACTTAAGTACAAGTGTGTTTATGAGTAAGAACGATTTCTCAACATGACATGCTTAGCCAAGGTAAGGTTCAAGCGACCTGGGACCGTACCTACTATAAACGTTGAGAAATGCATGAAACATGTTTGGAAAACTTGTGTAATGGTTCAAATAAGTGCCTACAGATAACGTCTCAATCAACAAATCAAATCAAGCTTCATTACTGTAGGTATACATGTATTATATCTACTCTAGATTATTATTTAAAATTTTACAGTTACAGCACCAATTTATTATATCATAATCTTAGCAAGGAGTTTTTATATATTTTTTTGGAAGTTGAATTTGAATAAGTTATGTTATTTATCAACTACGTAACTGATGCCCGATTCCAATATTCTAATAACAGACGTCGGCGACGGATCGTTCATAACCATAGAACAACGTTGTTATCGAAAAGTGAAATATTTTTTATCAAAAAAACAACGTTGCTATAAACAATATTGCTAATAAACGACCCATCCGTTAGACGATCCGTCGTCCGTTAGTAGAATATTGGAACCGGGCATTAGTAAAAGCTTGACCAAGTTTTTGGAAGAACACAGTCGATAGACGACATTATGCAAATGATGTAGTTTCAGTATTAATCATTATCACGTCAGTTACAAAACTCTTTTGAAACCGTCACTATTACAAAGTGAAAGTACTGATAAGGCTTGTTACACCTCGGCCCGCATGGCCACAGCTCTGTAGAACAGCTAGTTTCTTTTATACAAATCTTGCTAATGCGTCAAGACAAAGATACTCGTAATAAGCGCCATCGCGCTGTATCTTCGGCTTGGTGAGGCCTAGAGTGGACCGCTATTATATATTATTCATATTCAACTTCTAAGTTCGCGTGGCATTAAATTAAAGTTTTTGCTGCCAGCTCTGAAACCCTCTTCATCTCAGAGCTGGAAGCAAAATCTTCAAACAAGCATACGTAAAGTTTATTGTACCTGTTCTTAGCATAGCGTAGTTATATTGAGGAAGAGGTAAACTTTTGAAGCAAGCCTCAGTGGCGGTACGTTAGTGTAGTACTACGCAAATGTATAGAAATAAACTTCGCTGCCTCTTTGACGATGACGTCACAATCCATTCTATACATTTGTAGTATCTCGAGTCACTGGTAAAAGTGAACGAGCTATTCATTCTCAGCTGGTATAAGCTACGACCGGTCTCTTGGCCAATCCTGATTTATGAGAGCAAAACACATTAATTTGGGTAATTTAATGTTAGCAAACAAATTAAGTGATATTACTGTAAATAATATAAAGGTCTAAACGTAAAAAATAAGAGCTTGACGAATTATAGTAAAATAAAGTTTTCATTTGTTGATAGTGAAATCTAGTAGAAAAAAATACCCTCTATCAATACACTACACCGACATTGAACGCTAAGTGTGGCCGCGAAGTCGCCAAACTCTTTGTACTCGCATTATAACCGCGTTAAACTCACACCGCTAAATCCCGCGAAGGTCGTGAAGATTGTAGATGATTTCGAGGCTTCGCGGCGTTTTCCCATCAGTGTCGGTATTTAGTCCCGCGATAGTTCTGGGCGAAACTGTGCAAGTGTAGAGGGAAATAATTTTCACCCAGAGTACATTATCACGAATCACGGAGAGAATTCAAGGCTGACAATAAAAACTATTCTAATTCTAATTCTTAGCGCGTGAGTCTAGAGCGAGTTTATACGACCTTCGCGGGCTTTATAGGCATGAGTGTCGAAATTGGCCTTTAAAATCGAAATGTATTTCAGTGTTCATGATGAATTTTATTACGAATCATGGTCAATCAGATAGTAATGATTGTCCATGAGCCTGGCCGCGGGTGTCATCGCACGTGTTGGCCTTCACGCGTGGCGACCACTAATCTCAGCTTCCTGCAACGGCTGTTACCATCGAATAATGCTGATAGTAATGTGAGCAGAGGATATTAAACCGTGTCACCGAAAAGCGCTTATAGATTTACCAATTATGCCCGCTTCTTATATTCTACTAACGATCGAAGGATGACGGATCATTCATTACCATAGTAAAGTTGTTTTTCTGTCAGAAAATGTATGGCGGTCTTTGCTTGAGTTTTTATTTTAAAACTATTTAAATATCGGTTGAAGTCCATGGATAGATTTTTTGGAGTAATTTAAGATGATTGAAATGTTAACTGCAGCAAACACTGAGAAAAGTAGAGCACTTAGTGGTCTAAATCGTAAAAGCAATAAATTAAGTCAAGGCCAAGCACACGAAAGGAGCGCACAATCCTTTCACCACACTAGTTCGAAGAACCAGTAACACGAATAGTATGTGAATACTTTGTTCGCGTTGAGTTTTATTCATACAAAATTCATCTTTCCTCTGCGTCCTCTAGGAGTTGAATTTCGGCAATTTCTTTCTCCTACAGTAATAGAAGAAACGCTTCAAGTTTCATGCTTCTAAGTCTTATGGTTTACCTAAGCTGTGCGTTGATTGTCAGTCAGTCAGTCAGTCAGTAACAAAAGTTTTATATATTTAGATCATCTTATATTATAAGAATCTTTGTCCTGACTGACTGACTGACTGACTGACTGACTGACAGACAACGCACAGCCTAAACCGCTAGACGTAGAGACTTGAAATTTTCAGTGTAGGTAAACCTTGGTACGTAGGGGTGTACTAAGAAGGGATTTTTCAAAATTCAACCTCTAAAGGGGTGAAAAGGGATGAAAACCTGGAATAAATTTTTGGTCTAAAACTGCACATAACCTATATCAAATTAATGAGCCGATTTTTCTCATTTAGTTGATGTCATAATTACCTGTAAATTCTTTATTTTTGGCATGTTTTTCATGAAAAATAGAATACTTTTATTTTGACATATGACAGCGATGATACCACAGATTAGTAATAGATGATACAAAACATATGGAAAAGGAACTGTCAATGTCAAATTACACTACATTCATTAGCGTCTAAAAAAAATTAAATATATAATACTCGATGATAATAATATTTTAAAGAGGAAAGATTTTTTGTTTTTTGTTTGTAACGAATAGGCTCCGAAACTACTGGACCGATTTCAAAAATTCTTTCAAAAATAGAAAGCTACATTATCAGGGTCCAGTACAGGCTATAATAAATTTTCAAAAAATTAGGGATCCGTTAGAAAATTGCAATATTGCAATCCAAGGTAGAAAACCCAAAATAGTTTTTGGCGCGCGCTGCGAAAACTATTTATTATTGAACGAAACAATGTACTACACGCGTACGAAGTCGCGGGCAACAGCTAGTACTACATAATGCTACAGCTATTTTCATGGCACAGAATTTGATGCGTTCCGTTAGAATAGTTTCTACTTAAACCTGCCACTTACAGAGTTGATATGCCATCATTAAATATGATGACAGTACAAACAATAAATTAATTGGTATGCGATCCATCTGAATTACAATCCGTTCGTTATTCTGTATGCTTTTGAACTTGCCGCTGCAAATAACTAAATTGGGTAGAGTCAAACTCAAAGTAAAACTCTAATATAGTTTATTCTGTAGAGTAGAGGATTACTTTGAAGAGTCAAGTACGTGGAATTAAAGGGTAGGTGCTTTTCTCTTTGAGTGCACTCTTCACTTGTCTTAACTCTTACGTGATTACGTGTAGTCAAAAGTAGCTGTAATTTCAAAGTTTAGGTACCTATAGTTTTAAATAAATAGATACCTTAATCAGTTACGTGATTTTGCGTGGCATTCCTGATCTAAGAGATAGAAAATACTTTATAATTCATTAGAGACCCTAATAATGAGTGACCACACATGGTTGTTTATTTTAACTAATAACACGCAACATTTGCTTAGGATCAAATTTCAAAGCTCACCGAAAGATATCGTTTAGTAATTGTTCTCTGGCTGGTGCACGAGTAGAAATATACCAGTAGTATAGACGGTTAAATCTATTCTGGCATGTGTTTCATACATAAACTGTCAACATATCCATGGGTAACAGTAGCCGACCGTATGTTGGTGAAGTTGGGATAAGCTTAGTAAGCAACACGTGATCAAAACAAAAGACCTTCTTGGAAGCTGACCTCTGAATTTGAGCCCATTTGTCTTTTAAACGATCATACAATCTGTCAAGACGACTTGTGACAAAATATCGGGTTTCCAAATCTTGTCGCATTCCGAGAGATGTAGGTACAGTAACCGGCTGCTGTTGTGGCATTGTAGTATTCAAAAGAATGATTACTACTAAAATTATGAATTCATTTATTAAGATAAACTTATAATAAATACAGGTACTTATTTGCAAAGTAATATATGCGTAGAAGAATCAGTTAGACTGACTAAAAGCTGTTGCAAGAGATCTACAGATAGCTCACATGATTTAGACTAGATCATTATCATAGTCAAATCGAAGCGTGGCTTGGAACTTGCAGTAAATAGTATGAAAGAATTTGATTTCTTAGGACCGTAAGTTTCAAATATTGATAGAATTCCGACTGAAAAAATTATCTATGGGAGTTTGGTCCTTAAAGTATTCTCTCTAGAGCACGCGGCCGCGGTAAAGCCGATGAATAATATTTGGGAATAATAATCTTTCATTGTAATTAATTACTCTGTCCGAAACCTGCCGTACTTTATGCCGTATTCTGTATTAACAGGGCATAATTCTGTTAATGACTAACAATTTTTCACCACTTACATCCAGTAAATGATCGGAAATTACACACCAGAACCGCGGGATATTGCAAGGCGGATTCAAAGACATTTCAGAAATGTTATGACATTTTGATTTACAAAATCCTTACTAATATTTAAATTCGAAAGTGTGTTTGTACATTTGTTGGCTTGTCTTTCCTTCTCGCAGTAAACGTGCAACGGATTCTCATGTTTTTTGCATAGAAATTGTGTGACTGGATAGTGACATAGACTGCTTTATCCTTGTACCAGGCGAGCAAAGACGCGGGCGAAATCTAACAAGATCTATTTTTAAGGCGTATAGTAAAGTTAAAGAAAAGTTAAGTAATTACCAGGATTATGTAGTTGTAATAATGATGTGTGACGTCATACGAAAATATTTGTCATTGTTTACAAATTAAAGCGTTTTATTGGACAACTAACCAACATATACAAACTAATATAACCCACTCAAAAAATCTAAAACATTAAAGGTATTAAATCCTAACATCTATAATTTTTTTTATATTTTAGATATACCTATTCGTTTGCGCCACAAAAGAGAAACAGTCTGCAGAAGCTAATTCATCATGAAACAGAATCAGTCTGCCGAAATTGAAAGAAAGCAGTAATCTTAAGGATATTGCGGTTCATTTGAAAGGTCAACGTTTTTCTAAATAGAACAATTTCCGTTGCTCATTTTCTTCGGAAATTCCCCACTTCAGAATATTTACAACTACGCCCCGCGACTTTGTTCACGTTTAGTTTTTTGAATATGTTACCGTAAAATTGTTAATACCGTTAGATAATAATCTATCTCGCGAGATTGTAAACTGTCGAAATACTGCCTACAATTTAACTGCTTAAAAATTCTGGCGCTTCGGTGGCCACTACCTCGGCACACTCGCACTGCTCGCTCGCCTCGCGCGTTGTTTTTCACTAACTAACTAATTTCGACCTAAGCAGATGTTCGACAGTTAACAATCTCGCGAGATTATAATCTAACAGTATTTACAATTTTACGGTGACATATACCACACAAACTTTATTTTCACGTTGCGTGCTCCAGTAGTTTAATTTCTGGAATTCCTTTCATAGTGTAACCTAAGTTACATCATAAGAGGAATAGACCGTCCATGGACCTATGGTTTTCTCTGTGCATTAATTGTCAGGCAGACAGTAACGTAAGAGTTTTAAATATTTAGAAGATTCTAAAATTGCCTCTTGCTAACTTGGTCTTCCCAATTGGGTTTGATAATTTCGTTTGTTCAGTGTTTATTTCGAAAATGGACTTCCGCTGTGGTCATCTTCTTTGATAATGCTTCGTTACATTAGTAGGAAGAGTACAGTAAATATTTTGATACAGTTACATCCTACTCTTTGTTATAATGTTCTAACTGGCTATTATTCTGTGCCATTGACGGCATGGTCATTGTACCCACAGCTATTGTCATTTCGCTAGATTTTAAATGAGGCAATTGTCCTTACTTCATCTAGCATGACAGAAAAACTAATCTGTAAGATGTTTAGCGGCCACTCCCGCAATGTTTACACACCCGCGGTGAGTTTATTATCCGACTGAGAAAAAGTAGGATAATGTGTTTGGAGTGTATGTACCTATGTATGTGGGTATGTGAATTCCTTTGGCTAATGCTGTAGTATAAACGGCTAGACGGATTTTGACAAATAGGGTGTATTTGGATTCGTCTGGACGACGAGAGTGTCATAGGTATCATAGTTGTATGAAGTGTCCAAAAATCCAACATGGATGCTGTAAGAAGCCTTTTTCATATTATTTTAGCTGCCTCTAAAGCTGAAACGGCTGGATGGATTTAGACATATTAGATGTTGTTGGTTTCGTCTAGATAACAAGTCACAAGAGTTGGCCACTAGCTCATATGAGCTTATTCAAATGCTTTGCTCAACTATTTCTACAGGATTTGTACAAATCGGATAAGCTCACGTGATGGAATTACTTCTAGCATCCTCAAACTTTCGCATCTACGAGGATAAAGGCAGGGTCGTTGCACGGCGTGGGACGAGACGACATAAGACAATCATTGTTGTACTGAGCGAATTATGTGCCAAACAATACGTGGGCAGTACCAACTTACTGTACGATGGGATAATTAGTTAAGTAATGAATTAAGAGGTGCCTTTTAAAACCCCGTTTACATCATGCAGTTTTATGCATGTAGCAGTAATGGTAAAGCAATATATAACTGTAAAATATTACACTAGTGTATAAACATCACAGCCATCACAATACATCAAAATACTAATAAAAACTGCCTTGTACATACTTTGATATATATAATGTAAATAGGGCTTTACTGTCTTGTCAGTATGGATACAATAACGGATTTGGACAGGTGATCACAGTTTACTAAGAATAGACCTGAATAGACTGACAGAATTGACATTTGAATTTATATATAACTAAACATGACCTTAGGATACCACATAAAAACAAAATTACGATAAAATAACTGAAATGTCTGGTTTTAAACATTTCCACAAAAGATAACGCGCGAAAATAACTCTGATTTTATTGTGAAGGTTAATGTTTTGATAGCCGCAAAGGATTCTACTTATATTAATGTGAAGTTTGTATGTTTGTGTCTCAATCACGCCTAAACGACTGAACGGATTTGAATGAAACTCGGAATATGCATAATACGTGTGCCAGAATATGCTAATAGCCAACATATAAGCTAGTAGCCTATAATATTGGCTACTTTTTATCCGGGCATAACGCGAACGGAGCCCCGGGCGGCAGCTCGTTTAATAATATAACGTTCATCCTGGCTGATTAGGTACTTATCGACAGCTGTGATAATATTTTACTATTTTATTTACTGTATACAAAGAAAGAGGAAACTGAAATATTCCGCATTACCCAGGAAATAAATCTCAATGGCAATAAATCTCAAGGAAACCACCATGTCGTAGAGTTTGAAAACATGTGTCAATTGCTCGGAAGAAGCCTCTTTTGGCACTTTAAACCTTTCACCACACTGGTTCGAAAGAACTAGTAGTAATCTTAAGTCTAACTTATGGCATTAATACTTTATTCTTTAGTTTTGGCCCCCATAACCCTTGCCGGGTTTTGTAAGGCGGAAACACATCCTACTACCAACTACTTAGTCCCCCATTAGTACCCACAGGAAGCACGAATAACGTTTGAACGAGGGGAGAGTGGCTGGGAATCACTATGTAGGTCAGTAGGGTTAAAAAGACTAATTTGATGTAATTTGAAGCTTCAAATTAAAGTTATTTAGTATGAGTCAGTTTTTGAGTAATGTTAGATATCCAAATGCTGGGACTAGTAACTCTTAGGGTTTCTTGTGCTCGATACCTTTATAATAGCAACGGACGATGGATCGTTCTTTAGCATGGCAATGTTGTTATTAAATTTAATTCAATTTAAAGTTTTCAATTTCAATTTAGTTATCTGGCCAAGGATAACGAATGATAGAAAATAATGGAAAAGCTGGGAAGAGGTTTTCACTGCCATGGGCAATCCTCTCCAATAACTGAACCCAATTAGTTAATAAGCAGTGTAAGTATTTAAATTAGTTGGTAAGAAAAGTAAAGCTCTAGCTATTGTATTTTTTTCCTTTTTTATCTGTCTTATAAACCAATTTGTCGTCCGTTAGTATGATATTGGAATCGAGCATTAAAATGTCAGAAATAAAGGTAGGCCTAAACCCAACAGTGGGATGAGAGAGCCTGTGCATGATAATGATGATATCAGCTGGTATCATTACGCCTAATCGCAAAAGTTTTTATTCATCTACTCATCAATATACATAACTTTCGCCTTAATGAATTACCCGTATACATTTCCACTTATATCATCAATGAAAATTAATTATAAAAGTAATTCCAGCAATGATTGATCATGCATTCGTCTTTTTGCCAATGATAGTCCATTAGTTACATCAGTAGTTAATTGTGGTGAAGTATTAATAACGGTCAACGAACTCTCGGAAGCATGTATCATTTCGGCTCGCTTGGAAAAAACGGTGTTTTTGCCATCTGCCAGCGTTGTTTATGAATAGCGTTTATGAACCCGACATAACATTTCTAATAACAAATAATATTGTCAGTTAGTCCGATAAGCTAATTTAAATTTTAAACTCCCTAATAGCTTTAGTAGTGTTTTGACACAATTTTCCCACTCTGAAATTCAGCTTTCATCTAAAACTGATGTGTATAAATGGCATATAGTAGGTTAATAATAAAATACAGTAGGTACATAATCGATTAGATTTCATTTTAGTTAACATTGTTTATGTATAGTTTATAATAAAACTATAATAATGTTAAAAACTTTAAAACTATACCTAAGAAAAATAAAAATGACTTCAGTTATCAATCCAACTTTGCCTTTAGAATAGAAAACAGAGTTTATATTTTTGTAGATGGATAGATTGACAAATCAAAATAGCTCCATTAGTTATTCTTTGAAATCTGATCGTAGAAAGTGTCTATTTCACCTTTAAGCCGACTGACTTCATCTTAAAAGGAAAGCGCCACTGATAACACTGATGGTAGTCCAATAAATTAAACTTAAAAGGGAGGCGATCAAATAAACATCTGCATGCAGTTGGCTATAGTTTTAATGTCTTGAACTATATGGAGTAGTGTGCTGAGTAAGCTACAAAAGGCGTGTTAAAGTTCATACTTAAAACATAAAAATGTAGATCTGTATTTAGTAGGTAACCAATCTATATAACTTTTGAAGGGCTATATGTAGTTGGAGACCTAAAAGTTCTCAAATCGTCATCATCATCGTATCAGCCCACATTCACCCACTGCTGGTCTCCTCAATATCACGCCATTTTTTTCGGTCCTGTGCTTGCCGAATCTAGTGGATACCCGTCACGAATAATGGTTGCAAACCGGAAGACGAAGTGGACCACCCGATGGACCAATACCATTGCAAGTTTAGCCCGCGCCGGAGCAATCGGCACGGTATGCCAAGATATCCTTAGGGGTTCTTAGGCATGCTGAGGCGTCCTTAAGCAGCCGATAGTGTGCGCCGGGCCTAAAGGTGGGCGGTGGTCGGAGGATGGTGGCAGCAGAATCGTTTGTTTTGAAAGGAATAGGAAATAGGCGTTCTTTTTTCAACGGTGGACTTGTAAAATATATTTGATACAATTACCTAGGACATTCGTAACGTTAACAAGTAACTGGAAAGGAAAAACTCTAAAAGCCACAAAATAGAATTTTCGAAAAAAAACGAGTTTAAAATTATTGTAGAGCCTGGTAACTCACTATTCTGTTCTGCAAGTTGTATCGCCAAACAGTCTGGCAAGCGTCCAGGACCATTAGCTGGATGTCGTGTTACCAAGTACCAAGCAAAGGTCACTGAACTCTGTAGTAGTTTGTTTCTCCCATTCATAAAGTTCTACGAAGAAATACTGTGGGTAGAGATATCATGTCGTGCATTCTATGTTGCTGAACTAAAATTTTCTTTATGAGCGATATAGAAGCTTACCTGCGGTCAGTGATCTGAGCACTGTTTTCTATCTGTAGGTGAACTTAGATAGAAAACTGAGCTCATTTTCATTTCTTATTATTATACCGATTGCCTTAAAGTTTTGAATGTGATTATATATGAATAAAGGAAAATTCATAATTTTATTAAGGTTGCGATTTCAGTACAAAGGTCGATTCAGTACGATTTCAGTACAACCATCTATAGTTGCCTACTAAAAGATTTATACAGCGTCAGGAAACTTTTTGACCACAATAACGGGACGCTGAAGAGTTCCGGACGATTTTCAAATGGACCAGACTTGCCCAGCACCTATATCATCTTCTCAGCTAAAAAGTAAGTAAGATCATATGAACTAGTGGCCAACTCTTGTGACGGAGTTTTTAGACCGCCTAAAGGCCCCCGTCATGGCTTAACGACTTAAAAGCCGGGATCGACAATTTACCGTGCCCTCCAAAGCACGCCTTACCTACCCACAGAAAAGAGATGCTCAATGCGCGACTATCATTATCATCATCATCTTCCTGCCCTTATCCCACTCTATGTGGGGTCGGCACAGCATGACAACGCGCGACTATGATTTATTTATAAATAGAGGTATTTACGAGTACCTATAAAGCTGTCTTTCATTACTTTTATCAGTTCAATGACCCGACTGAAAATGCAGCATGTGCTCAAAATAAAAATAAATAAATCTTCTTATATTATAAGAATCTTTGTCCTGACTGACTGACTGACTGACTGACTGACTGACTGACTGACAGACAACGCACAGCCTAAACCGCTGGACGTAGAGACTTGAAATCTTCAGTGTAGGTAAACCTTGGTACGTAGGGGTGTACTAAGAAGGTATTTTTCAAAATTCAACCTCTAAAGGGGTGAAAAGGGATGAAAACCTGGAATCAATTTTTGGTCTAAAACTGCACATAACCTATATCAAATTAAAGAGCCGATTTTTCTCATTTAGTTGATGTCATAATTACCTGTAAATTCTTTATTTTTGGCATGTTTTTCATGAAAAATAGAATACTTTTATTTTGACATATGACAGCGATGATACCATAGATTAGTAATAGATGATACAAAACATATGGAAAAGGAACTGTCAATGTCAAATTACACTACATTCATTAGCGTCTAAAAAAAATTGTTGCGATAATATTTTGGACTGTTAACACTGCAGGTGGGTTACTATGTGGTCTAAGAGCAGGGCAGTAGTTGAACTGCTCGACTTTTTTGTGCTTAGTAGGTACCTACGTGTGCTGGAATGGGACATAGGGTACTTTTTATCTGGGTACCGCGTGAGCGAAGCCGCGGGCGGCTGCTAGTATTCTATATCCGTACCCCGTAGCATCATACGAATAAATGTATCAACACCAATCATTACTGTTAAAAACCAAGTGGTTCGTTTATTTAGAACGTGCGCTACCGTTTTAGATCGATTGTTGATAAAGTATAATTGCTCATTGAACTAAAAGCTTTTATAGTAGGTTAAAATCAATAATTAAGAATGTAGGTACCATAAGTAAGCTAGTCACGATTTTCCATATTAAATAGTTCTGTAAAAAACAGTTTGGTAACATATAATAAACAGTCACACAATAACTTTGATTATATCTAAACTTTCTTGGTAGGTTCTCCTCTCACCCAAAATACCCAAGAAGTTTCACAAAAGATTTAAAATCTTTTGTAAAATCAATCGTAATAAGCCAAACAAAGAAATATTCCCAGACAAACGCAATGAACGTGATTCACGAAGTTTTTGTAAGTGCCTAATTAATACAATAGAGATCACTATCACAATTCACAACACAGTCCATAGTAATCAGTTGGTTTACTGCTGTTCAAGATCAACAAGAAAAACAACTCGCCAGACCTACCCATATTTTACCTATACTTCAGGTAATTCTCATGGCCATCCTTTCGCTGCAGGGATAATAGAAGGATAGCATCGGAATCCTACGGACTAAAACCCGATGAAGTTTCTCTCAACACCATAAACCGTGGTTGTGGGAACGCTTTCATGGACCAGACCGACCCAAGCCCAACCGACGCACGACCAAACGCACATGGAATAGGTACATTGACTAGGTAGGCCGCGTTTCCAGTGAGTCATGAATAAGTGAAGCGGACAGGATGCGTAAAGATCCATCAATCATCGTGAAATCGAAATCTGGTCTCCACTCCGTTTCAATAAAAACAGTGAAAAAGGAGAAGAGAATAAATTGACAACATGCGGTAGTAGTGCGAAACGAAACAACGCGTAGATGAGCTGCGTTATTAGCTTTATAGCAAACACCCACTTCTTTTCAGACCTCAGTTCGTCTCCGCCTTAATGGAAATGCAGAAATAGTCTGAAATATGTATACCAGCTTCCATATTTTTAAACTGTGTTCAGAAATGCGTAGCATTTTAGCATTTCAACCACATTTGGATGATTCAATATTACGAAAAAATCAAGAACCTAATGAACAATTATTTCTAATGTCTGTAATAAAAATCTTTGATTACCTACGTTTCAGAGGTGAAACACATTGCAAAAACTGACTTGCCCAATGCTCAATTAATGGTATTTTATTAGTCTTTCACACAAAAATGTTACAGCTAAGAATCTGTATCGTTTTTTTTCGCATTGATAAAATAACAAAAGTATTTGATCCAAATTTTGTTTAGCTTTCGAGAAATGAACGAGTTTCCGTATGGCCATACTAATATCATAAATATGAAAGTAACTTTGTCTGTCTGCTACCTTTTCACGTTTACATCCCTAAATAGATTCCAATTTGCGAAGAATTTCTACAAAGATCAGCATCCTAGCGAAGAGCAAAATAGTTTTGCCATGTTTTTTTGTACAGAAGTTGCTGGCATAAGCTGGTTAAAAACATATGCAAATAGAATAGCGAACTGGAAGTAAGCAAAAGGAAAAGAATGTAAAAGTGTTGCATAGTTCATTTCGCATGTGCAACGCTCCATCGCTTACGTTTCATTTCCATTTGGAGCGACTCAGTAGCGGATCCAGGATTCTAATTTGGGAGAGACTTGACCCCGCTACTACTACTAGTCAATTCTTTCGAACTAGTGTGGTGAAAGGATTTAATTGCGCCTCAAAGACTCCTTTCGTGCACTTGATTTCTTACTTCCTAGGTTCTACGACATGCCGATTTCCTCGCTATATTTTCCTTCACTGGGAAAGTAGGTATAATAGCGCACTTATATTTTTCGCTGAGAGTAGGTTTTATCAAGGTAAACACAAAAGGAGCACAAACATTTTTATTTTGCTGCATAGTGACTTTTTTTTGGTAACTTTTCTAAAAGTTTACATTCAGATGCTTTTAGGTTGGGGCATGAGCCCCTTAGCCCCCCCCCCCCCTCCCCCCTCCGCTACTGAAGCGGCTTCTTGGATCACTATCATTCCGTGACCATGTATGTCACTCATTAGCTATGTGGGAATCTAGATGTGTATTTATAGATCCAAGCATCAATAATGAAAGTAGAAAATGATCGCATCTTCTGCTTCGTTGGCGGACAGTGCTTGGTTGAGAGGTGCGGGCTCAAGCTGTGGGAGAAATGTGACATGTAATAAGTCTGGGTATTACAGTCCCATGATATTCATAGTTTCTGAGGACGTCACAGGGAGTCCTAGTGTGGGGTCAGAACTATTTATGTATATAGGTACATACCTATACTTTTGACGAAGTCTTAAACTCTACAACTGTTATTTAAAGTATTGTGCCAAAACCACAAATAATATTCCAAACATAGATTCATCAATAACCCGGGTTTACCAGCAAGCATTCCACCTCTGTACCAACTAACTTCTAGCTATACCTACCTACCAAGAGATAAGTTTAACCAAAACAATGAGTCCCCTTAGAGGCCACCGTTCACCGCAGCGCTGCGGTTCCATACGGTCAGTGGGATAGTATGTCGACCGCAGTCACGTTGTCATTAGGGATACTCCCAGATGACAGATGACAGAAATCTAACTTGACAGCTGTTGTATTGGTAGCCTACAGATGTGTTGACAGAAAGAGAGTATAATTCACACTGGTTTATTCGTCAGAGGACAAAGCCTAAAGGCACGGCCTACCTTACTTTACACAGGATATGTATAGGTACATATAAAACACTTTTTCCCCTACGTACGGGAAATTAGGCAAAATATAATGAAATCAAAAGAACTTTCTATAATCTATGATCGGTCTATTTCTACGACCACGAACTAGCCTATCATCATCATAATCAGATGGTAACATGAAATAAAAGTAGTTTTGACATACAACTTATGTTCAAAGCTCAAGCTTACACTAAAGGTATACTTTGTACTACTACTTTCTAGATGCTCAGGTGACGTAAACACCGATCATAATGGTACGTGGAAGTGTGCGTGAGCGATTGTTGATACCCACGCACGCGCCGCGATGACGGAGGAAGAAAACTGGAAGTGAGGACCGTAATTGATGCTTTTAACGTGGAAATTATTGACAATTCAGAAAGGAAACGCATGCTTTCATTCTTGGAAGTCAATAAGCCATATTTTGTTGCGGAAGCGGTTGAGGGCTTTCAAGTAACCGGAACGTCAACAACCTGGCACAAAAAGCAAAGAATAGAAGAAGCTCGAAGCCTAGCAGGAGTAGGTAGACAAATATGACCCGGGAGTTTACTATCTTGCGGCTTTTCAGTTCCCAAAAACTTTAAAGATAAAGAGGCAAAATCAACATAAAGACAAAATGCCTACTTCATACTCGTAACTTAGTTGGGATTAGGGATTCTTGTGCTTCTTGTGCAATCTTTTGCATCCCACTGCCATGCATCCATACACAGATGGTGCATATAGCGAATGCATCAATATAACTTTATAACTAGATGCTATTTCTAACAAAAAACCAGTCAAGTGCGAGTCGAATTTACACACGAAGGATTCTGTACCATCGAACCATCCTATCCTACTAATATTATAAGTTTTATACGAAAGTTTGTGAGGATGTGACGATGTTTGTGCCTCAATCACGTCGTAACGGCTGAACGGATTTGAATAAAACTTAGAACATACATAGTATGTGTGCTGGAATAACAACAGGCTTTTTATCCTGGTACCACGCGAGCGAAGCCGCGGGTGGAAGCTAGTAGTACACAAATGTTTCTTGTGTGGGGTCCTCTTTTATTTTATTATTTGTTGTTATAGCGGCAAAATAGAAATACACACTGTGAAAATTTCAACTCTCTACCTTAAGGTTCATGAGATACAGGCTGCTGACAGCGGAGGCTTAGTAATAGGGTCTCGTAGGCACTCTTTGGATACGGATCCCTTACAAGGAATTTGTTTTCTTACCGCTAAGCTACTCGTAGCAATCATCACTACATAGTATAAAACAAAGTCGCTTTCCGCTGTCTGTCCCTATGTATGCCTAGATCTTTAATACTACGCAACGGATTTTGATGCGGTTTTTTTTAATAGATAGAGTGATTCAAGAGGAAGGTTTATGTGTATAATACATTCATAATATAGTAGAAAAACACTGATCAATTTAGAGGTTTCTAAAATGATGTCGTAAGTAAACAAAAAATTTTTGCGCTTACATTATTCTGTAGTATAATTAGTATCAGCATTGCACCCGTGCGAAGCCGGGGTGGGTCACTAGTTGTAAATAAACATACATTATTAGAAAAGCTGTGTTTTAATAAGATAAGCGTTTGGTACTTATGATTGTCTGCGGTTTACGATCTACCCTTAAACACATTTATTTTAAAGCCCGTCTGTCCTTAGAGGCAACTATAAAACTTTATAGTTTTCATTTTAAACTGTTTAGCTCTAGCAGTAAAATTTTATAGCAGACGGAGTGTTCAAATGACAATGATAATAAAGGTAAAGTGTTTTGTGGTCTATGGTTGTCTAGTACCTACATTTTTTAGGTATCTACAGGTGGAAAAATCTACTTCCAGACGCTGCTGTGATTCAAGGTGTTGGGGAGTGTGGAGTTGTCGGCTTGACAACCCGTTATAAAACCATCTGGTGGCCAGCTTGGATGTATGTCAAGGGCTTCGGGAATCTCCATATGGAACCCACAGGAGACCCTCTCGCATCGTGCTAAGAGCACTGTCCGGATAATGTTTTAGTCCGTCTTACTTACACAGGAAGAACAGTAAATCAACTCTGGACACCCTTGGTCGCGTTCCGAACATGCGTAAATTCAATTTAAATTAAAGACGTTTCTAAATGATCCTAGTAATTTAAATTACTAATATACTTTTTATTTAACTTTGACTTTATCTATAAAATCCGCCGCGAAGACAGTGAAATACGAGTGTAGATGGTTTCGCAGTTTCGCATGACATGCTTTTTTGTTCGCAGCTTTTCCTGATCAGCGTTGGTTATCAAAGGGTCAGTCAGTGCTTCGTTCTGGGCGAAACTGCATGAGTGTGGAGGATAATATTTTTCGCACAAAGTTCAAAGCAAAAATTGCGGCGTGAATACACGGCTTAGTGTAAAGCCGGCTTTATGTCTAACAGAAATTAAAAAAAAAACAGTTGAATGTGGACTTCCTTTAGGTCTTTCGGTAAACAACTTAGTAAACAAAAAGTCAGGAAAAAGGCAAACAATGAATTGGTTTCAAAAGCAATTGAAAAGGTAATTGCTGTGGATCTGTCTCACAGAATGATAAACTAACCATGAAGGCCATTGAGAGATACTAGACATCTTTGTTTACTGTTTTTGTCTAGATACACTACCTACTGTTTTCCTACTAATATTATAGGTAATGCGAAAGTTTGTGAGAATGTTTGTGATCGAAGCCGAGGTCGGAAGTTAGTTCAAAAAAAAGTAACTACGGCGTAGGCAAATGCTACGAGTGGAGCTACTTCGTCTAGCTACGAATATTTAAATGCTGGAATAGAATGCCATGTTTGTGATAAATAAAAACAGTTCAAAACTTTTATTGTGCTTACCTAATAATCAACAGCTATCTGAAATAGGGCAAATGTAATTATTATGAGTCAAAACAGGTTTATGTGCCAAGCTAATTATATATTTAAAAGCCAAAGATCCAATTTTATTTTTAGGTGACGATTTCTATATCAACTAAAACTTTTTTATCTTGCCAAGTAGGTATGGTCCTATTTGTGACACAGCATCAACTAGGCCAAGTAATCTCTCCTACATACAGGTAACGTTATTTAATAAAATATAAATGAACCTGTTATACCTTTATTATCATTTTCGATCAAAACAAATGTAATAATGTGCATATAATTCATACATAAATATTTTTAAACTACTAGAATAAACTGTGAACAAGTAGCGCCATCTGTTGTCGAGTAAAGTCACGCCTTATAATGCATAGGCGTACCTACTGCCACCTACCGTTGAGTAGCAGAAGCTTATTCAGAGCCTACTTGTAGCGTGGTTCAACATCTAGGCGCTAGATCGTGTATATTTTAAATTTTTATATAAAAATAATTATTAGGAACCAACTTCATAAACTAAATTATTAAAACTACTTGAATCTTAAAAATACAAACAAGTAAAAATGTATATAATAGGATTTTAAAGATAAGTGTTTAATAATTCATGCAGATAGAAATAGAAAACTAAATAAAAACTAAAGTTTTGTTTAATTTGTATAGCAAAAAAAAACAATAAGTATTGCAATGAACATTATTTATTTGATCCATTATGATTTTGAATGATATGAATGAAACAGCAATTTCGATTACAACGTCATAGCTGCGGTGTCCGAGTGGTTAAGGAGATGGACTTGAAATCCATTGGGTTCTACCCGCACAGGTTCGAATCCTGTCCGCAGCGTTTGTTTTTGATTCTATTACATAAAATCTTCACGCCTTTCAAGGTGCGAAACAGAACGTATTTTTGTTACGAATGTAGGTATGCAATTATATTTCTTTTTTATTTTCAACAGCTTTAGGAAATTGTTGTATTAACATAATTTGTACCTACAATTAATTACTTTTCCTACTGCAACTAGGTCTAGGTCATTTGATATTACACATTAGATGTGACGTACTTTTAATAAAAAAATAATTACCCTCCTACACAGTCGGGAAAAACGATTTTCTTTAAAATCAAAGCAAAAAGATTCCTTCGAGCCGGATTTGAACCAGCGACCTATGGATGACAGTGATTTTTCCCTCTACAGTCCACCGCTCTACCAACTGAGCTATCGAAGGTTATAAGAGGTAACTTGAAATTTTATATTAGTTTCTTAAGTAAATTAAATTTATCTATGATATTTTTATTATTCCTTCTCTGCTGGACTGGGAGTAAAGAAAAAACATAGAATGCATCCAGCTGCTTCTCTCCCCGAGCATGTCGTAAAAGTCGACTAAGGGATAGTATCCTCTCCAACATGATGAGATACAATAAGCAAGTATTCCCAAGGAGGGTTGACGTCAGGCAGGCGGCCGGTCATAAAACACCTTAGCCAAAACTCTTACAGCATGATCCTTAGACCATGCTGTGCCGACCCCACATAGAGCGGGATAAGGGCAGGAAGATGATGATGATGATGATTTTTAAGATTATGCTCAAGCTCGAAATTAATTATTTTTACAAAGTTTTTAATGAAACTTTTAGAAACTAAATACATTTAAATATAAATTATATCAAATTTAATATGTTTTCAGTATTACTGAGAAAGCTATAAAAATTAAAATTATACTTACTAGCTGCCGCCTACGGCTTCGCTCGCGTGGTACCCGGATGAAAAATAGCCTATATGTTATTCCAGCACATATACTATGTATATTACAAGTTTCATTCAAATCCGTTCTGCCGTTTAGGCATGATTGAGACACAAACATACAAACTTCCTCACAAACTTTCACATTTATAATATAGTAAGATAGAAGTTACGTTTAGAGTCTAACGTAGTACTTAGAGCAATACCTTTTAGTAAGATTATATTATATAACTGTTTGTTGCCTTTATAGAATAAATTAAATAAATAAAAGTCTGTAGGTACCTTGAAATGCTTAGCCTTCTGATTCCTTTCTAAGTTTTGTTTATAGGTACCTAAGTATCAAGATTTCCGGAGTTTGCTGTAGCTAACTGTACCCTAGTTGAGTTTAGCAAACGATAGCACCGGACATGACTCCCCCCCCCCCCCACCCAAAATAGTACACGTCAAATTGAAAAATCTTCTAAAACAAAATATAAAAATCAATTTTCTGCCCATAGCCGCGATGCTAATAAAAAGGTTCCATTTGTTTTATAATGTGTGCACTAAAATCTGATTTACTCGACCGCGCCCGTACGACGACTCCTGTTGAATCCTGTTTCAACAGTTTCATCGAATTCCTGTTGTCACCACGCAAAAACTTCTATTTCCATCAACTCAACGAACCCGTCTGACACGAAACATAGGACGAGACATACGAACACACCTGCCCTAATTTAACCGTCTGTTACTATTTCCATCCCAAATAGCCTGGCGCGGTTCAAGAGCACTGACCGTATGCAAACAACCTGAAATAGAGAGCCTATTCAATATTTGCGGACTCTATGAGTTATATTCGAAATTAGTTTTTGTACATAAATATTCTTTGACAATATCAAATACAAATTAATCATCTCCAGAATAAAGTTAGACCGAGCACGATCAAAGCATAAGTTACCACAATGTGGTCTCAAAGGTGAATCCGCTTTGAAGCTCGTTTCAAACTCACTAAACGGTTCCACGTGAATGCTTTCATCTCTTCAGCACATTGACGTCACAGGCGATGTAGCAATACCATTGTCAAACACATATTTAATTACTATCGTGTGCAGTGCGGCACACGCAATCTTCTTAGGAAAAGGTCATATAACACGTGCTAATCCAGTCTAAAAAGAACCGTGCCCACTGGTGATAAGTTTTATTTTTGAAGGTTCTTTCTGAAGGTTGTTGGGACCTCTTATAAAGGGATGTGAGGGTGAATTTCGGACGATCCTGCGTTGTACTACGCTTGCGCAAAAAACGTTGAACGCTTAGTTGAAGAGAGGCGGCGCGCCGGCTCGCGCGCCTGCCTGCCGGTCGAATGCCATCCCTTCCGTCGCCGGGACCCTCAACCATAACTAAAACCATGTCCCAAATTGCATAAAAATGCTTCTATAACCGTGTCGTGTCAATTTTGAGCAGGGGAAGAGACGAGTCCGCAAAGTCTTTGTCTTCCCTTAGTATACATACACTGAATGGAGTGCTGTTGTTTGGATGAGGTGAGTTGCAGACTTGCAGTCCAGAGGTCGAGGATTGCCCTTGGTAAATGCCAAGTTGAGCACGTTGATCACATGGGTCGCCTGCTCGCGTGCTCGCACGGAAACATCATTCAGAAAATTGCCGCCTCGGTGCTGTGTGTGTTTTTCAGTTGTTAGCCTGTGCAGCAATTTCCCGTAATCGAAGGGAAACATGCTAATGTTTATGAAAACAATGACGGATATAATGAAGTATAATACGTAGGTACCACGGTTTGTGTAATAACGGAAATAAATTGTGAAATAGAAGAGCAGGTACTCATAGAGTTGACACCTACTTATTACCTAATCTGCTCTCGAAGAATTCATTTTTTTGCGTCAACAAGATACATTGACACGGGTCATATAAAATAACCATATCAACTGATGAAGCAATATAAAATTGTGTTCAATTATTATCATCTTCCCCAGTTTTGGTAGTATGGTAGAGCAAATAGCTATACAAACAGTTTCGTTAAGGCCGTTTTATATACCACACAAAATCTGATTAGATTGTGCGGTCAAGTACCCGCCGCCAATAACAACGTCACGAAAGCGTCAATAAAGCCTTAATGACGATGATTATAATCCACTCACAGACCATAACTTATGGCATGATTATGTAAAACGAGCACCTCTATAGCACGAAGAATGTGTGCACAGAATGTGATTTAGGTTCGATTCTCCTGGTGGAGAAAATTATTTGCATAACCTGCGAATATATTTTCGGTTTCTAGGTGATGCTGATTGTCTCCCATTCCAGAGCTTCCATTAAGCAATGTTTTTACAAAAAAAAATTACATGCATCATGGTTTCTTGTCGGTACTTTGATTTGGAGAGCACTGGTGATACAGTTAGCGACCCCGCCTTCCGATCCTAAGGTCGTTGGTTCAAATCCGGCACACATCAATGGATTTTTCTATTCAAAAAATGTATGTCGTGTGAATAGCGCACATACATTTTTCTCATACAATACTCGTACATACCAAAACTCTTAAGCGGTGAATGAAAACCTCGTAATGTAAAATTCGACACCCCATTCTACTTCTTTTTGAAGGTTATTTTGAAAAACCTGTCAGGGTTTTTCAAAATGTGTCCATTTATTTTTCATTTATAGTATCCAAACCGAATTTCAAGCCTATCGTACCGCCCGTTAAAACGTTCCCATAGGTACAAACTTTGACCCATTGAGTGGCTGCAAGTTTTCTAATGATTACTTGTGGCTCAGCCAACACCATTAGGGATACGGGCGTGATAATTCGTATGTATGTACTCGGAAAGTTACACATAAAGCTCAAGTCAAAAAATGGTGCTTTTCGGCTTTTTGGCTGAATGGTCTATCATCCGTTAGTAGAATATTGGAACCGGGCAATAGTGTTGTCATCAGGAAAAAACAGGAAGCACTAAAACCTTCAATTACCATTATTACGATGGATTATTATCTTACTGAGTTTCAGGTAGTCGCCACTATACGAAACTTTTATTCCCCAGAGATTATTAGTCAACGGGCATCTATTCTATACAAAAATTGACACTTTTAATGTACAGTCGGGAGCAGAAGTTCATGAGAATGTAATAATATTCAATTTCAAATATATCCTAAGCAAAAATTTTAAGATTTGCTGTGACACATGACAATTTGAGGCAGTTATTATTTTGTACAAAACTACACAAAAACTGCTTAAAAACGCAACCATCAACTTTTGTTCTTGTCTGTACTACACAAGGATTAACAATACGATTAGGTACTATGTCATTTTTTCTGAATAAGTTTCTAAAGTACAATCAATCAATCAATCGGGTCTCCTATTTTTACCTCGCAGTTCTGTGGGTAAGAGTTCTAGGTTCTAGGTTCTAGCTGACGCTGGTTTACTGGCTGATTTACCCTGGTCTCTCCTCTAGATGCAACAACTTCCAGGTCCCGATTATTCCACACTTGAGGTGCTAGACTAGAATGAAATTACTGTTAAATTTTAAATAATAACGTGGCGTCTGTAAAAAGGCACATCAAAACAAAATTAAATTAAGTCTTTTCCGCCTCAAAAGTTAACAAAGCTTTGCTTTGGAGCTTTATACGTGATTAACATACAAAACACGACATTTACAGAACCACCTATTGTAAGCCGCTTATCCCAGTTTTGAAGGGTCCAAGGTTGAAGCAGGGCTGAAAGTATTTCGCAAAGGGAATGATTAATGTGACAACTGACAGTTTTGTCTCTCACTGTTATGTAATTTGGGATCTTTTTCGGATGTAAGTACTTTTGAAGGTTATGGTGAAAGATTTTGTAATTTTTCAGCGTGTTCAAAGTCTCCGCTCATAATCGTAGAGTCACTGTCCCAACACCAAAAGCTAAGAAAAGTTGTTTCAAACCGTTGCTTGTTTTTGTTCCGTTTTGTAGGACGGACGGAGACCTAATTTTACGAAGTTTTAATAAATAAACTTTTAGTATGTAAGTTAACAAAACCAAGTGTACCTTGAGCTCATACGTTGAATAAAAAATAATCAATATGAGTAAGTTTTTACTTATTTGAGTATTATGTATTATTTTGCTAATACCATATAAGTAGCTAAGGGTGAGTTTTTAACAAATTATCTTTGTATTTTTAGGAAACTTTATTTCTACGCATTTAATTTCTGCATATACCTTTTTGGTCCACCAGCTCTTAATTCCCTGCCGACGGAACACCTGATCAAATAATCAGAAACCTTTTGTAAAGCCATACTAACCCACTAATGAAGCAAACAGCGACAATACGTCCAAACTCTGTTTAGTTAGACCCAATCATGGCACACAAAGCGTAGAGCGACCTGTTAATGAAGCTCAGTTAATGTTTCTATACAATTCTGCCTATTTGCACTCATTCAAACTTATGTTGGCATTGTGAACATAAATAATTGAATTTGTTTCAAATGTAACGTGTTGTTTCAGGGAATGGAAACAATATCAATTTGATTGACCTTTACACACATGCAAAAGTTACCTTAAACATGTTTGTGATTGAATACAGTTTTGTCTTGAATATATTGTTCCTGTAGCAACCGCATTTCGCTTGTGACAGATGTTATTACTTATCTGTTTGAAAAAGTTTCTCCCATCTAACTTTGACTTGATGAGTTCTACTTATTCCAAGGAAACAGAGTACCTATTTCAGATGGGTCGGTCATAGGAACCTTCAACGTTAACGTATTATCTTTTAAAAATATAAATAAACAGGCTTACGGTACACCCGGATGAAAAATGTCCTAATGTTATTCCAGATCACAAACTACGCATATTCCATTATGCATGTTTCATTCAAATCCGTTTTGCCATTACACCGTGATTGAGGCACACACATCCTCACATGCTATCTATCTATCCATCTAGTCATGTCACTAGTTCTCTCGAACCAGTGTGGTGAAAGGATTTAAAGTGCCCTTCATATGTGAATTTAAAGTGCGGATTACCTACGCCATAGTTGTGGTACAAAATATATTTCAAGTTTCATTCAAATCCGTTCAGCAGTTACGGCGTGATTGAGGCACAAACATACATCGTCACATCCACACCACATATCCTGACAAAGTTTCGCATTTATAATATTATAGTAGCGCCTACGACTGAAATTGAGGAGTAATAGGTTAGCATCATCATGCGGATGGATGAAAATGACGAAAAGAGTGATAGAATGTGAATGGATACAAGGAGGAGATACAAGAGGTAGAAGAAGAGATGTGGGTGTGGGTATGTGGAAGAAAAACACATGTTGGTGGCATTAGGGCAAAGAGATCATGATGATGAAGCCATACTTTATCATCATCTGCTCTAAACCCTCAGAAAGGAGAAAATCATTTTTTTTCCCTTTACCATTACAAACGCACTTATTGATTTTTTTTAGTGTGATTACTATTTTTTTTATTATCAGAAAGAATCTTACAAACTTACTTACTTACTTACCTGCTTATTGATTAGTTCATTTCATAATGGGTTATTATGAGTTCGCCGTTCTAAGAACCGGCAACTGGAGCATCCCCATGCCGTGGGAAGAGGCACCCTGCCCGTGTGCGGATTAAATATTCATAGCAGGCTTGTCGTAGTGTCGAAATGCAGCTTCTAAGCTGCATTTTCTAGTTTGTAGTATTTACCAACGAACACGCACATCTCTAGCTGTCAGGTCCATCTCTAATTGACAGTGACATTTAGCAGTGATAGACAGAAAAACTCTTGTTTGAGTACCTCCCAGTCTAACACTACTTACATTTCTCGATATCTTCAAGGTCGCTTGTTTTTTTTTTGATTTGAAAATCTATTAACCCCTAGTGGACCTTTTCATTTTTATGATTTTCTTTTGTAGGTATCCCAAATATAAAAGTTGTTGTTATTAGTTTTCGGTCAACTTTGTAATAATTATTTAAAACCATACTTATAGTTCGGAAAACGATAACTCTCTTTGAAATTTAAGGATTGGTAGCAACGGACCTTGAAACGAAGTGTAGGACTGATGACTTTGTAAAGATCGTGGGTAAATGGTGGAAACAGCACGGAACTCTTCGTCCTGGAAGTATATTTGGAAAAGCCTGTGTCTAGCAGTAGACTTCGAAAAGATGATGATGATAATGATCAACTGAGGCAACATCGTGCACGAGCATAATGATGAGGTCGCAAACGCGGTGAAGACTAAATTAACGATGGAAAATAGAACCCTGTGCTGGGCTGTGCTAGCTGCATTGCCAATGGTCACATTTTGAGTCGGGATATAATCTGCTCCCCTTTGATTTACAAACGTTGCGTTGTGGTATAGGTACCTAATGTTTAGGGCCCACCGAACCCTCAGAACAGCAAATCAACTAACCGTATATAACAACTATGTAATCTAAGCTAGAAATTCTTTAGAAGTAACAGATTCTCGTTTCTAGTCGTTTGCTTTATAGAGTCACTAATTTGACATTATAATAATGGAAGGATGGCACTATTTGACTTCTCTGCTGGACTAGAAGTAAAGAAAAAACAGAATGCGTCGTAGCTGCTTCTCTCCCTGAGCTCGTAAAAGTCGACTTAGGGATAGTATCCTCTCCAACATGATGGACTATCTATATGGGCGATGGGCTGATCACCTGTCACCATGGTTCACCATGCCCATCTTGGGAATTTGAATCAGGAGTGGCTGCAAGTTTTCTTATAATTACTTGTGCCTCTGCCTACATTAAAACGAAAAAGATAGTAATAAAAATATGTATGCTATTTTAAACATTATTTGACTTTTGACAGGATGATTGTTGGGACTATTGTTTGATCAATTTTTGTTCTTAGCTTCTGAACTTTTTTGATAGATACACTTTAAATAACGGAATCTGGGGAGCTCTCATTAAAGTATTTATGATAAGACCTATTGATTACACTGAGGTTATTCGCAGTGTTTCACATCTTTACCAATAATCTCTGTACATAGAAGATAATAACTATATGCATATTTAAATATATTACCTATTATTTAATTATCACTTCTTCCTTCCACACTTTTCACAACTACGTGAAAAGTGGGCTTCATTCCCGGTAGCTTCAGGTAATTGGATATCGATTGAACTCATTCACTTCCTTCGCATTTAATTTCACATCCCATGAATCCTGAAAAAAATGGCGAGCCATTAAATGAAAAACATCTGAATGAATCAAAACAGTGACATTGAATTCCAGATTCCAGATAATCAGAATATGCATTGAGTGAAATTAAAAAGCAATAAGATACAGTGTTAAAAGTTTTTACTGTTATATTATGAATATTATGTTTAAGGACAATTATATTCATGATAAATTAATGCCTTTCCATCATCTTCATTGTATGAGAGTGTAAATGTCACCTACCAACTTACATGGGTTGGCCTTTATTAACATTTTTAATTAACATATTTGTATGCCAAAGATTTTGGTAGGACATACATTGGACTGATGTATTTTTAAGACCATTATTATTTTATCACATGTAATCGTGCAAATAAATGTCATTTATCATTTAATTTGGAAAAAGTAATGTATTCGAAAAAAAATACGCCTCACATATTTTCACCGTAAATCAAATAACGTTATGTCACCGCTACACTACGGCCAGTATCTATGAATGCTGTATAAACATTGCGGCAGTTTTGCTCGTCCAATACCATAATTTGTACGGACGCGGAATGCTGCGGTATGACGTCACCACCGCACTGCCCACTGCCCACTGGTCAGACAAGCCACATCAACTTAGGGAACAACTGTGATATCGGTCCATGAACTTAGAAGCAATCAGGGAACTAACTAACTTATAGTTATTCTGTTACGCCCAGATTCGACATTCTACAAATACGTGGCGATTTTCGGCAGATGACGACGTTTGTAATGACGATCCCTTCTCGGACGGCCTCGATGGCGTGGCGGGCGATTGCTCGGCAGAGACGCAAGAGGCGCAGGTTCGATTCCCACTGCGGAAGAAATGTTTACATGTTATGTAAATATTTCTTCCGGGTCTGGATGTTGTGGTGCCATGGTACTCGTAGTTTCTGATACCCACGACACAGGGAATCCTAGTGTGGGCTCAGGACTATGTATATGACTGTTGGGTGTTGGAGTTTTAATCTTTAGTACATGTGTGAAATCTCTATCTAGTCGTGTCACTAGTTCTCTCGAACCTAATGGAAAGGATTTAAAAGGCTCCTCAAAGGCTCTTTTCGTGCACTTGACATAATGTTTTCGAACTTTTTAGGTTCCTCACGATGTTTTTCTTCACCGTTTGAGAGTACTGGTAACAAAAGAATCCATTGGTGCACGACCGGATTAGAACCAACGACCTTAGCATCGGATGACGGGGTCACTACCACTAGACCACCAGTACTCTCATCAGTATCTGGTAAGGCTAAAAACTTAAAAAACACCTTTATAGCCACGGCTCGTATTCGAATCCTATCGTTCTACCAAAGATTTAATTCTATTGGGATTCCCATTCGAAAAAGGTAGACCAGGTAAATTCAATAACTAAATAAAATAATAAATAAATAAATAACACCCAACAGTCACATACATAGTCCTGACCCCACACTAGGATTCCCTGTGTCGTGGGTATCAGAAACTACGAGTACCATGGTACCACAACACCCAGACCCGGAAGAAATATTTACAGAACATGCAAACATTTCTTCCGCAGCGGGAATCGAACCCGCGCCTCTTGCGTCTCTGCCGAGCAATCGCCCGCCACACCACCGAGGCCGAACTTTATATGGGTATTTCTATTATGGCATTTAACAAGTGTAACATTTAACATTTGTTTTGTGACGTCCACATGCTTGCATGAATAACTTTTTCAGTCACAAATGAAGGGCAATCCATAGCCTCCACCTTCGAAACCAAGGTAGCAACTAAACGACAAATAACAAACAAACAAACAAACAAATCAATTTATTGACATAATAAAATGGTTACAATATAAATGAATCCTTAGGCTCCTGAACTAGTAAAAACTGTGTTTCAGGAGCCAACGGCTTCTCCCATGAGATAGGACAATTATTATTATGCCGACAATTTAACTTAAATGTATAATATCTAAATGAATATATTGCTCAATAAAAAAAAATGAAAGGTAAAAAGAAAATGAAAGGTAGAAATGCATTGAATGAATTTATCAAGAAGCATTTCTATCTATTTTAGAAAATAAATACAGCTGAGTCAAAATACAATAAAAATTTAAAATAAATAATCATCGAATAAAAATGAGAATCGGAGATGGCGCGATGAACTGGACAAACTAGCTGACTATGAACACAGCACAACTGGCTGAGAGCACTGGTACTCTAGTGGTATAGGCCCCGCCATTCGATCCTAAGGTCGTACGTTCAAATCCGGTCGTGCACTAATGGATTTTTCTGTTTGTGAAATGTATTTGCGTTATACTAGTACTCGCAAACGGTGAAGGAAAACATCGTGCGGAAACCGACATGTCGTAGAACGTAAAAAAGACGAAAAATGTCAAGTCCATGAAAGAAGCATTTGAGGCGCACTTAAAATCTTTTTACCACACTGGTTCTAAAGAAACTAGTAACACGACTAGTAGTAGTACAACTAATGAAATAATAATAAAAAAAACGAGAAAGTTTAAAGGTTTTTAGAGAAAACATTTCCTCTGAAAATATTACTTATCTGAAACCTTCTTACACGCAAGCAAAATCCAGGTGAAATATATGATTTTGTAGAGCAAAAGCCTTACTTAATATCCGACACGCCGAATCCACATAATGGAGGCCTTCCTGTTATTTGAAGACGTGAGAAAAGAAAATAATTTTCGTTTAGACGAGCCCGAAACAAAACGCGGGCTTGTGCAAACGCCCACGACTCTGCTTTGATGACTGATGTCTGCAGCTCTGAAAATGTAAATGTAGGTAGGTACATATAGATCCTACTAATATATTTCCGAAAGTGAGGAGATATAATTCTGGCCAACACCAGAAATGATTTCCCAAAACGCAGCCATATTGCGTTCTAATCTGTAGATTTAGAGTAGAGTCTGTAGTCTTTTTTGACTAAACGAGAATTGTATAACAGTACTTTTTTCTTATTGCACTTTTTTCAAGAAACAGAAGTTTCATTCCCAACAATTTGACTACGCACGGTCTTTGTTCTTTTTTAAAACTTTGGAAAGGAATGCGAAATGCGCATTGGTATCGTAGTTATCTGCTACTACAAAAACACCTGCTAGCACCACAAAATAGTAAAAAAATAACTGTCCATCAATTTCCATTATTGTCGTATTGCAAATTGCTGGTGTGTTATTTCAAAGAGTACAAAAAAGAGTCAATTACGTACTTTTTTTAATAATGAATCTACGAGTATTTCTTTAACATCCATTGGTACACGGCTATACATTCAACTTATATATAACCTGTACCTTCCTTGAAAACAAAACAGTTCGAAATATGAATTCATTCATTGCAAATGTTTCTATTCTGCCTCTCGGATACACAAGAAGCATAATATCAAACAATATGCCTCTCAAAGAGGAGCAATATTAAAAGTTGTCGGTGCATCCATTTTCCACGTAAGAGCCTCAAGGAAGTAGGGTATCTTTGTGTTGTTTGATTTTACTCGAGTCTTTACAGACAAAGGAATGAAACGATCAGGCTACCTGGATATGACTACAATCTTCTGAGTAATGTAGAATTCTGGAAATATGTTCTCAATACATACATATTATTACGCCCGTATCTCTAAAGAAGTAGGCAGAGCCACAATTAGTCATAAGAAAACTTGCAGCCACTCCTGATTCAAAGTCCCAAGATAGATATGGTGAACCATGGTGACAGGTGATCAGCTCATCGCCCTTATAGATGGTCCATCATGTTGGGGAGGATACTATCCCTTTTGTAATTGTATTTTCTTAATAAAATATGTAGTTCAAAGTAGCCGCTTTCAATTGCCCTTTAGTCCTTAGCAGCACTTATAATAGGATATTTACCATGATAGTACTACGTAGGACTTAGAAATAGTACTTAGTTTAATGATAACTTTACTTGATTTATAGAATTATTGAAAAGCTTAGAAGTTCACCCACGTACCTAAACCCCACGCGCTTATTTCATCAGAGTACATATATTTTTGTGCGAACAACCCACTTATTTCTTCAAACAGCCACAATACCACCAAACGAACTCTTTGGATGTTTTGCCCTCATTCTAAGGCTTTTATGTTGATTAGCTCTTTGACATGCAGCATCCTTCATTTAGCTACACTTGCAATTTTGAGCTGTAAGACACGAAATAAATTAACATTAGTTGTAAATGTAGGTGATGTATACTACCAAGCCTACTCCATCTTAATTCGTCCCAGGCACTACAGCGTCCCGTCTGTGAAGGTAAAAGTTGCCTCCTGACGCTGTATAAAACATCTACTATAGATGGTAAAAGGCCTTAGTTAGGTGATGTAGGTAGGTATATGTTGTATTAAGAAATGTGTTTAAAAATAATGTAGCTTGAAGTCAAGAAGAAAGTGCTTGTTGTCCATAGTTTCCCCTTTAATTTATTTCATAATTTTTAAATCTTTTTCGTGTTTCTGTTTTTTTACCAGAAGGAAGTGCTGAAATGTCTGTCCCATATTTCAAAATAGAACAGGAACTTAGTTTTTTTACTTGTTTCATTAAAACGATATACGTAATATAAATAGAGGTCCGTAATAAATTAAAGTTGAGCGACTATTACTTACAAATAAAAAAGCTGTTAAAATAAATTGCAAAGCAATAAAACGAAGTTCATTGGCTGAATAATTAATGGAGTCACCACAGGTCAAACAGTTTTATTAAAATAAATAAAATTAAACTTTGTGGTGTCACTATGTCAATAACCGTTTAAACATGGAAAGGCTGAATTGGCCTAGTGCCCGGTTTCAATATTCTACTGGTGGTCTAGTGGTAGCGACCCCGCCTTTTGATCCTAATGTCGCGGGTTCCTTTCGTGCACCAATGATTTTTTCAGTTCGAAAAATATATTATGTGCTCTATACCAGTACTCTCAATTGGTGAAGCAAAACATCGTGAGGACACCGGCATGTCTTTGAACCGTAGAAAGTTCGAAAACATGTGTCAAGTGCCCGAAAGAAGACTTTGAGGCGCACAATGAATCTTTTCTCCACACTGGTTCGAAAAGAACTACCGACACGACTAGAAAGAGAATGTTCTATTAAAGGTAGACTTTTGAAGTAATCATCAGTGGTGCCGCACACGAACACGAAGGGTTCCGTACCATGTACGATGGTACGGAACCCATCGTGTGCGAATTCGATTCTCACTTGACCGATTTTTTAATAACAATAGTAAATGCGCTTTTCGACAAATAACAACGTTGCTATGGTATGTAGTAAACGGCCCGTCGTCCGTTAGTTAAATATCGAAAATGCGGATAAGGTCGAGTTGGCCTAGTGGGATAAACAAAAGTTCAAAGGTTGTAAACTTCGTTGAAGGAAATAAAAGGCAACATTTTACATAAACTGCAGCGTGCTGTGGTGCATTAAATAAGCCCCCACGTCTCAATCCTCTTACCAGAGCCAATGGAGCGAAAACTATTCTCCGTCGTCTTGAGAATAGCCTTAAAATGTAACTAGCTTCCATCTGCGGCTTCGCTCGCTTTGTACCTACGCTGATAATACGTAATATGCACATTCTAATTCAAATCAAATCCGTTCAGCCATTACGGAGTTATTGGACACATCGTCACATTGTCACACCGTCACATCGTCAAATCTTCAAATCGTCACATTAAAATATTAGTACGATAAATAAAATAGCATCCAACAATGGCATACATAATCGAACGAGATCGTCAGATATTTCAAAATTCTTTATTAACTCCAAATGGTTTTTTTATAAAAATGCTTGTCCCATTTATTAAAGAAACCCGTCGTAGACAATACGTAGATTTGTCGTAGACTTAGCGTAGACTTGCCGAAGATCTGGCGAAGACCTAGCGTAGACTAAGTGTAGACCTAATATAGACCAACGGTGTTAGACTAAAATGAAGTTATTTTTTTCAGCTTAGGAACCAACTGATAAGGTAACCAGACAGCCACCACAATCTATAGATTTTAAGCTGTTGCACAAGGTCCGGACAAAGTTGTGACGAGTTTGAAAGAAACTTATGGCTGGATTGGGAATTAAAGTTGATAGCGGTGATAGGAAAGTCTCAGATTAGTTTTTATGTTACAAGTTTTGATTGGGAAACTCTTCTTTCCAGTTTACAAGTTATGATGGCCGTAACAGTCCTTTGTTTTAAATGAACTAAAAAATTGGGGGTTTATATTTATTAATAATCATCAGCATATAAAGCCTGACTTTACCCACAGCTGGGCATAGGCCTCTACCTTTGTTTTTTTACGGTTTTGACTATATCGTTTGCCCATCTCGCTAGATTTAGATTAGACTAGCTGCCGCCCGCGACTTCACTCGCGTGGTACCCAGATGAAAAATAGCCTATGTGTTAATTCAACACATGTAGGTACTATGTATATTCCAAGTTTCAATCAAATCCGTTCAGCCGTTTAGGCGTGATTGAGGCACAAACATCCAAAAATCCTTACAAACTTTCGCATTCATATTATAAAGTACGAGTAAGATTTATTAAAAAGGTTTACTACAGGATCTTGAGATATTAAGTCCACAAAGGCACAGATAGTCAAAATCAAAGGTAATTTCGCCCAAAATATTAAACTAAATAAATTATACATTGTAATCCATTTCACTTCAAGTTCAATATCTGTCTGCCTATATCCGAATATTTCATTGAACCTTTCTTGAAATATTCAAAGGGTTTGCAACGTCGTCGCAAAATGGCAGAGTGCTTGACATTTGGAAATTGTGTTCTTGAGCGTAAAGGGGATGCCACATGGTGCAGAAGGTATGTTCGTACTTATTGGTATTAACCTATTCTACTTGAGAGGCTAGTTAGGTATATAAGTTTATAAGTTTTGACAATAAAACCTTCTAAGTGATGGTGTTAGTGCAGTTACCACTTGTATCACTGGTTCTTTCTAGGTACTTATTATGTAACTATGACATATTGAATCGTGTAATTTTGTAAATATTTGAAATGTTTCCTTAACATTTTATTGAAGAAATTAAAAAAGATTTTTTTATAGTAAAAAAATAAAATGGCAAAGGCCTGAAATGGCGATGCCAAAAAATATAACATTGGGTAATATTATTAAAAGAACATAATTGTTGAGCCGAAAAACATGCTTGTAAGTAGAACATTATTCTCAAAGGTATTTACGAGTAGAGCTTTCCGGAAATTCTATTAAAATATTATGGCGGTACCAATCCACGATCATAGTTTGATCAAATTTTGTGTTGTTAATATTTACTTTGTTGAGTGACAGTTATTATCATTTTCTTCACAATTATTTTTGGTTAGGTAAATAATAATTGTTGATCCAACAACATGGCCTTTTTAAAATCATATTTAAATGTTATGGTATAATATCGACCTATCAATCAACTATTATTACAATTCATAAAAAACTTATTTTTAGAAATTATACTACTCGTATCATATACTTTCAAACCAGCGTGATGAACGGATTGGGTTTAGGTACTTGACATATATTTTAAAACTTTATTGCAATTAAATTATACCGATTTTTTAAGTAGCGTTTACTCTTTAGCTCTACTGGCAAATATTTTGATCACTAAAGCTATATCTACCTATTTTCCACATAGAGTAAGGATTACAGTGGATCACCCCTTTATCAGATAGGTAGTGTCGCGTCGATCGAACCACATCAATTGTGGTACATCAGAACAAGCCAGCGGGATGGCACCGGCTTATACCGATATATATTGAATCTCAAGATCGATTCCATTTCCTCGGCAAGCATTGAACTCTTTGAAAGCGAAGGAACTATGCCTAAAATAAATACAAAACACTAGCTACCGGGTGCGGCTTTGCGCGAATAGTAGGTATCCTAGAAGAAAGTTTATGCTATTTCAATTAGTTTTAAATTTCATGACTATTGATTCAGCATGTTTGAACCAAAAACACTCAATATTTTCACAAACTTTCGTATCACACATATAAATGCCAATGTTTGTGTGTTTGCTCCTTTTTGAAGCAGTCGAGTTCGTCGCACGAACGCCTTCTCGGCCGGAAAAAAGAAAATATTATAGATATTATATGAAACCATATTCAATATCATAATAACTACCTACCTTATTACCCCATTCATCGATATTGATAAACAGCATAACTAAAAGCTATTATCTGTCCGTACTCCGGGAGGAAGCCATCAATCAACTCCCACGGTAGCTGGTTCTATTCCTGGACGAAAATTGCTTTCGCCGGCGATATTGGCAAGCTTGCTATCAACTAATTTATGGCCGTAATTGGGCGTGAGACGACGGATTAGTTCGAAGATACTGCAATATTGTCTTCTGCCTTCAGCTTCAACTACCAATAACAGTTTATTGAGAGCATGTTTTTGAAACCGCCCATAAAAGTGTTCGGGTTATTGATACTCTGTTCGTTCATGAAACAAAAACAATTTTGACGTAACGTGTCTGATTTACTTGGTCAGATAAAAATCAGAAACAATAAAACTAAAACCAATTTTCTTTTGTTTCAGATTGAAATGTTGGCGTCGTTATAAAAATAGTGTAAAATAAGAAATAGGTCTATTACTAAAGCAATAATTAAAACTTAGAAACCCCGTAGTGAATAGTTGCTTAAAGTAGTGTTTAAAAATAGTTCTTCCAGTCAACATTGATAACAGTGACTATAAAAACATGTGTCGCAAAGACAATCAAAAATGACTCTTAGATTCGTAAGTTTAAAGTTGAAAGTTCGGTGTCGTGTACAGTCGCCGACGCAAGTGAGGGAAGTATGGTAAGATGCCGGCGCGTGGTGGCAGCTCGAATTTGATGCGGCCGTTCGTAGTGCTGGCTCTGCCCGGGATGTATTTGCTGTTTAAGTACAACCAGTACCGCCAGCAGCAAATGGAGACCGCGCGCCGAAGAGTCACCGAGCGGGAGCTGACCCACCTTAACACCAAAATTGTGAGTATACAAATTTAGATCACATTTCCATACGTCATAGAATTAGCAGTTAGGAAATTTGCAAGAGAACTAGAGTCATGACGTCATGAATCATTTGACGACCTCGTTGGCTTGGCGGGCGAGTGCTCGGCTGAGACGCAAGAGGCGCGGGATCGATTCCCGCTACGGGAGAAATATTTGTATGTATGTTCTGCAAATATTTCTTCTTGGTCTGGGTGTTGTAGTATTATGTATTATAAGTATGTATTTAAAAAAAGTATATAAGTATTCTATCAGCCATCTGGTATCCATAGTAGGTACAAGCATTTCTTAGTTTGGGGCTAGATAGTGTGGTGTGAAATGTCCAGAAATATTTATTTATTTTATGGACAGCTCTTACAATAGAATAGATATTATTATTATTTTAACGGTTATCTATTCTACGAGCTACTCGAGTAGGTATCGTGGGTGCTCTTACCTAACTGTTCCATACTGCATACTGAGAGTTCGTATGTTGTTTTGGACAATGCATAAAATTGAGTTTTATATCTGAATCTAGACAAAATAAACACAAAACGAATATATTATAAGTCGTGATTAGAATGCAAGTATATATTGTTTAGTAACGCCAAAAACGTTTGTAAGAACTTCACTAAACGAGCCCTTATTAAAACAAGGGCGTAAACTCGAAGCAACGAAACACGAAGAGGCCAATATTTTTAATGGAAGGAAAATATTCGAGTTGGCCTCTCGAATGGAGTGCGAAGTTCTGAGCGAGAGGAAACCAATTAGGGAATTAGCCTCGTGATGCCGGCCAAATCTGGTTAGCAGGTCTGTAGGCCATGTCGAGATTCTGATGTTGCTTATTTGCTTCTGCATTAGGTACATAGTAAGTACCGTTTATAAGAAACATGGTTCTAATTTATTAAAGATTTTTTACATTTAAGTTGACGTTAGGCAGGCGGCCTGTCATAAAACACTTTAGTCAAAACTCTTACAGCATGATCCGAGGATCCAAGGATCATGCTGTGCTGACCCCACATAGAGTGGGATAAGAGCAGGAAGATGATGATGGTGTGTAGGTAGGATCTTACTGAATTAGTGGTGGTAAAGTTAGCATTAGAGTTGGGGGACTTTTTCAGAATGCAGTATTGAGTTATAATCAGTGCTAATCTTTTGATTTGAGTGAAGCTTTGCCTGTAATATGCAACAACATAAATGTATACTTTACTGGTAAGTTTTCATTCAGATTGTTCACTTTAATGCGAAAAGTCCAGGTCGGTCAATATGATCGTACAGAACTTGTAGGTCAACGCGGACTGTATACAAATTTATATCGTTTTTTGGTGCCTATCCAAAGCAATGAGCATGTATTCATGATATTTTGCTTGAAAACTCCATTCTAATTGGGCCAATGAGCTTATCGTCCCAGGCTGCAAATGAAAGTTATTTATTCATGAATTCTACAAATGTTTGTAGAATATTTAAGCAATCTGCCAGCGTTTAAGAAAATACAATGAATTGTATATGCCTAATTTGTAAAAGGAATGGTATCGATCGCTTCCCAAAGCAATCACTCGTGATGCTGAAATCCGGAAATTGCGTGCCAAACTAAGGAGACTGGTAGTCGGCCAATGAAACTCGATTATTTTAATGCTTAATAGGGCAGAAACTTTCTAAAAATGCCAGAGAGTACTTTTAGGAGTTAGAAATTCAGAAAAAAGAAGCTAAAAAATCCCTAAGATCTGTAGACACCCTTGAGGCATTGTTGGTTCTTCATAAATCTGAAGAAAGAAACCTGGATCCTGGATGGTAAAACCAGGATAAATACACAGCTAGATCGCAACCACACAGTACATAGAATTGAATAGATTTTATTGACAAGACACAAATAAATACAGTAGGTACTGTATTACTCAGAGTGTATTACACAAATAAATACAGTAAAAAACAAAGGAACAAAACAGAATGAAGTTGTTGTTTGAAACATTTGCGATACGAATGTTCTACTATACTTATATTTTTTTAACACATTATGACCCCTGACCCTGACCTTTTACAACAATCCCATAGAATGTACTCATTATTCACTCACCTTCAATCAATAATGTAGAATTTTTTTACACCCTCGGATTTCAGCGAACCGCCTGAGTCATGAGAGTGAGTTTTACGTCGCGTGATCGACACGCCTAGTCCGGTCCACGTAGACGTGACCCTGGATTTTGCTACGTAGACCTTGGAATAATGAGGGTTGGACGAGAGTCTAGAATGAATAACTTGCAATAGGTGTAGAGGCAGGGGTCACTTTAAAATGGGGGTGTTCCTGTATTATGAACAGGATATGTGGGTACGTACATAATCTCAAGTGCACATTCAATGTCTAAATCAAATCTGACACTTCAAAGACAGTATGAAAAAAATAACTTCGCTCATGGCTTTACCTTAGAAGAATAAATTGTTCTGAGGGCTTTACTAAATATGACAAGCTAAATGACGTTTTTACTTTGACATTTAACGCAAATAGCAGTCATATTTTCGAAGCGACTTTGTAGAAGCATTAGTTCTGAGTACATTTACTTATTATTGCTTTCAGCGAAAAATTCCAAAAGCTAATCCCCCCTACATTCTATAAATAAATCGATGTCTATCACTATCTCAGTAAAATGGAGGTCAGTGTTTAGCCTTTTGATAAAAGTCACTTTTTTATAACAACGCACATTTAAGCCCGTCAAGATGTATTAGAACGTTACGTCGTTGATACGATGGATTTCCTAATACGTGTGGAGGGCTTGAATATAGCTTCCTCAATAAGATTGATGGTCTAGCTCCGTCAATGACCCACTGGGCGGCCATTTACGTCGTTTCGGTCTTGTAAAAGCTTAAAGAACATTGTATCAAGTAATTTATTTTGGTAAGAGCCTTATACTCGTAAGCTACCGTTTTTGTTTATTAATTTCTTCAGCGATAAATTGCGGCGCGAATTTAGGTTAAAATGTAACCCCTTGGCTCATTCTAATAACTTACTATTAAGCTTATAATTTTGTCAAGAAAAGTATCATGGAGCTACGTTACCGTTTTTTTACCAAAAACTTTGTTTACGAGCTATCAAAACTAGTAAAGTTCCAACTCGTCTAAAAGCAAACAATCGGAAATAGAAGAATAGGCCAATACCAGAGCAGAGGGCTATAAATACCGCAGTGTCAAGGCGGGACGTTGCACCGCTTTTCATACTTTCCCTCTCGATACTTTGAAGCTCACTATTAATACGATACTATCGAAACTGAAGCCCATTAAACATTTACGACCGCTTACTTAAAACCTATAAAAATAAACCTAGAAATGTCATTTTATAAATGTGGGAAAACGTTTTTCTTTATATGTGTACTTTGTTTACTTTATTTTTTTATTTATCAACATCAACAGGTGCCTACGCAATGGGCCATCTATATAGGCGATGGGCTGATGACCTGTCACCATGGTTCACCATATCCATCTTGGGACTTTGAAATAGGAGTGGCTGCAAGTTTTCTTATGATTACTTGTGGCTCTGCCCACTCCATTATCACCCATACGGGCGTGATAATATGTAATAAGTACCTATTAAGAAGAACGTAGGTAAGCTTTATAAAACTACTAGTCGTGTCACTAGTTTCTTTCACTAGATTGATGAAAGTTTTATCGTTTGTTGCAAAAAAAAACAAAAGTTATTTAAAGGTTATTTAATAAAACCAACACAAGAACAATTTACGCTGGTTTACCGAAATTAGAAACCTTCTTTAATATAGCCTCATTAAAATGCCTTCATCAAGGAGGTTTCAACCCCAGATATTAAAAACACTGGCCATAAAATCTGCAGCTTATGAAAAAATAATAAAACAAAGAAAAAACATGGTGGAAGAAAAACGTCAAACAAATTAAAAAATTCACAACAGCAACAAATTCATGAGATTTTTTTCAAAATTTTACAGTAAATAAAAACATGGTTTCATCAAATCTGCTGTCTAGATCAAGATGGCTGTGGTCAAGTTTGATGGGCAACTATAGGGCTGAAGCGTTGTTCATACGAACATACGCGAAGAAGCCTGATGACGATGGGTGCAGGCGGGCGATAGTGGATATTCCACCAGATGTAGACCCGGTCTGCCCAGAGACTTGCAAGAGGAGGACCAAGAAGGAAGGGATCTTGCACAGAATCAAACTAAGGGTCGTCGAGGGAGGCACCAACTTTGGAAGTAAGCGATGGAAAATCTTTCATTATGCGTGACATCTATATAAATTTGAGCTTTTCGGTTTTCTAAGTTTTTTTTAGTTTTAAGATTTTAATAGGTCTATTTAATCTGCATAAGTACGCCATGGAAAGCCTAGAAGCTATCGCATTTAGTCGTAAGTAATAATAACTTGGAAATTTTGGGTTATATTAGTAATTGCTGCTACATTATCGTGGTGTATTCTTTTAAATGTAGGATAACAGAAGACCAATTTATGACTGTCCTAACATATCCAAGGACTCAAGAACCGTAACTTTTCCAAGGCTAGATAGGGTAAAGCAAAGGGAGTGTCACTAGCAAGCATGTAGATATCTTTGCTTTGTCTCAACTTTGTTTTGACAGACCTTTGAAGAGAATTTGGCGCTTACGGCAAGCAGCCGGGTAGCAGGGTATGTTTATAAAGTTTGAGTAAAAGTCGCATTTTTTGCTAGCTCCGTTTCGCCGCCTATCATGCAAGGATAAAGATGAGCCAATATGCAAGGAGATTGTGCCTGAGCCTGAGCCTGAGCCTGAGCCGAAAGCGCTGCCTGCGCCTGAGAAGAAGGCGCTACCAGTGCCGTTGCCTCGGGCGGGCGTGCAGGTATCAGTGCTTGGCGCTGACACCGCTATAGGCCAGTATGTGGCCCTGCTTCTGAAACAGTGCCCTTGTATAAAGAAGTAAGTTTTGAAATCATTCCTAGTTCACTTGATCGAGCAGCAGTAGGTACCCTTCAAGAAGTGAGTTATTCTTGTAAAATCCAATAACTTTAGCATATTTTATTGTGAACGTATGTCGCATCTTTTGTCTAGTATATACCTATTTCGAGCAGAGTGCAGGTACTTAGACATCACCATAATCATCATAATTAATTCGGTCAAGTGCGATCCTTTGCAATGTAGTGTGACCACGAGTAAAATAAATTCCCGTTAGACACACCAATGTGACAATCTGACCACGAGTCCGGAGTCGCTAATTCTATTGACCTTTCAAGAAGTCTCATTTTTTGTAGCTGACACCATTTTGCTGACTGGATGATTGAAATACGTTTAGGTACCTACGTATGAACTAGCTCTACGTTCAATAAAAGCAACCTACGCGCAAAATACTCATCTTAACCATAATTAATATTATAATTAGAGTACATTAGTGGGTACATAGTGGTATTTGGGATAACCTTTCCGGCTTCATTTAGATAATGCGTTATTAAAAGGTTTGCTTAGTTTCATAAGGTCAGCCCCAAACTAGCACATTGTGTAATATGTAAAATATAATTTGCTTTTAAACTAAAGGCATTAAGGTAAGAGTGATATCACTTTGCCTCCTTTTTTATTTAGTCTTGTCATATAGTATTTACTCCACTATTTTCTCTGGTGTTTGATCTGATCTCGGCTTATTCTAGCTATTTCACCTTTGTTCAATATAAAATTTCTAGTATTCTTCTACAAAAAAAACTATTCAAATCTAAACAATTTTATCAACACACAAAATATGTTTCTTGTCTGTTAGGACTGATTTTTATATAGTAGGTATGCTGCACAAAACAACCCTGATGCGATTTTTGTACAAACTGAAGAAAGAGGCGAAATATCAAGACAACCGAATATATATTTTTTTTTGTTTATTGGTGCTAATAGGCGTGATATTTTATTCGACAACTGCAATATGTGAGCTATTTTTCCCCCCTAGGTAGGAAAGGATGCTACACAAAAATATAAAGATTAAAGTGTTGATTATCAAGTGTTTATTACAGGAATTTTATTACCAGAAAAGGAAGAAAATTATCGAAAGGTTTTACAGTTCTTTTTAGCCGCATCTATTACACACTACTGTCCTAGTTACTATGAGTAAATAAATAAAAGATAAACTTATTGAAACGCTTACAATTCATAGACGAGACTATTACAAACTACAACGCCGTCATTCACAGTACATCCACCGTTCATCTACACAATACTACTGTAATTTACCTTCGTCAGTCAGCTCTGACATATCCCACGATCAAAAAATTACACTCCAACACTTGGTTCATCACAACGGGTAAAAATTAAAATGTAAATTAACAATAAACGGGTTTAATGACCTGCCCTGATCTACTCTGCCTTGTAAATCAACCGGATGCCCACTTAGTCACGGCCTACTCAGGAGTATCAGTCCACCGCACCTCACCGCTGATTCAACGATCCACAAAAATAGAGTTTTTGGTTATATTTGGTTTGTTAAATTCCGTAATTGACGAAATTCGCGCGAGCGAACCTACAGGAACGCTTGATTTAACGACCCTATCAGACACACTCACTCGACTGACACCAGCCACCACAAGGTCACAAAAAGGCAGGGAAACGCCACACCAGGACTTTCGGTCTTGTCACAGCAGCACAGCAGGGGACGCTGGCGCTCTGGACCCTCGCCGACGACAGCGTGCGCCAGAAGGCGGCAGGTAGAAAGGTTGCGACACGTGCTCGCCACGTGGTCGCGCCCGTACGGAGCACCTCTTTTCTGGAAAATTCATAGCCCGGCGTAAGCGAAAGTGCTCTTTAGCCTGCGAAGCGGGGTGCAACCTTAGCAAATCTGCCCTTGTGTATTCATGCACAGGGTTGAGGATGTCCCACGAGCTCCGCTCGGCAATCGAGGAAGACCAAAAATCAAAGATCAAAAGTTCAAGACTCTTACCAGAGGCACAAAGCTGATAATACGCACAAAACACGTGCGCCCGAAGGAATCACACGCGTGGGCTCTCCCGTGGATGATTCCCGCTACGCCAGACACAGAAGCCAGGATATATTAGCCAGCAAATACAATTTTCATCAAAAGACCCACGCCACGTTCTCAACATCGATCCGTCAAAAGATCCTTGCCCTCTCGCTCTGCCCGAGCGAGACGAAAAAACTCAAACGACATTGACAGTTCGATTCGTCTTGATAAGGACACTGACACTCACAAATCACTAATCGAGCCGTGCCAAGCCAGAGTGTGACCAGCAAAAACCAAAATTATTACCTATCTCGCTGAACGGAACTTTCAAATAAAGAGGAGGGAAAAATCGAACGTTACAAATAAAAACAACTGAATGACTTACAAATATAATAGCCATTTAGTTTCTGCAAAGTATCGCCACTATCAAAAAGAGAATGATCTGATTATGATGTTGCATAAGAATAATATTTTTTGTTTATTTAATATATTGTACATAGTTTTATTTTCGTTATATAATTTTAAGAGCATAAAGTGTTATTGACACATACACCTATTTGACAGTTTCATTTACAACATTCATAAACAAAGGCGTTTAGAAAATCAGTCATTTTGGGAAAAGGTGATTATAAAATTTGTTCAAAACGAATACTATATAAAAATCAGTCCTAACAGACCGGAAACAAAAGTATTTTGTCGATAAGCTAGAAAAATCTCTATGAAGCGTGTCCTATCTTTTGTGATTGTGTAACTTTGATCGCGGTAACTCTATTTTGAATGCCGTGGTTGGTCTGTGACGTCACGCGACCCAAGACACGGCTCATGTAACTGTCCATCCGAGTCCCAGAGGGACCATTCGTCTGGTCCGCTGTCACAACGCCACTTTATTCGAGCCCGGCGTCCCCGGCTTATATTTACCGTATACCATGTCTGGAAGTTAGCATTTAGTTGTCGATTAGTCTGTTTCAGGAATTATGGGTGTTTTGTTTGGTTTTTTATTTTGATTTGAACTTTTCACTTTATCTACTTCATTATTTATCTTAACTTACATAATAATACTGATAGTATCATCTCCAACATGATGAGATACAATAAGCAAGTATAACCAAAGAGGGTTGACGTCAGGCAGGCCGCCGGTCATAAAACACCTTAGCCAAAACTCTTACAACATGATCCAAGGAACATGCTGTGCCGACCCCACATAGAGTGGGATAAGGGCAGGAAGATGATGATGATGAAATAACACTCACAACACTCGCAAAACTCATAACACTGAGAGACCAGGTTAGCAAAATGGAATCTAATTCACCAACTTATTCCTTTTACCTGTTTTTATGTAGATGCCTTGATTTAGATTGAGATGCTTTCGTATCGATGAGCTCATGCAGCTCAACATCTCTACATTCAGTGTCTTATGCTTGAAAAGTATTGTGCAAGGTCCCGATGGAGTTCCCTATAATCTAAATGGATAGTGTGGCTTAGCTGCGCGCTATTTATGTGGGGTCTATTGAAACCGAGGTTTGGAGTATTTGGAGACAATTTACGTTTCTGTTACACAGTTTGGCGATTGTGGGTAAACTGATATAAACTGATCTACAGAAAATGCTATTGTGTTCTTATCGTTTATTTGAAATGTAATCTTCTTTATAAATTTTTATTTATGTTATCAAAGAAAATTCGGACATTACTTTATACTTCAGCTATTTTGTACACACAAGTGGTTGTTATTATGAATAAAGTCAAGGTTTTCCTACTCCTGTATGTTAGCTTTACTGGATCAGCGTTCGTCAGAGCCCGCTGTCAATATTAGCTTAGGCCTGGCCCATCTTATCGACGACAGCAATTCCCTCAAACACGCTGAGAATGCCAGCTCTCGCAAAGCACACATGGAACTCTAACAGGCCTTAGACACGCCATTATATGGTTCACTCCGCCAAACGCAATAAAAGTTCAAGATTTTACGAGCGAGCTGTGACTGCGCGCCTATTCCAAATGTTTATCACGAGATTTTATTAATGGAATACGAGTCTGGTTTGACTTCATTAATCAAATTTGATTTTTAGATCTGATTTATTCTCTACTAGCTGCCACCCGCGGCTTCGCTCGCGTTGTACCCGGTTAAAAAGTAGCCTATATGTTATTCCAAACGCACATATTGTGTATATTCCAAGTTTTATTCAAATCCGTTCAGCCGTTCATTGAAGCAAACATACATCGTCACATGCACACATCCTCACAAACTTTCGCATCTATAATATTAGTAGGATGATCATTCAATTACGTAACATGATGAGAAAATAGCACTTGCACCTACATAAAACGTTACTTTAGTAAACATAAAAAGTTCTCGTATTAATATGCCTAGTACTAAAACCTAAGACTTATTTATATACGTTATATGTGATAATATGTAGATACGTTGTCAGTGCAACAAGGGAAAAGTAATGAAATATCCTGACGCCAAAGTAACGTTTTCGGATTCCATGTCGAAAAGCTCTCTCACAATATTAAGCGTAAGTGATCGTTTATGCGCTGAGACTCACTATAATCACACCATAAACCCGACCTCATAAGGGACCCAATAAGAGTCACCTCTTTCCCTTCCTCCATTCCCGATTCGATTCCAGGTTACGACTGTACGGACTTTCAATGCTCTCATTGCAACCCTTACTGTGAAAATCTCTAGAACGCAACTATCTTGCGTTGTTTAGTGGTTTCTTTGTACACACAAGTCCAACAGATCTTATAGTAGTTTCGCAATGACAGCCCTGAATTAAATTGGATTGAATCTTAAAACTCTATCACAAACATGATGGATATAAAAATGCTTGAACTAGGAATCATTTGCCTTTCCAAAAAAACATTACACGCATTACGTAGGTACTGATTCTCCTTTATCCATTCCTTTTTTCTATCCAATCTCAATTTTATCCATTCACTCCATCTCTTCCGTTTTAGGTTACGCCTATACGAAGCGCAAGACTCTTGTTGTTCTGACTGCAACCGCAACCTGTGCCAAGTTGTTCAGGATCTGCAGCATATCAACACCAACTGTCTGGTGCAAGCATTCAGCTGCTCGTGCTGCGAGCTGGAGAGATGTTTACAGGTGAACTTCTATAAACATTCTAGCCTCCAGAGCTAGCCTCCAAATCGAGCCTACAAATGCTAAACGCGTGTAGGTACCAGATTTTTTAATGGCCGCTTTTTTTGTAACTTTCAGATTAAACTTTTGTTTATTATTATATGTTATTTAGGACTTATATTTAAATGATTGTAACAGTTCAGAATTACCAATTTAAATTAATGTTTTTGGGTTGAGATGTAGTTAAGTAAAATCTCTTTTCAAGTAAAAGACCTATGCGGAAGTGGCAGCCTCGACCACATTTCCTACAAATAAAAGTGAACGAAATAGGCAGAGATTAGGTATTCTGTTGAATGAGCTAGTGATCGTTAATTATTCAACAACTCCCTCTAGAATGTTTTACTCTTTAACTTTTATTATACAGCATGAAGTTGTAGGAAAAGTACCTACTTTGATCTGCAGTGAAACGAGAATTGCTAATTAATAATTATAATATGGCCTATAGATTTTATCTGAAATAAATAATAATAATATCACACTTTCGCCATCTTTAGCAGAGACCAATTTTTCAATTATTTTCTACAAAATGTTCTGTAAAATTCTACTTTCTGCTATATATATATTATTTAAGAGCTAGCTCTTGTCGGTGTAACGATGAAGTTTCCTCCATTTCTCTCTCTCCAACGCGGTCTCTTTTACTTCTTTATACGACATGACAGCGACTTTCTCCTTTATCTGGCTGATATAACTAATCCTTGGTCTTCCTCTTCCTCGCTTTCCTTCTTTCTGCTAAGGCATTAAAATTATTTGAATACCGCTGTCAGCAACAGTAGAAACACGAATTATGCTAATTGCATTACACAAAGCCTCCTTATTACAAGGCACATCTAACATCATTATGCTGTAAAGTTCTGAACATTCTGAATTTGCATATCTTCACTTGCAGTCGACAAACTAATGTCAAGTTACAAGTTGAAATCTTGTGGAATTTGATGAATAAATAATAAGTTGTGACAAACCTAACCTAACCTAAACTGCGCAAATTGTGATAGGTACTAAAAAAATATTTTTACTAGGTACATGAAAATTATTATCATGACTGTTCCATAAGTTACATAAAATAATTATAATAACAACAGTTATTTTTGTTATTAACTCGCCAAGTTAAAATATGTCAAGCAGTTCAGAAGCAGAAGGAATGCTGATGAAAATTCAAACGTAGAATGCTATTGATCAAACATTCTCGTTCGAGCAAAACAAGGAGGGAAAAAAATCAATCAAACTTCTCAATACCTCGCCGAGTCAATTGTAAACGTTTATTGGATTTATTTCTCCGCTCATGCATGGTATTCGCAAGGCTGTCGACCCCAGGTGGCTTGCCAATCAATATCACAACCCTTCACACGCGAAGAGGTAGGTCAGCTACTCAAATATTACGGCTAGTTTTAGAAGAAACAGCTTGGGTTTTGTGCTCACTCAATCTCTTGAAGAATGAAGAATTCGATTCGGGAATTTTGGATTTGTCGCTTGCGTTCAGACCTTTCGTGTAGACCTACATAATGTGTATAGATCAATGCTGATAAATACCTGTATATACAGTACCTGTAGTATACTGGAATTGAAACTAGAGCAACCTTGAATCGTATAAAAAACCGACAAGAAACAAATATTTTACTCGTATTTCCCTCTGAAGAAAAAAATAAACTATTTTCACAAAAATATTTGTATAAACTCCAACTACGAAGTCAATAGGTACTGAATTCTCTACTTGGAACCGTTTACCCAGCCTTCTGTTGGCGCCAATCTGTCTGGAGAGAATGCGCATAGATCTGATACCATTCATCGTCTGCTTACATTTCCGCTCAATATTCACAAAATATTACGAGCATAAATTTCCATTTATATCTAGGATTTCTGTTTCTGCTCTTATTTCCATACTATCTCACAGATTATGAAGCTACAAGACACATTTATTTGCTATCTTATAAAATTTTATGATCGTTATGGGCAGTGCATTTTCTATGCCATAGTTTATCAATGGATTGAAATTTATCAGATCAATGTATGTAGCTAATTTACTATCAAAAAGGCGGAACTTTTGTACTGAGATAGAATTACTTACACAATTAACTTTACCTTCCGTAATAAAATATGTAGAAGTCTAAAATTTATTTATGTGGCTGCCTACAATAATTGGGCCATCAATGTACTTAGCTATACAATAAACCCTCCTTTTCCAGAACACAGATATAGTGTTAATGCTAGAAAGTGGCTACCTGAACGTGGACATGCCGTTTGAGAAGAGGTTTTGCTACCAGGCGCCGATAGTGAAACATTATGCGGACTGCATCGCCACTGAGTGTCCAAAAGCTTTTATCGTTGTGTGCGCTTCGCCCATCGACTGCATGGTGCCTTTAGTTGCAGAGGTGATGCCATTGATTCTTTCACATTTCATTTCCCATCTCAGCATTCATTAAATGATTATCAAAATTTAAAAAATTACCTAGTAGATGTCACATTATTCATCAAAGCAACATTAAAGGTGTGTCAAGTGCACGAAAGGAGCCTACGAGGTACGTTAAAGCCTTTCACCACACTTGTTCGAAAGAATTAGTGACGTGACTAGTGGTATTAGTAGGTCATAAGTTAATGGTAACATGGTAACGACAACATAAAGGTCGTATATTGACGTATGTAGGAAGGAACATAAGCAAACGCTGTCAATCAACTGTGTAGAGCACTTCAAAAGCTCAAACATGAATCAAACCTGCCCTTTCCACGACCTTCACAATACAAACAGAGTTACATAACAAGTCTGCAATGCATCCTTCGAGTGACATAAAGTATTTACGATCAGTTGATAGCGGTATACCGACAATACCATCGTTTATGACTAGTACCGTAGCGAATGTAATGTGCGCTTTTATGGGTATCGGTAGCTAATTTCATCAGTTCATCTTGATGGTCTCTTTGGATACATTGTAATGGGTATTTTCAAATCTTTGTGGTCTTTTTAACTTTAGCTTTGTTTTGTCTTGGTTTTGAGAAATAATTATTCTATTTTGATTGATTACTAAATAGAGGTCTACCTGTATTTCAACTTAATCAAATTCAAAATTTATTTATTCTGTTAAATCTCTAGGATCATTTGGACACGACTTATATCTACGTTGAATTTATTTTTTATTCGTAACGCAACCAAGCGTGCAAGATACAGGTAAGAAACCACCCTTAGCTATTTTTTAGAAAATGATCCTTTCAATCATGTTGATAAAACGAGTTGGCATTTTTGTCTTTTATATAATCGGATATTTTGTAGTAAGCTTTTTTAAACGATTTTCTTTTTATTAGTTTTAAATTTATTAACTGACCAATTTGTCATCTCGCTTGGGACTTTGTCATAGTAGCGTACACATTGTTCTCTTTTGTACAAATTGTCTCTTCGACAATTTATCTATGTGTTAGTCCCATTGAATATTTTTATCTAAAGTTATGCCAAAAAAAATAATGGTGTTCAAGAGGTTTTTTACCAAACGGAGTTAATTTTTTCTTTTAATATTAGAATTTACTTGTGTAACATTTGGTAGTATGAATCTTACACTTTTTAGATAATCTTTTACTAAATGTTTTCATTTAGTAAAAGATTATTTACATCAAACCATAATGAAAATAAGTTTGCGTCATTCTTGGCAAGTTCTATCATCCATCAAGCTCCAGTTTGAAAACAAATCTATGCTGGCTACTCCCTTCACGATGTGGAAGTTTAAGTTCTAATAATGGTTACATGTAATATTCCATGTTTACGTAATGGTTGTAGCGTTTCCGCCTTTCCCGAATTCCCTTAATAAATGATCTAATTTTCCCTGGAAGATGTCTTTTATAGTTTGTAGATTGAAACTTCATACATCAGTTCAGTTAGTTTATTTAACCTGACTTTATCTGCTAATACAAAATTATGTAATTTACGATATTCTCCTCAGTATTATCCAGTTCCAATATCCAATAATAATAACAATATCTGGTTCCTATACACTGTTAGTTTTCCTGTTTGTCCTTGCGGCCAATTTGGTTGGTCAACATTCTGAGCGTAATGGCTCGGGTAAATATGTCATGTCATCAACCTTTACACTTTCTCGTTGGGTTTTATCTTCTCGATCCAACAGCTCGTTTACGTTTTGAACGTGCCTCTACGATCTCCTCGTACCCGTGCTTCTATCTTATGTGTTTGAGATTTTTTGTGATGGTTTTTGTGATGGTTATAATTTCCTTGCATATTCAAGATTTTCACAAAATAAATCTTTTTGAAAGTAAGTAAACTTTATTTTACTATGCCACCCATTGTCTGTGATAACCTAGATTCGTCTTGTACATTGTCAAAAAAGATTTTTTAAAGCAAAGTCGCTACTGTAAAAGCTCTTCTTATCAAGCAACGTCTGCGACGGTAAGCCATTTCTTTTTGTAAGTGGAAACTATTGTAAAACAGGTTCGTTTTTAGGGTCAAGGCTTGCTGTAAAGGCTACGTTCTCATTCTAAACCGGGACACTTTTTGTGCGTTATAATAATTCTTAGCAGAAACCTAGACTCGTTAGAAAACAATCAGCCAGAGACTTAGTAAAATAAGTGGGTGTTTATTACGAGATGATAAGTTGAGTTCAGTATTTTATCTCTAACACCTCTACTACACTGCCATTCGGCCCATTCCTTACGTCTTTCTATACATACCTATATGTACATACATATATATTAAAATTAAATAGGCATATGGTTTTTAGACAAAAGCCGAAATTCGAAAATAATTTTACGTTTTATCTGCGATCATTTTCTTCGATGCTCTTCCAAGAAGCTCTATCAGTTTCAATAATGTCCCTGATAGTATTTAATCAGGGAAATGTTTTGGCTTTGCTCAACTCTGTAACATTGAGCGGGCCGCGTTCCAAGAAAATTAAACGTTGTTTTTACCGAGGCACCCTGCGAGCCTGTGACGTAACCATCCTACAGAGTAAAATACAGTTGGTTCCACCCACAGACTATGTCATAGTAGCAAGGGTAAAGAAAGAGACGAGTAATCTGAGGCCCTTTGTTACCGAATCGGGAATGAGCCTTCTAATATTGGAATGTTTTATGTTTATGCGGAGTCTTATCAAGTTTATGTATTGAGATTGTGTAAATAGGTCCGGGTTTTTGGACTTTTAGGGTGCAAAAGTTGTTTATTTTATTTGAAGTCATAAAGATTCCCGAAATATGTGCCCAAAACGTACTTAAGTAAATAGGAACTTATATTAAAGAAACAGATTTGGTTGAAATCATACAACTTTAATGGTTCTTTACTTTTAGAAAAAGTTAGAAATATATCTGCACATTATAAATATATCTAAGTATAATAAAGGGATAGATGGAGCTTTGTTGATAGACGGCGGCGTTAGCTAAAACCAAAGTTTCCCTTGTTCCATTGTATGGGTAAGAAGTTTTTCTAGCCAACTCGCGAAGCGTCTTTTCATCGCATAAGTTTTTGAACTTGACTATTTCAGAATATACTCGTACCTAAATAACTAGTCATTTGCTTGAGCTAGTCTTTCAATCTTTCAAATCTAGCTAAAATGCCTACCCTTCAACTACTTATACAGTAGTTGAAGGGTAGGTGAAAGTTAGTAGAACACACGAATTAATAAGTAGATTCCAGTGATTTACCAAACGAAATTAATATGTAGCTACTTAGGTACATAAATCGTTTCAGCTTATTCAACGCGAAAGTTAAATCTTCTAAAACCACGCAGGTAGAATATTTAAAACATCGCTTGGTCACGGTATTCGCTACTTCTTTGTCAGATCTGTTATTTTTGGCCCCATTAAGTTGAAAAAGGAGTCTTAAAACTTCATTAGCAAGTCTTAAATTCAATGTAAAGTCTCGCATCCGGCCATTACGCCGCAGTCAGGCACTCTAGACTCCTCAATTATTCACGAGCTCTTTCGCGATTTCGTCATCTACAAACGGTAAAGAAGTCTGAGCGGCGAATCCGTGAAGGACTCCTTAGTATCTCAGTAGTTCGTAGGTAATTAAGAAATAGTTTAAAAAGCAAGTCATTACTTTTATCCGAACGCTTATAACTAAAAGATTATTATGCCTACTCGCCCAATCATGAAGTCTCCATGTAGATCTCTGAAACCTATAAACTACATTGACAGTTCTGTCCCAAAAGCTTGACATGATTTTTCACTCACATCTTTTCCCCACACTACATGTGTATACAAGTTCCCAATCTACCAACAGACGCTTAAAGAGACGGGCTGGTACGACCCTCGCAAAGTGATGGGCTCGCTCGCCGTGCCGGAGATGCGGGCCAGCACGCTGGCGGCGCGAGCGCTGTGTCTCGAGCCGCGGTACACGAGAGTTCCTTGCGTCGGGGGCACAGAAGGAGACTCGCTGGTTCCTCTGTTCTCTAAAGCCGTGGAGTTCTTTGATTTTGCTACGGTACTTCGCTTTATTTATTACCATAGGCGTACACAAAAGTAGGTATTTATTCTGTAAGATCTTGAAGCAATGTTCACGCGTGATTGATCCGAGCACACATCCTGTGTATTCCCTTAGATCTCTCGGGTTTAAGGCCGATGGTCGTTCTCCGGGTTTAGTCAGGGTATGTGAAAAAAGCGGGTACTTTTGAGTAGGTATCTAACAATTCTTGTGACCTTACCTGGTTTTTAAACGTTCTATACATTCAACTAGCCTGTTATATACCTAGTTAACCTTAATTATTCATTCATTTATGTTACTGATCTATATCGACGCTATTATATTTTGAAGTTCATTTCAAAGACCAACTTTTATCTTCACCGGACAAAGTTCAATCTCTGACAATAGTCAGTTGATTGATGTCCGAAGATTTTCCAAGTTAGATATTTTCAGAGTAGCCTTGAAGTTACAGTTCCGGTTTCAGACATGAATTTCAGCTCACATCTGAAATTGGTGTTCGGGGTGGTAGTCGGGTTTGTTTGCCATAAAGCTCTGTAATACAGGATTAATAAATTGAACGTCACGACATTTGAAACAGGTATTAAATTCAACTGAATAATTACCTAACCTTCGCTGTACACAACGTGATTCAGTGTTACACAACTCGTGACAGAGTGTGTGCCAAACTAATCGCCAGTGACATATCGCACTGATGTTGTGATTGATACCTATCAGCTGCTATTGTCTATTGGATGCGACGAATGATCTAGCCACTCTAACATCTGGCTTATGTACCTAATCTTCTTTTGAGACGTTCTGACATTTATTTTATATTGATTCAGAGCTTTTATATTGATCTTGAATTTAATGATCATTTCTCTTATAATTTCTTGGATTGAGACGAATACAGTCCAATAATCTTAAATAAAAGATTTATAGATAACTTTTAGCGTAGTAAATCGTTAGCCGTTATTATTCAAACAGCTTTCCTATAAGAATCCCCAACAATTGAACGTCAGAGGTCCCACAATATTGCTCTGAAGAAGCCCCACAAAAACAATCACTATAAACGGAGATCGAACAAATCCTTGGATTATCCGTCGGTTCCTGCAAATCCCTTGCCTTCAATACGAGTTATTGATGGTCGCGGGGAAACCTATTTAGATAACTGACATAATAAGCTCTTTGAGACGATTCTGTTTAGGGAATTTCAAACTTTACAATGGGTTGTGGCGACTGTCTATTTACAGATTGTATCCATGTGATACTGTTAGTATATAATTATTTATACGCATCTCCTAATAATTCCCCCAGCATAACGCATTGTTGATGACGGACGCGGTACGAGCAGCGCCAGTGGCTGTCGCTAGGTCTGACGGGGCCTGCATGAGAGCAGCGGACCTCAGCGAGGCTCATGCTCTAGCTGGGCTGGTGACCAAGGTGGCCCATGCACTGCTCTGCCATGACATCCCGCGAGTGACGGGCTTTGTCGAAACAGATGCTGGACAAGTAATTTCACCCGCCAGGTAATACGGGAGAATTTATTTCTTGTAGCAGATTAAGGGACTTCTAACGCAGTGAATTGTTAATTAGCTCCACTCTTGCTGTTTTCACAATATAATCTGTTAATACGTACACCTATTTCAGTAGAAAATTTAGTGATATAACCTTCTAGTTTGTAAATTAAATAAACTTTCAATGGTCCTATTCTAGAAGCACGTGCTTATGGAAAGCAGTAGTTTGCATATTGCTGATTTTACTGTTTTGTAGTACACAAAATGACTCGTAAAATGTTATAATCCTCGGTCTACGTAGATGGCTTGTAAAATTTTACGATGATATCAAATTCTTCCCTAAAATGGACAGTGCTTTGCGCTGTTCCGTGTATTGATTTTGCTACGGTGATTTGAAAAGGATCTAGCGAAAACGGAAGTGCGACCTTGACAACGCTAGTGCGCTGAAGTCTGGCTAGCAGACCTCCGATGGAGCTACGTACAAATATCAAGGCCCTGATTTGGAAATTGGACAAGTGAAATCTCTACATCAAGTTATTCTTGCTGCAGATTCATCGCGAACGTCGTGGAGCTCAATGGACATGGGATATCAAAGAACCTTGGATTGCCAAAGATGACAACACACGAGACCACCCTTACGAACCTGGCTCTGTGTGAACTAGACGCCCGGCTGGAGTATGTTATGGACTGGTACTGCAAGTATAGCAGTTCTTCAGGACGACTCGACTCGTGCGCGTGCCAAAGTCTGTTCTTCACTCCCTCATCCTACAATAGATTCGATGACTGTGCCTACGCCAATCTTTGAAACTTGTTCAGTGCCATCCAATACTATTTTTAACTTTGTTTATGTATAGATAAGCCTGTTGTGAAATTGTATTTGATTATTGCCAATTTTTTTGTAATTCAAAAATAAATTTTGAAAAATGTTAATTTGTTGTTTTACTAATTTATTTTCCTCTATATCATTGGTTATCACTTTTTCTGACCTCTAATACCCCGCAGAGGGTCATGTTTCATAGAATAGGTCCTACCAATCCACCAACGTGGTAAGAAATATGTGTGAAAGTTACACCAAAAATAATTGTTTTTCTAGATACCTCGCAATCGATATGCTACTAAACAACAAAGGCATCTGCAAGAAATACGACTTTCCCCAGAAGTTAAGTCCCATAGAAGTTGAACTGTTGGATAATGCTCTGGCCAACATCCAGTACAACGTGCAACTAGCACAGAGCTGGCACCAAGCGCTCATTGAGGAAGAGTATGACAAATGCCACATGCAGATGTGCACACACTTCTGCAAAAGAAAACATTACGAACATTTGGACGATTGCGTTGCTCAACTTACTTGAAAGTTTCATAGAGTAGTTTTACGACGATCTTACGCTGGAGTATGCAGATTGACCACAGTTAATAAGTGATCTATTTAGTTGACTTGATGAGAGCATGCACAAGAAATTATACGCAGAAATGACGTGGCAAAAATATTAGCATTCTATAAAAATATCATCCTATTTCAGACAAATCATCATTTCTTGAATTTAGTGTCTTTGTTGCTGAGGGTGAATGTAAAAAAAATTGAAAAACGAATAAATAATAAAAAAAAAATGTTTTAAATTATGACCCTGTTTAATTTTATTAGTAATACTCCATTTTGGCTTCGACATTTTATTCACGGTCCATTTTTAGCGAAGGGTGGACTATCTCTCGTTTCGAGGTACATTTTTCCCGCCATCCTGAGAACAAAGACAATTTATAAGGAAATTCCATGAGAAAAATCCGAATGAGTGTTACGGCAAAAACCTTTTCTAAAAAAGAAAATTTAATATTTCGACTTACGGTGGCCCTGCGGCAAAGCCCATGTACCCATGGACTTGGAACTGGCACGTACTGGTAGCTGATTTCCAGTCTCGGCAAAGTGTGGCCGGGAACCCTCTAGGGTTCAGTATAGATTCTGCGTATAGACGCCAGGAACGAATATGACTACATCCATCTGGAAACAGATATAGCTTTGGTTTTAAAATAATTAGGCTTGACCATAATTCATGGCGACTGTTTCGGATTTGTGTACATACATAAATAGGTAAGAACTAAATTACCTATCACGTTTTCACATTGTACCTATCTATTCCAATATAAATATTATACTATGTATGAATATGAGTGATAAGCATCTGAGACAAAGACTTTTGTTCAGGATCTCGCCCCTCACAACTGAAAGCTCATCTTGTGACAAAAATGACAACATTTAATTAATTACCATCTACAAAAAACTGCTGGTAACAAGAAAAAGTCATTAAAGTTGGAGCAAGTCAATTCGGTATCTTGTTTCTTTTCACTCAAGTTATGAATGTTTAACCCCTGAGGGTCGTGACTAAAGCCTCGTTTTAGTGAAGCTACATTTCATCGCGTTTTTCAGCATCCCAAAAGGCAGAACCATAAGTAATCATAAATAAACTTGCAGTCACTCTTGATTAAAAGTCCCAAAGATGGATACCATGAAATACCACTTATAGATATTTTCTTGAGCATCGAATTTCTTAAGAATTTCCGAACAAAGCATAACCTTTCAGCAACATTTCGTCCCCATTTCCCTCTATCTCGTAACGTAACCCATATTTGAGTTGTTTTAATGGCAGGTTGAAACTACAGTTATCGGCTATTGCAACGTGGTGTACATCGCAAATGCGTCATGGGGTTGAGAACTTTCAAGTTTATATACCAACTGTATTCTATTGTAATAACTTGTGCCAATGAAATGTTGCAGATTACTGTTGGAAAACTCCATAAAACTGTTTATTCCTCGTGGTCGTAACAAATAATATTTGGCTCATTCAGTAGGTAGTAAGAATAAATAAAGATACCTAGTGCTATAGCTTTTTTTTAATCCTTCTCCCGTGAGCCTACTAGGAGGCCAGATTTATCATAAGAGTCACCATAGGTTACCAGTGGTGCCACCCATCCAAATTCATTCAACTCTGACCAATTAAACGGAACAACTAGTCGTTCATTCAACAGTTTCCATTCCGCACAGCTAGTTGGACTTTTCAGTGGAAGCACTTTGTTCAACTCCAACATCAACTGAACTGACCTCCATCGAGTGACCACCCTCGAGTTCCATTCTGCACAGCTAATTAGTTGTGCAGAATGGAACTCGATGAAGATATCCAGGTGACATGGTTTAAATATAACCCAAGCTCGTTGAACATGGGCTAACAAGCTCCATGTGCCGCTACAATGGCTGTGATTTGTAGTTGAATGGCAAGTCTACCTTGTACCTAATCTACTATTGACATTTTGCCTAACGATACCGTAGTTCAATCTCTGGAAGAGAGCCAAGCAGCTTGGTGCAGTCTTTAGATACTATCAATCGAATAGTCTCGAGTGAAGAACTCGAAATGTTTCGTTCTGTAATTTGTAAGCAAGTCCTTCTAGATAAGCATGCTCCACATTAGACCACGCTGTTACTTAATAAAGTGCAGAGTGTGGTCAAACTCAAACCTATTTCAGGTAAAAAACCTAAAAAATTGTAAGGTTCTTCGCCACACTATTCCGTTCCAGATTTGCTTCGTTTTTTGTGCCGGTACAAAAAGAAAAGCAAAATCATTTAAACAAGGCTTTCCCTTTTTTGTGCTCTTTAACAGTTTGGTTAAGGAACAAATTAAGATAAAAAGACTAAAATTATTCATTTGATTATGCATATAGAAACAAAAGGTAACTAAATAAATTGCTCTAAAATCAAAGACGTATAGACAGGGCACTTGTCACGTAGTGATAAGTGTAGCCAAATCATTTGCACTGTAAAACGCGAGCTTGATGAAGCCACAATTATCACAAGTTCCGGGAAACACCAAAAGCTTTAGAAATCACAGTTAAAAAGCCTACAAGGCCCACGGCGTAAACACATCACCTTGCCTTAACACCTCCTAAACTAATCACATGTCGAATTACCCCCTTTCCGATACCCCAAACCTCACCGCGTATTTAGGCGGGGCGATCGATGCTGTGACGTCACGGGACAGGACGAGGGAGGAGGGTACGGTCGCCAAAATCTTTGCAACTAACAAGAAAACAGTCACATTGTCACTATGATTTGTATGTTGACGGCCTCGGTGGCGTGGCGGGCGATGGCTCGGCAGAGACGCAAGAGGCGCGGGTTCGATTCCCGCTGCGGAAGAAATGTTTGCATGTTCTGCAAATATTTCTTCCGGGTCTGGGTGTTGTGGTACCATGGTACTCGTAGTTTCTGATACCCACGACACAGGGACCCCTAGTGTGGTGTCAGGACTATGTATGTGACTGTTGGGTGTTATTTATTTAGTGGGATATCAGGAATTACGAGCACCATGGTACCACAACACCTTGACGAGAAAGTGAGAAGTGGCTAGACACAATAATCTTGGACTGTCGCAAAAATGTGACCGTTTTCACTTGCTCCTACTTACTGACATAAGTGATCGTAATGTCATCAAATACTAAAAAATACCAGTACGTCAGCATGTTTCAAAGAGATGTTTTGCATCAACGTAACATACATACGCCCGTATCCCTAAGGGGGTGGGTAGAGCCACGAGTAATAAGAAAACTTGCAGCCACTCCTGATCCAAAACTCCCAATATTGATATGGTGAACCGTGGTGACGGGTGATCAGAGCATAAAAAGTAAGTTCGTATGTAGCTAGCCCATCGACCATATTAATAAGAATGAATACTTAAATTTTTATTTATTAGGATTTAATACTCAAAAATACAAAAATACCAGTACGTTAGCATGTGTCAAAGAGATGTTTGAACGTGGCTCTAAAAGAACTTCAGCAATTTTACAACAGAAGTTTTTATATAGCTCGAGGCCCAGTCATACTTTATATTTTGCCTACCATCCATAGCCCAAAAGCACCCACAGCTGGGCATAGGCCTCCCTCTGTTTGTAATATTCATCACGGTTTTGGAACTATTTAGTTAGTCCTTGGTGAATATTTTTTTTGGTGACCGTACTATGACTACGCCAACTCTGATTATTCGCTGAAAAAGCTATTATTGGCGTTCATGTTTACCAAACGATCGTCTGACGACGGCAAAATTAATATCGTCCTTTTTTCCTAAATTGACCCCTTTTAGGGAAACCCTTTGGCTTACGCTGTGATTTACGTTTAGATTTCTTTGCGTGACTCTTTTATAAAATTGTTTTAAAGCTCTTTAGGTTATTCGGTAGACTATAAATATTATACAAAAGTATTTGTGTACTTAGGTGTAAATAAATCAGTAATATGTTTTTGAAAAAACTTCTGTTTATAGGAACCTCTTTGAGGCGCACTAGAATCACTACACCTAATACATAATGGCACCAGTAGTAGGAGTACATACATTTAATGTATTTTTTATCATGAAATCGAAACATTCTTTATTTCTAATGAAGCGCTTAGAATCCTATTTAAAAAAGCACATTCTACGGAAAACAATATGAAGCACTTAGAATCCTATTTAAAAAAGCACATTCTACGGAAAACAATGTGTTAAACTTTCGTGTATAATCAAAGGTGTTAAATGAGTTTAGATTATTCTCGCCGAGGTTTATCAAACTTGAATCAGTTTTTATGCGATTTGGAATGAGTTGTTTGACGATAATGTTCGTGATCCAGGTTTACAGCGAGTGCTCCAAATGCCACACATTTTTATGTATTTTGGTCCCTAAACCAAAGTACCTAGGTACCTACCGTACATTATATTACCAAAATGATTTCGAGTATTGTTTACTTCTTTGAAATCTAGTCAAGTCCTTGAAAACCTATTTTATATACATTACCTACACTTGCTAGTTGCATTTTCATAATAAATGCTTGAAGCATAACAGCTAGCTACTGGAAACGTGAAACGCATCTGAAATCTTTCTAGAAAATAAGATTCAATTTTGCGTGCACTTCGCCTCGTTTTCCATCAATTCGAGAGGCAATCTCCTGAAAATGCAATTTTCGGTGAAGTCCACTTTACCACAGAATATTGAGGTTACCTACGTAGTACATACTCATCATGTTCTATTTTGGATGTTTCGTAGAACAGGAACAATAGTGTTTTCCCTTTTGTGTTTCGCACTGCCATGAACTAACTTTTTTACCAATATTCGATAGCGGTTACCTCGCGACTACATTATCACGCTTTGGCGAACTTATCGCGTAGAGTGACGGGTGCGGCCGTATGATTTATGACAGATACAGTTCTACCTCAGTTCTACACAAGCTCGAGGAATAGCAGAAATCCACACCGCTCAACTTTGTTGTCAATGGATAGGTCCCAGCGTGTATACGATAATTTAGTTTAGTTTAATTTAGTTCTAGCTTAGTTCAGTTTTAGTCCTGGTTGCCTGGAAGACATCGCAATAAGCGATAAGGCCACCTTTTGCAGCAATCGTTTCCTAAAAAATGTACTCCTACATTGTTGTTCGCAATAGAATATTTTTCATTTCATTTCATTTTTTTTTTCAATAGACAAGGATGCAAAATGCGAATAATCGCAGTATCGTTACAGCGTAGTCGCAGGTACAGAATGGATTTTTCTTCGGGTATACAAAGTTGTGTGTTTCTAAAGTACTTACTTCAAACAAAAGCCTTTTTAAAACTGTAGCATACTGTGCCCAGGTACCGCTGGATTCTTTTCAACTGGTTATCAGCACTAGTCTAGCAATTAATTTCGGAGAATTGAAACATAACTAGACTTGGGTGCATCCCTGTAGTACAACCATGGGTCGGAAGTTAGATAGTTACATAGATACTTACAGATAAACCTAGTCTCCTTATTCCTGATGAGCTGGTCGACCCAGCAGCCGGGCTGTACCCAGCTCCCAGCATTGGGATAGAAGTCCACGTCTCCGATGGGGGTGGGGAAGCCGAACACGCCAGGGTTTGTGTGGAGCACGTCCACAAACATCGCGTCTCCTTTGGCCAGGTGCCCTGAACTGTCTTTGAGACTGTAGCCTGGGTATGCTGGATCTAGACCTGGAAGTTGAAGATTTAAAATAATAGAAAGGAATATTCATAAACCAGGTCAGGTAATATCTCAAGAATTTGAAGAGTTTTATGACCTAAGATATTTAGTAAAGGCTTACTTAAAGTATCAAAAGTACCGGGAATCCCGGTTCTTTAAAATAGAACAATTTACTCATCGATCATGGTTTGCCCCTAATCTTGTCCATTTACGGCTGTAACTATATCGTCTGCCAACCATGCTGCAGGACGCCCCACATTTCTATAACCACAGCTCGGCTACCATAACACACAATTATCGTCCTACTCTACCGAACGTCCATTTAAAAGTACTAACCAGTTATCCTTCCAATCATAACTCCTCTAGCCTTGAGCCTCTTGCCAGCGAAGCCCGCCGCCTCAGCGCCCAGCGAAAAGCCTACAACGTGCAGTGAGGCTGCAGGCACACCCGCTGTCTCCAGGAACTGTATGAAGGTGGCCAGCCTGTAGCCCATGTAGCGGGTGTTCTGCACCGCCTGAACATACCTGAAAAACTTTTTTTTTACATATATCAGAGATAGGCAGAGCCACAAGTAATCATAAGGAAACTTGCAGCTACTCCTGATCAAAAAGTCATTTAAGATCAAAGAACCATGGTGACAGGTGATCCGCCCATTGTCCATATGGAGGTCTATCATGTGGTGGTTATTTTTTTATCCTGCTATTCTAAAACAATACACCTCGAGTGGAGTCGACTTATGTTCAGTTATTATAACAACTAATGGATGTCCGTTAGTAGATTACCAAAGAAAGAGTTTCATAAAAATACCCAATGAAAATACCTATAGGTATACAATACTGTTATAGTGCCTACGGAGATCCGTCAGTTCAATAAAGCTCATATGATCCACTTGGTACATTTTCTTTATCCTGTTCTGCAACAAGTCGATTTCTTCACCATGTTTTCCTCCACCGTTAGAGAGTATTGGTGCATAACTGGATTTGAACCTCCCGTCATGTCTTTACGATCGGAAGTCGGAGTCACTATCATAAAGCCCGTCGCCCACAGAAACGATAGTCGAGGCGGACGGAGTCGAGGCACGGACGCATATCCCGGGAACTTACTACATTTGAAACTACGGGATTTGTTAGAATTTTCAGTGCCTTCGCGTCGACTACGCCTCGACTATCGTACCTGTGAGCGACGCGCATATGACAAGTCTACAGATATGTATATTTACAGATTTATTTTTTTCACACAGCACCATCTAGCCCCAAAATAAGCAGAGCTTGTACTATGGGGACCAGATGGCTGATAGAATACTTATATATTTTTTTTTTGTAAATACATAATACAACACCCAGACCCGGAGGAAATATTTGCAGAACATACAAACATTTCTCCCGAAGCGGGAATCGAACCCGCGCCTCTTGCGTCTCAGCCGAGCACTCGCCCGCCTCGCCACCGAGATCGTCGAGATGCTTACAACAAACTTGTAACATTGAATGTTATAATTAAACACATGTCTCTACATTTCCCACAAATGTGACTTAAATTCCTTAATTTTAAATAAATGTGAAGGTTATACGTGCCTGCAAATAACATTAAAATGGGAATGCATCTAAACTTCAGCATAACGAATAAAAATGCTTACATTATGTCTTATTTTGCACGTTAATATTCAGACTTCGAACGTGCCAGAATTTCAACTTTCATTCATTCCATTTTCCATTTTGTAGTACTTTACGTGCAGCCACGAAATATTGGTGAATAAAGTAGTAAATAATGCAAATAAGTTAAGACTACCAGCACCCGACCGCACCGCGGATCACTTCCTTCGAATGGAACAAACATACACACACATACATCCCAAACACAATTATTATTACCCTCCTTTTTCGCAGTCAGGTAAAAATATTCAAAAAGCCTCGCAGATAGACCTACTAGTAAAGGTATAGGTACTACTCATTCTGATAACAGAGTTTACAGAGTAAAGAGTAATGTGCTACTCACCATGGAAATGCTATAAGTCTTGACCAGTCCACAGCTATGAAATTGTAATCTCCTGACGATAAATAAGCTGCAAAAAAGCATTATTGATTTAATAGACTGTATCAAAAAGAACAAGGAAGGTAAAAAACTTTTTGTTCAAGATCTTTTTTTTATTGCGAATATATATATTTTTTTTTATTGATAAAAATTGCTTTGCTCTTTTTATATAGCAGGCAATGGTGCAGCCATGACTTGTCATTTTTTTTAAGAATACCTATATTTAAAAAATATATATTGTCGATACTAGGTAATACATACCATGGTCTAAAGTCTGATCTAAACCATAAAGAGGTACGAGTATAATCAAATGTGTTTTTATCAGAATGTTCATAAAATATAATTGTAAACATCGGCGGCAAAAAGTCTGCGCACCTACTAATTATAATGTTAACTTCCTTATTCCTAAATGAGTCTCTTTATTACTCTCTTAATTAGAATAGAACTACAGTAGAAAAAATAATGTCATTGTTAGTTTTTATGTTTAGAAGATTTTCATTTTCATTTTTATTTTTATTAAAATATTCATGTTAGATTTTAAATGTACCTAATTAATGCTTTATGTTTCTACCTTTTGTTTTGTTTTGTTTTCTCATTTTCATGTACCTACTTGGTGTTGTATTTTTCTATGTGACTGAAATAAATTTTTTATCAAAATAAACTAATGAAAGATCGTTTTTAAAGTCCCTATGGACATATGAATCCTTTTTGATACAGAGGTCTATTTAAAATAAATAAACATACAACCTCTTGGGCCAAACGCATATATACTTCTCCGTTCCGTCGTGGGTAAAAATATGACCGAGGTAGGCACTAAATGGTCAAATTTATTATAACGTTGTTTTTATAAATGACTGCGTGTTAAGGAATTTTATATAAAAACCGATCAAGTGCGAGTCAAATTCGCACACGAAGGGTTCAGCACCATCGTACACGTACCTACATACATAAATGTTTCTTGTATTTCACCTATTATAGGTGGCAGCACGTTCCCTATTAAAATCAAGCAATCAATGCAAAATTAAACACGTCTCTTCTATGAAGCCCCTTTAATTTTTAATTTTATTATTATTTTTGTACAAATCAGTATATTTTAGACCGTTTGAAAAATAAAAACATTACACAAAATAAATTTGCAAAAAGTTACTCGGTCTTTCCAATTAGCTACTGACCGCGACTAGTGCTACAACTGCAATGACCAATTAAGAACGTAATTTTTTTTTCCTTGTATGGGTCCCCATTTTATTTTTTTATTATTTCTTTTAATTAGTAGGTATATAGTTGTAATATAAGTTACAAATAAGACTGTCAGTTTTGGTGCGTTTTTTATTAATTCGTCAAATATCAGTTTTGGTTAATTTTTTAGTTCGGTTCCATTAAATAACTTACTATCCCTAAGTAAAGTAGTGCTAGTCCCATCTGTAGCCTCGGAGAAGCCCATAATGTAGATGACCGTTGGCCACGAGGGGTCGAACGCCGTGTCTCTGATACCGTTCACGTCGCTGGGGATCACTTGGAACTCTGTCGGATTTAACCTGGAGAAATATCGCAGTTTAGCGGAGATATTTATTTATGCCAGAACCTATAGCCATTTGAAGCTTGGTGGTTTAATAACAGAGCCTTGATTCGGTTAGCTTGTGAGTTATTGTTGTATTGTGTACCTATTTGTATTGATTGATACACCTAAACGAAAAGAAAACAAAGATCAAATTATCACACAATAAATAGTGACAACAATATTTAAAAAAAACCCTTGATTCGAGATTTGTATGGTCCTGTCCTGATGCATTAGCCAAGTCATTTGAGTCTAACGAAGTCGTAACGTGCATAATCGTATAGGAATCGTCCCATACATTTTGCAGTAGCGTTCAGCTTCTTTGTTCAACGCAAAGTGACTTGACTGACAGGGCCTCGAGATCACCAAGGGTTTTATATAAAGCCATCAAGAATCTAATAGGAAAGAAAAAGTAAACTACCTACCTACTCATTGTAAAGCATCAACGAGGTTTCTTCATTTCTTCTTAGCCAGGTCAACGCGGTTGAGTTGGCTTAACCTTGGAAAGGGCCGTTTAATTCTTGTCGACTTTGACATTGGCAAGATTGTGGCAAACTCAGTTAAGGTTACAAAGGCAATAATAAAAAGAAGAAGAACTTTATGGCCGTAATAACTCACCTAGTGAATAGTTTGTATTGAATATCAATAGTATTATTTCTGACGCAGCACTCATTGCAGCGTCCTACCGGAGCAGCCATGTAACAAATTTTAGCGACACCTGGACACGAAATACAGATAATTATTTACAATTAGGTGTACCTGCCTACCTTTTGTAACACCACTTAGTATTAACATATTTTAGAGTACTGGTCTAGTGGTAGCGCCGCCTTCGGATCCTAAGGTCGTTTTTTATGGAAGAGGGGGCAAAAGCAAGCGGCTCACCAGCTCCCTTATTCACTATGACCAAACAAAACATAACGCGGGCACGTTTGTGGAATCACCGTGGTAATGTATTCTATATGACAATTTTGTATTGCAAAAATGTGACGCGGCACGTTACAAACAAGTTACGAGCTGTCAAGTTTCATTTGATCATAGGCGACCCATGATGGTAAGTGATGGTAATTACCGTGTGTTCAAATTTTGAACACACGGTAATTACGGTAACACGGATTTGAACTTCAAATCCGGTCGTGCATCAATGGATTTTTCTGTTCGTAACTTTTCGTTACGTTCAATACTATTCTCAAACGGTGAAGGAAAAAATTACAGGAAACCGGCATGTTATAGAACCTAAAAGTTAGAAAACCTATGTCAAGTGCACGAAAGGAGCCTTTGAGGCGCATATAAAATCCTTTCACTACACTGGATCGAAAGAACTAGCGATACGACTAGTAATTAGTATTAACACTCTAGGGGAAAATAATATAGTAGATTTTTAAATACTAGATAACGCTCGCAGCTTTCCTCGCGTAGTAGTTACCCGTAAAAATTATATGTCAATCCAGCAAATGTGGTAAAGCCATGAGATCGTATAAAACCACCCACTTAGTTAAATTGGCTAAACTATCATAAATACCATTATTACAGCTTATTTTAAATTCAATTTTCAGGACAATGCATGCAATTTAAATTACCTATGCACTTTAGCGCTTATTGCATTCGATTCTCGTCATTAGATTCAACAAATCATCGTATATAATGTTACATGTAACAACGTATAATTTTATTATGGCACCTATTTTAAGTGCTTAAAAGTTTCAAAGGAAATGTAGGTATCTACCTACTTCGACTTTGCGGGTTTCTAACTCCAAACTTTTTCTCAAAACAAGGTTGCCTAACGGTTATTTTTGTCCTATTTATTAAAATTAATATTCAAATTGGTCTAAAAAAAAGAAATAATTTTTGACCATTGTAACTTTAGAGCACTCTAATAAAACTCAGGTACTTATCTAGGTCTATCTACCCTTTGATAAAATGTAGGTGCCTATAGGTAACAAGATCTTAGATGAGTTCTAAAGACGGTAATTTATGCAATTAATTATCAACATATTCTACGCTGGTAAATTACATGACGTAAATACATAAATCACGACAAACTCATTACAGTCAAGGAATAATTCTTGCAAAGGTGATAACCTGCTGTTTTATCGTCTAACAAATTTGGTAAGCTGAATCTGAGTCCAATTCCTGCTGTGTTTGGACTGTTACATAGGTACATACCTTATTATGCCCAGTTCATATATTCAATAGGTACTCTCTCTGCTGGACTGGGAGTAAAGAAAAAATAATACGTCCAGCTGCTTCTCTCCCCGAGCTTGTCGTAAAAGTCGACTAAGGGATAGTATCCTCTCCAACATGATGGACCATCTATAAGGGCAAAGGGCTGATCATCTGTCACCATGGTTTACCATAATCCATCCTGGGACTTTAGATCAGGAGTGGCTGCAAGTTTTCTTATGATTGCTTGGAGCACTGCCTACCCCATTGGGGATACGGGCGTGAAATACTATCGGACGACGAATAGTAGGTTACCATAGCAACTTTGTTTTTCCTCAAAATAAACCCCTAAGACAATTTTAAAATGCGTTTCTCCGTTCTACGAGTAAAATATGACTTGCTGTACGCGTTGGGTTTGTACTGTAAGTACAGAAAGCAGCTGTACCTAATTGAAAAAATATATATAATTTACCCACAATCATTTATAATTACTACAGGTAGGTACAGGATTACACAATATTGTTAGACTGTGTGGTCTTATCGCTAACGTTATTAAAATAGTGCCAAAGAACAAAACAACATCACTTAACCATAAAATAATAACTTCTTAAAAACACTCATTATTTTAGAGTATTGACAAATCTGAACAAAAATGATAAATACCTAACCTATCTAGGAGCTTACCAATAACGAACGATGCGATCTGACAATACGAAGACGGAAGCATTTTTCCGGATCACGCACTCACTTCACTTCACTACGGAAAACTTTAAGTACGGAACATTTTCTCTACTCAGCGTTTTCACAATGGACCCGGCACAATAGCTGGGAGCTCATTAAAACTTTTTTCTCCGGGAATTTTTCAATTAACCGTCGGAAACCGGAGTAGCTTACGCTGAAACGAGTTGAAATGTTCGCATGTAACTTCTACACTAGGTTTTACATGTCTTCATTTAACTTATGTAGTTGCACAGATAACAATACATGGCGTGTGGGTTTAGGCACTTGGAATTGCTAGCACTTAGGTATGCCATAAAAATTTGCTATCAGTCAGAGGGCTGTTCGGCTACTGTCTCGCGAATTAAGTAAAGCGGTCAATGATGCAACAAAAACCTCGAATTATTTCACTCCATCGAATTGATTTCAGCACCTATCAGACAATAGTAAAATCACTTCGGCCTGACGTAATTTTGGTAGGTACTAATGTTTGTTTATTTATTTTTCTATTTTGTCCGCGCGCTACGTGAGCTTGTCTACATATTACGAATAATGTAACTGTAAGAAGACAGATTCATTCGCACGACTTAGTTACTTCCTGCCTGACTATTTATAGACTGGTTTATTTACCCATACAATTCTTATTTATTCAGATTACTTATTATCCATGTTTCTATAAGTATGAGGTTCGTAAGTACGTTAGGAACATCTCGGGCATCTACGATAATTAATATATGTAATAATAATATATTTATGTAAAAATAAAAAACCGGTCAAGTGTGAATCAAATTCGCACTGTAATACCTATATGAATGTTTCTTGAATGGGGCCCCCTTTTATTTTATTCTTTTGTTATTTGTTGTTATAGCGGCAATAGAAATACACAGTCTGTGAAAATTGTAACTCTCTACCTATTACGGGTTCATGAGATACAGCCCGCTGACAGACAGATGGACGGACGGACGGACGGGCGGACGAACGCCAGAGGCTTAGTAATAGGGTTCCGATGGCACCCTTCGGATACGGAACCCTATAAATTTATAATAACCATTATGATGAAATCACAAATAATTTTAATTTTGCTATAGTGAAAAACATTACCCCCTTCGCAGGAACTTAAAAACTAAGTACAATTTCGTTTTTTTCAGGACAAATTGCTCAACAAGCTCGAAGAGAACGAGCCTGAACTAGCCACATCACCCGAAGAAGAAGTAAGTTAACCTTAGCCCGTTTTAATTTTGTAACTTACTTTACAGTGTTTCATAGTACTAAATTACTACTTATTATTCCTTACAAAGAAATGTAAGAAGTACGTTTATCTGAATAACTGCTACTAGGACTATGATTTAAAAATCAAATACCTCCAAAACATTAAAGCTTTACGAAAATTATATTTGTATTACCTATATAAAGATCCGTTTGTATTTATTATACAAAACTAAAGAAAGTTTCTAACTGTTGCTATAAGTGACGCAATTTTTAACTTCACGGTCACATAGATTGATTTTACCAAGGCCAATTCTCTAATAATTACTTAGGTAATTTTATCTAGATGCATGATAAATAAGGTACTTAAATAAATTCAATTTTACGTTGCACTGTGAGCATAAACATTATTTATTGACGATTTTTGCTACACTTGAAAAACACAATAGGGATGTAGGAAGATAGGTAGGTACCATACGCGCGTAGGTATAATACTTACTGTAATTTATCGTACGTAGGTGTTAAATAAATTTTACGGGAACCTTGTTAGATTATTATGCTATTGGTTAGCCATGTACCTTAGTCAATGGGTAATACCTAGGCTACTTACAGAGTTGGTTGTATCTATAAATATATTTAACAATGTAACTCTTACCTACCAGTGTTTACTTACAGCAATAGATAAAATAAAATACCTACATAGTTTTACGCAACACTAACCTAACTTATTTAGAACTAAAATATCTTAGCACTAATAAACATACAACTTATACCTATTTCAGTACCTACCTATACTCACTTCACTGGTCCAGTGGCCCAGAACAGGGATGTCTGGAGAGAAAGAAGAGATGCCTTTGCCCTGTAGAGAGATACAACAGGCCCCTTACAATAATTAACAAACTGTCCGTAAATTCTTACAAACAGACTGCAATGCCCGTGAGAATGATACCTACCCCCAATAAATTTAAACAGGAACTGTTGCACACTTGCTTTAGACTCGTGCACCTCACAGGTTTCCATTTCTGAACAGAGTAAAAAAGTATTCAAAATAATAACAATAGTCACCATGGTTTATTTTCATGCAGTGTGTAATATGCGTGAACGCGAAGGCTACGATGCAGACGTCGCCGTGCGGGCACCGCGTGGTGTGCCGGCGCTGCTTCGTGAAGACCATCCAGATGGCGGTCAGCCAGCGCCTGCTACCGCTGCGCTGCGTCATTTGCCGCGCCAAGATACTGCGCTTGAGGCAGGCGCCGCAGCTTGTCACTAGCAAGAGCTGGCAGGTATGCGAGAGTATCTTTTAATCTGTGACTACATTTTGCAACCTTGACTTCTGTGAAAAATCATGAATGCGCCTGTCACTACACAACCCAACAAGCCCGATGTAGACGCTGGAAGTAGAGATGACTATGGTTAGGTTAGGAGTATTTTTTCTGAAGGTAAATTTGGGAAGAAAGTTAGCCACTGAGCACATGTTCGATTCAAATTGATATCTCATAATCTCTCATAATCTTATGTGCTGGGGCAACACATCTACCTACATAAACTATTATAATTTATTTATTTAGCCTATAACTATTATATTTATTTATTATATTATATTTAATTAGGTACATAAACTATTATATTTATTTATCGCCCATTCTTCTTTTCGATCCTCTCCATGCCAAGGTTGTCTGGAAGAAATTGCTCTTAGCAATAAGACCGCCGTTTATGTATATCTGTTTGTTTTTTCTAGTACCTAAGTTTTTTGTTTTTTCTTGTTTTTTTTGTTATACATAATAAAGAGTTTATCTATCTATCTATCTTATGTAGAGTCATGCATATTAGAAGCTTTTATGACAGCTTAATAAACAGACAAGTTAGTAAACAAAATATTTGGTGATCAACTTGAACTCTGTTTCGTAGCTTTTATAGCAGTCTTCTTTACCCACAAATCCCCAGGAATCTGAAAAGAATTTACCATCATTTGCAGGTGTCGAGCAGCAGCGGCAAGACGTGGGGCGTGCCGGGCTCGGTGTCGTCGTACTCGGTGGGCGCGCGCTCTGTGCCCGCTTCCGCCTCGCTCTACTCCGTCACCAGCGGAGAGTCTTCCCTATCCGGTGAACACATTTTATTGACTACGGCTGTGATAAGACAATTTTTCGTACTACTCTTCGTTTTAGGTATTATGAATTGTTCCTATCCCACTTCACCATGATGCTCAAGTTTACCCACTATGCCACTCTCCGCGAGACTTATCATAACAAAAGGTATGATTAACAGCTGAAGGCATTATGATGATCAACAAACTTAGGAACTAGTTAAAAATTTTGAAACTAGGACTTATTATGAGAAAAGCCTTGTTTTTATTAGCTCACAAGCACCATTTAAATATATCACATGTTTTACAAATGTCAGAGAAATGCAAACATTAAAGTCAATATTTCGGAAGATCAGTTCTCATGTTATGTTTACCTATTTCCAGGTGTGTCTTCCGTATCATCAAACAGCGGGGGCAGCGTTCCCGGCGCGTGCTCGACAAAGATATGCGGTGGTGCGAAGTGTGGAGGTGCGTGTCTCGGTGCGGTGCCGAGGAACACAGCCTCCGCGCCGCCCAAAGCCAGACAACCAGCATCCAACTCCCTTAGGCGCTCGCAGCAGCAGAGCATGAAGGTTTGTTTACATTATTGAGCTACTTTATTTACCTAAGTTCGGCGATCCAAATAGGTAGGAATATGAAAGCAGATTATTTCTGATAGGACTCAGTCAGACCCGCTATAGACACTAATTGGGAGTTCATAATCTATACTAATATTATAAAGCTGCAGAGTTTGTTTGTTTGTTTGAACGCGCTAATCTCTGGAACTACTGGTCCGATTTGAATGATTCTTTCAGTGTTGGGTAGTCCATTTATCGAGGAAGGCTATAGGCTATGTTTTTTTTCTTTCAAAATTAGGGATCCGTAATAAAATTGCTATTTTGTAACACAAGGTGTAAAATCGAAAACCTATTTTTGCGTGCGCTGCAAAAACTATTGACAATAGAACAAAATGATGTAGTACGGGTTTGTAGATTCCATCAAGACCTACAAAAAAGTCCGCGAGAACATATATCTAGCTATCATGGTTTAATCACAATAACCGATTTTGTGTTCCAAATAATTATGAAATCGTCTGAAGAAAAAAAAACTGCGTTAAATATGTATCGTAATATTAATCTTTATCGAAATTAAGCATTATGTTATCAAGAGTATTTATGTAGAAGTAAAATACTTTTTGTTTCATCTCAATCGGATATTTCGTTTAAAAGTTATCACGTGTGTAAGATGTTAAGAGTTGGTACCTATTAATGAGTTATGGGCCATAGTCCATTTATTGAGGGAGGCTATAATATAGGCAATATTTTATCTCGGTATTTCCACAGAAACGAGAAAAACGCGGGTGAAACCGCGGAGCACAGCTAGTTAAGCTTATAAACAGATTGCAGACTCTTTGGCTTACTCGTATGTTGAGCCATCGTGGTAGTCATAGCTTCGCTTTCGTTGGTCTATCTTGGACCGCCACATTTAACTCATCGTTCTAAAGTCTATTTTATCAACAGGCTCGCCTACAAGAGTACCAAGTACACAGCTACACGGGAGGACCGGCGGGGGGCGAGCCCTCGGGCCGGCTGCCTCCCATTCGCGAGTTCCAGCGGGAATTCCGCGAAGGACGTCGTGAGAGTGCCAGCGCTACCGCTTCCGCTTCCACCAGAATTCGGTAAACGCCATTTCTGTAAACATATCTATCTGAACTTTCGTGACAATGTGTTCAAAACCTTGATCCACCTTTTTGTCTCCAGATGTGCACAAAAAATAGTGACACAACTAGAAATATCACCGCAAAAAAACGTACAGCACTTCTTCCGGCCACTGAAACCCTCGAGTAAAGACGACCCGCCCAAATCAAGAGACCAGAGCAAAGAGACTGAACCGAAAAAGGATAACCCCAAAGCGAAGCCCAAGAAAGAAGAGAAAAAGGACGAGCAACCAGACGACAAGCACAAAAAAGATGAAACCAATGACAATAGAAAGAACGAAACAGCAGAGAAAAAGAAGGAAGAAAAACTAAGGTTAAAAGCAGAGAAAGAGGCAAAGAAGGAAGCCAAGCTGCTGGCTAAGGAAGAAGAACGACAAGCTAAGCTTTTAGCGAAGGAAGAAGAAAAACAGGCCAAATTATTAGCAAAGGAAGAAAAGAAAAAAGCAAAAAAAGAGTCGAAGCTTGCCGCCCAAGCGGAGAAGGAGAAGAACAAATAAAAGTTAAATTTAAAGTTGTAGAAACTCGTAGCCGTCTTATTAATATTAGATTTGAAATTGTTATAACGATGAACAATTTTAAATAGCATATACAGTTTATTAATGTAGTCCATTTAAACTAAGATTACCTACTTATTTTTATTTTTTTACTTCGATCAGAGAATACCTGTAACGCTTTGATAGATACTAACTCATTTTTACAATTTTGTTGTCATAAGTATGTAGCTTAGTTGCGAATTTAACTCGAAATCGTTAAAATAGGGATGTTTGTAAATAGTTTTAAAGTCATGTTTTAAAGAGAAGCAATTGTCATAGTTGTTGGATTATAGTTGGAACTACAAACTGCGAAGACTGAAAGAATGGGATAATGAAATCATATCGTTTTGTAAATTACTTGAGTAACAGAGTAGTTAAGGGCTTGTGCGTTCTGCACCGCCGAACATTTTGGTAGCCTTTTGTTCCGTAGGCCATTATTACCACATACTTAGTTGACGCTTAGACTTAGCGATTGTTTATCTTAAAATTTGGCAATAGCTGTAACAATGTGGACAATACATAATTTTACTAATAATCTATTTACTCATAAGAGATTTCAATGAAATCTTAAAAAAATACGCAAGTGTAAACTAACTACATACTGCTGTTCAAAGCTATGTCCACATCAATACCAATTGACCATCAAAAAAATCAAATTGACTTGAAAAATATTCATCATCATCATCTCCCTATCCTTATCCCACTTAAGTGGGTTCGGCACAACATATTTTCCTCTTCCATTCCCCTCTATCAGCAGCCAATACAGTATTCACTCCTTTCTTACACATATCATCATTCACACAATACATCTATCTCTTTTTTGGATTACCTCTACCCTTGTATCCATCCACTCCCATATATTGTAAAATATTATCACAAGTAAAAAATACATAAACAATGATATCTCGAGCATGTACGTTTTGAACAGCAGTGTTTTAAAATGTCAATAGATTTTTCATAAGAATATTCAATGACTAGTCAAATTATCTACTTTTAAAATACTGAGTGATCTACTTTTAGACCTCATTGTTCAAGTGAGAATTATAGCAAATATTAAATTTGTCTTACTTAACTGTAAGATTGCCTAATACATGAACCATAGCTCTAATATTTTAATCCTTAGCAAAGTTCTAATGTAGAATCATATCAGATTGCGTTTAGGATACGCTAGATAAGTGTTGACATTAATTTTAGAATGGTTCCATGAATCGGAATTTATTATTGTCAAACGTTACATAGAACTCCTGTAAAATAAATAACAATGTTACCATAATCTTATTCTTTTATTTTACCCCAAAAGCAATATCACATTACAATAAACTAGAAAATATTTCAAACTGAGGTGTCAGATAAAAGCAGCAATGTGCTGCACTAAATAAATTGTTACAAAACTGGACTGTCTTAGCCCTTTACGAAAAACAAGCTAAATAACAAGCAATAGTTTTTTATTTATCTACACAGAAATAGTAACAATACACTTGATCTAAATACATATTAACACTGGGGTCTAGTCCTTGTAGTTGTCTCCGAGACGATCATGGAGCTCCTCTCCCATCTGCCTGTTGATACGCAGATATTTGTTGACCATGGGCTTGTAGTAATATGCTTGGTAATCTTGGCGCTCTCCCATCTTTTTGATGATCTGCTTCTCAAGCCCCCGAAGCTTTATTCTCTGTTGCTCTTCATCAATAAAGTGCATGAACTTCTCATATTCCTGAAACAAGATTATAATTATGAAATGAAGGTTATTACCTTAGAACTTAATGCTATCTAGTAGCGATTAATTAGACATGGGAAAGAAGGGGTAAGCAAGGGTTATATATTTTATTTTAACACTTTTAACAAGTATTACTTGAGTCTGGACATAACAAAATTACACTTACAAACCAATAACTCAACCATGTCGAAATTTGACTTTGGAATCTGAACTAATTACTGTTACTGACGGCCTCGGTGGCGTGGTGGGCGATTGCAGAGGCACAAGAGGCGCGAGTTCGATTCCTGCTGCGAAAGAAATGTTTGCATGATCTGTAAATATTTCTTCCGGGTCTGGGTGTTGTGGTACCATGGTACTCGTAGTTTCTGATACCCACGACACAGGGAATCCTAGTGTGTAGTCAGGACTATGTATGTGACTGTTGGGCGTTATTTGTTATTACTATTAGCCTGAATTGTTCCTACCCTTGCTCTCTAAAGCTACTAATTAAAAAACAATAAATTACCTGCTGCGGGCTATTGTGTACGTAACGAGCAATGAATCTAGTGATAGGATGACGGTGGTACTCCCAATGTTTAGGGACATATTCATCTGGGATAGGAGTCAGTGTAGCCGGGCCGATAAACACGTTGGTGTAAAATATGATGGCGCCAACGGGGATCAACCCTATCATGGCGTAGAAGTGGAACATATCCTTGAATTTGTCCCATTGCCACCTGCAAAACGTAAATAATGTCTTAGAGGTTACATGTAGTCTTCTAAGAGGATAAATCACTGTTTCGGCTCTAAACAGCAGAGATATAGGATCAGCGATTTGTGCTGCATAGCTTCTGCTATGAAATGCTAAAGTAAATCCACAAATACGAAATAAAACTGATTAGGTAATCACAAGACTTAATACCTGGATGGCTGCATAGCCATTGTCTGGTGCCCATGTCCAGCCTTGAGCATTGTATTTGTTGAAAAGGCTACATTTTTGGTCGCTGTTGGTGTTTTGAGGTAGTTTTTCAAGATATTTATTCCGAAAGATCGGCCAAGAGCACTCCAAGACACCATTTTTATTTTGACAAAAAAATAATCTGACTTGACACTCTTGACATATTTGACAAACAATGTTGCCATTTCATTGACAACAAGAAATAATCGGCACAAACAAAACCGGTGAATAGGCGACAATTTTGTTTTATTTAACTACTAACTCGCGCACATCATTATCAGCATGTCATAAAAATAATCTCTGGTTCCGGAAACATAGATTATTTTTACCCGACTGCGTTTCCTATACTTATAAAATCTGAAATTGACTGACTGACAAATTCATCAGCGCTGAACCGAAACAGCTGAAGCTAGAAAGCTGAAACTTTTATACCAAAAGCACCCCCCACTAAAGCCGGATTTTTCGAAATTCAACCTCAAAGGAGTGAAAACGTTTGTATGGAACTTATAAAAGCGTAGTGCAATTTGCTTGAATCTCTTTTTGGACACTAAGTATCTACAAAATAAATTGTTTCAGGATTTTTCGAAACAACCCTTTATAAGGGATAAAATGGGGTGTCAAAGTTTGTATGGGAACTTTTTAAAAGCGGGCGGTGCGATACTAATAAAAGTAATCTAACGCGTACGAAGTCGCGGGCAAAAGCTAGTGCACTATATGTCTATTATTTTACTATCCATGATTATTTGCTCAGTGTTTATATCCTCTTTGATTTTAATCGAGTATACGCGACGCGCGAATTTTTGAATGATGTGCAAACCAAAATCGATCGATGTTTATCTAATGAGATCTAATTATATTAATTAACATAGTAGTTAATTTTGATGTGCCATTATTTGCATGTGTCTGCTTTGGTCTGCTTGAACTCAACTATAACACCAAAGTATTTCAGTATTTTTTTATCGTGAAACCAATAAGAATTTCACGGAATTCTACTCCTGGTCCTTATTAAAATATATCTTTAAATATGTAGTGTTAAATCACATTATGATTTATAGCATCAAATAAATTAAAATTCCACCTGTTGACCGGTGTTTTTTATAAAAGTCGCCAAACATAAATCTGCAACTATGGGTATGAGCGTAGGTATTGATTTTTCTACTGAGCATGCTCCGTCGTTGTGTGCTTACGTAGAGTTAGTGATAAGCCCTCATTTCGACACCCACATACGCTGTTATTGCGCTAAAAATAAATTCCGGAATAATTTTCAACTTAAGTACTGTTCTAAGTATGTTTATGGAAAACACGTTCTTCTTATGTGCGACGGTGTGAGATCATCATTGTGATGGAGGAGCTTTTGCAGGACATTTTCAAAGAGGCTACTGGGCCGAAACTTACCACATTGCGGAAGGCATGTGAAAATGCATTAGGTAAGATCTACTTGTGCTAAGTAAGATGCAAATTCACCTGCAATTTTATGACCCATGCTATTTACCTATGTGAATTTCCTTTTGACTTTATCAGTATCTAAGTAACATCGTAATAGGAGTAATAGTGTTCTGTGATCGTAAGTAGGTAGGTGTCTATTTCCTAAGGATCAAACAACAATTGTCTTTAGAGTGTGTGAAAATTAAATCTTGCAGACAATAAGAAAGAAAACGTAATCCTCCGTAAGAAAATAATACTACTATTTAGAAACCTATTTGATTATCATAGGTAGGTATCCTTATCCGTGTCTTACCAATTCCTTACAAAAGAGATAGGTAGGTTTCTAACTCGGAATATCTTAGGTAGGTTAGGTAGGTAGGTAATCACTTCTCAGCGAAGCACCTACCAAACTATAGTTCTTAACAATCATATGACATCTTCATCATTGTCTTCAGGAATTTCCAAGGAAACAACCAAGATCAAATAGTATAGTAAAATCATTTCTTTACAGAGGTCCTATGCATCCCAGAGAGTAGTACCCGTCGCCCTTCATACGAGCTACGGCGAGCATGCCTGCTCCCGCTACAGATCGCTTTGGAAACCAAGCGGCCGAGACTCGTTGGCTTTGCGCTACAAGGTTTCCATGTTAGTGCTACCCTTTTCCGCTTTATCTTCTTCTTCTTCCTGCCCTTACCCCACTCTATGTGGGGTCGGCACAGCATGATCCAGGATCATGCTGTAAGAGTTTTGCCTAAGGTGTTTTATGACCGGCCGCCTGCCTGACGTCAACCCTCCTTAGGAATACTTTCTTATTGTATCTCATCATGTTCGAGAGGATACTATCCCTTAGTCGACTTTTACGACATGCCCGGGGAGAGGAGCAGCTGGACGCATTCTATGTTTTTTCTTTACTCCCAGTCCAGCGAAGAAGTAAACTTTTTCCGCTTTATATTTAGATTGACTCAATTTAGCTTTAATTAGCTACGTCTGTGATGGCCTCTAACCAGACTTCTAATTTATTCACCCAAATACACTAAGCAGCTCTTTGAGGTCTTTGTACGTGGTTTATGTTTAAAGCTCAAATCAAAGAGGTCTATTTCAGTCATATTTTTAACCCAGGGTAGCTGCGACAAGCAGGAAAGCCGTGTGGTTTGGTGGATAGCTGATGGTTAATACATTTTCGATAGGGAATATAAATAAATAACTAAATATTTGCAGGACATACAAACATTTCTCCCGTAGCGGAGATCGAACCCGCGCCTCTTGCGTATCAGCCGAGCACTCGTCCGCCACGCCACAGAGGTCATCACAGAAGTATCAATAAATTGAATATTTTCGCAGAAAATCCTGCGAGATGACAGGTTCCACCGCGGCGTTGAGCCGGAAGACGATTCGCTGTGGATGCCCTCGCAACTGCTGTGCGCCACGGCGTCCGTCATGTACCACCTCCCTGACACACAGGTCAGCAGTGCCTTACTTTGAAAACAACTTCAAGTTCACAAGTCTTTTTTACTAAAAGATAAACGAGTAATGTATATACATACATGTTATCACGCCCATATTCCTAGTGGGGTAGGCGGAGCCATAAGTAAACATGAGAAAACTTGAAGCCACTTCCGATTTAAAATCCTAAGATGGAAATGGTGAACAATGGAAACCCGCGGCTTAGTCAGCTCCGCACGTATTGACCATGTCTTTCCTGTGGACAAGGACTAAGCTGAGAGGATGGAATAGGTGCTGGGCAAGCCTACTCCATCTTAATTCGTCCCGGGCACTACAGCGTCCGTCCCGTTAGTGAAAGTAAAAGTTGCCTCCTGGCGCTGTATAAATCATCTACTATAGATAGTTAAAGATAAAGGCCTTAGTTTATTACTCGTATGCAGGTACAAATCTTCCGCATGTACCTTTCCCTGGCGCTGTCTCCGCGGCGCACACTGAACGGGCGGCTATGCGTGTGGGCGTGCGGGCGCTGCGGCGAGGCGGCCGCGCAGGCGCCGCACGTGGCCGCAGCCGCCAGGGCCGCCGCCGCGCAGGCGCTGAGGGCTTACTGTGCTCAACTCGGTGAGGAGATTACTTCCACTCTAGCACTCTCCATCCTGCCCAGCCAGGGCCTACTGCGCTCAACTCGGTGAGGAGATTACTTCCACTCTAGCACTCTCCATCCTACCCAGCCAGGGCCTACTGCGCTCAACTCGGTGAGGAGATTACTTCCACTCTAGCACTCTCCATCCTGCCCAGCCGGGGCCTACTGCGCTCAACTCGGTGAGGAGATTTCTTCCACTCTAGCACTCTCCATCCTACCCAGCCAGGGCCTACTGCGCTCAACTCGGTGAGGAGGTTACTTCCTCTCTAGCACTCTCCATCCTACCCAGCCAGGGCCTACTGCGCTCAACTCGGTCAGGAGGTTACTTCCTCTCTAGCACTCTCCATCCTACCCAGCCAGGGCCTACTGCGCTCAACTTGATGAGGAGATTACTTCCACTCTAGCACTCTCCATCCTGCCCAGCCAGGGCCTACTGCGCTCAACTCGGTAAGGAGGTTACTTTCTCTTAGCCATTTAGACCATCTAACACTTGAAGAACCAGATTGAGTAAGTTAGACAACTCCTTCCGCGTTTGCATGTCACATAGTCACATGGACAATAATGGGGGAGATGACCTCCTCAGGTGCAGGGAGAGCTCTGGCACTCTCCTGAAATGGCCACTATGCGTGTGGGCGTGGCCAACTACGCTCAGCTCAGTATGGAACTTACTTCCTCATAGTGTCTCTCTTTAGCACTGGTTACCCAGTAAGCGAAGCCGTGAGCGAAAGCTAGACGCTGTCAAAGGCTCGTATATGAGAACTGCGCTTCATTGTGAATGGATATATAAATCGATATCATTATTTTACAGATGAAGAATGCCAAGAGCTTCTATCCGAAGGCTCTCCTTTAGGAAGGAACCACATCGTAGCAGTGGGATGTTATAGTGAAGTCATACCCGTCATCCAGTACTTATGCGGACGACTGACTGAAACTCAACTGTGAGTATTTATCACATAAGCACACCTAGGTTTTACCGATAATGAATTCTACGGCGTAGGTGGTCTACGAAGCTACGACGTAGGCGTCTACCAGTTAATTTCGGCCCTTAGAAGCAAAATTTTTTCAATACCTACTACATGACAATCTAGTGGTAAGTGTATGTATGTGTCTTGGACTGGTAGAGCGCAGGTTCAATTCTCGAGGCAGGTCAAATGTACCGCTAATTGTTTTAAGTTCCTTAAAATATAAATACTTAATCATGTTATAAAATGTGATTTCTTATCTAGACCTCCTAACTCAGACATCTCCCTAAGCGTTTATGGGGCACGGGGCGAGAAAGCGGGAAAGTAATGAGCAAAAGAGATGACATGTACATTCAATAAAATTTCTCTCTCTCTCCACGGCCGTCTGTAAACAACGCAGAAGGCGCCTGACTTAAATTGTTAACCCATTTCACAGGACGCCAAAGCAGAATCCCCTAGCACTATTCTTCCTCGACTGCCTACTAACCCTGATGGCCAGTCTTTCTGAGCGCGTGAGCGGCAACTCTCACTTCACCACATTCCTCTGGCAGAAGTTCTGTCCATCGCTCATATCCTTCCTCGGGACTCCAAGAGTGGACAAGAATATTAAGTCTAGGTAAGAAACATCTGTCGAAGAACCTACAACCACTGGGGTAAACGAGTCCTTGAGTGGAGACCGCGACTCTGCAAGCGTAACGTAAGACGCCTTCCGGCTAGGCGGAGTTACGATCTGTGAAAGATTGCAGGCAGAGACTGGATGCGTCAAGCCGAAGATAGGGCGCAATGGAGCTCATTAGGGGAATCCTATCTCCAGACTGCAATAGGCTGATGATGATAATGAAGAAACATCTTCATCAGTTTTGTGCAATGTTTTGTGTACCTTTGTTGCAATCATAATCAGATAGGTTGTATAATATGACGAGCCGTCATTTTTGACGGTTTCAAATAGAAACTGAATACAACCGATTAAAAACAAAATCACCTTTTGTAAGCGTTATTAAAAAAACTTAGAAAGAAACCTAATGTTTTCAGGGAACATGAAGGACATTTGGTAGATGATTCCGGAAGGGGCTCCGGCGCTCTCATCTCGGCGCCAAGTTTCAACAGCAAGCAAGCTAAAGCTATCTACAGGTAATTTGTTTTCAAGAGTCTTAGGACTTCCACCCACTACCATATTCTATAGCCAGACCGTCACCATTTCAACACAAAAAACAAAGGCAAAGTCATTTGATAGTCTTTTGTCTTTTTCTACTTCCCCTTTTCTCTTGCTCTCATTAGTATAACCTCCAAAACAATTCTCTAATCATAACCTCTCTACAGTATTGCCAACCAATTGGTTCGTCTGGTCGGGTCCACATCAAACTTACGCCCAGTATTAGAAGCTCTCTACCACAGAATGCTGCTCTATCCTCCAATCTCCCATCGAGTGGAACCATTGAGGAGTGCCAGGGAACTGCTCCAGAATCCCAAGAGACTATGCCAGTTGGTCTTGATGAAGAAATCTGATAACCATGAAAGGCATAGTGATGATATGGCTATCATCAGATTGTAAGTATGAAGTATTTTCATAGGTGTCATTTTTAGGCCAAAAGGCATTCCTGAACACGTATTGATCGTTTTGGGCGATGAAAACTGTTTTGAACTAGTTTGAACTCTCAATTCCGCTAAAAACGTTGCATGTTTTTAGAGCTACACTTACAGACATAATTAAAATACCTTTTGAGTAAAGCACCTACACCATTCAGCGTGTACTTACATAATATATAAAAATCTACTCCTGAACTAGAATTTAATGGTATTTCATTTATATATTTATAATATCTCCATAGGATTATGGATGGCATAGAAGAATGCGGTCGTAGTGGCAATCCTGAAGTCATAGCAGCTGCTGTTGAATGCGTGGTATCTCTACTCGATGCTTTAGAAAAGCTATGCTCCGGGACCGCTGAGTATCTATCGCCTGAGGTGGCTAGCCTCATACTGGAACACTGGCCGAATCTTCACGATGCGGATTATACGGGGCCGCTGACTTATCAGACGCTAGCAAGACTGCCCAGTCCATACCGGTAAGACATGTCATATTTCTGTAATAATAAATTTTATAGAAATAAAAAATTATTAATAGAAAAGAACTTACAACTAATACAAATATAATTTACAAAATACAAAAGAAAAAATCGAGCTATCTAAAAACCATTGGAAACGGTCTATAGGTAGCTCCCCTGATCCAGCTCATCAGACGGTGGAAGCGTGCCCAAAACGCTGGCCGCATTGCCGCGCTAAATAAATAATAAATATAAAGATAATTCGTATTTTGATTTGAAAATGAAAAATCTTATAGTAATTTTAGAGACATAACCGTAATAACAATCCAATCGTAGAGTGATTCCAGATTTTCTAGTTACCCAGTCACTTTAATCAGAGGTAGGTCCAAATAAATCAGTTAGTTTAAAAAATTACGTATTTCTTGATTTCAGGGATGTAGTTGCTGTTTTACAAAGCAGTGAAAGCAAGGACCATGATTCTTCAGGTAACTTGCAAATAAAAACGTATTAATATAAAGTTAAAAAATGTAAAGTTACAACGAATAATATTTATTTTAGATACATCTGGCCCAGAAAATGTAAGCTCAGGTAGTGATGGCGAGGCAGATTCCGATGCAGACAACGTGTTCCTGCCTTCAAGAGCTAATAATCCTACCAGTGATACTGACAAGGACTCTATTAGTGAGAAAACTAAGGCTATCCCTAAAACTTTGAATCTTGGCAGGTTAGTTAATAAATGTTGAAACATAATTTTGTGACTTTTGTTGATTCTATCTCTTTAGATTTGGGTATAGCCCATCAAATGAAATGTACCTAAATAAGACGATTTTGGTCATTTCAGATGCACTATCACAGAGTGTAATGTGGATTTGGAAAGGCACAACGCTAGACAGTTTGCGAAAACTTTACAAAACGCACTGCTCCCAAAATTGCTTCATCTACGCACTTGTATTGAGGTAAACCTTATTATGATTTAATCTCTCATAAATATTCTTAACGGGCAACTGCTAAAGTATTCCATTAATGTCATTAAATTCATCATTATTAGCGTATGTTTAACGACATCTTTGAAAGTTGTTTTTAATATATTTCACGTTTTTATATTCTATACTCTATTTTCTACAATGTAAGCACCATTTCTTCTAAAAATTGTGTTCTTTCAGGTGGACGAAGCCATGCAAGAGTTCGCATCAAAGTGTTGCCAGCACAACGCCTCCCAACCTCCAGCCACGGCGTGTATTATGAATGCGGACGGGGTCTATCTAGCAACCTACGCGGCCTTATTGCTCACGCTCAAGCAAAGGAGGACCAATTACTACAATGAGACTAGTGTAAGTTCTTTTGTCTTCAATCTTTCGTCTAGTGAACTATCATTGGTCGCAAAATACATGGGGTTTCGCAGTTAAGTTCATGTGGTAACTGGATAAATTCCAGAGATATAATGCTCATGCTCAAACAATTAGAATAATTATATCTTCTGTATTTTATGTCTTCTAAACCGCTTTTGGTCTGTGCATCATGAAGGCACTAGATTACTTACAGCACCTTTAAATATTTTGGACTTACCGCCGAATCTGGAAGACTACCAAAATAAAACCTACAACATACCTCTTTTGTCTACAGAAAGTGCAGGTTTCTCTAACAGAGGACGAGTTCGTAGAAGAAGTCCAAGGGAGTGGAGTCCTAGTGTATCTATCAGCCACGTGGCTAAGGGAATTGTACCAGCAAGTGTTGGCCAATGATCTACTGAAGGACACGCCAATATCTGACCACCCACTTGTGCATTTACTGTCTGGTAAGTAGATAACCAGGAAACCTAAAAATAATATTAAGAGCATTTTGCAACTACATCAGCGCCTCAACTGCGCTAATCTAAACGAAATTACCGAAGATTGTAACATTCATAATGTTTCGTTTATCCACATTTCGTATTGTGGTATCGTGCTATTTTTCGATACGCATCATACGTTGTCTTTTGACATCTCCTGAAATTAAAATAAAAGAATGCAACGAGAGTTCTATCAAACGTAAGATCCATTCAAGTTAGCAGAGGTTCTCATTCATTTTAGTGTAGACTGTAGAGCAAGGGTATATAAACGTTTGCCGGAGTTGTTTAATATTTTTGGAGATGTGGAGTGGAGTACTTTTTTGAGTCTACTACTTAGCGAATTTTATAACAGATAAGACGTCTTCTAGATCTCGGTGGATTGGACCAGAGCCCGGTGATGTCTGATTGGCAGAAGTTGAAGGAAGTCTCCATGTTGTATAACAACACAGATGAATCACCGCAGAACCAAGCGAGCTTGCGTTGGGCTCGTAGGTAAGTTCTTTCTCTTGTCTAAGGCCTCCATCATCTTCGTACAAGATACGAGAAACAATTTTCTCCCAAAATCATTTTCGACCTTATCCCACTTTTTGTGGGGTCCACCTCAACTTTCAGAGTCCACCTTTCCTTTGGTCTACCTCAACCTTTAATCCCATATTCATACATATTCATCACTCTCCTCGCTACATGACTTTCAGCCCTAAAATGTATTTCAGAATTTTGACTTGTATCTGGGACTCCATGGTAACTGTCCTGAGTGTCCCCCTATCGGGGTACAGAGGAGGAAAGCAGAAGTTACACGGCTTATTATCTAAGAAGATAAACTCGTTCGGCAAGAGGAAGCGGATTGCCTGGGAGGGACTTACTATACAGTGCCTTGAAGGATTGCATAAGGTATGGGAGAAAATCCTACTAGCCCTATAGAGGCGAAGGTTTTTAAGGATGTGAAAATGTTTGTGCCTCAATCACGGCCGAACTTATTTGAATAAAACATAGATATGTTTTAAATTAACTTCCTATAAAGAAAAGAGCTGATATTTTAAATGTATTTGCAGGCGGCCAGAATAAGCAACACCCTGAACTTGCAAAGTCGCTGCAGCAGTATCCTAGCCCTGCTGGCCAACTCTGCGATCTCACAGCCGCCGAACGGCAAGATTCTGTCCACACACGCACTGTCTTTGGATATTCTTATCACAGGTATGTATGGCTAACTAGATGTTATCTTTTAAACTGTCAAATTGTGTGTATCAAATTTTCAATGAACCACCAAAAGTTTGAAGAGATTTTAGGTAATTTAAATAATTTCGTTGGCTTTCAAATAACGTTTATGATTAATCCTTTTTTTATAGATAAGCTATTGCTATTTCTAAGCTAAGTTGAGCTTGAAAAAATAAATAGATCATTGTGTACATACTCCTAGGCTTACACGCTAGATGCATACGTGATAGAATAGGATTAGGGATTATTCATGTTTCACGCTTACAAAGAAAGGGTCCAGGTTAAAAATCACAGTCATTTTATCAGCTACAATCCTTACAGGTGGTCTGGAACTTGGTTCAAAAGCTCCTGAATGCTGGGAGCACATATTCAGCGCTTGCCAATACGTATCCAGCTTCGAACACTCGCTGTTCGGCCAACAAGGGAACAACGCCACTCCCATAGTGACCATGCAAACTGGACGGAACAAAACTGTTTCTATACTACAAGCTGACGCTAAACTAGGCTTGGATGGAAAGGATGATGAAACTTGGTGCGTAAACAAAAACCGTAAAACTTATATTGGTCACGAAAACGACGGTAGACGAAGACAGCACGAAATCGTTCGTTCTGCAAGAATTTTGGATAAACCTATGTTCCACTGTGGACTTCTATAGGCTAATGATGATCATGATCATGATGATTGGTAAAATAAACATTTTTACTACGAGTATCTAAAAGAAAACCTTATTTCAGTGTGGACGTCTTCAACTTTTTGCAACCGGTGATGGAAAGTAATACAAATAACGACATGTCAGTTTCGAAAATCGTGGAAACATGCCGACAAGAGGTACTTTATCAAACTTTTTGATTATAATTATTTGTCCTACGTATACATATAAAAGCGTGAACATTGTTTCTTAGCAAAAGATTTAACAATATTACCATAGGTAACTTGACTTTCTTTGCCTAAATATCTTACTTACATTATAAATGCGAAAGTTAGTGAGGATGTGACGATGTGTGTATGTTTGTACCTCAATCACGCCATAAGGTCTGAACGGATTTGAATGAAACTTGGAGTATACATAGTACACGTGCTGTAATAACATAATATAGGCTATTTTTTATCTGGATACCACGCAAGCGAAGCCGCAGACGGCCAACTTTATTAATTTCCTTTGCATTTACATAATATTTATCAGAATCGAGTGCCTTTAGTTTAACATAATTTATACTGGTTCAAAATGGTCAATTAACGTCCAGCCGCAAGATGGGCTGTCGATACAGCATCGTCGCTAACCGAACCTGAATGAGGCTATCAACGGAACATGGAGAATAGTACACACAAAGAGAGGCCTATACCTAGCTGTGGGTGAAGTCAGGTTGAACGAAGACGATAATAAAAATGGCGTAATGTATGACAGTACAACTACTTCTAGGGTGGTAATGTGATCTCTGGTGCCGGCGCGGCCCGCGTTTGCTGCGCTTTATCAGCGGCCGCAGATACGCTGTTCACGAGATTAGCGGCTACCACGACTCTACCGACGCTGAAGGCAGCCTTACAGAGACTGGTAGCACATCAACATAAACTGGTAAGTCTCGAGAGCAATCCTTACTTTATCAAAGTCGCTGTTCATGAAACCAGCGGCTACCACACAATGCTGAAAGCAGCCTTGCTCTCGTGACACATCAGCACAAATTGGTAGTTATCATCATTTGCCTTATTCTCACTTCATGTGATGTCGGCACAATATTAAGTATTCTTACATTTCTCTCTATCACACACAATTCATCTCAACATACACTCCTTTCTTACTCATGTTATCTTTCACACAGTCTATCCATTTTATCTCAGGCCTACTTCTACCCACATATCCCTCCACATTCATCCTAACACTAGAAAAAAACATCATCCATGGAAAACAAATGTATCCGTATCAAAACATATTCATATATTTCTCCTAGCTCTTCACGTCATGGGATCAAGATGTGGTGAACAACAACGCGCCGTGGTGGCGACGAGGGGGAGCTAGGAGTGGTAGCGGGGGGGAGGCGTCCAGAGCGCTGTGTCGTGCCGGTGATGTGGCATTGAGGTGTCTTCGCGCCGCTAGGCCATTGGCGCATCGCATGCAAATATGGACTGTGGTTGGACCACACTTTATGCAGGTATTATTGGTTCGGCAAATTAATTTCTGCTGTATGTATGCATGTTCGTATGAGCTAGTGGCCAACCTTGTCCTTCGAGATGGATAAGTTCTACGATCGCATTATTAGCTCGATACAGATTTGCATGAAAATAATATGATAGAATTTTATGTTTAGCCCTTCCAACCGGATAATATCGAGGATCAGGCTCGAAAGACCAATGAGCTAATTTTAATTTCAGGCGGCATGTCACAAGGACATACAAATCTCAAGTCTCGCCATCCAATGTCTTCATGATTGTGCCACAACACTTTTGAACCAACAAGTTGAGCTGCCTCACTTCCACTTTAACGAGGCATTGCTGAAACCCTTCGAGAATCTTCTGTGCTTGGAACTTTGTGATGATGATATTCAGGTAAGTCATTACTTTAAACCTGATTCAAATTGTCTTAGCATTGTGCAAAAAATAAAGTCAATATTAATTTCAGGAACAAATAATATCGTGCATCTGTGAGTTTGTAGAGACGAACAGAATGGAAATCAGATCAGGCTGGCGTCCCTTGTTCAACACTCTTCGCGCGGCAAATAATTCTAACCAATACTCCGCTATCCTCGAAATATTCAAAGTATTTCTCAGTACTGATAATACTTTAGTTTTCGCAAATGCTGCGCTCGACTGTATTTTGTGCCTTTTGAGTCACATAAAAGGACTGCATTACGATGAAACACAACAAACAGAAGTTAAACCTAAGAAAGTGACAACACCCACACAACCAAAACCAAGTCTCAGCCTAAAATTCTCCAAAAACAGCAAGTTTATTCCTCTCAGCGAGGAGAAAACTGAAAAAGTAATCGTAGATATGTGCAGGGAAGCACTTTATCATTTAGAAAACTGTGCAGATATTCTGACAATGATGTATAATATGCCAAAGTGTCCGATATTCAACACTGGTAATAGAATCAAAGGCGATATGCCACTCTCAGTTGTTGATCCAATAATCCCAAGTTCTTCTCTCGATATTACAAAGTACATAACGAATGAGCCTTGCGAAGAAGAGCTAATTTCATACAGAAAGCTATCTACAACACTGCCACTTTCGAACACAACTAACTCTTGCTTACTAAAGCTTGATAAGCCTAGCAACATTCTGAAAGTCTGGTACGTTTTGATAGAAGGATTGATTTCTGCGACGGTGGTATGCTCAAAGAAAAACCAACCTGCAGCAATGGAAACTCTATTCAAGCTTTTGAGAAACACGGTGGATGTACCCGGAACGCATTTCGGTCTCCATTGTATAAATCATCTCCTTTTGCCGATGGTTCAAAACTGGCTCCGACAGATATCTAGCGTCAGTTCGAATTGGGATAGTGTTATGCCCAACTTCAAGCAATGTTGCGGACTCACAACAGACACTCTTGTTGTTCACCTTCATCACTTGCAACAAATAAACATAGAAAGATCCACTGTTGAAGAATCTGATGAAGCTGAAATTGAACCTATTGAAAGCCTTGAAGTAACTTTTGCGCTAAAGCAGATAATGTTGATTTTAGTGGAATGTATCGCCCAACCACAGGAGTCTATCGCAAGATTGGGAGCATCCTGCATTAGACATATAATACTAACCTCAGGACATCTACTCACAGACAACCAGTGGGAGATAGTCTCCACAAGTCTACACAGAGCTTGCAATGTCAGTTTGACTCCGTTGAAGCAGCTCACATACGCATTCAAAGAAAACTCTAGCAGTTTCTATGGAGATTTAGCTATTGTTAAAGTGGCCGCGAGACGAGATTGTTCTGTCAATGATAATGTGAGACTGCATGCTATGGCACAACAAGTGTTTTTAACAGAACAAATAAAAGGGGAAGTACCTGTCAAATTGGCAGCAAAAAATTCTTCGCAGAATTTAATGCTGATAGATGACAGAAGCTATATTTTCCTGATTTATCTTCAGGAATCAATAAATTCGCTAAACCCAGAAATGTATACAGCCAGAATTCCTCATAGAGGTTTGGTTGTAGGACTCTTGGCGCACCAAATTCTAATACAAATTATAGCTACAATCCTGATTCAGGCATCTTCAGACGTGTTTCAAGGTATTAACAGCATTTTATTCGACAGTTTGAAAACTGGTTCCAACACCTGCAACTATAAGTTTTTCTTGAATAACCACAACACAGAGTTGCTACTGAAAAGTTTGGAGCTTTCGTTTAGGAGAGCGATGCAATTTGATTCAAGACCGGGCTTGAAGTTCTTGGTTCAAAAAGTATCCAACTTGGACCACGCTGCAAACCTTTATAAACAGACAACTTCGTCTTGGCTCATCAAGATAATAACATTAACCGAAATATTCTTTAGCGGCGTACATAAATTCAAACTAAAGGCTACAGACATATCCATAATACTGCACAATTATACCAGTTCACTGAATTTAACCTTAGAATACGATAGATTTGTAACAAAAATATTTGACTTGAAAGAAACATGGGAATTGCTGTGTTACAACTATGTCAAGCATTTGATCAATGTATCAGACTTCGATGATCCTGAGGCTTCTAAAGACAAAATATCTTATTGCTCTGTTGATTCCGAATCCTCATCTACTCATTATGAACAGTATTATACTCAAGCAACAGTAGAACATGCTGAAAATAGCGACGAACCTAATGATTCGGACAGTGGTATTGTTCCTGAAAAAGTAGAAGATCATTCTGAGAGCCAAATAGAATCAGATAAAGTTGAAGTAATAGAAAAACCAAAACCATTTACTTTTGCAGACTTCAAAGCTAATAGTCAAGCATCTATGTCTGTAGAAATACACACCGGAAAGGAAACAGAAGTAATAGAAGAAACTGATAAAAAGGAGTTTGATGATGACGATACAAATGGACCAATCATAAAAAGTTATGATGCAAACGAAGAAGAAGAAAGTCAATTAGGTAGAGACAAAGAAATAGTAGAGAAAGAGAAAGGTATGAGTGCTTCCGATATACTCGATAAACATTTGAGTACGCGAAAAGTGAACCTTTCTATCAGTGATGGGTTGAGTTATGAGAAGCCGAAGAATATTGAACCTTTCATAATACCGCCGCAACCGGTACCGCCCGAGATTGAACAACAAAGAGCTCTTAGTATTAGTAAGGTAAGAAACATTAAAATGTTGGTACTCATTGTTCATGAAGGAAAAATAAAAATTCGTGTTATTCTTTCAGGATTTGGAGGTGCAAAGGAATAGCTTCCAAAACATTCTGATGGCATATCTGGAACTCGTGCTAACGTTTTCGTTGGAACGGTTCCAACTGATCCAACCGGTGCTACAAAGTGGCTTGGTGCAACTCGCCAAAACTGTGACAGACCCACAACTCCTCGAAAGAATCAATATATTTTTCGATAAAAAAGACTTATCCGAATTTAGTTCTAAGTGATATATTTATTGTGATAAGTAATTATAATCCCGTACGTTATATTCCTCAATTATTCAGTGTTATGTGCAAAATAAAAACCATACTGTATTGAAATAGTACCTATTTATTTTAATAAATCTGGTACATATCATATAAGCTTTAAACATTTTCAAAGTTACAATAATTAAACATCTAACAAGACAACAAAATGCTTAAAATATCGAAGGTATTTGGTACTAGAGACTACTTTAATATTTGTCTTTTATGAGTATTGGTATAAAATGCTTGCAGTCTATAAAGTTTACAAATCCAAGGCATATAGATAGCTATTCTATGATGGCACAATGAACTCACAATCGTATCTTTACATATTTCTATACACATAATTGTGCCGGACACTATTAAAGCAAACCAAAGCAAAACTCTTGGTCATATTACAATGGCACTACGTATTTGGTAAATGACTTTTATATACAACCTTTATAAACTATATACAAAACTAGCGACTCGCCCCGGCTTCGCTCGGGGATAAACATATAGGTTTTTCCAGCAATAATTCTAATTTTTCTCGCCGTAAAAACCATCCTTGAACTTCAACGAACATTTTAAAAAAAGATTTGGCCAAATTGGTCCAGGCGTTGTTGAGTTATGCGCTTACACACATTTTGCGATTCATTTTTATATATAAGAAGATTGTACAACCTCTTAGCTACCTCGTTACAAATATAAAAACTGATAGTATTAACGCGAAAGATAAACTCAAAGTATTCGCTGCACTTGTAGGATATGTATGAACAGTCAAAGCATACGACAAAGCACTGAGGCCGAGATCACTTGTTATCAGCACACTTTGTCTGTTTATCATGTCCGCTAGTTTCTCCGCTTCTAAAACACACACACTCAGCTGCAAATCAGTTGCATTCTGCAGCACTGTTTCTATTGAGATGAAGATCTCCATTTCAATGGTCAAGTATCCTCTGAGAGCACATTCGGCTATCTTCACATGTCTGTCTAAGGACCTCAATATGTTCTGTAGATTGATAACTGACGCTGATATGTTGGTCCCATATAAAGCTCTGTCTATTTGCTTTTGTGAGTATAGAATTCTCAAAGCACCACCACATTTTGGGCAACAGGCTCCAGGGGCAGTAAATCCTAGGCAATTGTGCTTTTTCAATGGTGGACACGAAATTCTATCGATTTTGCACTTTGGTTCCATAAGTTTCGATATAGGACCGACAGCAAAGCAAGATCCGTAGTAATCTACGGTGACAAATTCTGACCAGGCGGCGCACTCCGAGTTATATGTGACACCGTTTAGTCCGCAGACTGTCCCATTCTAAAAATACAAAAGTTTTATAAATATTTGATACTTCGGAAAATAAATGGAAGATAACCAGACTGTCTTTACATTTTAGTTTGATTCTGCACTTACATTTGAACATCGTTTCATACAGGGTCCCCAATAAGCCATCCTTTTCCCGGGGCTATTGATGAGGTAACACGGACTGTAATGTGTCCTTCCATCGGTGTCACAAATAGGCATTGACGGTTGCGACTCACAGTTATCATATGTGTTTACTGAAACAAGAACACACAAAATGAGATCACCCTCAAAAAATGTGTAGGTATAGAAAGCTTTTTAAATAGGAGCTTATTACTTTGGAGCTGGTAGGTAGGAATATATCAAGAGAGATTTTAATAACGGGTTATATAAATGTAAAGCTTACAACACATATACTGAGGACACGAAGCCTGCAACTTGGAAAGGCACACGTTAGCGACGGGCAGGCAAACTCGCCACATGGAACACTTCTCGCCGCTGGAACAGGGGTCCTGTACCCTGAACTGAATCTCAGCATCCGTTGCGCCGGCGCATCTTAAAACAAATTGAGTTTTAATAAACTACGAAAGACATGCCTATAAAACGACTGTTGGATATAATGATTATGATTATCTTTTTCCTTTATATGACATGCTCATAGATGCGTTAAAAAAATAGTATAGGTAGCTTTCCTTTGCGCTACTCTTTCTGAGTCATGACTGCAAAAGCTAAAGTTCTTCATCACAAATTCAGTGCCTCTGACGCTGGAAAAGTACCTATTCAATATCCATGATAACCTCAATCTACGGTTGATTCAGGAAATTGTAGGGTTCTGTTGGCAAAAAAATATACTGGGAATTCCTGTTCTTTAGGACACAATTAGTTCTACTTTTTCAAGCTGATACTACGCCAGATAAGTATTGGGGTAGTGCGGCGGATAGTTGCAAGGCAGCCCTGTCAGTAACACCACCCATCTCAGACAATCTGTACCGCCCATCGATGTCATGTGATGCATCAACATGCAAAGCAAACGATGGTACATGTACTGTATCAGATAAGTGTGGGGTAGTGTATGACCCGCGCGTGCTCGGGCCGTTGCACGGCAGACCAGTAGGTAACACCACTGCCAAACGACGCAGTGATGACGTCATGATGCGCTCTGGTACTCACTGCGCCAGTGACAATACGACGTGCATAGATTATTATACTCACTGCGCCAGACAAGTGTTGGGGTAGTGCATAGAGCGCGTGTGCACTGGCAGGTGGTGTGGCGGACAGTTGCAGGGCAGGCCGGTGAGCAGCGCGGCGCGGCCACACGCTCTCCTCGCGCACACCTTCTCCCCGCCCACGCACGCGCACTCATTGCACTCTATGTAGTACTTCTCTCCTGGAAACAGAAGTAAAACTTTCCACCAACGACTTTTAACCTGTCCCTATGTTAAGTACCAACAGGACTAGGTACTTCAGAAACACGCCAGTCAAAAGGGCCACGCCAGCGCTACATCACTGGAAGTGACTGTGTGGTGTTGTAAAGAGACCAAGAAATGGACATCTCAGAAGAGTCAATTTCTTCCAATCCCATACCCATTTCCGTAATAACGATGGAAACGACGAATTTCAACAGCATAGAGCTTAAAAGCTACATGGATTTCTAAAGCACCAAATTACTTTCATCACAATCAAGGTATCTTGAATAATAGGAAAATACTGTTAGACGTACTAAAGCCCACATGGGACTCAACATCAGAACACACTAGATAACTTGAACAATAAATCAGTTTAAAAGCTGATATACAAGACTCTCACCTTGTTTGACAATCTTGTCATGTAACATACAGTCCTCCAACTCTACGCAAGGCAACGGTTGGCAGTGGCTCAGTCCTTTCTTAGTGCAGTTGCAGATCTTGTAGCAGGACTTCGTGGATGGAAGGGACATCGGGATCCGAACCCACGAACCCACTGGCACTATGTACGGACTGTTTGTTCCTGAATGAGAAAACAAACATCTTCATTATGACAGAGATATTCCGATAGTGTCTTTGTTTTCTAACATTTCTAAAATTGACAGATTTTCTTATATTTGAAGAGAAAGTAAGTATTGCATTCTTGATAGGGAATTTGAAACTTCACCCCTTCTTTAGGCAAATAATTTCATTTAAAGGCCCACTTGCAGCTCCTCTGATGTTGCAGGTGTCTGTGGGCGGCGGCAATCACTTACCATCAGGTGAGCCGCTTGCTCGTTTGCCCCCTCGTCCATAAAAAAATAAAAATTCGCGAGAGATTTTACTTGACTTACACTTATTTACCGATAACGACTAGAAAAGTACGGTTGGACAAGCCTATATCTAAAGTCGTCCTAATAATCATCCGTCTAGAGAAGGCAAAGTTGCTTCCTGAGGCTGTCATGAGGCTGTATCAATCATGATAGTAAAGGCCTTTAGCTTTCTTTTTTAAACCATTTTACAATACTTGTTTTTTTTTCTAATTTCTTACCAAGTCTACATCCATCGACACAGCGGTATCTCTTACAGCTATCCCCTTGCAAGCAGTCTCTGTTGACAACGCACACTTGGTTGTCCCCACACGGCGACCCTGTGCACGGTGATGTCACGGCTTCCTTAGCTGATAAAAGTGCTGGTTCTGTGCCTGGAATCGGAGATATAATAACAAACATGAGTATAAGCTGAAGCGCATAAAATACCGATCACCCAAAACTGGATAACATAATATATACAGGACAATTAGTTAAGGACAGAAATATCTCTCACTATGTTTGGAATATGAATTATGAAAGTTAGAATATGAAACAAAAGTATCCCACGAAAATGTTCCGTTGGGACAGATTTTAAAAAGTTTTCTCATTGCGCAGTGTTACCCGTGACGTCAAACTTTTGATATTCAACAACTTTTTAAAAGACAAGTTGCATCGTATCTCCTCAACGTAGTGGGATATAAAATAAATTTCTACTCGCAGAGGAACTTACTTGGAGTCATATACTGGCGCAAAGGTACACAAGGTGCATTCGGTTCTCGAGGAGCTAGTCTGGCACACAGCGCTCTTGCTGTCAACATTTGCGGCGGAGCGCGCGACCACTCCACACACGACGATACCAGACGAAGACAATCCTCTTCACAGAGCAAACTGCTGTGACCCTGAAACAAATTTAAGTCCCAAAATCTTGATGAATATGTGGAAAGATGTAGGCCAAAGAAAAGATGGACCGTGAGGAAGAATTATGGATAAGAAATGATTGAATGCTGACATGACGGCTGATAGATGGTAAAATGTTGTGCCGACCATAAATTGAGATAAGGACATGATGATAACAATACAAATTTAGATTTTAACGCTAAAAGAAGAACAACGGTAAAACTTATCCTATCATGTCATAACTGCAATTATTTTTAAGTTTAGCCTGATGAAAGCTGATCAGAATATTAAGAAAAGAGACATTACAAAACCATCAGTATTTTTCCTTACCTTTGCAGTGCAAGGTTTGACATGTAAAGCGCACGCAACACTCCTCCAAATATCAGTTGGGCACTGGCTGGAGTTCTTCAGAGGTAGCGCCAAGTCCGAAACGTAGACAAACCTAAAATATAACAACGGACGCGTGATAAATACTCAGAATTTATTCTGTATTTATAAATGGGAATAACAATAAAAATGATTCACTCTACCACATCTTAAAATGAACTCAATAAAATCTCGATTCGTCATTCTATATTTTCTTCTACATCCCGAATCATTGTAGTTCTATGTAATACAACTGATACTAAGCGAATCAAAGTGCACACTAAAAATATGTATTTTTTCCAAAAGTACTTCAGAGATTTTATTTGGCTTTTTTCTTCGTTTTTTAGCGTTGTAGATACAACTAATTTTTTTTATCTGTCTCTAGATACCCAGATATTATCTTCATTTACATTTGATTTAGGTCTACGGTTTCCTGAGAGGATGGATTACAATCTTACCCACTTCCTTTCTGCTCAGCGACCGCCTGGTGAGCCCCGAGGTCTGCCTTTGCGGTGCACGATCGGAACAAACTCGTTGGACGATTGTTCAATTGATTGCAGTACGTCAGACCATTGCAACCCAGTGAGCATGGAGAGTTTACTGAAAGGAAATCCATATTGTAATGAAAAATGTAAAAGAAATACGTGTTTTTTCTGTTAATATTTTACCAGAAATCATTCAGGCACTAGAGCTTTATTTGTACCTTCATCAATACATTCGGAAAGATCCATTTCTTGAGGATCGCTGAGGCACTCTGAGTGAAACCTCTGCCAGTTATTCTGCCAGCCAGTGTTGAATGTTTGGAAACACAGTTTGCGGCAATTTATTGTTGTAGCCTGAAACAAAATTACCAATCTGTTCGATTAATATACATAAATGAAATTAGTAATCTACTTCCTTTAACTAGTTAGCATTTTACAAACCTTTTCACAGCAATGTAGCTTAGCAATATCGTAGGGTATTAAATCCTTGTTATCAATAGGCTGGTCTTTCTTCAAGAAGCACATCCATATGACGCTGTTTATGGCTGGAGGTCCACAGTCTTGCACTAGGGCTTCTTCTATGTTCGACAAATCGTCAATACGCCTCAGAACTGATTCACAGGTGTTGCGGCATTTTTGGTTTTCAGCTTCTCGACAACATGGTAAATCTGCAAATGAAGATTTATTGGTCTAAGTATGACAAAACGTTTGGATCACGCTATGGGCAAAGCGTTTTATTATTGGCATGTTATCAAACAGAGTGCAAAATATATATCTGTCTTTGGAACATATCGGAACGAAAGACTTCTACTCACATTTGGAAGTATCAATATGAACAGGAGTGCCTCCCATTTCCTTCAAACACTTCAGCAAAGCTGGGGACTGGTCGCACTCTTCCACAGCTTTTTCTCTGGCTCCACTCTCGATCTTGGAGTGGCCAGCTCTCCATAGAACCTTCTGGCATGCTTCGTGACACCTAAGCGATTGAGTTTGCGCTGAAAATTATACAGAAAATCTAATTGAATTCCTTTTACAACGTAAAAAAATTATTAAATGTTTATAGATCAACTCACTGCAACACCATTGAGCCTCCTGCTGCTTCTGTACGCAGTTAAAGAAGTCTATCTCATCACTTCGACGGCAGAAGTCAGTGAGAGCGGTCGCGTTAGTAGAGCTCACACAAGCTTGGCGACAAGACGATGCCTGGGCTAGGGTGCAGCAACCTCGTCCCCACCACCCAGAGTCGGAGACTACCACTTCTGTAGACCAAAAATAGCACGGGTCAATTGTTAATAACAAGAAAATTCATATTCTTATTTACTTATTGTGAAATCTCATACGAGTTAATTAAAGTACCAAACATATCTACTGTGGTTGCAAACTAATGGGCCTAACCAAACCTCAAATTATAGATAATTACAGTTTCCTACAGTCAGTCTATCCTACCATCTGTTGGTCTAGTTCCTATACTGCATAATTTAACTTCATTCTTACGCAGTGATAGGGCTAAATACACTGTCAGGATTTTAATGGATCCATTAACTTACCTTGTATAGTGTGATTCATGCATATCCAAAACTCTACCTGCAAGAGACAGAAGATCAATAAATCATGGTCCTTCGCTGTTAACTTTATTTGAAGTAATTCGATACATGCCTTTTAATCGCAGCAGGAAACTCAAATCCACCCCAATTACAATACAATGCGTATAGGCGGTTTATTGACTGAATGAAGATTTATTTCCAAGAAATGAATAGGACAGGACAAAAGACAGCGAGTGAATTGCTTTCATATGATATCACCTTACCCACCTTAGTAATTATTGCTTATGCTGTGACTTGATACTGGGGCAGAATTTATGATGAGCTCGTAAGGACAAACTTTTAAATGTATGAGATAGCATCAGGAATTTGATAGCATTATAACAAATTATGGGAAACAATAAAATAAGGAATAGAAAGTTTGTATAGATAAAGAAATAATTAGGTACTTTAGTAAATAGATGCTTACCAGTGTAGGTGAGCAAAACTTATAAATATTAGGTATTCTTTCTTCCATAAATGTTTCTGTTGATACAATGTCCATCAGTGACATCTGAAACAACAAAAAGATAGATTAGTCGTTTACGCAGATATTTCACTACAGATTTTAGGAAACTTAATTTAATTTTACTAAAGCAGTTTTATAACACGAGACCAAAATGCTTGCCCTGGGATACACCAAAAAACAATTAATACAGTAAACTATATAAAATATGTTTAAAAAAGTATAAATGTAAGTATTCTTTCAGCCATCTAGTTCCCTTAGTACAAGCTTTGCTTAGTTTGAGGCTAGGTGGTGCTATGTGAAATGACAACAAATATTTATTTATTTATTACGGTTTTGCAAGCTTTTACGAGAAGAAATTACGCCGCAACCATCCCAACTTATAATAAGTTATTTGCCTTAATTTCCAAAACAAAATTCGAATTGGAGACTTAAGTAGGTAATTAAAATTTACGTAAGAACAGTGAGCAGGGCATGTTTAGATTGCTGTGAACACATGTTCCCGGTCCGTTACTGGACTACATTAGGCTTGCTTAATTATATTAATTGACATACCCCACATACCCTCATTAATCTATAGACCTTATGACATAGACATAGAGTTTATTTTAGAACAGCTAAGTAACAGTCATGACAATGTCACTTGACGATCTTGAGAAGAAATAAGAACGGAAAAATAAAACGTATGGTGTTTAAATAGGATTCAAAATTCAATGGCACAGTCTGGGACTCTGATTCTGTTGTAAGATTTGACAAAGTAACATTCAGTCCTAATTATATTTATGTTGGCTATTTCCAATAAATATCAAATTACATTTTAATTAAGCTAGTTTTTCTTGAAGTAGCAAAATAAACATGACAAAACTATGTAGAGAATAGAGTATTAAGAGAAAAAGAGTAAAAACTATATCTTACATATTTAACTAGTATGTCATCATAAATGGATCAAATAGTCTAATCAAAATCATAATAGTTTATCAATGTGCCTAATGCGACAAGCTACGTATTTCAAGCTGAAACAACAACTGCACCCAGAGTTATCTTATACAGGTCATGGGGTTATCGAAAAGTTCCTAACCTGGTTATGCAGTATGCGTTTATCAGTGATAATTTTAATGGTAGGTAAGTACTCGGTTTTCATCACTAACTCATAAGATTAGATAAAAAAAATACATTTTAGGTCCCATGTTTTTTTTTTACTTTTACAGCGTGATCCAAGGATCATGCTGTGCCGACCCCACATAGAGTGGGATAAGGGCAGGAAGATGATGATGATGATGATCCCATGATTTTTAAGAATGCTGTATTTCTTGCATTTCTTAAAGACAATATTTTTTGCAAAAAGATCACAAGACAAGTGGATGCTTAGATAAGTATTACCACCGATTAACCTTCCATTGAACACACACCACAAGGTGTTGGACGTGTTGGAACAATGTTCATTGTATACAAATCACAAACACCCACACTTGCCAATCAATTGGACAATCGCTTTTGAAGATTGCGAATTAATATGCACCGACTGTGCTGTGATAAATGCGATAAGAGTCGTCTTGTCATCTAAATGTATAAAACGTCTTACGTTACATACTGACTAACAATCAATGCACAACTTAAACCATAAGTCCTAGCGCATAAGCATGAAACTTGGAGGGTAGGTTCCTATTGAATTCAGGAGGAATTCCCAAAATTCAACTCCTAGAGAACACAGTGAGATCATGAAGATTGCATAAAAATAACACGGGCAAAATCGCAAATCGTTCGTCACTCTAGTAATAAAATAAAAACACCTCAAATGTCACTCTACATTTGATACTGTCTTCTAGCCTCAACCTTTACGACCAACAAGAGAGTTGACAGATACACTAAAATAATATCTAACCAGCAAATGGGGTCATTGATGTCAGAAGCCAATTTTTCCTCTTGATTGAATTGTTTTAGGAGTCCCATATCTCTATTTTATGTTTGTTTTATCACCGTTGAGTCATTTCTCATCTGTTGGGATGATTATGAGACTGTTGGCACCATTCACAGTTCCGTTAATTTAACTTCTATCTGATGAGTCCCGGGGTGACAAAATATTGTGATTGTTGACATAAATATAAATTGGGTAGAGTTTGACAATGAAGGAAAACATTGTGAGGAAAACCGCGGCTTCGCACCGCACGTATAGACTATGTCTTTCCTGTGGATAGGATAAGGCCAACTAAGCTGAAAGGATGGTCCACTCTATCTAAAATTCATCCCGGACACTACAGCGTCTTGTTAGTGTAGGCAAAAGTTGCCTCCTGACGATGTATAAATCATCAATATAGATGGTAAAAGCCTTTGTTATTGTTTGACTATTAAAATAAATAACAAAATTATTCATTCGCTAGAAATAATTGTATAAATCAGCATTAGCAAGTTAACTTAGTGTTAAAAGCTTAGTCTATTTTAGGAATATATGAAGTTACTTTGTTGTGAATATCCGATCCAACTTCGGTCTTCAATAATCCTTCAAAAACAACTCAATTCCGAGAACGAAGCGATAACTAAATAAACAGACAGAATTTATGCATCGAATACTTAATATTCAATTGTCGATCGACAGAATAAGTCTTATATCATCAGAGAGGTGGTCTACGCCATTAACATGGGGACAATCGGTTGTGGTTGGCTTTGGTTGACATCACCGCTTGCACTCACGCCTCAGCACGTCCTGTTGTGGACGTGGATAGCATTAGATTTGATCAGGGTAGGTAAGTTTTGGAGGTTATATTCTAATGCAAGTTCAAGGCAGGACAATATCAAATGCATTATGGATTTGCGATCACAAGCATTTAAATGGCACCTGTCTCACAAAACCATCGAAACTTATTGTGATGTTTCCGAATACCAAAATTAGGTTAATACTCGGAATAAAACAGCAAGCTGAGCCAATGTACATTAAATGTGTTCTAACTTAGGTAAAATAAAAATATCAAAGTAAAACAAAAAGGCAATGTGTCAAAATACAATTCTGTTAAATGTTCTCATGCTTTCTGTTTATTGCACATGATTTACAAGTCGAGTAGCGTGATCCATTTGATAGACGGAGCTGATACCGGGGTGTTCGACCTCATGTCACAAACGGCATCGAGAATGAATCTATTAGAATTCGAAACACACCATTTCGCTACCACGTAACAGCTCTATAAAATTGTTCCTGTGCATACCTACCTACTAGGACTGCATTGTTCACTCAATTCAGCATTTTAATACCTACCTATCATAGGTTTATATACCTACCTAAAATATTTTAGATTTTCATCTCATTTCAAATATGTCTTCACTTGAGCAAGTGTATGATAATATTTTATAACATCAGATTTAAAGATAGATTTTCTTGTATTCCGCATGTAACTAAAAATTATAATATAATAGCTTTGTTGTGACGCACTCATGGCATAGCCTATCGCAGTAAACAAGAAACTATCTCTACATCTATCTTCAGCGTAGGTATACATATATAGAGGAAGAGAATGAGAAAGAAGAGTTGGTTCGATAAACACTGAATATCGTTGTAGAGTTTACTCAATGAACCCATCATAGAAATAGTGTGCACATAAACGAATTGTAAACTCTAATAAACTTTAACGAGTCTACTGTGCATTTTACCGGCGGTCGGCGGTTTTCCCCCATTTAATTGGTCAGTATTATTGGGAATTTGTTTTGTTCACAGAATTTAGTGTGGGTTATAAATCAGTGCTATTTGTTTTGCGTTGACAATACGTACAGTATTTTGTACAATCAGTATAAAAACTATCATGCTGTGCCCGACTTATACGTATATCAAAAAGTGAACAGATATAGAAAAATATGGAAAGAACGAGCAGGCAAAAATTTGATACAATATTATCAAAACCACTTTCTTTCTGTGATCAGAGGCGGATATACAAATGAGGAGGATATATTATACAAAGCTTTGATGAAGCTCTATAGCTTCAATATAGTGAAAATAGAGAATAATCTGTGGGACCTATGTCCCACAGATTTAATTCTCTATTTTCACACACAAGCCCGCATTACCCACTTGAGCAGCACTTGAAACAATTACAGTCAGTGTTCTCTTCCTTATTACAGGACTAATAGCTAAAAAGCTGCTCGCCCGTTATCATTACTAGTCAAAACATGCATGAACACAAGCTAAAGAACAAGGCTATGAATGAGAAAATCGTGAAACAAATAGTAATGTTTTGATTGAGAATCAACTGGTATATAACTTTGAAAATAATTTTGGTATTAAATAGGTAATGAAATAAAGAATCGTAAATCATATTAGTTCCTAAATAAATTCTGTCAATACAGACTACTAACTTACAATCATTCAGTAACCTCGCACATAGGTACTCTTAATAGAAATTTTCTCAGAAATAAAAATAAGATCATACCTATAACACCACCAGTGAAACTCTTGAACCTTTCAGAACTAATTAGAACTCAAAAGACTAAAACGTGAGAGCGGCTCGCAGTGTCTTAAAGAGTTGAGTATGCTCGTGCCTGTAATTATTGTTGAGTTGAGTTGGGCAAGAAATCCGAATGAACACTGAGCTAGGAATGTAGTATAGAAACTGCAGCTATATCAAAAGTCTCCAATAAATATGAGACGTTTTAATTATGAGATTTTATAAAGGTCTAAAAAGCAGCCAGGATCTATCTACAATAACTTGAATACCAATAAATTCCTTTTGTGAATTTCAAGATATGAAATAACTAGCGTTGCTTAGTAAAACTAATTGAATTTGAATTGGATTTTCAGATGGGGTCGGTGGTAAGTCTTCATAGGTGTATTCATTATTTTCGTAGACATTACTCTGAAATAGCGACAGATCTGAATTTATATACACACTCAACAATCAAAGGAGCAATCGGAATACCGTCGCTGCTTTGAAGTCCATGTGAATTTGTCTTAGTGCCGTTCCATTCCCTGGTGATTTACACAGCTCACACACTTTCAATGAAGTCTAATTATTATTATCTACATAGATAGATATATACAATTCTTACTTTACTGATTGACTGTCTAAATAATCAACGCACAACCTAAACCATAAGGCCTAGAAATATAATAAGTTTAATACAAAAAAATCATCTAAGTAATCTATCAGTCATCTGTTACAAGCTTTTATTATATAGTTTAGACCTAAGGAGCACCATCATTCCCCGGGTGAAATGTCCATCAGTATAATTAATTCTTATATTCAATTATTTAGAAACTCACACCTAATACGCGCTGTGTGACATGGAAGTTTGAAAAAAAGGTGCAAGTATCAGATAAGAACAAAAAATACAATCACAGACAACAAAACCGAGAGCCAAACAGACATACAAAAAAAACGACTTTCAGTATGATTCACAATCACATGATCATGTTGCAATTTGTTCTTACTGTGTGCATAAATATTATATACGAGTATATTTAACATTTTACAGCACCAAAATAAAACTTGAGTTAGTTATGCTAACCCTGCTTGACAGAATCGAGGGTAAGAAAGACACTTCGATCCCTAGGTAGTTCTTGCAGACTGCCGCCAAAGCAAAAAGTATTAGCAAAGCCGTTATTCGTAAAATGCTTATTTTAACCCGTGTGACGTTTACGATGCTGAAACAAATGTCTTTTTCACTAAACTCTTGTCTGGGAGCAATAAACCCGGCCCAAACGCTGAAGTTGTCACAGTGTCGTGACAAGCGTGATTAACGAGCAAATGTGATGACACTCACTCCTTCTTCGGCTATTACTAACAAAATTATCCATTTCTGTCGACTAGTTCTGTTAGACAGTTCAAAATGAGAAAAAAGCAATTATAAGATTTTACTTTGCACCAGCTCAGTTGCAAGGTCTGAGTTGCACCTAGGTGTAAAAACAGTGATATCACTCCGAACATCTGCATTATCTGCATACATTTGAGTGAGTTGATATGCAGGCGGCATTAGCCAGATTGTCCGATCTGACAGCAATGTCGGCATATCGGGAATTCGTCGATCGTGATCGGTATGCAGACTATTAGAGCTATCCACTTCGAATGCGGATCACGTAGACCAACTTTGGTAGCGTTTACCCTGCCAGGGAGTTCTGTGATTGAGTTTTTGTGGTGACCAATCAATAATACGGAATAAATTATTACCTAACTAACTTCTGCATGTGGCTTCGCTGCCCGGACTAGGTAGCGAAGCTACCGTTCCTTTGCGGAAAAAAAAGAAGAAATCAACTAACCACCGCGCATTATAATATAGCTTAGGAATAGCATTAGAATACCGGTATTAATTCCGCTTTGGCATAAACGTTCAAATGAGTTTGTGGAAAATACAGAAAAACTAAGTAAGATAGATTATTATTGATTTGAAGTGAACTATAGTGCCTTTTGGTACCTAGTTAGCATTCAAAATCAGTACTTAAGTTACTTATGATCACTCGCAAACTACCTTAGGTACTCAGTTTATCGAGAATCATCCAGATTCTAATTCAGGAGATCTAAGTTTACACAATTAAAAAGTAACTCCATAATCCTGACATTCATTTAGTCGAGTATATAGTGGCAAAAACAAACAATCGCGCAGTCAAAGTGTATGGAAATAGACACATCTGAAACAGTCCGAAACCCTTTCATGTCGGCCGGCGGCCAGCCCACGCGACACCCGTCTCCGAAGATCAACATTATAATTAACACTTCAATACAAAGAAGCTAAAGGCTTTCAAATTAAAAAAAAAAAAACAAGTTTCAAAGACCGGTTTCAAGGAAAGTATAAAATCTACTCGTGTAAAACTGTAATCTTTCAATATTATATTTATGTTCAGTCAGCTATTTTGTGATATATCTATAGACCGTTTGCAGCGGTTTAGATAGCCCGACCGTTTTAAGTATTTTTAGATCATTATATTAGTAAATACCTACTCGTACTTGTACTTGTAGTAAGTTTATTTCTGTTTATAAAGCTTTGCTTTTGTAAATCTATGTAAATTGAGACTGTATTTAATTTGTTGTTTTATGCTGTCTAAAAAGAATCTAAAATTATCGTCAGCAAAGGTAATTAACTAAACTGGACACAAATTCCACGTCCTTATAACGGTACACGTAAAACAATATCGTAGCACTTAAAAGTTAGGACTCTTCTTCAGTAAATTGCACACCCACGAACCTTTTTTAATAATACGTCAATCATGCCATATTATATTGTGTTCCCATGCCTCTCTAATTATTCCGCACATATTTTTAGAACTTCAGCCACACAGATTAATTAGTAATTAGTACAGACTGCGACCGACATATTCGTTCATTCGGCGTACTTCAAAGACACCTTATCTTTGATCTAGGCGTTGTAGTAGGCATACATCAAACAATCTAATAAGAGTAGCTAAAAAATAAAGTTCTAAGAAGTGTAATTTATTGAGGGCAATTTAGAAAAGATAAAAGACCTGAGGAAAACAGACTTGCCGAAAATATTAGCTTCCATTGCATTTTTTTGCTCGGTCTTATTAATTTTATCGTATCGTTAACCACAACATAATAAACCGCAAGATTTTTTTATATGTTCACCTCAGAAATAAAGTAGGTAATTTTTAGTTTATTGTGACGTGGCCTATGAATCTATTTAGTACAAATAGGTACACTCTTCAGTGGGGTTATTCTAAAACGATCAGATGTCGGAACCGAAAACTTTCGTTGCAAAGTCAGATAAACGGCCCACGTTGATTTTCGCAACCGAAAGCTTAAAAAACCTTAATAAGCCTAAGTCGACGTAAGCGTTTGTCAGATTCTCCATCGAAAATTTCCGATTTCGACATCCCATCGTTTTGAATAACTTGTCTTGTCTATAAACACTTTTCTCTCCAATCGCCATTGCAGCAGTAAAAATGAACGTTAAGATACGTCTTGTGGGCGATAAATTAGCGTGTTTACATGTCTGCTTGTCTATTACACACAGTTCTCAGTGGGCTCAGTGGCTGATATGTTTTTCGCGGCCCATCGGCTGTCACAGTTTACGAACAGTAAAGCAATACAATCAGTAGAACTACTACATTGCTCTAGTGAACGTTTAAATCTTCTAATATTCCAAACTTTGCTTAGGAGTCAAATACTAACGTACAATAAACTATATCTTTAATCCAAATACGATCGACATCAAAAAAACAATTGTTATGTTTCACAATAAAGGTAATCCTCGGTTCAAGGTCGAATTGGAAATTAAGGTTCAGTTATTTAAGAACAAATCGGGTTATCTACCTACAAATGATATACATTTTATTTGTTTTAGATATGTGATCTTAGCCTACATACCTACCCCGCAACATCAAATAATTTAGATAGGTATAGATAACTACTCTGCCCTCCTAGTGAATAACGCAGTAACTATCATTTTTGTCAAAAAATAGTTAGATACATATTCGGAATCTCCTAACAAAATACAACATTCTGTTTTCATTTTTCGTCAAAACATGTTTGACATAGTTACTGCGTTCTTGACTAGGAGGGCAGTACTGGTCCTCTAGTACATTATTGTTGTCTCTAGATCGCCAGAGAGGAGTATATTCATCACTGCCACTCTATAAATTCCCAAGCTATTTACGAGCTCTAGATACAACTCAATAAGCTAGTTACTATAGCTTCGTTTTATTTTTAAATTACGGACGACATAAGACGATCAATAAAACTTAAGTATATAATTTTGCCACTTACTAATATATCATGAAAAGTATAGCGGTGACAGATTCACAAAGACGACGTCATAAAGACAACGCCGACGACGTTAAGAAACAAACCCAAATTATACTTGCGTTTGTTATATCTAGCAAATGTTTCATCATGAGAATCATCATTTTTTAAAGTTCCTATGTTGTCCTTCTATATTTCTTGTTATCTTTTCTAACTATGTGAGGTTAGCACAACATGTTTTCCTTTCTGAAAATGTTTATAACAAACAATTACAAGCCCACAACTTTAAACCCCAGTTCGTTACAAACGACCGGTACATGTTACTCGTAGCACTAAACATTCTTTTACGAGAAAACATTTGAGATAAGTGTCTACGCTTTACAATTTATGGAAGCTACGTGTTCGATAGCTCGATCAAACAACCCCTTAACTTGTGTTTTGTCTGATATGAGTACGAAGCACCGACACAAACCAATATCCATAAAATTTAACAAGAACGCCGTCTCTTCAGCAAAGCCGCATGAAAATATATGCGTGACAATATATGTAAGTATGTATTACTTTCATGATTACGGCCCAATCAGGGTACTTGCATTTGCAGTAGGTACGTTATGTTGTACATAAAACGAAGCACCTTTTTTATTATTGCCCAGCAGCTCATATTTATTATTTGATGCCATTTGGGTCCCTCAGCTGGGCAAAGACCTCCCCCATTCATTCCAGATGTCAGAGTCCTGAGAGTGATGGGTTTTCCAGGAGCATATTTTTATCCAAAAAAAAACATTTACTTCGCGTACTATTCTTAAAAAGTCCTTTTTATATAAAATGTAATTACCTCTACCTAGTGTTCTTCGTGTCTATATACGCTTTCCTGAAAACCCGTGAACTTATTTTGCGTGCCTTCAGGAAAGCCCCATGAAAATGTACCCCATGTTATTAGGGTTCTATAATATTACAGCCGCCTGGCTGGCGTCGGCCGTGGCTGACAGTGTTCTGTGCCATTAACTCATTACACATAAATGGCACATATAATCTAGGGCCAATTAGAGCCTATTCATATCGCTATGGAATAGCTACGTAGTAAGTAAATTCAGGACGAAAACTTGCACCATTTGTTGAATTGAAAAATATTATTATTCCCTACATTTATAGAAATGACAAATAAAGACGACCTCGGTGGCGTGGCGGGCGAGTGCTTAGCTGAGACGCAAGAGGCGCGGGTTCGATTCCTGCTACGGGAGAAATGTTTGTATAGGTATTATTATGTATTGTATGTGTTTACAAAAAAAAGTATTTAGGTATTATATCAGCCATCTGGTGCCCATAGTACAAGCTTTGCTTAGTTTGGGGCTAGATGGCGCTGTGTGAAATGTCCACAAATATTTATAATTTTGAAATCAAACAAGACAACAACTGTAAACAATAAATCCAACCAAATACTTAAAAAAAATATTGTTCTTCCTATCAATAAATAATGGCTACTAAATTACACTTCAACATATCTTTAATTATTTTAACTGGGTACATAGTGTTCTATGATAATTGTTTCAATCAGTCCTCAAAGGGACGTATGGTTAAAACATAGGGTGAACACCTAATGACGGGTCGAAGAGACACTTTATTTACGAGTATATTGTGTCGGTCTCGTGCGCTCCAAATTACCGGATAAATTAGGGTTGTGACATGCTGTAATTATTTATAGGACTATTTTTTACTTACAGCTCTAATAAGCTTTTATTCCGCTTGTTCGGATGATGTTGGTATGACTAACTGTTAGTAGGTTAATTATTTTTATCATTTATATGAAACTTGTTAAACACAGCTGAGGAAAAAGTATAAAAATAGAAAATAAATGCAATCAAATTGAGAAACTTATCATTTGCCATAGGGCGCAATGATGCATTAGAGTAGGTATAAGCTGATGATGGTGATAATGATTTGTTAAAATAATTTGAAAAACAAAAAGTTCAGCCTTTGTATATTTTTATGAATACAAGAAAAATAAAATAAAATATGGGCCTATGGCCGTAAAACTGCATATCTAAGAACTTTCCTTAAAATGACACCAATAAAATGCGAAAAACGGCATCGAAATCGGTTCAGTAGTTTTTGAGGAAAATGGTAACAGACAAACACACAAATAAATAAACATACAACTTCTAGACCAAACGCATATACCTTCTCCGTTCCGTCGTGGGTAAAAATCTATGTAAACGACTTTCTTTGAAATGAATTGATTATCGCGACATAAAGTCAATATCTCCATGTTTACGACTCAAAGGAATCCCGTAACGTATTCAAGCAGTGTCGTTGTGAGGAAGTACCCGTCACGATCCCTCAGACGGAATTAAATATTGTATTTGTGGCTCCCAACAATAAGAATGCGTCGATTGGATTTTGTGTCATGCTGACGCCCGCGTCTTCGCTTGCAAGGTAGGTACCTACTCGGGTAGGTAAATGACAAATGATGAATAAAAAGTAGCATGTAGGCTGGTGGTCTGTCTGGTGCCATAACTTCTGATGCATAATATACTATTGGAACGCTCCGCGACTATGTCCGCGTTGAGTTTTTGTGTTCTGAAGGAGTTGACCTTCGGGAATTAAATAAAAAAATATTTGAGGACATATCACACAGCCCCATCTAGCCCCAAACTATGCAAAGCTTGTATTATGGGAACCAGATGACTGATAGAATACATAATATCCTTTTTTTAAAAATACATACTTATAATACATAATACTACAACACCCATACCCGGAAGAAATATTTGCAGAGCATGCAAACATTTCTCCCGCAACGGGAATCGAACCCGCGCCTCTTGCGCCTCAGCCGAGCACTCGCCACAGCCACAGAGGTCGTCCTTTCTTTCTTCTAGAATCTAGTCTCTAGATGACAATTAACATACGTTAATTATCAGACAGTCAGTAACACAAGAGTTTTATATATCTAGGCTAAATAATTTCTCCTCTCCGTCAATATTTTCACCTGCTAACTATTCAGAGAGCGAGCTTTCTCAGAATGTCCTGTGATTGTGATTAGAATGTGATTAGGATGGACGTGACTGCTCCGCGGTTCCACCATGATGTTTCAATGAGTGACGACTTATCTTCGGAATCACTCATGGTAGATGCATCGAGAATATTACTGTTTGACAATTTCTGCCCACTACCTCGGTCAAGAACCAGGCCGTCTCAGCACAAAAATCGAGCAAAGTCCTGTCAAAATGAGATGTTTCACAAGTGTAAAAACCTAGGCCAGGTATAAACATAGCTAAATATATGTAAAACACACACTACACTTGTATAAACATAGCTAAATAGGATAATATGATATATAGGATAATATGGACCAGGATAATATGATACTATTGTATTAAACATTTTTTCCAAATAATTATGTTTCAAATTGGGGTTGGAGTATTTTTTTCAAAATTCATTGGTTTTTTTACGATTTTTCTGCCTGGTGTACAAAGACCAGGCCTGCTGTGAAACATCTCCTTTGCTTTTTCTAAGCTGGGACGGAGACAGACGACGGTCTGGTTATGGAGAGGAGCAGTGGCCCGAGACCCTTACCCCCGAATACTCAAACGCGACTCAGAGTTGAGCACGTCTCAACTTACGATTTTTTGACAGTTTCTGATGAAAATCTGTCAAAAAATCGACATTTGAGACGTGCTCAACTTTGAGATGCGTTTGAGTATTCGGGGGTTAGTTACATACAGTGCATGCATTTGACACTTTGGCACTAATAAAAAACATGATGTTTATGAAATATTTTGTGGATGTAAATGGAGGTAATATTAGAGATAATAAAATACGTTTATTTATTTTAACATTTAAGGAGTCACAATTCTTATTTTGATCTAGATTATGAGTAAGATAAAACAACATTCTGCTCAAGAACAAATAGTACAAATATAAAAAGGAGTTTAAACAAGTCTTTAGCGTTTCATTTGTGCTACCAAACTATCTTATAACTGAGTAGGATGTTTGTATGTTTGATATAACGTCACATCAAAAGAGTCTTAAGAATCAAAGACGTCCAAATCTTTTGTTGTCTCTATCTTAAACAAAATACTGAATGACCTCGCTTCGAAAATAACTCAGACGAAAAAGTTAAGGGGAAGCTATAAATCTTCTTAATTAGTCAATTTAGCTTTCCACTGAAAAGTTTGATTGGAAATTCCCGGCTGGGATTAAGATTCAGAACAAGAAACGGACTTTTGGATAAGAACTTATACTGTAATAAAGTTATCTACAGAAAGGTACTGATATTACTTATAACTTCACACAAGTCTACGTGACTGTCTTTTCAATTCTGTTCGAACAGAATTGAGGTTTTTTTCTAACCGCTTTGAAAATATATAATGAAATCAGACTAGACATACCTTTTCGCATACTTTTAAACATGTGTCCGTTGCTATCGCGCAGCATGCTGATATATCTGAAACATTTTTTTTTAATTACCATACAGACATGCTTAAACATACAAACTTTTTTTACAAAGATAGTAAAAGAGATTTGAGTAGATGATTTATACAGCGTCAGGAGGCAACTTTTACCTTCACAAACAGTACGCTGGCGCTGTAGTGCCCGGGACGAATTAAGATGGAGTAGGCTTGCCCAGCACCTATTCCATCCTCTCAGCTTAGTCGGCCTTGTCCACAGGAAAGACATGGTCAATACGTGCGGAGCTGACTAAGCCGCGGGTTCCCTCACGATGTTTTCCTGCACCGTTTGAGAGTACTGGTATTGCGCACAGAAAAATACATTGGTACACGACCGGATTTTAACCCACGACCTTAGGATCGGAAGGCCGGGTCACTACCAACTAGACCACCAGTGCTCTCTTTTACACCTTGTATATTACACACACAGTAAAGGAAGTTGGCACTTTGACATTGCCTTTATTGTTTCAAATTTCAGTAATAGTACAATAGTATGTTATCCGTGGCAATACTTACAAGTAACAATGCCAAACTAAATCTACATTGAAATTAAACTACAAGTTCTCAGTTCTGCCCTAGATAAGCTAACAGTTTGCACCTCTGAAGAGACCAGACCTACTCCTGACAGCAGAGTATAAAATAGTTAGTAGTAGGGGTTGTAGTTAGGGCATCCACAGACTAGTACTACATTACCTTGTTCTCTCGAATCAGTATGGTGGATTTAAAGTGCGCCTCAAAAGCTCCTTTCGTACACTTGACACATGTTTTCGTTTAAGTTCTAAGACATGCCGGTTTCCTCACGATGATTTCCTTCACCGTTAAGAGTATAGAGCCAAACATTTTTAGATCAAAAAAATCCATTCATGCGCGACCCGATTTGAACCCACGATCTTAGGATCGGAAGGCGGGACCGCTACCACTAAACCATCAGTACTCTCTACAGATTGAGTAATAGTTACTTTGGCGCAGCTGGTTCCATAATGCGAGTTACAATAAAGTAGCGACAGTTACAGATGGCGGCATGCCTTTGATCTATCCTCCAACGGTCTAGTCGGGATTAATATCGTACGGTTATTGCATGAGAACTTACTTGTGCCTTAATTGGAAGCCCTTTCCTTCCGATTTCAGAATCACAAACTCAGACGCTCAAAAATTGTGTTCGATTCAAGTTTAAAAAGAGAAAAACAATTAAGCTTTTTTTTCTAAGAACTTATTTTTCTATCTCGCAAGTGAGATTGTTTAGACTTTAATTGCCAGGTAAAGTCCTTTTCACGAAAGAAAAAAAAACTACGGTAATGACACAGCGTAACACGAAGGCTACATCGCCCCCCTTTTCTTTCGGGGAACTGTAAAATAAAAACTTATATAAGTTATACATAGCACCACAGCATAATGAAGAGAATAGAAAATCTGAATCCTGTTTTACACGCGAATAAACTCGTTTAATGAAACACACCTTTAGAGGTAGATAATTTAGATCACAAATCATAGGAAGCCAATCACTTTGCTTGCTAAATAAAGTACCTAAACCTCTGTTTACATGGTGCACCTCTGTAACAAGTCGACTTATTACTTTAAAAAGTTAGAAATTTTAACAACAACATGCTCTATTTATTTATATATTTCGTATGAGCTAGTGGCCAACTCTTGTGACGGAGTTTTTCGGCCGCCTAAATGCATCATACTATTACAAGGATACTATTTCAAATGATTTAATGAGCTTCAGGCGTTCATTCTACTTGACACTCCCACGATTGCATCCCAGGGGTGTCATCGGAAATCGCTGTGCTCCATGGCACCTCCCTGCTGATGCTTATACAGCCTTTAGGCAGATCTAACTAAACTACAAGATACTTTTCAGTATGAAACAGTTTAATGAATGGGAAAGCTCCGGTCAGAGTCTCGGGAGTAGGTAAGTTGGCATTGAAAAATCACATATATTATTTTACCTCATTACCTATACTAGGTTTAGCCCACAGCTTCGCTCGCGTGGTACTAGGATAAAAGTATCCTAAGTATAATTTTGTTCTAGCACACATACTATATTTATTGCAAGTTTCAATCACGGCTTGATTTAAGACTCAACAAAATCACATCCACACATTTCTTTCATCCTGACGAACTTTCGGATTTGTAATATTAGTAAGACTTGTCATCATCATCATCATCCACAGCAGAATATTTACAAGTCCTTTGAAATACCTAGTTGTGTGATCAGACCTTTAGCTTAGAACAGCTATAAGAACTGTGATTACACGAAACCGGATAATAGCGTCATTTCACAAAATCTGTACTCCACCTTGGTAATACTCGGCTAATACCTAGTCTTGGTCTGATCGACGTGCATTATGCAAAATATGGTAAGTCACTGCTAATAATATCCTTGTTCGTTTGCTACTCTTTCTCTGGGTATTACAATTTTCTAGTGGGCAGGTAACTGTAAAGTTTTGCCTACTAGGTACATATATTTTTACTACAGTATGGATTATAGTCAACTATCTGCCGCCCGAGGCTTCGCTCGCGTGGTACCCGGATAAAAAATAGCCTATATGTTAGTCAAAGTCAAAGTCAACATTTTTTATTCCTTAGATCACTGGGATCACTTGGACCCGTCTTAAATCTACGTTGCATTACGTTAATTCAGTACATGTACTATGTATATTCCAAGTTTCATTAAAATCCATTCAGTAGTTTTTGTGTCAAAGAGTAACAAACATCCATACATACAAACTTTCGCGTTTATAATATTATGTATGTATGTTCGTATGAGCTAGTGACCAACTCTAGTGACGGAGTTTTTAGGCCGCCTAAAGGCCTCCGTCATGGCTTGACGACTTAAAAGCTGGGACCGACTGTTTAACGTGCCCTCCGAAGCACGGAAGCGCTCAGCTCCTAATGCCACTTGCGGTCACCCATCCCGATTTGTGACCGCGCATATCGTTGCTTAACTTTAACGATCAATCAAGAACGCCTAAGCGAGCTACGCCACGAGCGCTTCAAATATTAGTAAGGATAGTACCTAGTGTGTACTATGAATTGTCCCAATTTATGATAGAGCTACAGATGGAGGTACAATGATGCCCCTAGAAAAGGATTGGAAACCAGAATAGTAAAGCGCACATCATAATAGGCTCCTTTCGTTCTACTTGAACTTTTTATTTTCTTTGGAACCTGCGTTATTTCAAGAAAATATATAAAAACTAACATCCATCCGGTACCTACCTGTATAAAACCCAGTGTGTTATTCCAGTTCATAAACTATTGGTATTCAAAGTTTCATTAAAATCCACTCAGCCTTCACAAAGTTGAATGGTAGCAACCACTCACACACTGACATACAAACTCTCGCATTTATAATATCTACTTATTAGTAAAATAGTTGTAACCGGTATGTCGTAGAACCTAAAAAGTTCGAAAATATGTATCAATTACACGAAAGGGGCCCTTGAGGCGCACTTTAAATCTTTTCACCACACTGGTTCGAAAGAACTAACGACATGATAGATAGTAGAATAGTTGAGATACCTTGTGAGTTGACGTAGGCCATAGAAACAGCAGCTAGAAAGAGCTTGGTCTTCAACCAGAGCTCCACTCTGCCGTTCTTCTTCAGAAAGTCTAGTAGACCCATCGTTCATTTGTCATCACATCTGCAAAGGATATAATTATCAAACAGTACAAAACTACAAAATTATTTAAGTAGGTATACAGAGTGTTTTGTTAATTGTCTTAGGAACCGTTGACTCTTTTTTTTTGAGAAAAAAGTTTTGGCCAAGCATGAGTTGGCCGCGAAAGTGGCTGATGTTGAAGGAACCGTTAGGTCTTTTTATGTGAACAAATCCTATTGTATGAAACAACATATTGTATGAAATAACAACAACTTTGACCAACTTCTGCTTTCCGATTTTATTCTTCCGATACAATGAAATTTAATGTACCTTATAAGTAACTGAGTCAATAAGCATTTTTTTTTTTGCCAACGCTATTTTCATGCCCAACTCGCGTTTGACCAAAAAATGTACTATGCCAAAATTGTTTTCACAAAAAAAGAGCAAATGCTTCCTAAGACACTTTTCCTGTATCTCTTTTGGTTTTAGATTCCCCCATACTGGTCCAGTAAAAAAAATATCTGTATTGTAACTAGATTTGCTCGCGTGATACCCGCAAGAAAGTAATATTAGTAAATATCAAGAATTATTAATGAAATTACATACAAGAATAGCAAAAATAGACTATGAAAGATACTTTTTAAGTGTATAAATATTGATAATTTTTTAATCAAATCAAATCAGTTTTTTGTTTCATACAAGTAACAATCCATTTTGATAGTACACTCTTATGAATAAAAAGTTAGTAAAAGTTCAGGTAGGACACGTACTCGTAACACAAAATGCTCGAGAGACGATTACTGAAATCAATTTTATAAATGCTTGATAAGGTTATAAGCTATGTATAAGTAGAGTCCGGCAAGCTTAAGGATTAATAAAACAAATTACCTATGAGGGACATTTTACATTTGTATATTTATTTATATCAAAGTCTGTATAAGTCGTTAATTAAACACATTATACCTCTTTTACTGCCATGTTGGTACTAATTAAAGAGCTCGTTTACAGATGCGGGCCCTACCGAACACGTTGAGATATTAATGTCACAGTAGATGCAGTTATGAAGCCATTATATGCTCACTAACATTTGCTCATCTATAGCCAAATAACATACTCTTCTAAAAATAATCTTAAACTTCATTACTATTATCTACTGCTCACTAGTTATAAATGTAACAACGAGACGAAAGAAGAAGAAAACTGACTCTGAGATTTCTTACTTTGGTTGCTTTTTAAAACTTCAATAATGTTCCGATTTTAAGCTGTATTACTGTTTTAAGTCTGCCGAATGCGGCGGTAGATACTTCATCAGGGAAAGTACACATAGCATTTTTCCTACTTTTTACCTAACTGTAAAGGAGATTAATGTGTGTACATGTATGTATATACATTCCTTTGGCTAAAACTTTAGTCCAAACGGATGGACGGATTTTGACAAATGAGGTGTCGTTAGTTTCGTCGGATGACATGAGTGTCTTATGCTATAAAAAGTGTCAAAAATCCAATATGGCGGCTTTAAGAAGACAATAAAACTTGCCTAAGTTTGAGTTAATTGAAAATGGCAATATAAAATGGTACATAGATACAAATTCATGACCATCAAAATGTGTCATCATGTGACAAAAAATACAATGTGGTAGATACCTAAATTCTACGCAATCATGTTTTTTGTTCTTGTGAATAAATACTTGTTTGTAGGTAAGAAAAAAAAATGAAATATATTAATTGGTGGAAATCACTACTAAAAGGCATAGCTTAGCAAACACACCTTATCCAGCGTAGGTACTCGTAAAATATCTATCCTTGCATTGCTTAACTTGAAGTTAAGAATATCTATCTTCAAGTTAAGTAGTGCAAGTTGGATTCATTGGTACTCGCTGAAACTTTCCGTACAAATCACATGAAAGGAATTTTCCTAAAAAAAACTAGAATTTATTTCAGCTAAGTATAGAATTTATTTTCGCTTTTATTTCTCTCCGTGTGAGCCAACTTTAGTCGAACTTGAAACTTTGAAGATTCACTTGGCTTAGAGTTTAATAACACGGAATTCTATAAATAAAATCTGTATAGGTACTTATTATATTCTCTAGAAGGTTAAATATTTGCTGGATTATTGAATTGGACTTGTCTCAGGCTACATTGAGAACCAATTTTGTGAGTGAGACTTATTTTAAAGATATTTCTCCTTTTTTCTTCTTTTTAAAACCTCTACTCTACTTATCTACAATGTTACCTACAGTAGTACCACAAATATAGTGCGCCTCGGCAATTTTCGTCAAGCTTCTGAAATACGAACTAACGCGATATGTAATATAGAGATATTACAATAATTATGTAGACACTTATTTTTTTAAAGGTTTGGTTCAGTTATTATTAGTTGACTGTTAGTTGCATATTCAGACAATTTCGGTTTTCATATAAAGCACGAAGTTTGCCGCACAATATTTGTGGTACTACTGTACTCTGATGTATCAAGGCTGACAACAAACAATTCGGATTTATGAAGGGCCGTTCAACAACAGAGGCTGGTGTCGAGTTAATATCGCATATTTTCCATGCATGGGAAGAGTCTCGTGATGCTTTAGGGATTTTTTGTGATCTGTCAAAAGCATTCGATTGTGTCCATCATGAAACATTAATCAGGAAACTCCGACACTATGGGGTTAGGGGTTTTGCTCTTGACCTTCTCAGTTCCTATTTAAGTAACAGAATACAAAGAGTCGACGTTAATGGAAAACGTTCTCCAGGGTCAATAGTAACAATGGGTGTACCACAGGGATCAATATTAGGACCATTTCTATTTTTAGTTTATATTAATGATTTACCTAAACTTGTTAGGGATGATCATGAAATTGTATTGTTTGCAGATGACACCTCATTTTTATTTAAAATGAAACGACGCCAGGTTAATTTTGGCGAAGTAAACAATGCAATCTCCAAAGTCGTAGAATGGTTCGATGTAAATAACTTATTGCTAAATGAAAAGAAAACCAAATGTATAAGATTTATACTACCAAATGTTACACAAGTAAATTCTCATATAAAAATAAAAAATGAACATATAGATCTCGTGGACACTACTACTTTTTTGGGCATAACCTTAGATAAAAAGATTCAATGGGACCCACATATAGATAAATTGTCGAAGAGACTTAGTTCTGCGGCATATGCAGTCAAAAAAATACGTCTACTTACAGACGTAGATACAGCTAGACTAGTTTACTTCAGCTACTTCCATAGCATCATGGCATATGGCATTTTGTTGTGGGGGAGTGCTGCAGATATAAACACCGTATTTGTGTTGCAGAGGAGGGCTGTTCGAGCAGTTTATAACCTGGGTCCTAGGGAGTCATTACGTAATAAATTTAAAGAAATAAACATTATGACTGTTCCTTGTCAATATATTTACGAAAACTTGATGTACGTACATAAAAATGTTAGTAAGTTTAAGAAAAATAGTGATAATCATAGTGTTAATACTAGAAATAAGGATAAACTTGCTGTACCCACGATTAGGCTAGGTAAAGTTAATAAATCATTTAAAGGGCAATGTGTACGCTTCTATAACAAAGTCCCAAGCGAGATGACAAATTTGTCAGTTAATAAATTCAAAACACTAATAAAACAAAAGTTGTATAAAAAAGCTTACTATAAAATATCCGATTATATAGAAGATAAAAATGCTTGGGACTGAATGCTCCAACTCCTTTTATAACATGATTGTAAAGGGATCATTTTCCAAAAAAAATAGCCAAGCGTGGTTTCTTGCCTGTATCTTCCACGCCTGGTCGCGTTACGAACAGGTGTAAATGCAACGTAGATTTAAGACGTGTCCAAGTGATCCCAGTGATTTTATGGAATAAAAATTTTTGACTTTGACTTTGACTTTGACTTTGACACTGTAAATCATACTCATACTAATATTATAAAGAGGAAAGATTTTTTTGCTTTTTTATTGGTTTGTAACGAACAGGCTCCGAAACTACTGAACCGATTTCAAAAATTCTATCACCAATAGAAAGCTACATTATCAGGGACCAGTATATATTTTCAAAAAATATTAGGGATCCGTAATAAAATTGCAATATTGTAGCCCAAGGTAGAAAACCCAAAATAGTTTTGGCGTGCGCTCCGAAAACTATTGATTATAGAACAAAATAATGTACTGCACGCGTACGAAGTCGCGGGCAACAGCTAGTAAACAATAATTGTCGTTGTCTCGTAAAATAGCACTCAGTATTAAGTACCTAACCACTACAGGCCGTAGCACCTGAGGCCGTAATAAACTAAGCTACGGCACGTAGCTGCTCTACGCATGCAAATTACTATTTACCTATACATACGGTATTGTCATTATTATAATATTATTAAGGAACTGAATTTGATATTTACCTACGTATTTGACACTAGAGATTGCAATCTGGTAATCCGGCGGATCCGGCGTCAATATACGCTAACCGGATCCGATGATGCCAATTTTGTCAAAATATAGGTAAACAGTCCAATTATGGAACTAAAAGGGTATCATGATTTAGCCAATTCGATGTAAACTCGACTGAATCCGATCGGATTGAAAGTGACACCGGATTGTAATCCCGATTTTATACTAACCCTGTTTCATTTGGTAGTTAAGTTCATCAATTGATTTAACTTGTTAGAATTTTCTTAGAAAAAAATATACATAATTTTACACCGCTAAGTGGAAAATTCATTTTTTTTTACATTTGGGCAATTGTATTCAAAATAGATTATAATAAATCTAGCATTATGTAAAAATTAGATCGTATAGACAATTTTATTTTTGTATAAAAATACCTCTGAGAAAGAGAAATAAAAGGAAGGAATTAAAAAATATAACAAATACCTACACTGTTGTTTCAATACACTATTACATATCTATCTAGTTTATTTTGGGCTATCCATCTCGTATATCACTTCAAAGTGAACCCCGGACATGCCTTATCTTTATTGTGTGTGTTTAACCTAATATTTCCTCTTCATCTTACGGAATGACATTTTAAATGCATTTATGCGTATTAAATAATTTATAACTGAAATTAAATGAAATTAAACTCAAATTCATTTAATTATTACGTTCTAGTTCTAGGTCTATATGGTCAATATTGTAAATTAAATAAAAAGTATAAAATAACAATATTGCCTACTTACTCTTTTTTCAAACAACACTCCATATTTTCAACGACACTTTGTAGTTTTTTTTTCACAACACTCAACACGTTTCGCGCGCTTTTGTCACTTAGTTCCAGAAGCACTCCCATACAACCTCACTCGCGCCAAATTGACGCGTTACTAAATAGACCGGCATAAATTCATTCAACTCAAACCATTGCTTCGACTATCTCTGTCGCACTTGCTGTTATATCAATGACGCCGTCTCTTTCGCACGCTTCCGCCTGATGAACCCTATTGAGCTCGTTAGTCATTAATTAATTCTGCATAAGAAAATTACTTTTAATTTAAACGGTGCACAGATGTGACCAACAACGCAAGTTTCGGAATTTTGATAAGTCCGATAAAAAGTTTGATATTGTGGATTTCTTAAAATATGTATAAACTTCTTATTTTTATATAGATTAGTTTCTATTAAAGAGTCCGCTACTTAGGACTTAGGTAGTCCTAGCAGACTATTTTGGTTAGCCGTAATCGTTTTTTTATACTTTAAGTTTTGTTGAAAGTTTTATTAAATTTAACAAAATACCTAAATAATTTTGTATTAAACTACTTATTCAAAATAATTGTTAGTTATTTTTCACCTAAACTACTAAATACCTAAGTCTTTTAGATTTCAGCAAATCTCTTTCATCTCAAATAAGGTGCTCTCAATTTACTGGACCTAGCTGTACCTGCGCTTATAAACCTACTGTACGGCCTCGGTGGCGTGGCGGGCGATTGCTCGGCAGAGACGCAAGAGGCGCGGATTCAATTCCCGCTGCGGAAGAAATGTTTGCATGTTCGGTAAATATTTCTTCCGGGTCTGTGTGTTGTGGTACCATGGTACTCGTAGTTTCTGACACCCACGACACAGGGAATCATAGTGTGGGGGTCAGGACTATGGTATGTGACTATTGGGTGCTATTTATTTATTATTACCGTGTATGACCTAACCTGTCAAGTATTTTTTAGAATTAGTGCACCAAAAATATTAATTAATTGTACTCTAATCTAATCCAGCCGAGTAGGCCAATTGGTAAAGTTTCTCCTAGTTTTATAAAGTAAATTATAATATCTAAGAATGTGTTCAAGATCACTTTTCTTACTGTCTCTATTAAGGGAAAGACACTTTGTTCTTGTGTTCTTATTGTATGTAATATTCACTAACACTTTATATTATACTAGCTGCCGCCCGCGGCTTCGCTCGCGTGGTATCCGGATAAAAAATAGCCTATATGTTAATCCAGTACATGTACTATGTACATTCCAAGTTTCATTCAAATCCGTTCAGCCGTTTAGGCGTGATTGAGGCACAAACATCCAAACTCACAAACTTTCGCATTTATAATATAAGTAAGATTGCACTACACTAACTCGAACGGTTTAGTTCGTTTGAGCCGTCTCACTAAGTCTGTAAAGTAACTAGAAGTACCAGAACCCATCTGTCTTGTCCTAAAAGCACCTGAAGTAAGTCGCCGAACGTAATCCAATGCATTTTCCAAAGTTTCACAGAATTCCCTGCTAGTAACAGCGTGGCTAAGTAAAATTTATTGTTTTTTCCAACTGCACTCTGCGACCGACTATATAAAGTCGGTGATCTTGAAGCTATAAAAAAGAAGGTATTGAACACACTAGCGCGCCGCAACTTCTCCCGCGTGGTTATACCTACCTGCGTGTATCAAACTCAATTAAACATGCAAACATTTGTCTTTAATATTGGCAGGATATGATTAAGAGCAGCAAAACAGCAAAAATGTTCTATATTTTGCACAAAAGCACAAATAAGAAAAGATATTAAAACTATTTTCGTCTCTTTTGTGCTCGCAAACCGACTCTCAAACTTACATTAGATGTGCAAACTATTTTTGTAATATTTTGTGACTCCAATGTTTCAACGCGCTACGTATTTCTTTATTAAGAGCCCGCTGCAATAGAGAACTGAAAATCGGAATTGGAGATAAATGTATTGGGGAGTTTGGATTCAATTTCCTGAATGGCTCTATCTCGGCGGCCCTAACTGAAGTTTGATTTTGAATCTTGAAATTGTGTTTTCTTTTGTTTCCGACGTAATTATTATTGTGTGACGAATGCCTTTCTACTCTGTTTACTGCTTGTCATGAGAAGGGAAGAATGTCGTGTTACTAGAAGAGTATAATGTATGAATGCATAAGGATATAATTATAGTCCAAAGAGAAGATTGATGGATGGTGTGAAAGATTAAACAAATAGAAAAGGAGTATGTGGTGAGAGTAATGTATTAAAGCCACCTTATACTTCTTAAAACGCACCGTATCAAACTACTACCTTTATTAACCCTAGATACATAATAAATTTAACTGATTTCGTAATTTTGATTAAATTTATATAGGCAAATTAGAACTATTCGCATAGCTCTTTCTTTTGAGGAACGTAACGTGCTAGGCTTAGGTATATTATCTCTCCATTAGCATTTCAATGAGCGAACAAAGTGATAATTCAAAATTTTCATTCACAATTCCCTTTCGCATCAGTTTTAATGACGTCAGCACTATGAATATGCATCTACTGGGAAAAATTATAAACTCAGGTCTCCTCGTTAACGCTACCTGCATCAGTCCGGGCAAATAGACACCACTTGAGATGAGTGGCGCCTGGTCCTTCCAGTCACATGGCGATGAAAGAACTCCCTACATTTTTTGTTGTTGCTTGCATACATCCTTGCATACAATAATTCAGGAATGAATTTGTTGAGAAATAAATAATACCGAAAAAAATTAAGATGGCTTAGCGAAACATCAAATTCATCGTAGCGCTCGTGGCGTAGCTTGCTTAGACGTTCTTAATTGATCGTTGAAGTTAAGCAACGTTTTGCGCGATCACAATTGGGATGGGTGACCGCAAGTGGCATTACGAGCTGAGCGCTTCCGTGCTTCGGAAAGCACTTTAAATTATCGGTACCGGCTTTTAAGTCGTTAAACCATGACAGAGGCCTTAAGGCGGCCAAAAACTCCGTCACAAGAGTTGGCCACTAGCTCATACAAACCTTACTTTTTATATAATTAAATAAATCAACTAATCGTGAAGAATGTCTATAAAATAAAAGTACCTGCCTACTTAACGAATGAGATTTTTCTAAGTGTCAAAAGGCTCCTAAAAACTCCACAGAAAACCGTTCATTGAATTATCCGAATGACTGACAATGGTTATTTGGGTATTTCATTTTTCGCATATGGAATCGAGGAATGATCGAGATGATGGAATTACCTACATCGCAGTCCCTGTAACCAATGCATAGGAATTCATTTTCATGAATAAATTTATCCCCACTCTCGCAGATAGCTGCCGTACATCTCCGATAGGGCTGATGGCTTTCTGTCGTTTCAGAGCCTGAAACAGACAGCCCTAATGGATAAATTTATTTCGTTGTCAGAAAATAATACATGAAAATCTAGATTAATTTTGAGATAACAAATATAGAGTACCTAACTCAGAGTAGGTACCTACCTAACTGACTTAGGTACATAGGATATGTCATGAGAAAGGAAGAATGTCATTTTACGAGAAGAGTGTTAAATATGAATGTGGAAGGATATGTGGGTAGAGGTTGGCCAAAGAAAAGATAGATGGACTGTGTGAAAGATGATATGAGTAAGAAACGAGTGAGCGTTGAGATGACTTCTGACAGCGGGAAATGAAAGAGGAATACGTGTTGTGCCGACCCCACATAAAGTGGGATAATGGCAGGGAAATGATGATGATGAACTGACTTACGTAGGACAAGGACTGTCATAAATTATAGCTGTGACTGCTTCTTAACTTATAGGCATCCACTTTACCTCGCAGTTTAAAATATAAATAACCAGTAAATAACAACATTTAATTCATTTGCACACTTATGTCCTGAAATGCACCTGCAATTGACCCGGCTGCAATCAGGACGGATGTTTTTTCACCCTTTTTCAGCCGAGACAATTACAAAGTGGGAGCGCCACGTGTGACGCTTTGGACGTTTTGTTGGACGTGTGCATTTTGTCCACCCGGTGTCACTGTTTTATTGGCCTTCTAGGATTACGTAGCTTTATTAAGTACTAAATAAGTGTAGATAAACTGATTGCCCTTTTAAAGGACGTTGAGAGATGTTGAGAGTTCTTGTTAGTGAAGTTCATAATTCATTTTCGTCGATGACCGAAATGTCATGTAACTAATAATGATGATTGAACTAAACCCAAATCACTAGTTGGTAAATTAGTTTCCTTTTATCTGTGTTTTTCGGAACTTTTACTACTTATATCAGCGAAGTCTCAAATTTTCACCGAAGCTTTTTTATAAATGAAATGTGTTCACATTTATTACATTCACATTAGCTAAGAAAACTAAGCAATAATCTATAATACTCGTAGATGGCTATGTGTATGATTAATTTACCGGCTTTTAATATCCCACATTTCCTATGTATTTCCCCGCGTCCGGCATTTACGCTTCCTCCAGATAGTCCAATTTATCAAATTACCACAAAGTTTCCTTTTAGTTATTTTTATGCAAAAATATACAGCAAACAAAGCTGGGGTGTGACATTGACGAATGGCCCGCTCTGGCTAAATGGCGCGGGCAAAGTCGCGGTCAATTGCCTATCTCACTCACGTCTCACGCTCGAATTGATGGTTTTGTGGTTTATCATTTTATGAGCTTTTACGAAAGACGTTTAATATCCTTATGAATAAGATAAAAGTGTCACGGGCGCCTGCCATTTTGTAATCATTTAAAACATCCCAAATAAGTGCAGTGGTTAGCATTATCATAAGTAGGTACCTACTTGTATTGATTTTGAATTCTGTAATTATCATAATACCAAAAAACATAAATAGGTACAACAAATTAGCTGTTCTATGTCATAATTCGAATCTCTTATAATTTATTATGATCAGTGTCATATCATGACCATGTGGATGAACAAATCAAAAAAGGCTCAAAATTTACCATCAAAGCCATAACTATAAAATGAGCCATCGTTTCTACCCAATACTTCTTCAAAAACCCGAATGGGAGAGGCTGAAGCGGCAGGGTGGACCGTTGATAGCAGAGAAAGCGGTTCATGACTCCAGAGAGGAGTATTTTGATCATTTGAACGAGCAATCTCGGAAATGGATCAGTTTTTGGCCAGACTCCGCTGAAGTATGTTGTCATTAAAAAGTAGACATCATCAGAAGCGACGCTTTTGTGACACATGTTTTATTTATTCAGGGTGTTAGAGAAAAACTCAAAGAGCAAAGAAGGAAGCAACGCAAAGAAAACATGGCGTTGCTTGATTGGTTCAAGAAATCAAGAAAACCGGCGAATACTAAAGAAGCAGTACAACGAGCTAAGCAAATAATATTTGACGACAGTTGCTATGGCAGGCAACTTATAAGGTTTCTTTTTCAGACAATTTTATTTTTATCCAAGAGTTTTGTCTTTATAGTTAGGACTGAAAATGAGAATGAAAAAATTGAAAATATTTACAGTTCAATAATCGAGTCGAATGTCTTAGAAGAAAGAGAAGCACAAATAGAGTTCCAGAAAGAAATTAAAAAGAAAGAAGCTGAGCTAGAGAAGGGCAAAACATATAACGACTCTCCTTTAGTTTCTGATGTAGACAATAACAGGAGACTAGCTGCTTTAGAATGCGTAAAATTTAATGAAGAAATGTAAGTTAGTATCTCATTTTAGAATTACGATGCAAACGAAAATAATTCACGATTAAAAAATTGTAGGGAGAGAACGAAGAAGGAAAGAGCAGCTAAACTAAAAGCGGAGAAAAATAAATCTGAAAGTGTCGATGAAGATATGATCAAACAAATTCGTGGTGTTAAAGCAAAGAAAAAAGTAAAATTTTAAAATTTCAATAACCTTAATTAATCAACTCATAGGATTTCCATCAACTGTTTAGTTTATTGCAGGCTGAAATTAAACTACTACAAAAAAAAGAGTTGGAGGAATATGAGGCAGTAAGAAAAGAGATTGCGAAACATCGCAAAATAACTGAAGACCACGATAATGCTCTCATTGCAGTTTACAAAGAAGAACAAGGCAGAATAAAATGTAAAGTGAAAGCAGTTCTCAAGAAGGTCAGTACAACAATGTTGAAACACCTCGCCATAATGTTAATAACGAAATATTTGTTAAATTACGAGTATAACCATCATGAGAATTTGCAGATTACTGAAGAGAACCGATATGGGGAACGTGCTGAAAAGTTTTACAAAGTAATTGATGAAATACAAAAGACTGAAACGAAACGATACGACGATTTCGTTGAAAAGGGATTACAAATGCACGAAGAAAGGTCTAAAAACATGATAATAAATACGGTGTATTATACAGATGTTGCTAAAATGATAAATAATTTTTAGATGTACAAAAGAAGAAACAAAGAAAATTGAAACAGAAAACAAGAGACGCGCCGAAATATGCAAGATAGCCGAAGAAAATAAAATTGCTGCGGAGCAACACAAATTATACATCGAACTCACTGCGCCAGTCAACAAGTGCGCTTGTGATGTACAGACCTTGTTGGTAAAACCTGATGCAGAGAAACAACTATTGAAGAAAAAAAAAGTTCAAGTAAAGACTGGTTCGGACAAGCGAGATGTTTCTGAAAAAGATTTGCGAGATGATTCTCAAAAATCGATTGAAAGAGAATGTTCTGAAGGTAATTTAAATCATTACAGTTTCATACTGCTGTGTTTATAACACGACTATTTCTTGTTTAGTAGTGTTTTACAAAGATGTGCCAAATAACACAAAAAATAAATTTACCGATGTTGAGCGATATCATCTTCAACACAAAATTATCACCTAGTTTTGTGAGCGCAAGCAACGTTAAGCACTATACTTATAGACTTATGCAATATTTAAAACCCACGCTCTTCCATACTTCATACCTATAAAGCCCATCTCTTGCGTCTCAGCAGGAAATCGCTCACCATGCCACCAACGCTAAGAGTAAATAATTAGGATTTTCCTCACTGTAAAATTCATGACTATTTTATGCACAGATTTTAGATCCAATTCATTTAATTTTACGTCACCTTTTGTAAACTCACGCTTCGCAAAATAATCTTACTAATACTATAAATCCAATAAATATCGGAGCTCCAAAACGCAACGATAGCGCGTTCTAATCTATTAGTTGAATTACATTGTGCAGATAAATTATCTTTCCTCAAACCTCGCAACAAACTCGTGGAAGCTCTGAGACGACGTGCTAAGGAGTCCTCAGGATACACCGGAACAGATGCGACGGACAAATACTTCGCACAACAAGCGAGTGACGCGTTGAAACGGACCAAACATAAGTACTTCGCGCGAAAAGTCGTTGATGTAAGTATTGTTTATCCAAAAGGTGTAGTTTCCGTACTAACTTCGACTCGCACTTGACTCGATTTCTTTTTTTTTAAATTAGGGTGTAATGTAAATACACGAAGCGTATAACGACCTAGTGAGAGCACTGCAGGTGGTCTAGTTGATAGTGACCCCGCCTTCCGATCCTAAGGTCATGGATTCAAATCCGGTCCAATACCAATGTGCGCTATACCAGTACTCTCAAACGGTGAAGGAAAACATCGTGAGGAAACCCGCAGCTTAGTCAGCTCCGCACGTATTGGCCATGTCTTTCCTGTGAACAAGGCCGACTAAGCTGAGAGGATGGAATACGTGCTGGGCAAGTCTATGAAGGTAGCATAAAATCGTTTGGGGCATACGTCCGGAAGTGGACTTCTGATGATGATGATTATGTTGCATAACAAGTGTGTACTATGCAAAAAATATTAACTCTTTTTTCTACTTTCAGGAGTATCTAAAGAAAAATGGCCTCAAAGCTTCTGATCTATCAATTTCAAATTACTAGTAATTATGATGCTGTCAAATAAAAATTCAATTTCGACAATCATTATACTACGTTTATTACTACAACATTTACTATATACAAAAACCTGTCCTTCGAATATCCGTTCTTTGCAACCCGTTGACAATCTTACTAAGGAATATAAAGGATTAAATATTTTGATTTAAACTTGAGTCTGGAAAACTTTATGCTTATCTATTAAATAACAAAATAAATAGCTTTAAATCACAATATACATGCGCAGTCGAATGTTAATGGCTGATAATTTAAATATAACATTTGATTATTGATAAAGGTAACTTGCATTCGACTGCACGGGTGCTTTCTGTAGTATTTTTTTCGTAAAAATGATTGCAGAAAGGCATAAATTAAAATAATTACCCTAATATTAGCTCATTTCGCTTGTGTACTACAACTCACAAAATTGCTACAGTTTTATGATTTTACTACCATTTTGTTTTAAGTTATGCTATTTTTGTAGCTGTAATACTCAAGCGAAAAAAGGCAGGAATATAATTAGATGATTCTATATCCGAAGTAACCAACACATGATTTCTCTATATCAAAGAATACATAGTAAAAATGTAAGTACTTACTAATGCGCAATCTTGTCAATCTACATCGACAAATTATTTCATTGATTTACTATTACTTCAAGTAAACTAGTAGAAACCCGGCGAAATTAACGCACAAAATTCTCTCATAAAATTAAATCTCTCCATTCAAATTATTTGTTAGCAACCACAAGACAGCATAACATAGAGATACAAATACTTGATTTTACTAAAAAAAAGTAGCGAAATTAGAGAATCTCACATGTCAGTACCATCGGCACCTAGTATGGCGAGGTCTTCTGCTTGATGACGGCCTGCACGCACTTGGCCATGGTGGGCGAGGCGCGGCTGATGGCGTCAGTCATAAAGTAGTCTTCCAGGCTCTTCAGTTGCACGTCTAATTTACCGGATACTGGTTTTTGAACGTCCTGGGGTAAGAAAGAGTAAGTTAATCCTACAGGCTGCGCCAACGATATCTCACACGGTACTGAAGCATAAGCGAGATTTACCGCGATACATCTGCCGGCCGCGCCAATTTTAATGAAGGTTCATGCGCTTTGTCAAAAATTCTAAACTTGAGTATAGATTCTATGTGAGTAGTACGAGCGCAGGGCTGAGTTCGGCCAGGCGGTCGCGCACCTCATCCAGACTGCCGTACGGCAGCCGCGCGTACCCTACGATACTATAGAAATACTATAGGTTACCTTGGCGAGTGCGCGCGCCTGTGCGAAGTAATTGTTCTCTTGTACGTCGCCGTAAGCGACGAGCGCGGGGCTGAGCTCGGCCAGGCGGTCGCGCACCTCGTCCAGACTGTCGTATGGCAGCCGCGCGCCCACCACCTCCGATAGAGCTCTGCGGAGTAAACATTTTGTTAGTATATTTTAATAAATGGCACATAATGAAGGGAGGCCAATACCCAGCAGTGGGTGAAAGCAGGTTGGGGATGATGATGATAGTATATTTCTTCAATGATTTATCCAATTAGTAAACAAGTATAAAGAGATTGAAGCGATTCCACTGCGGCGGATATAAGTGACGCCCGACAATCGACGATCAGGTGCGTAGCGTGGCCGTGAGCCATAGGGAGTGGAGTGGAGTGGAGTGGAGTAGAGTGTAGGTTAGGTTAGGTTTAGGTTTGGTTTAGGTTAGGTTTAGGTTAGGTTTAGGTTAGGTTTAAGTTAGGTTTAAGTTAGGTTTAGGTTAGGTTTAGATTAGGTTTTGGTTTGGTTTAGGTTAGGTTTAGATTAGGTTTAGGTTTGGTTTAGGTTTGGTTTAGGTTTGGTTTAGGTTAGGTTTAGGTTAGGTTTAGGTTAGGTTTTGGTTTGGTTTAGGTTAGGTTTAGGTTAGGTTTAGGTTAGGTTTAGGTTCGGTTTAGGTTCGGTTTAGGTTAGGTTTAGGTTTGGTTTAGGTTAGGTTTAGGTTAGGTTTAGATTAGGTTTAGGTTAGGTTTAGGTTAGGTTTAGGTTAGGTTTAGATTAGGTTTAGGTTAGGTTTAGGTTAGGTTTAGGTTACGTTTAGGTTAGGTTTAGGTTACGTTTAGGTTAGGTTTAGGTTAGGTTTAGGTTAGGTTTAGGTTAGGTTTAGGTTAAGTTTAGGTTTGGTTTAGGTTTGGTTTAGGTTAGGTTTAGGTTAGGTTTAGGTTAGGTTTAGGTTAGGTTTAAGTTTGGTTTAGGTTAGGTTTAGGTTTGGTTTAGGTTAGGTTTAGGTTAGGTTTAGGTTTGGTTTAGGTTAGGTTTAGGTTAGGTTTAGGTTAGGTTTAGGTTAGGTTTAGGTTAGGTTTAGGTTAAGTTTAGGTTAGGTTAGGGGGGAGGGATGTCAAATTTTTGTTCCATTCTACTCGCCATCCAATTATTCCCTATACGAATCTATCAAAAAAAAGTTCCATTCCACGTAACATTTCAGACAGTCAATCGGCGAGGGGTAAGTGGGGGTCAATAAAAATTTTATTTTTCAAAGCACGCTTTATACGAGTCTATAAAAGAATATATCGTCCGGGACGTTTCAAACCAATTGCACCGCCCGTTAAAGAGTTCCAATCCTAACTTTAACACCCCATTACTTCCCTTTTTAAGGGTTGTTTTGAAAAATCCTGAAACACGTACCTAAAAAGTTCCATACAAAAAGTTCTGCCCTTTTTCATCCCTTTAGGGGTTAAATTTCGAAAAACCCCGCCTTAGTCGGTGCTATAAAATGAAGCTACCTTTCAAGTTTCAGCTTTCTAGCTTCAGCGGTTTCGGCTCGGCAATGATGAATTAGTCAGTCAGTCAGGTTAAGCTCTTTTATAGGTATAGATTATATCAGCCATCTGGTTCCCATAGTACAAGCTTTGCTTAGTTTGGGGCTAGATGGCGCTGTGTGAAATGTCCACAAATATTTATTTTATTTGTTAGTTATAGTTGCTGACTGGATAATTACTATTATTATACTACCGGATACTTTTTCGCTGGACTGGAAGTAAAGAAATTACATAGAATGCGTCCAGCCGTCCAGCATGTCGTAAAAGTCGACTAAGGGATAGTATCCACCAACATGATGAGATACAATAAGCAAGTAATCCCAAGGAGGGTTGACGTCAGGCAGGCGGCCGGTCATAAAACACCTTAGCCAAAACTCTTATTGCATGATCCAAGGATGTGCCTGTGCCGACCCCACAGAGAGTGGGATAAGGGCGGGAAGATGATGATGATTAGTTATAGTTGCTGACCGGATAATCTTCCAGTCCTCGCGGGCCCGCCCCGGCGGCGTGACGGCGGGCAGGGTTTGCTGCGCGCGTCCCTCCGCATTCACGTACGTGGCGCGCTTCTCGGTGTACGCGGCGCCGGGCAGCACGATGTCGGCTATCGACGCGCCCACGTCGCCGTGGTGACCTGTGTTATACCAATTACTCATTTTAAGTAACGATGGACCTAAGCACCTTCCCCATCCATTGGGAACTTGGGTCTATCAACTTGATGGACCCATACAGTCACAAAGCTATGGCAAGCTAGCATGGGGCCGACAAGAGATGAGAAATAGAAAAGATATGATTTGAACTATTTTCAAATGGTTGACCATAGATTTTTCGCGAAGCCTCATCGTTCAATCGAGCTACTCGTTGGTCGAAATCGTATAAACTTCGTTCGAAAACTTACTCATACCATCGATAACACAGAAAACTATATAGTTTAGCTCGCTTGCGCAATTTGTAAACTCACTCACGTACGGATAAGGCAAAAACCTATAATTAGGGTAAATAATCTCGTTTTAATATTAGCATATTGTTCAGATAGTAGTTTTAATATTACTTCTTCGCTGGACTGGCAGTAAAGAAAAAAACATAGAATGCGTCCAGCTGCATCTCTACCCGAGCATGTCGTAAAAGTCGACTAAGGGATAGTATCCTCTCCAACATGATGAGATACAACAAGCAAGTATTCCCAAGGAGGGTTGACGTCAGGCAGGCGGCCGGTCATAAAGCATCTTCGCCAAAACTCTTACAGTATGATCCAAGGAACATGCTGTGCCGACCCCACATAGAGTGGGATAAGGGCAGGAAGATGATGATGTTCAGATAGTATTAATGTAACAAATTCAAATAAAAAATGTATGTCTTCAGTGCTTACCCTGATAAATAACAACAGCATCAGCCGGCAAGGCCTCCCTTGTAACCACTCCGCCGTCGGCCCCGAGTAGGTAGACCACTGTAGGGGCGGATTGCAGCACCTTGCCCACGCCGGGCCTGTAGCCCAAGTCCAACGCCGCCACTTGCGACGCCGTGCGTTGCAGTACGTTCAACACCTAAAAAAACACAAAACTTTTAAATTTCAATAATTTAGTTACATATTCCGCGGCTTAGTCAGCTCCGCGCGTATTGGTCATGTCTTTCCTGTGGACAAGGCCAACTAAGCTGAGAGGATGGAATAGGTGCTGGGCAAGCCTACTCCATCTTAATTCGTCCCGGGCACTACAGCGTCCCGTCTGTGAAGGTAAAAGTTGCCTCCTGGCGCTGTATAAATCATCTACTATCAGATGGTAAAAGGCCTTAAAGAGTTACATATTCACATTCATTTTATAATGTATATTTCTAATATTGAGTACAATTTAATTTTCATCTCTGCCCAATAAAATTTAAAAACCGGTCAAGTGGGAGTCGAATTCGAAAACGAAGAGTTCTGTAACATCGTACATGTACATAAATGTTTCTTCCATGTTTGATCATCATTTACTCTGTACTTACCTACCTATAAAACTAATCTTACTGTGTACATAGCCTTGTAAGTTATATAAATAAAAATGTTTTGTACCTTCCAGGTCTTATCCTCCAGTTTGTCCTGTAGCCTCAGCGACAGCTCCTGAGTGTATGCGAGCAGCGCGGCTCCCTCTGCAGTCTTCAGTTGGTCGGCGCCCAGGATCACGACCGGTCGCTTCGCGCTCTCCAGCCGTTTCAGCACCGCGTGGGTCGACGTGCCGGTCGCCAGCTCTTTTACGATGGATGCTGAGTCTCCGACGTGCTACAAATTTAGATAAATAGTGTCTTAAAATAATTTTATTTTTAAACAATTTTAGATAACAATTATGTATTTCAAAATTTATATTGCAGCAAACTTTTGAAATGAAATTAAATAAATAATTTATTTGCCCGTAATAGTGTGGTACACAGGCGGCCGGTCATAAAACACCTTAGCCAAAACTCTTACAGCATGATTCAAGGAATATGCTGCCGACCCCACATAGAGTGGGATGAGGGCAGGAAGATGATGATGAATAGTGTGGTACACAAAGAACTTAAATATCCACATAGATAACATAGATCCACACATTTCGCTAGGAAACACAGCATGCTAAAATGAGGTAAGTATTAGACTTTTGACAGGACTTTGCGGTATGCGAAGTGGACAATAGGCGGAGACCATTATTAGCATATTTATTTTCGTTCGCTGGCTTCACCCAATCCAACATACACTGAGTGAGGGTCAAAACATGTTAGTAGCTCGCTACTCTCCTCCATAACTTAGTTTCTACCATTTTAATAGCTTGTATCTCTCTCCAACAGCTTTCAAGAATTGAAACTGAATACCTTACCATGTACTCGTAAGTGAGGTCGACGTTAGGTCCAATAGACGCGATATCCGTTTCTTTGTGCACGAACGCTTTGCGAATACGGGCGTTGAGCAGCGGCGCTTCGAAGCGAATGTTGGTTCCAATCAGAAGGACGAAGTCTGCGTCTTCAACGTCTGTTAAAAAAAAATAGAATGTTACTTGGCAGGAACAGAACAGTTGAACAGTCTTTTATCGAAGTAACAAAAATGCGGATAGAACCTGAGCTGAGCGACCAACTCACTCAAGGAATTCGATTCGCACTGAATGATAAGTGTTTGTACAATCTGCAAATACTACCACAAAAGAGATCACTAACACTCAGAATAGACACGGATAATACTCCGTCGTTAGGGATAATAATGTAATAATAATAATGAGTCTAGGCCATTTTGCTGCTGTAACACACAATCACCTTATACTTTTGTCTTTTTTCCATTTGTGATTTGTGTTGTATGAATCCAAATCAGAACTTAACTGTTGAATGCTACTTACTAGCAATCTTAGTGTTGAGTAGGTATGAGGACCTGAGATCAGTGCCACTGCCTTCAGTGGGGAAGTATTGTTCAGTGCAGGTGTTCTCGGAGCCCAGCTTGTTAGCGAGGTCCTTCAGGGCGACGAGAGATTCTGCGTCGGCCAAGTCGCCCGCTACTACTAGAAGCTGTAAGAAGTACGAATTTATACACAAATGTGAATCTATGGGGGGTTTCAGGGTGGTATTATAGAACCATAATATGTGATTTAAATCTATTTTTCGAAAATTAGATTTCAGAAAACAGGCTGGTCAAAAAACAATCTTATATAAGCATTGTTCTGCAATCAATGCCAAACTTCTTAAGCTAAAAAGGTTTTTTTATAAATAAAAATCACGCCTCAGTGAGTGATTTTGCACTACTCATTATGGTGTGATTTTTGGAAATTCAACACCTAAGGGGTCAAAAGGGGTGAAAACGTTTGTATGGAACTTTTAACGCGTAGTGCAATTTGCTTGAAACTCGATCTAGATACTATAAATAAAAAATAAATGTATGCATGTCAAGATTTTTCAAAACACCCTGAAAACGATGTAGAAGGGTGTGTCAAAATTTACACGATGGATCGCATGGTATAATTTTTTGTATTTATTCTTGATATACATACAACAGCGCGAGTAAGCTAGTTTTATCATAAAGCCCTCTGGTGCAAGTTCAGACCGTATTGGTCCATACGGGACCACTACACCCTGTACTGTACATTGTGGAGTAAAGGATGTAGTCATATGATTCCTCACAGGATATACAAGGACTGATAACGCGAAGCTTATTTCGATAGCCGCTGGCAAAGCTGCGCTGTTTCGCTATAGTGACTGACCTTCTCCGGGGGGCAGTCTCTAAGCGCCCGAGCGGCGGCCACGACGGCGTCCTCCCACTCCACAGGGTTGAGGTTCCCGCGGCTGTCTTTTAGCATGGGGGTCACCAGCCGCTGCCGCTTCAGCCCGTCGCACGCGAACCGGGACTTGTCTGATAGCCACTCTTCATTGATCTCCTGTGTAAGTATGATATTTAGCCAGAGAAGCCTTCGAGCCTGCGTATTCGATCCCCATAGCGAAAATGTTTTCTACAAATATTTCAAAATGTTGCGGTGCCAAGATACACGAGTTCCTGATACCCACAACACAAGAAATCCTAGTGTGGGGTTAGAACTATGTTTGTGAATTTTAGGTGATATTATTTTTGTTTGAGTTCAAAAAACGTAAAGAGGCTCTCCTGTCTTCAGCGTAAACAAAATAATATATATAAATTGTTAACTTTTTTGTTTTCTAAAACCAAACTAGCTTTCTTATTATGCCACAAAACAATGGGGGATTTCAACCAGCAAATAACATATTATTTGGATGTTTGTTGTGTAATGTTTTCTGTTGTAAGGATTTTGATGAAAGAAGGTACCTCATTGGTTCTAGGAAGAATACGCAACACTTCGTTGGTCCTGGTCGCAACGACGATATTGCTTCCCAGCGGGTCCAAAACATCGACAGAATCAATCTGAAATTAAATAATAGTTTTACTGCAAGAGTATCAAAGTTAATTCAATGATTGCCTGGAAGAAATCGCTTTACAGCGATAAGGCCGTCCATTGTATCATGCATGATTTGTCTATTTTTTGTGTTAATAAAGATACATATTAAGTTGTATAGTATAAATGAATTCTCACCCTCCTCGTTTCCCAAGGGCGCGCGGCGAAACTGTAGGGTTTGGACGTGAGGGCACCTACTGGGCACAGGTCAATAATGTTTCCAGACAGTTCGGATAGGAACATCTTCTCTACATAAGTTCCAACCTACAAACAAATAACAATATGTGTTGTATAAATGCATGCATATTATATCATAACAAAGAAGAAAGACATTTAAACAATGTTTTGTTATCAATTATAAAAAAATATATAGTAAATATGTCTAAATTGCTTGAGCATCTTTGACACATTATTAGTATATTGATGCAAAGCCTTGGTGGATTGCTAGTATAAAATAATGATACAATATTTATTAAGTATACCAGCATTTCAGTGCCTCTGCCAGTAGTTCCAAAGTCATCGATGCCAGCAACCTCTGACGCGAATCTGATACAACGAGTGCAGTGGATGCAACGCGTCATTGTAGTCTTGATAAGGGGGCCCACATCTTTGTCTTCAACGGCCCTGAAATAGCATCAGAGTCAATACTATTTTCTATGATGAATTGATGAATTATATGTTGAATTTATGCCTGTTCATAAAGAGACCAAGCATGGAAGATATCAAGATGCTATACTGCATTCAAGAATAAATTGAAAAACAAATTGCAGTATTTGTAATTTTGGTTTTCAATTTATTATTTAGGTATAATTATTTATTAGCTTTGTTACATTTTTGTTTGGAACAAGGAATTAAAATGGAAGCAAGTAACAGGTAATCCTCAAGCTTTTTAGATACCAAGATTTTTAGAGATTGAAAGTGTCAGGCATACCACAAATAATATAGAAAAGTGAGACAAAACTAACCTCTTGCCAGAGAAATGGATATCAGTAAAACGGCTCTTATCAGAACCAAAAGCCATAGACTGATCTTGCAGGTCACACTCTCCTCCCTGGTCACAAATGGGACAGTCCAATGGATGGTTGACTAGTAGGAACTCCATAACACCCTCCCGGGCCTTTCTGGTCAGGTCTGAGTCTGTTTTAATCCTCATGCCCTTCATAACAGGCATGGCACAGGCGGCGGCAGGTTTTGGTGATTTCTCTACTTCAACAAGACACATTCTGCAATTGCCAGCCACCGCAAGGCGCTCATGATAACAGAATCGAGGGATTTCTATGCCGGCTTGAGCTGCAGCCTATTTTAGAAAATTAAGATAGTTTAATAATGAAATAAATAATAATAATAATTTAAACTTCTCTGCTGGACTGGGAGTAAAGAAAAAACATAGAATGCGTCCAGCTGCTTCTCTCCCTAAGCATGTCGTAAAAGTCGACTAAGGGATAGTATCCTCCAACATGATGAGATACAATAAGCAAGTATGCCCAAGGAGGGTTGATGTTAGGCAGGCGGCCGGTCATAAAACACCTTAGCCAAAACTCATGATAACAGAACTGTGCCGACCCCACATAGAGTGGGATGAGGGCAGGAAGATGATGAGTTTAATAATGAAATGTCTCTTGTTTACAGCAACTTTAAAACGACCATAATCTTCATAAACCAAAATATTTTATATGAATATATGAAAATTCTTAATAATTTACATGAAACATATTCGGTATCTGAATGATATATTTGGTTATTAATTTTCCATTTTATATAAGCAGGCACAATGATAAATTTCCTGAAAAACAAACAAACTATACCTGCAAGATTGTAGTGCCTGGAAGGACATGAACTGGCTTGTCGTTTATGAATACTTCAACCTTCTCGGGCTGCGCGACTGCTTCGGCGTAGCGGCGAGCGGCGAGCGGGGCGGCGCGCGTTGGAGAGCCCAGCGCGAGTGCGCGGGTCAGAGGCTGGCGCAGCATTCTACGGCAAACACAAAACACCAATGCTCTAACACCACAACGAAAACAGTTGTCTAAACTTTTTTCACTACGACTTTAGCAGTTATGACATGACTTATTTTGAACTAGACTTTGAATCTAAGAAATGTATAATGAATTGCAGCAATAAAACGCAGTAAATACGTGTAATCTTCGTGTTGTTATTACATAAGTTTCAACCCTAACCTAAATAAGTTTTATGACCTGCGTGTTTAAAACCTGTGTAGAAACACTTAGATTTACTGTATTATTGGTGTAGATTTATTATTAGAACGAAATTACTGCTTATTTTCGTAAATATCGTACCTAAATTTATTTTCAAAAATTCTAATGAATTGATGACAGTTGTATGATTTGTCAATAGAATTGACTTTAACAATACATTGATGTCAATGTCAATTCAAGTGCCCTATTTTTGAACGGAATTAGAAACCTATCGGTTTTCTCGGTTTTTTTCTATGACTTTACGATAAAATATTTAGAGAATTAAACCTTCTTAGAATTAAACCAATGCTTCGCATCACTACTTCATTCGGTCATTCTTTTTCTCTTTCTGGCGGCGCCGTTTACTTTCTCTTTCTTTCATTCAATTCTTCTAACCGGCCGTGTGGTGTGGTGTCTTGCGATTTTTATTCAAATAATTACGAAAAATGGCCATTGGAAACGTAAAAACCCCACAGGGTCTCAATGACTTGAACCAATATTTGGCTGAGAAAAGCTATGTCTCCGGGTAAGTTACTTAGTCAGCTTTCGAGGTTGGAAATATTCTCCACGTCAACCCCGTTTAAATAAATCAGTGAAAAGAAATAATTATTGACATAAAGGCAAGCTTTACCTAACATAGATCATTAAAATTCTTGGTTACAACGATACGCCCTAATCTTTCAAAATATTCTACAAATGCCTAACCTCACGGGAGTTCGGTGACCTTGATTTTTGACACCCAGAATTTCTTCAGCAAGCAATTTTTATATTCTCAGGTATGTACCATCTCAAGCCGATGTTCAGGTGTGGGAGCAAGTAGGCAAGGCGCCGGCTGCAAGCCTGGCGCATGCCCTGCGCTGGTACAATCATATCGCCTCATACACCCCGGCCGAGCGCAAAGCCTGGGCGGCCGGCGTGAGCCCACTGACCGCTGGAGGCAAGCCCACCACCGCGCCGGCGCCGGCTGCCGCAGCCGACGATGACGACGACGACGTCGACCTATTCGGCTCTGGCGATGAGGAAGAAGTAACTACTATATTCACACAATATTTTTTGCAGCTTTTTCTACACATTTGTCGTACTAAAAATATTATTTATAGGACAAGGAAGCTGCCAGAGTTCGCGAGGAGCGTCTAAAGGCGTACTCTGAGAAGAAATCGAAGAAACCTGCCCTTATTGCAAAATCTTCAGTAATCCTCGATGTCAAGCCCTGGGATGACGAAACAGACATGAACGAAATGGAACAGAAAGTCCGCTCTATCACAATGGACGGTCTTCTGTGGGGTGCCTCCAAACTGGTCCCTGTCGGTTATGGAATTAAGAAACTGCAGATCATGAGCGTCATTGAGGATGATAAAGTATCAGTTGACCTTCTCACTGAACAGATCCAGGAGTTTGAAGACTTTGTTCAGTCTGTTGACATTGCTGCTTTCAATAAAATCTAAGCTATAAATGAAGTCATTCTGTATTATTAAGCTGGTCAATAAAATTGCATTTTCCACATCATTTTCTTTTATTTAAATTTCCCTATTATATTCTTAGACTTAGATAAACTAAATCCGTCAATAATTTATACCAAACTTAACTACTCTACATTGAAAGATCTTTATAAAAATCTCAATTATTCAATTCAACATGCAGACCAATGACTAGTAAAAACCTTGATATTTAGAAAACCTCTACTAGACTAAACTTGAACACCTGGGGATGGAGGAGTTACTCCAACTCCGGCTTGCAAAAACATGTTAGGAATGTCACTGCCAAAGTAGACTTTATTGTTATTTGCAAGAGCTTCATATTTCTTCAACTCCAAATATTCTTTCGTAAGCAATAGCTTATTTGCTTCCGCCTGTTTCTTCAGGTGATAATAGTCTGCCTCTGCTTTAGTTATCTGCTTGGCTTTGTGAATACTGTCCTCAATGACTTCCATCTTCTGTAGTGATTCTTTCTCCATAATCTTTTGTTCATATTGAATTTTCGCTACTTGAGATTCTTTTTCAGCTTCAATAATGGCTTTTCGTCGTGCTGTCTCTGCTTCTTTTTCTACAACCTGTAAAAAGAATTTTTAAATTGAATGCTACGGTTTTGAGTGCTTTCATAGTTTTGTGAAAGGTTCTAAAATGTTGACCATTACCTTTTGGTGTTGTGCTGCAATAAGTAGTTTTGATTTCTCAGCCTCCATCAACTCGTAATTTTTGCGAATGGATTCCGGTATCTTGGGCTTGGTGACGCGAACTGCTTGTACTTGCAAACCAGGCGCCATTTCATGTAAATCTTTTTGGAGAGCCTGTCATTGAAAACACAAAAATAACTGTTAGAGGAAATGTGGCAGGTGGGGGATCCACCATTGTGGGCATGCACAACCCTAATTGATGTTGATTTTACATATCAGCCACAGTATGTTAAATCCAATACAATAAAAAAAATAACATCAATGAAATGTGCCTGATCCGGAACACAATGCAGCCGGCCGGTTTTGGTCACTTTGAACTTGAATTGACATGAATTTTTTTGAGGATTCAACCTGGCAGGAGGCAAGAGTTCATAACAAGGATGGAGGTAATTGGAATTAGTTAGTTGTTGAGGAAATAAACAGGCTTTTTACTTGTAAGGAAATGTACACTTAAAAGAACATAATTAAACTTCAACTTTTCAAAGCACTCGATTCTATAAGCATAAAATGACTTAAAACTTACAGTTCGTAAATTCTCATCGATCTGGTCAAACAAGTCTATGTACACCTCATGCAATGTGTGTGCACTGCAAAACTGATTCAACTCATGGTGAACCTTGTTGAATATTAGCGTTTTATCATATTCTGCTGTGAAGTTTCTGACCATGTCCAGCACTGTAATTAACAAAATTATTTTTATCTAGATATTATTGGTATTTAATTTTGTATATTGTTTGCAACATTGCAATCTGAATGTGAAACTCACCACTTTGAGGTTCAAGTTTGTTTACAACTTCAATCCTTTCAAAATAAATCATAACACCACCACTTGTGCCGCACGGAACATTCTTTACTTCATCTGTCTGCAGCGTTGTCTGTAACATTAATCTACACTCTTATTACAAAGAGAAAAACTCCACAAAAAATTAATTAACCGATTCTGGAAATTCTTTTAAGATGGTCTCTGCTTACTCTTACAATCATGGAAAGCAAAGAATCGAGCGTTGCTTACCTGTATTGATTTGTAGGATGTCAATAGTGGTATCATCATGTGAAATCCTGGTTGGCTAGTAACAGGGAGCAATGCCCCTCCCTGGAAAATATGTCATACATGTCTAGATTTAGGTTCCTATCACATAACAATAAACTTATATATACATAGCCCCGTTAAATGGAACATTTAGTTTGTAGCAGTCTCAGATAAAATAGGTAAAAGATTCTTTTTATTTGGCCTCAGGTAGCAGTAAACAAGTAGAAATTACCCGGTAGTAAACTCCGACATGGCCCTCATCCACTTTGTGCAGGGAGAAGTGCACGGTGACTCCGACAGCCAGAATCACTAGCGCAAGGATAGAAGACTGGTCCGCCATTTGGGGAGCCTGACTGGGGATACATTACTTTATATTTATTATTTATTTTACGGGAAACTAATAAAATCTCTTAAATATTACTTACTTCCAATTGTAGAATTGCACGGTAACTATAGCCGCTATGATGGCTAAGTTTATTACTCCTGTTTTAAAATGAAAATTTATACGCTATTATATCAAAATAGATGTTTGAGATTTATCATCATAAAAATTCAGTCGAAAATAATCTGAGCTCGGAACGAAATAATAAATTCTTCCAAGACAAGAATCTGAAGGAAGGAAAACATAGAGTAGATAATTACTAAAGTGAGAAATGATTTGACATGATGTTTGACATTGACAAACTGTTTTTACAGTGAACAGAACTAGATGGAGCTGCAAAATCCAGCAGATCTTAAATCGCAGCCGAAAAACAAACGCAGTACTTATCATTATTAAAGTTTGCAAATCAGATGACTATGATGACTCTGGCCTGAAGTCTGAGAGTATCCCTAAAGGTAGGGCGTAATGTCCATGGGTAGGGTTACCTTGTCGGAAAGTTCTGATAGTCGTGGGTTCAAACCCGGCCGTGTACCAATGTATTTTTCTGTGCGAAAAATTTATGTTCGCTATAACCAGTAGGTAGGTACTCTCAAACGGTGAAGGAAAACATCGTGAGGAAACCCGCGGCTCCGCACGTATTGAGCATGTCTTTCCTATGGACAAGGCCGACTAAGCTGAAGATGGAATAGGTGCTGGGCAAGCCTACTCCATCTTAATTCGTCCCAAGCACTACAGCGTCCCGTCTGTGAAGGTAAAAGTTGCCTCCTGACGCTGTATAAATCATCTACTAAAGATGGTAAAAGGCCTTAACTAGTTATGATAAGTAGGTACCATAAACGGATACACTGATAAAATGATTAATCACTGGGCAGATAATCAAAGGACAGTTGAAGGTATTTTTTTTAATAACATAATAAATAATTCGCACTAATTTACAACAGTAAGATCATTAAGTATAATTTTCAACTGCAGCATACGTTTTACCGTCGGCATGTATGGCATCCATCACGTTGCACATGGTAGACTTTAGCACTCTGTATTCTTCTAATGCTTTTGCACACAACTCTCCTTCAGGGGAATTCCCTGGCTCGATAAAGAGCATTTCTAGTGAACGCTTCAAATATTTCTCTGCAGAGAGAAGTTCATCCTGGAATAAAATAAAATGTAGGTAAGTAAGTATTTATAGTTTTGAAACTGCACTGAGAAAAAGTATGCAGCTAGGTAGGTACAGTAATTAATTAAGTAGTTAATTATACACACCATATACGCTGATCCTGTGATTTCCCGGCTATCAAACATTTTCTTTGCTAGTTTCACTGTAGCTAAGTAAAGTTCGTAAAGGGTTATTGCTGTAACAAAAAAAACACTATGTAAACGGTAAAGTGAGAGTCGAATTCGAACACGAAGGATTTCGTACCATCGTACATGTACCTACATAAAAGTTTCTTTTATGAGGCCCCCTTTTATTTATTTTTATTACCTATTTGTTGTTGTAGAGGAAATAGGAATACACACTGTGATGGACGGACAGACGGACGAACAGCGGACGCTTAGTAATAGGGTCCCGTTGGCACGCTTCGGGTAAGGAACCCTAAAAAGGTTTTTGTAGGTAAATAGGTACCTACCTTTAGTTCTTGAAATTCCTGGACATAACTTCTCAAGAACTGGCAGTATTTCTTGACACAGCTCCATTTTACGTCTCATCAGCTTCTTCATTGGTCTAGGTTCTCTATTGATAGCATCTCGTAAAACTCCCGCCAACCTTTGTTTGGCATCCAGAAGAAGAAAATGGTTAGGAGCTAACACAAGTGAGACGTTTTTAATGTATTCTTCAAGCTCCTTTACATCTTTTTTATCTAAAACGGGTTAGAAGACTTTAAATTGCTTTAATTCCAAAACCTAAGCTAGGTGGCGTCACTAACAATCTAAAAGCGCATTAGCTGCACCTTAAAACTTACTTATAACTCCAAACTTGTCCAAGCAACATTGAATCTTTTGACCAACCACCGACTGCGCAAACTGATTCTTACAACTGTGACATGTCCAATCCTCCCCAATCTTCGACACGTATCCTGTTTTGCATTCAGGACATAATATTGAACTGAGGAAGGTTTCGTTTTCCGTGACATCAGAGCACCGATCACATAGGCATTTGAGATTTTTACCCATTAGTAAATGCTGCTGACGGATTGCCGTACCCTGGATGGGAAAGTTTTATACACTTTTAATTTGTTTATCTTATCTTAAAAATAGTATAACATCTTAGGTACCTACCTACCTATATAAATAGGTAATGAAGGAATTCATGGTTGGGGTAATTATTACCTTCAAAGGATCCGTGTAGTTATAGTAAATAACTTCCCCCTTTTTAATATCGACGCTCGCACGGCACACCATTAAATTGTTATCATTGATAGACATGTGCGTATTGGCTGTACAATTGTGGGCTAACAATGCACCCTTGAGGTACACCCCGCGCAGAACTTCGGAACACCCGAGTGCGGGTATAGGGGGACCACGGACTTCGAAACTGTTCACATCGATAGCTGCGCAGATCTTTTGTACTAGATCATTATCTTGATTGTTCTCAATGAGATTTAGGGAGTTGATGAACTGAAATCAATACATAAGTAACTAGTAGTTCGCCCCGAAATGAGATCTCGCGCGCCATGTCCTCAATCCACAAATTTAGCATTCTCGAAGGTTTCTTGTACTTATACACTTTATATAGGTAACTACAAGTTCTCATTGTCTATTACCTAATAATGATAATGTCTTGATTACCTACTAAGTACAGTACGAAATCAAATCTTTACGTCTAACTTATTATACTTACCGCTATCTAGCTAATATCCAGTCTAACTGAACTTAGAAGACACTGAAACTCTAACAAAAGAGAGCTAGGTTACAACGGTTTTCAAAAAAATATTTTTTTCATTGTATTTCAAAAACGATACCTACATCCTAGGATACAAAAAAAACTATTTTGAAATTTACAAATAGGTAATGATGCCCTTTCATTTATGGCCCCATTCGACACGTTTGTAAAACTTTCTACTTTGGTAAATGACACAGTTTGGGATATTTACCTATCAAAATAATTCAACAAACCTCCACTGTATTTTCACAAAATTTCCACACATTTGTCCCCTTTCTCTTCTCTAGATGAGTTTCCATGGCCATAAAGTCATCCCACGCTTGTAGATTAGTTTTCTTTTTGAGGAGCGCTCGTAGAACTAATAGCGAACCTACGTTTTGCACCATGGTCATGGGATGGAGGCCCTGACTCAGTTTAAGTGTTCTGAAGACATCGCATTCTTCGGCTGTATGCCATTCTGTGGTTATAGGTAAGTAACAGTTCAGAAAAAAAATACATTTTCTACAACGCCGAAATCCGACGAAAAAACTCAGGTTGTTGACGAACTACCTACCTACATATTAGATAAGAGGATGGGCCGGACACTTGGCAAGGCGGGAGGACGGCAGGTAGAGAAAGGCAGTGACTGAGCCTATAGCACTTTAGGAGTCCACATAGGCCTCACCTAAAGAGCGTCATCGCGTCCTATCTTCGGCTTAACGCATCTATTCTCTACCAGCAGCCTTTCGCAAATCGTCAAGTTTTTTTACATTACGTTTATCGAGTCGCGGTCTCTACTCAAGAACTCTTACCCTAATGTTAATTACTTCAACTAACTTATGTGCAATTCGTCGGGACACCCATCTCCAGGGCATATCGGCGCAACAGCACAGTTCTTGCACACAACGAACTTGCTGATAAGCGGTAGGTAGCAGTTGAAACAGAGGAGTGATGTGTCACTATTTGGACCGACTACGAATGGTTCATCGGTCAGGATCGACTCGCCCGCCTTCAAGTCTCTAGCTGGGGCCCTATTCACGATGACCAAACAAAACGAGACGCGGGAAAACGTGTGGAATTACCGTGTTATCGTATTCTGCATGACAATGTGACATTGTCAGATTTCATAAACGAGCTCAGTAAACGAGAGTAGGCGCGAGACGAGGCTCGTTTTGAATTGTCAAAATTACATACTTCAATATTGCGTGTTTTGCTAAAACTAGGTTGTGTTTTTACTAATTATGTAAATAAATTAGTCTTCTTTAAACTATTTAATAGCAGAATAGATTATTTGTACAATAAATAATATAATCTAGGTACCATTGAATAATATCCCTAATAAATGATGTGGTAAATAAGTGAAATAACCTAACCCTAGTGTACAGAATAATTATTACTCCCGGAGCCCTAGTGCACAAAAGGAGCTTTTGAGGCGCATTTTGAATCTTTTCACCACGCAGGGTTCGAAAGAACTAGGGGCTAGTAGTAGCTGTAGTAGGTACTGACCTAACCTAACTAATAGCTCTTTTATTGTGAATGCAAAAGTTTGTGAAGATGTGACGATGCTTGTGACTCATAATTTAATTCTAAATGGCTGCACGGATTGAGTGAAACTTGGGATATGCATAGTATGTGTGCTGGAATAACATTAGGCTACTTTTTATCCTGGCAATAGGCGAGCGAAGCCGCAGGCGGCAGGTAGTACTTAATAAGTTAAAGAAAAGTGAGCATTTTTGTGTTTTATGGTTTTAATGCATTTATTTAACATAATATAACTGTCATGAGCTGCCCCTCCTAAGGTAGCACATGAGTAGGTATGCCTTTAAACCTCTGTTGCAAATCTGAAACGAGGCAGAAATCATTGTTTTTGTTTTTATAGGTAGGTACATACTTTCATGTTTTTGGAAATAAAGATTATATTCTACTAATATAATGAAAGTGAACGTTTTTTCAAAGAATCTAATAAAGTTAATTTATTTTAGTTCGCTGATGCTCTCACAAATACTATTATGTAATACCTACTAAAATAAATAGTTGATTAAAATATTACCCTTGTTTGATTTAATTCCTCTCTTGTTCGGAGGTAGGAAATTTGATGTAGGTTGGCATCATTAAAGGCATTCACCGCTTACTCTATGCAGAGGCTTACAGGTGCTAACCAAAAGTTTCCCACTGGCTTTTGATAGCTACTGGTGATCAGGAAATTGAGGGTTGTAAGTATCTGAAAAAATACAGTAAATATAGTAGGTTTCAGTCTAACCTAATACCTACCTAACCTAGGTACAATTTTATTATTGTTCAATAAATTAAGTTTATTGACCGTAAGTGGCATTGCGAGCTGAGTGCCTCCGTGCTTCGGAGGGCACGTTAAATTATGGGTCCCGGCTTTTAAGTCGTTAAGCCATGACGGAGGCCTTCAGGCGGCCTAAAAACTCCGTCACTAGAGTTGGCCACTAGCTCATACGAACATACATACCATACATAATAGGTATCTATTTACTTACTTATTCATATCAAGTGCCTATCAAGAAAAAGCAGGCAATTTCTGGTACAGTACGGTCAACGGATCTAGGCACTCGTGAAGTTAGCCGTTTCGAGCAGTAGACAGTATGAAAAAACTTCACTGCGCATGTCAAACTGCTAACTTCACGAGTGTCAAGATCCGTTGACTGTACTGTACTCGCAGTTTCTGATACCCAAGACACATAATCCTAGTGTCCCTCTGTATTGTGGGTCATGTTTGTATGAGAATTTAGAGAGTTCTATATTTAAAAAAATCAACATTTTTTATGACACAATTTTCCCAAATTGAACCATGTAGGCTCAGACCAAATAAAAGAAAAGACCCCGCGCCGCGAACAACAAAAGTGAAGCCGCCATTTTATTTATGTGTGTGTCGAAGGTTTTAAGGTTGTGTGTTCCAAGTAACCTAAATTCATAGTATAATAATTAAGAAACGATGCTATTTGAAGTACTTACAGTAAGTGAAAAGTGATTCCGTGAGACTTTTTATGTGATTTGCTGCTGTTTTTACAAGTTTTCACTACACAGGAAGGCATAATTCTTTTTTTAAGACTCGTGACGTACTAAGAGCGATGAGCATGGTTTTAGTATTTCAAATATAATAAAGTAAACAAACTATATCTCAGTCTTATTAATCATAGGTTTGGAATTGTTTGTTTGCTTCTATTCTAAGGACAAGTCAGTCTTTTTTAAATCTTAATTAGTATGATGGATCACTAGAGTCTCTTCCTCATGAGCTCCTCCTCCTCCTGGCTCATCTGCACAGGCAGCAGCGCGCGGATCTGGCACAATCCCACCTACAACTTCGCACCTCCAACTTAGTCTTACGTATATTCTTGATCTAAATAGGAATGATGGCTCACCAGAGTCTCTTCCTCATGAGCTCCTCCTCCTCCTGGCTCATCTGCACAGGCAGCAGCGCGCGGATCTGGCTCAGCCCCACCCACATCTCCGCTACATCCAGCTTCGTCTTTGCGTTTATCACATAACTAAGTCTTCTCGAGAGCACGGATCACTTCGCCAACAGCGTCGTACTGACGGACTAGGAGACTGGAAGGAAGAAATATATTATTATTATCATTAGGAGTCTGTAATATATCTGCCAGTTTCATCATGTTACATGAATTAACATATAAATAGTGTAAAACATAAATGGCAACGAAGATACATTTTTTTTTGTTTGGTACCTGGAACAGAGATGTGAGTAAAATTACCTGAACATTTCTCTGACGAGTTTGGGCGTCTCGATCTGCGACTCCTCGGCCCAACTGACAATAGTGCCGATCAGGACTTTACGGAACTTCTCTTCTGGAGTCTTCTTTGCCGGTTCTTCTATGGCCTGTAGGTACAATAAATAAATAAATAGCACCCAACAGTCACATACATAGTCCTGACCCCACATTAGGATTCCCTGTGTCGTGGGTATCAGAAACTACGAGTACCATGCTACCACAACACCCAGACCCGGAAGAAATATTTACAGAACATGCAATTTCTTCCGCAGCGGAAATCGAACCCGCGCCTCTTGCGCCTCTGCCGAGTAATCGCCCGCCACGCCACCGAGGCCGTCAAATTATTATAAGACACTTTTATTATAAAAATTACTGTAGATTCTAGTTTTTTTTTTGCACTAGTACTGAACCTTTCGTGTGCGGATCCAACTCGCACTTGACAGTTTTTTTTTTAATTATACTTTCACTTATTCTAGTTCTCTTTCAACTATAATTAACCTTTCATACCTTCAACTCTTTCTAGTTCTCTCTAAAGTCTTTCGCTCCATAGATAAATGTTTTTCCAAGAAATTCCAAATGTTATTTACGTTATGAGTAGTAATAGTTACCTCAGACAGTGGCTCTTGCAGAGCGTTGAGAGACACATGCACCATGAGCCTCTCGTGGATCTCGTTCATCCTGACGATGAGCTCCTCGCCACAAGGACAATTTTCCTTCCAAGATTCTTCTTCTTGGTCCATGTGCTTGAAGCCTGTAAAAACATCACAATTACCTAGTAGATTTCGTAAAAGGCCTAACCTCCGAATACTCAAACGCATCTCAAAATTGAGCACGTCTCAAATGACGATTTTTTGACAGATTATCATCAGAAACTGTCAAAAAACCGTGAGTTGAGACGTGCTCAACTCTGAGTCGCGTTTGAGTATTCGGGGGTAAGACAAGTAGGTATATAGTTGAGCTCGAGGCTTAGGACAAGTATATAGTCAAGTTTACTCCTTTTACTCCATTTACTCTTTTCTAAACTAGTAACACCTACCAGGTAGGTCCTACCTATTACTCAATTAACCTTTGAATTTATAATAAAAGCGTCCATTTTAATTGCAGGTTCCTATCAGACGGAATAGGAAAAAATAAGACAACGATGTTTTTATGAAACAAAGTATTATAATCAGTCTTTTATAAATAAACTATATAATATCTACTAAAAAACAGCATAGAAAATCACAATCTTTTAAACAAATTTTTAACCGCATTCTGGAACACTAGGTAATAATTTATAGAAACTACTCAAAATAAAATTAGTCTTAAAAAAAAACAGGAATACAAATATCTACGAATATTTAATTTTATCTACATAATCATTATAGGAACTATCTTATTTTTTTTTTAAGTGTAAAGTTTCGTAAATTAATATCCTGATTTTGGATGTTAGTTAAATTAATATAAAAGTCAATTTATGATTTTAATGTAAGTCACTGAACGACTACCGGTACGACATCGCCGCCATCTTGTTGTTTACGAAGGATTTGTATAAAAGCGCTTAGCCTTCGTATCTGACCGCTTTGCTCCTTTGGCTTTGCGTGTTTCGACATCGTGCTGATAACTTGTGTTTGAGTAAGTACCTATATCGTATTAATACATTAGTGTTCTGTGGGTAGGTACGTACTCTAAACACAAGTTATCAGTACGACGGTAATGTACATTACCTAGGTTAGTTACATTGTATTTTAATGTGTTAATTCGATATTGCTATCTTTGCTGCCTATGCGATCTTTGCTGCCTATGCGATCTTTGCTGCCTATGCGATCTTTGCTGCCTATGCGATCTTTGCTGCCTATGCGATCTTTGCTGCCTATGCGATCTTTGCTGCCTATGCGATCTTTGCTGCCTATGCGATCTTTGCTGCCTATGCGATCTTTGCTGCCTATGCGATCTTTGCTGCCTATGCGATCTTTGCTGCCTATGCGATCTTTGCTGCCTATGCGATCTTTGCTGCCTATGCTATTTTTAACGAAATTTTTAACTTAATGTAGCTTTAAACCATCTCTAGAAGTCTGTAAAGGTTAGCGAGCGAAGCGAGCTTGAAACCAATGCGAGCGAAGCAAGCCGAAATTTTTAACTTGTGCGAGCGAAGCGAGCCAAATTTTTTAACTCAATGTAAACATCCAAACATCCACACTCTCAAACTTTCGCATTTATAATATAAGTAAGAAGTAAGATTTTAGTTTCGACGATGTAGATTGTGTGCTTATTTACCTACTATAGACTTCGCGGACAGCGGAATTCCCTGGTCTTCTTGGCAGCCACGGCGCTCGGCAAATCTGACTGCTTGATTTCTTGGTAACGTCTGAAAGCAAGAAAAATATGCGTACATAATATTTAATCAGTTCAAGCTGGTATTATTGTTTCTGGTGGCCACAAGCATTGATTGATTGGGTTAGATTCCCGCTGCGGGAGTATTCTATCAGCCATCTGGCTCCCTTTGGTTAGTTGGGGGCTAGATGGTGCTATATGATAATGTCCTCAAATATTTATATTTATACTAGCTGCCTCTCGCGTCTTTGCTCGCGTAGTACCCAGATGAAAAATAGCCTATTATGTTAATCCAGTACATATCCGTTCAGCCGTTTAGGCGTGATTGAGGCACAAACATCCAAACTCACAAACTTTCGCATTTATAATATAAGTAAGATTTATAGAATTTTTTTTTAAAACAGGGTTATGCCGATGTTACCTCGACTGATCGCTCTGCAGATCGCCTACGAAGTCGTGAGCAAAAGCTATGATGGCTTCCACTCTATGCCTCAGTTGTATGTTGTTCAGATGTTGTAGGAAATAGCACATCTGAAGCTTCGCTCCCTCCGCCATTTTCATGTGTAGTAGACCTTACCTGTGCTCGTCTTTTCTATAGGACAGAATTAGAAACATTTATAGAAATTTCAAAAATTTATTTACAAAGACAATCTATATTATCATTAAAAACTTTCAGGTAATCGGTGTAATAATAGGAAAATAGAGTAATAGGTTAGCGTGGGCATGTTATGCGGAGGGAAGAAAGTCTTGTTACAAGGAAAGTGCTGAATATGAATGTGGATGGATACACGGACAGAGGAAGGCCTAAGAAAAGATGGATGGATTGTGTGAAAGAAGACATGCGTATGAAAGGAGTGAGTACTGAGATGACGAATGATAGGAGAAGATGGAAGAGGAAAACATGTTGTGCCGACCCCACCTAGTGGGATAAGGGCAGGAAAATGATGATGATGATGATGATGGTGTAATAATATTTAAAATAATAATGTTTAATTTTTTAATAATATTTATTTATATGTATGTATATATTGTATATATTTTTGTAGATATATATTATTTGTATATATTTATATTGTGTGTAGTATATCTTATTAGTTTATTATATTTGTAAGCTTATCTATATGATTTTCTTTTTCCTGTCTCTGTACACATAACTTCCACTTATGTTAAAGCCTCTCCCTTGCCTCAAAGGTTTGCTGGCAGAAAACTCTTTAAGAGTTAAGCTCGCCTTTGTACATGTACTTTTTAATGTTTTGTGTGTATTTGTTTCGTTTCGTGCGTGTACAATAAAGAATTTCAGATAATGGAAACTTGTGGGTAAGGCAGTAAAAATTTTATGAATTGTAACTTTCAAAGGTGGGATCCCACGTCTCAGGATTGATCATGATGAGGAGCTTCTCAACGTCTTCATCTCGCATCATACAGACTAGAAGGAGACGGTCTACCAGTTTGATCAGAGGTCTGAAACACATTTAAAAAGTTTGTTTTGATGTGTTTGACTTAATTACAGCTTAACGTCTGAAGAATAATAAACTCTTATCGGATTAACGGGTTGGGTTGCCTATGAATATTTATTTATTTATTAAAATGAGAGTTGGCCTGATGATAGGGGTAAAGTACTTACAGGAAGAGTGTACTCACAGGAAGAGTATATTATCAGGAAGAGTACTAACAGGAAGAATGTACTGTCAGGAAATTATACTCGCAGGAAGTGTACTCACAGGAAGAAGGTATTCGCAGGAAGAGTGTACTGTCAGGAAGTGTGTACTCACAGGAAGAGTGTACTCACAAGAAGAGGTTCTCATTGGTGCCGCCCACGGGGTCGCGGTTGTGCACCTGGTTGGTTGTAACTGCGTCCGCCAACGCCAGCATCACGAACTCGCGGACCTCCTCCAGCGGGAAGTAGGGGGAGTAAAAGTTGCTGATCTCCGTTATACTCTCTCTGAAACAAGATGTTTTGCGAGGTGAAGATAAATTGGGACTGGAAGATTTTCTATCGAAATAACAACATTCAGTACCTATTCGTAGGAATTCAGTTAAAATTACATGTGTCGGAACAAATTAAGTTAACCTTAGTTTGGGGCTAGATGGCGATACATATTTGTCGGAGATTAATTATAGCGCCATCTACAATCACACTGCAACACTGACTCACTACCTACAGAACGCAAGCGTGACGTCACAGCCGAGTCATGCTTGGATGCGGCCGTTGGAGCTGGCGGGCAGTCTATTTTTAGAGCTCGTGCCGAGCGGGACGTATCTGTTCTGCCTACTTGTTTATTCAAGAGTTACTTGGTATTTATACTGGACGCTAATAACTTCGTACGATTATACAGACTGTGATTTTTTCTCGAGGTTACCCATTATGTCGGAACCCGACGAGAACACGTGCCCACTGAGCCCTACAAATCGGCCACCTGGGACATATTTATATTCTTCCGAATGTCTGTGAACACGAAAGCAAGCAAACTCACGTGATATCTTTACAGATACCTTCATTCTTCATCTGCGGTCGAACGCTCTCTGTTTGCAGCGAGCGGAGGCTGTGCCCCATCTCTGGGTCTTCGTACAACGCCTTCAGTTCCGGTCCCAGGGGGATCACGAACTCGTTTTTGCACACCTCCCTGGAAAAAACAAAAACAAGCAAAAAAAGTAAGAACTTGTCTGTTATATAATTGTCTTCTTGATTCTTAGACATTATGGGCATGCATTATTATTATTACTAGCTGCCGTCCGCGGCTTCGCTCGCGTGGTACCCGGATAAAAAATAGCCTATATGTTAATCCAGTACATGTACTATGTATATTCCAAGTTTCATTCGGTTCAGATACGGCGTTATAATATGTATGTATGTATACTATAATATTGGAAAGCTTTAGTTTGCTTGAAATTACTGGCGTAAAGCTCAAAACGCAACGATAGCGCGTACTTTACCTGTGCTGCCACCTAGTATTTCATAATCCTGTTCTTTTCCAGATGCTGTTCAAGCGAAGCTGGTGTACTCGCATGGTAGTGGCGTGCGACTCGAGATGCATCGCAATGAGGATGTCGTAGAAGCCCTGGCGTAGTGGACCAGACATGTACCGAGACTGTATTGCGTACAGCAATTGCTTCTGATCCACGTGTTGGCATAGTGCGTGGGCGGCTCTGAAATATAACAATTTAAATGTAACAATCTAAAACACACACACACAGTCATGCTTACACATGTACAATAAACTTCTTAATATGCACATGTAAAAATAACATAACTTAACATAGCTCTTTTATTGTGAATGCAAAAGTTTGTGAAGATGTAACAATGCTTGTGCCTCATAATTTACTTCTAAATGGCTGCATGGATTGAGTGAAACTTGAGATATGCATAGTATGTGTGCTGTGAGTATTTTTGTGTTTTATGGTTTTAATGCATTTATTATTACTTATTATACCTACACAACCGCATGTACCCATACGTTAACACTAACACACACACACATCTCATGATTTCTGATTTATTTAACATAATATAACTGTCATGAGCTGCCCCTCCTAAGGTAGCACATGAGTAGGTATGCCTTTAAGCCACTGTTGCAAATCTGAAACGAGGCAGAAATCATTGTTATTGTTTTTATAGGTAGGTACATACTTTCATGTTTTTGGAAATAAAGATTATATTCTACTAATATAATGAAAGTGAAAGTTTTTTCAAAGAATCTAATAAAATTAATTTATTTTAGTTCGCTGATGCTCTCACAAATACTATTATGTAATACCTACTAAAATAAATAGTTGATTAAAATATTACCCTTGTTTGATTTAATTCCTCTCTTGTTCGGAGGTAGGAAATTTGATGTAGGTTGGCATCATTCAAGGTATTCACCGCTTACTCTATGCAGAGGCTTACAGGTGCTAACCAAAAGTTTCCCACTGGCTTTTGATAGCTACTGGTGATAAGGAAATTGAGGGTTGTAAGTATCTGGAAAAATACAGTAAATATAGTAGGTTTCAGTCTAAGCTAATACCTAACCTAGGTACCTACCATTTTATTATTGTTCAATAAATTAAGTTTAGCTAACACAATACTTACTTTGACTTCTGTTGTAATGCTAGAACATCTCTGAAGGCCAGAATTAGCTAGCCTGCCTCCAAGAACGCCGCACAATACCAAAACAACTCTTTGGCCACCTTATAAAATAGCACGAAAAATTTAGGGTCCAGCTCAGCAGAATCCCTTGACAGTCTCCTATTTATGTGTGGGCGTTGCTGGCGCCAGCATATCATACGTTGTCTTCGAAGAACGTCTATTTTTATCACTACGTTATAATATAGCCAAGTTTTTCTCAAAACAAACAATGCAATATGTCAATATTTTGATTGACAATTCGTTCGGAAACAAATTGTGGTTGATTTGATTTAGCTAACCATTTTACGTTATATATTTTTTTTTGGGCTCTAAACTTTAAAATATAACAAAATTAATATTAGAAAGAGTTTAGAAATTCTATTATTGAATATTTATTTACTTGAGATGAAGATTGTAAACAAAAAAATAAAATCAATCTAAAACCGATAGTTTTCCGAACAGACCGGATGCTTGATTTTGAACGAATCACGTAAAACCAAAACACGGTCATAGACAACTAGTCTTATGGCATGCAGAATACAGTTTTTGATTTCACACCATGGCGTGTCTCGTTTGCGTTTAGAGACACGATGACATTTGGCTCGTTACGTGGCTCGTTTTCTTTGGTCATCGTGAATAACCCTCCTGCTACGAGATGCCTGCAATGTTTTATAAATAAAAAAACCATTCCATTGCCAGTACTTTTAGATTATTCAAGAGTGCGTTGTTTACTTGTTTTTACTTTAGTATCTTCACATTCGGACATCGAAGCCGATGTCACAATTTGTCAGGCCGCCACTTCATAAATTACACAAAACAGTGGGTAGGTAGGTAGGTACTTTTACAAATATAGCCAACTTACAAATATATTGCGTTCGTCAGTGAAATGGTACCTATGCTATTTAGTGCCTATACTTAGGGTAGAGGCATAGTAGAGGCCATCTTATTCCCTATGGATAATATTTTGATTCGGGAATGCTTGGAAATCGCTATCAATTAGTAAATTATATGTAAATGTAAGTAGATTACTCTGATATTGGATCTGTCCTAATTACAGATTTATAAATAGTCTGTTAAAATACGTAGATATAACGTAAAAATGAAAAAACAAACCTGCCCAATATCTCGGAAATCTGCATCTCATAACGCGGACTTGGTTTAAAATGGTGCATTGTCTTTCGTAGGAACTAGGAAACAATCTCGGCGCACGTGCAAGCTAAACTGAATTATAGTACAGATATTTTTAGTACGGTAGTTCACACAATATAGCTACTATTCATTATTCTGCGCGCTGAGACAAAATTAGAGTGTTCTATTATAATCTGTCCAGCGCGGTATCACTCGCATAGGGTAGATACTTTATGGGGTAATTTTAAAATGTTTTGGAAAATTCCTAAAACCGGCGATGCTAAAAAGAAACAAAACTTATTTAAAACCGTTTTTAACGCTAACCTATTTGGTTACATTTTCTTTTTTATCCCATTTTATTTTAAATATAAAGGTTAGGAAACCATTTAAAAGGGAGTAATAACATGAATAAAAAAAATCCCCATACATAATTAAATACCAAAAATCATCCCCTTACGATGCGTATTTAAAAAAATCGTTTCTTAGTGCGTGCCTACCAAATTTTAGACCTCTCGCAGTTTTAGAGATTTTGTGATAAGTGTGTCAGTGAACTTCTCATTTATCTAGTAGATTTACTAACAAGAAAAACACAGTAGAACGGTATAGAGATTGCATTTATTGTCAGTATTTACAATATTTTTTACCTTACGCAAAAGGTATGCTTATGACTAGTATAATATTATCTACAACATACAAAAACGCTATATACATCTAGCTCATAAAAACAATCTATAAAATGCATATTAAAAAAATATTTAGGTATGTACAAATTCGAGTTCTTATACATAATTATAGAAAGTGAATTTGTCATAAAGAGTGCACCGACTTGGCTATAAGTAGTTAAACAATTTAGCAAACTTATACATTTTGGACCAGCTATTATGAAAGTATTCTATTTCAAATATTGATCGGATGTTCAATATGTTTGGTAGTTAAGATAGACTTGCGACTAATTTATTGAATCATTGGATGTTTCAAAACGCTGTCGCTTGCGTTTTCGCCGCCCTGCAACAATGCAAAATTTACTATAATTAACGACTTCTTTCATTTGAAACATAACACAGAGTTTGAGGGCTAGATGAAATGCTTTCAATAAATGCTGAGTCGAAGCTTATTTGCTGCTGTATCACACATTCATTAGGTTACATGTAATTTTTGTTATTGATTATAGATCACTTTTTTAATCGACTTCAAAAAAAGGAGGAGGTTCTCAATTTGATTGTATTTTTTTTACTCAGAACTCCGGCATTTATGAACCGGTTTGGATTTCTTTTTTGTTTGGGTGGGTACACCTCCTGTTTGGTCCAAAAAAATACAACCGCTAAGGGTGAAAAAATAGAAGTGAAATTTTTATGGGCTCATATTTTATCATTGAAATCAGTTTTCTTTCTTTATTATGTTTAATTCTGACAATTTAATTTTTAACTTAAATTAGATTTATCATATTTTTTATCTCATTGTCGGTCAGAGCAAGGGGAGCCTTTGCCCAATAAGTGGAACAATTCAGGCCAATTAGTATAGTAAATTGCCAGTTTGTTCGATTTTATTACAAAATTTTACATACATACATAAAACCACGCATCTAGTATAGCCTAGTAATTCCTAACTACCTAATTCCTAGGTACCTCATAATGTGTGGTGGGAGGCGGTGATGACATCCTGCAGGCAGCGTGCGAACTCGTCGATGACGTCACTGACAGGGTCGTTGGGCGCGCGGCGCTCCGCGCCCGCCGCCACCAGGCACTGGCATACCGCCTCGATCACCTCCGCAGTCATGAAGCTGCACGGTTGTCTACCACAAAAGTTAACTCATGAACAACAGTCACATGGTTTTGAACACTATTATTCACTGTGACGTAGGCATCAGAAATGAATAGAATAATATTCATTGAAAAAGAAGAACACGTTTAACTGTTATTAAACTTAAGTTAAATAAAGGTTAGTGTGACATTTGGTTCAGGTCATTGATTAGATTTTACAATTTCGTTGCAGGAATTACCAGTACACAAGTTGTGACGTGACTTCATATTAATATACATAATTAAATACACATAATACTTAATTGTATAGCAAGGTAATGCTCAGACAAGTGCTAAGAGGAGGAAAACCGTAGAGCTGGATTCGCCGATATAGCTTTGAGGATAAAAAAATTTAAATGCCAATGGGCAGTTCAGTCCCCAACCATTGGTCCATTGACCGATGACATTGTGAGGTGCGCCCCGCTGGCCAATGTGCAGCAGTGGACTTGACTTCCATATGCTGATGATGATGAGGTTTCAGAAACTGTTACCTGATACAGTAGTAACCTACGATAACACTCCATGATTTTCAAAATGGTGTGACGTTATTACAATAAACATGTGCAAACATCAACTAAAATTATTATGTTTTGTAAGTTTTTCCTATGTAAATAAATGTTCTCTTACAGGGCACTGCTCTGGCACAGCTAATTGCTTATTTATCAAAAATTGGCTTTAAGCTTGCGGCGTGACATTTGCAGTTACCGTCTTGTTTTTTAAAGTGTATCTAGATAGCGGAGTTATAATAACACACTTCTCATTGGCATAAATTAGATGATGGAGCGTTGCTGAGTAGTGAGCGATGCCCTTAATTGGTAGGGTAACTCACTTGACAGGTCCTTGTACGGTCGTGGGCCGGAATGCGGGATCGTTGAGCTTTTCCCGCAACCGCAGCGCGTCGCGGCGCCGAACTAACGTCTCCTCTACATTACGACACCCCACACACTTGCACATCGCAGTACACGCTATTTTAGCCTGTCGATCAAATAATAATAAATTTATTATTTATTTATTTCCTCTCACAAAGGTCAGCATTTACAGTAATTCGATTTTAGATATTAACGGAACTTATGCAAAACGTGTTTTGTGATCAAAGCATTAGAGTTCATTATAATAACTATAAGATATCAATATTAGTGTGCATGATTTAAACTGCTTTTAATATGCTGATAGGACTTTGTAATTCTGGGGAAATGGTTGTAAAGTATCCGTGGGTGGAAAAACTCAATCCTGCAGTTTCCAAGAAGGCAAATTGAACAACACTTACCTCTCATCTACTACCAGGGCGCAGAAGAACAGCTCCAGGCAAGCAGGCGCGACACAGGAGAGTCCATGTGGTTTCTTAGGAATGCACGGCAGACTTAGGTCTTGGAAATCGCACACTACAGGGCAGTGAACCCACAAACCAGTTGCTAGAACGTCTGACTTGAGACTTGACACGACCAAGATTAAGCTGATGTGGAACGTGCGTTCAGCTCAACGCGCAAAAGCTTCCTGCCCGCCGGTTGGCCACGGTCATTTGAATAGATTCAGTGGTGATTTACAAAAGTACCCTCAATTCGACTGCAGAAATCGAATAACTACATAGCGATAATCTAAGTGTTTTACCTCATAACATTCACAGTAGTTTTTCAAGCATCCACTTCTTTTGCAGTTGCATCCTTTTGTGTGTCTTCGTATTATCTCTGGACCACCGGTTTTTGATTTACCTATTTTCGGCCTAAAATGTCAGAAAAAAACTGATGATATAATGAGAGCTGATAATACTGATAATGTAATAAGCTGCAATACGATTCGAGTATTTCAATTGTAGTTAAAACACGGTTGAACGATATCCTAAAGCGTGTGATAAATGACAGATTTTTAGAAAAAAACGCATACCTAAAGGCATTAGGATTCCTTTCCAAGCAGGAACGTATCGCCTTCTGACGGACTTCCTCATTCTCCAAATTGTTATGGCAGTTGTTGCAGTTGCAATTGTTACAGAACTCCCCGTTCGCGAAACAATCGCAGTACAGCTTCAGGCATTGTGACTTCGTGCAGTTGCACGCTTTGCGCGAACGCATGTCGAGAGTCGATGCTGCATCTGAAATAAATAACATCCAATTGAGACAGGCAGACATACTATGTATGTATATTCAAAGTTTTATTCAGATCCGTTCAGCCGCTACCGCGTGATTGAGGCACAAACATACATCCACACATCCTCGCAAACTTTCACATTTATAATATTAGTAGGACGAACTTGCTTGATTGATACCCGGTTCCTGCATTCAACTCAGGGATGGTTGACAGCAACATTCGTTATTGACAAAAAGAGCCATATATTTTGTTGAAAAGAAAATAAAGATTGCTAAGGCAATAGTGTATAATGAAAGACGTATAATGCCTATTACATTGTTTAATGGTGATAGTATTACTTTGAACTATCGCTTACCTGGATCCAGAGGCGGTGATGACTCCGGTAGAATATACCGCTCAGTGTATGGCAAGCGTTCAGCTTCTGCGCTCAGTAGTGGTACGTTCTTTTTATCCTCCTGCAAATACATTTTTTAGGATCTTCGAAAACAAAAAAAAACCTTGTTAGGGATTCTAAAATAAAAAAAAACCCGATAGAGCAATCAACTGTTATTCGATAAGAGCACGGCAGTCCGAAAAAAATGTGTCTACGATACTGATAATACAAACGTAGTGTGCGAAAAAATGCCTTCATCTTACCACAGAAAAGCGCCGATTGCGGTATGACTGCGATTCATCTGAATACATTTCATTCTGCTTTTCAGAGTAGGCAGTGCCGGGCACGATTATGATAGATTCCTCATTGGTTATCTTGCAGACATTGCTTGTGTCATGCTCTAGATTACTGTCATCTCGCAGCATGTAGGAAGCATTCTGGAGCAAGGAACATGGAATATACTATTAATATGGAGCAATTACGTACTATAGGTTTACCTTGTATGAAATTGTAGTCGGAATCCTTCACTGCAGCTCATGGACACGCTACTCAGGGATGTATGGCTTGATGACGTCACCAACACAAATTTTGCCTACTCGGATGTGTGTTGAGTGTTGCTGGCCGTGGATGTTGCACAGCCGAGTACTGACTGACCAAGCAGCCTCGCGAGGCATATGCTCGCTTAGTCATGCCTCGCCCTCGGATTGCTTGCAAATTGCGAGCGAGGCGTGTCCTGACCAACGAGCATCGGCCTCGCACTACTGCTCGGTCAGTCAGTATGCAGCTAAGAAGTAGAGTAGGCACACAAAAATAGAGAAATAGACAAACGCTGCTAACGTGAGCTTCTGAGCGTATCCTGGAGTCGCAACTTATGTACCTACGTATGCAGGACAAGAGACAATTGCCAGAATCTCACTTACAAGAGACTCAGGTTTCCTTTCAAGTTCATTTTCAGTTTCAAGTGAGCCTTCCAATGTATTCTCCGATTCGATCTCCTCACTGACGGCATCGGAAATAAGAGATTGCAGTGTCGGCTGAAATAAAACAAATCTTCTTAATTTAAGAATTTCTTTTACAATCTTTATGATATGGCTTGTTATATCGGATAGTTTTGATGGGGGCGTTAATATTTTAAAAACAATAAACATTAAATTTGGAACATGCATCATGTCCCTGGGACTAACATAACATAGGCTCTTTTTGCCTAGCAAAAAGCGAGGGCGGAAGTTGAAAAAAAAATAAGTTACCTTCACATCGATAGTTTCATCATTGTCGTTCTCTTCCCCAGTCTCATCGTGCAGCTGGGTCGCCTCGGCAGAGCACTCGTTACCCGTGGAGTACTCCTCCGTCGTCGACAAGTCATTCTCCGTCGAGAAGTCATTCGCATCAGGGAATCGACTGTTGTCCACGACATTAGCGAGGCTGTACGATTGCTGGAGCTTCACATTGCTCTGCTCCACGAGGTTATTGAACTCTTCCAGCGAGACTGACTCCCCGATGGTGGGAGAGGGGATGGGTGAGCTGATGGAGGGCAGTGACGTCATCGGGGCGGTTGTGGACGCGGCTAGCGCGCTGGTGATGGGCGCGAGGAGGCTTTGGGACGAGCGGACCGGTTGCTAAAACCAAAAAATCAGTGAATTGTAGCATTGTATTGTAACTTGTAGCATTGCTATTACTAAAATAACTATAATATGAGTACAGCCGAATTGAAAACCTCCCCATTTCGAAGTCGGCCAAAATAGTACGTGCATGTGAAATGAGATTGAGTAATAATAAAACCGGTCAAGTGCGAGTCGAATTCGCACACGAAGGGTTCCGTACCATCGTATATGTAGGTAGGTACTTATTAAAATGACTTTTACTCTGTTTTAAATAAATCGATGATCGTTCTCTTAAATGTAAAAAAATGCGATGTCTTCGTAATTCCGGTTAGACTGGGTATAAGTATGTATAGGGAAATCCGAACTTTCTTACAGACACACGTACGCACACACACACACACACACACGCACACTAAATACATTATTGAAAAACCGCGCGTGTCACTTTCTTCGAATATGATTCGCGGGAAAAAGTAGATAAAAACTCACCGTAATTGTTTGTGAAACAGCTTTCGACACGGGAGCTATCCTCACTAGTTTCTTTTGTGTCTTCACAGTTTTCACTACACCTGCGAAATAATTATCACATGAATATTATTTTTGTAACATTATAAAATATTATGACAACTGCGTGACTGAGTTCCAAAAACCAATTCAAAATTGAAGTGCTTTTGAAATTGAGTGTATTCCATTCTATATTCGTAAGAATTCAAATTGTTTTCTATTTTCAGAAATCATATTTTGAATGGAGCCTAGATTTCAAAAAGGTATGCTGATCGAACTCCTGAAGGAGCTTGTATATTTGAAGGATATTATTATAATGTAGTAGGTACCTCCAAATTTTATAAAGAATATTACTCTGTACAACTAAACATTATTTTTTTAGTGTTTTAGTACGTCTCATCTGCATAAAAAGTAAGTTCAAAAACTAAAACCCGATTACTGAAAAATCACGCTCTAAAAAGTATAAAACAAGAAAATATTCTCATCTGAAATTGTTATTCAGAGGATAGCCGTGGTCATAGATCTTTTATTAGGGCGTGATTTTTCAGTATTTGAACTTACTTTTTAAATACATTATTTTGGGGTTATAATTTCGTAATAAAGTATTTGCAGAGCCTGTAATACACATACTTATCGAGTGGATGCAAGCAAAACTGCACGCAACAGTTAACCTTATGTACATTTTGGAAATGTGCTAATTAAGACCTTTCATCGGATACCCAACACGACTTCATTAAATTTTTTTAGCTAATGACATTTATGTCCTCTAGAAGGCGCCATATTCAATTTAACGTGAAGTTACATAGCCTATAACCAGCGGACGATCGAGACGCTTCCAACGATATCACATTTGTCAAATTATGATAAGTAGTATGTATAAAAGTTATGAGAGAACAGATGAATATACATACAATACCGGTCAAAATCATAACCCTCCTTTTTGCTTCGCCGTAGTCGGGTAAAATTTCGCGTATACAATTCTTACTATGTAGGGTTTGTCTCCACCGATCCCGATATCAGCCACGGATCACGGAGAGTTGTATCCACTGATACTGTGTTCCGTTTCCTAACGTTCTTAGACTTGTTTCAAGCCCGCAAAAATTTAAAACAAATCAAATATTAAATAGAATACTTTTTTATTTATTAATTTTGTTTGGTTTACCTTTGTTACCAGATGTGACGGTTCCTGGGACTACAATGCCCGTAGGTTGCGATTGGCTCACCACTTTTTCTGCCGTCATTTGTATAACATTTCCTGAAAAAAATTGTTCATCACATTATTGAGCTTAAAATGCATACATATATACATCACACCTGTATCCCTAATGGGGTGGGCAGAGCCACAAGTAAACATAAGAAAACTTGAAGCCACTTCTGATTTAGTCCTAAGATGGATATGGTGAACCATGGTGACAGGTGATCAGCCCATCGCCCATATAGGTGGTCCATCATGTTGGAAAGGATACTGTCCCTTAGTCGAATTTAAAAATAAAATAAATGCATGAAAATATTTTTTGTAAGTGTTCAACAGTGACTTCAATGAAGCCGTCAGGGCCGGCAAAACACGACGCATCCCAGCGTAGCGTGACAGCGTGTCTATGGGCCATAGTGAAGGATACCGCCAACATTCTCACACAAAGCGCAGCTTACTGCATACACTATTCGACTGCGCCTTAGTGGAATCGCGGCTTTATTCAGTCAATAGCCTCTCTTCTAGAGTACAAATATAAAAAATATAAAGGTGCCAAAGTTCAACTCTCACCTACCTTTACTATCAGTGAAGACGAAATTCTTCGAAGGAACTGGAACTGATTTCTGGGCTGCCTTTTGGGTCGGCTGGTTTGTCACCAGCTTGATGTATTGAATCTGTTGAGATTGACCATCCTACTAATATTATAAATGCGAAAGTTTGTGGGGATGTGACGATGTTTGTGCTTTAATCACGCCGTAACGGCTAAACGGATTTGAATGAAACTTGGAACATACATAGTATGTGTGCTAAAATAACATATAAGCTACTTTTTATCCTGGTACAACGCGAGCGCAGCCGCGGGCTGAAGCTAGTGATTCATAAAAAAATAAACATGCTTACGATTGTATTCGTGTATGGCTGAAATTCTATGAAGGTATACTACAATCCACTACTGATACTAGAGATTCGTTAGAGGCACTTTTTAGTCCTTTCACAACACTAGTTCAAAATAACTCGAAAGCACTAATTGCTACTGGTTTATTTAGTTACCATCGCGATCATTCGAAATACTTACGCCCTTGCCAGGGACGTTGATAGGGTGGAATTGAGTACGCTGTCCTGCATCTTTGATTGCCTACACAATAACAGATGTCTTGTTGAATCATTTATTTTGTAAATAATTAGATTGACTAGTTGTAGTACAATCATAAGGTACTTACTGAAGTAGTAGAAGTAGGTGCATGTGTTCTAATTAAAACTTTCTGATTTGAAAGTGAGTTTGATGATATTACCACCTTTTTTGTAGCAACATTGCCTTAAAATAGAAAAAAGTTAAAATATTTAAATTAGCATAATCAACATGCTTCACTATATAATTTTTATCAAGCAAAATATATCTACCTTGTGTTGCTTGAACATTTGGATTTTGTGATTTGATAGCTATTATTTTCTTTTTGCCGGCAATTTTAACGTTTTGCATAACCTGAAACCAAAATATGATATTATGTATTTTAAAGGTGTTTTTACTTAATACAAAAATGCCGAATAAGTTTAACTAATCAGTAGGTCCACTAGATTTGTAGGTCTTTCAACAACAGTGCTTATTTATAGCAAATAATAAATTATAGTACTAGCGTACAGAAGATTTACTCTCGAATAAAAAGTCTAGTTTAGTTATAAACGTTTGCCTACTCTTACCGCTTGCACGCGAAATAGAAACTTATCATGTGACGCGAGCATTCATATTCCGTTGGGCACCGCTGACTCGAAACCGGTTTTGTGGCAAGAGCACAGGGTACCCGCCGATATCATAATGTAGGCAAATATTAAAATAAATCAATAAAGATACATAACAATGTGTATTAATTTAATTAACAACCTTCAGTAAATGAGTAACTGTAGTAGGTAAAAAGAAATAACATACATGATAACTTACTTTTGTATATACTACAGATTTTTGTATTGGCAAAACACGTCTGTGTTCCTAATATTGTTTTTGAGCAACCAATTAAAGACTTATCGCTAGATAAAAACAAACATACGCTTAGAAATCACTGTTCGATGCAAAAATTACAGAATTCTTAATAACACAACTAGCGTGCGAGCCGAGCGACAACCCATCCCGTGCGCCGTCCGAACGTACCTAAACTGCAGAGTGAAACCCCCCTATTTATAGACCAATTAATGTTATTTTAATAAGTAGATACCTTGTTTGCTCCAATGGCTATAGGAACAGTCTTCTGCTGCATCACATATCGTGCCTTGCCGGGAACGTTGCACGGCGTTATTTTGGTGAACACTGGATTCCCACTCTTGCCTGTGCTGTTTTGACCTACAAAACATAAATACAATTAAAACAATGCTTGACATTTTTGCTACTCATAAGCAATGGCACATGCAGAAACTGGAGGCATAGAGGGTGTTAAGTACAAGCTAAGGAATTAAGTTACAAAATATGATACATACTTTGTATTTGAATGAATTTGACCATAGGTTTAACATCTTTTTCCATTAGTTGAGCCTGCAAAAATATAATAGTCAATTGGTTATTTTTAAGCATAACAACAAAATTTGGTGGTTTAAAACTGAAATGATAACATAGAATGCACATTTAGCATTACATAGAATACATAGTTTAGTCCCTACATCTAAAATGAGTAAACTTCAACTTTTATTACCTGATCTGAAGAACATGCAATTTGGTATTGGAGACCAGATGCAGAATTTACGCCTTCTGCTGTTGTGGACGTCATAAGTTTAATTTTTTTAGGCACCATTACAAATTGTCTTCCTATTTGGGCTGGAATACAAAAATTAATGCAGTTAAAAACCACTAAAAACCTCCCAATTTTTAAATTATAATCATAACAAAAGAATCAGATGTCATATATAGTATGTATGTATGTTCGTATGAGCTAGTGGCCAACTCTAGTGACGGAGTTTTTAGGCCGGCTTAAGGCCTCCATCATGACTAACGACTTAAAAGCCGGGACCAACTGTTTAACATGCCCTCCGAAGCACGGAAGCGCTCAGCTCGTAATGCCACTTGCGGTCAACCATTCCAATTTGTGACTTCGCATATCGTTGCTTAACATTAACAATCAATCAAGAAAAAACTTCGAATATTATACAATTTGTAGTATACTTTCTCACTGACCTAAAACCGTGTTTCCTTTCACAGTCCCAGAGCTGCTTACAGGCAGCTTGTTCAAAGAGCCAACTGCATGTTTGTTAGTAATAATTGCCACTGGTTTTGGGGCAATTGCAAATTGGACAGGCTTGTTCGAGACCGGCTTTGGGGCTATAGCCACCTGCCGGAGTGGAGCTGTAGCTACCATGCGTTTTGTAGTTTTTGGCTGAGTCATCTGAAAAACAGAACTTTGATCCTTTAGGGCTTATTTACTAGGAAAATATTGTGTAAGTTTGCGCAAAAGTTAGACCTAAATGTTGCTATATTAAACTTACTTTTAAAGTTACAACATTTGATTTAGATGCTGCAGTTTTTTGTAAAGTCTCTGAAAACTGTAAGCTGACCCCGGGGTCATGTTGTACAGTCAGCTGATTCAATTGCTGTAAAAAGTTAACATACTCATAAAAAATTAAAAAATGCACTAAAACTCTACAGAAAAATTAGTATTATAAGGAGTGCTTTGAGCTTTGTGATAATACGAGGAAATAATATTGACTGCTTAACCCATACTTACATGTGGATCAATCATTAAGTTGTGGCTAGAAGCCGCACTACATGGAATTGTATACTCTTGGAATGGAAAAGGATCTTCGATGAGATCCGAAACTGTAAATGCACAAACAATAATATTATTGACAAATACATGAAGGTTTAGGTTCAAGACAATTAATATATTAAATTCATGAATGTTTTGTTTACTGAGTGAATATTTTATACCTATAACTTCATCATTGACAGTCTCCATCAGAGAGTGTGCTTGTTCCCCTACATCCATGTCCATTGTGATGGAGTCGAGTCTATCGCTGTCATCAAGCGGTATGTCCTCCTGATTCACAACATCCTCTGAATGGTCAAAGTCCATCTATTATAATAATTAATAATAAATAAATAACACCCAACAGTCACATACAGAGTCCTGACCCCACACTAGGATTCCCTGTGTCGTGGGTATCAGAAACTACGAGTACCATGGTACCACAACACCCAGACCAGGAAGAAATATTTGCAGATCGTGCAAACATTTCTTCCGCAGCGGGAATCGAACCAGCGCCTCTTGCGTCTCCGCCGAGCAATCGCCCGCCACGCCACCGAGGCCGTCAATTAGAAAATACTTGTTTTAGTCAACCATGATGATGATTCTGCTGTACTTTTTTGTGGAATTTAGATTCAAACAAAACTATTTATTCTACATCGATGGTTTATTTTTCTATCATTCAAGGTTAATTTCAGTAATCTCCCTACTTTTAAAAAAAGATCTGTATTACTAGTGTGTCTGTAACTTTTCTCAATTTCTTCTCTTTCACTAGGAATGACCAAACAAATAACAATTTACACTTACACCTTCCAGGGTCAAAGAATCTTCTAAACTATGATCCATTGTATGTTATATGAAGTGATACCACTGCAGATATATGTAAAACACACTAACACTTTTATAAATGGTTCAATGTGATAAAAGTAATGTACCACATTTTACTTTCCTTTCGAATTGATTTCACAAAATGTTTAAATCACGCCGCCATTTTAGGTTGTCAAAAATTGCTCATCAAAGCCACAGTTGAAAACAAATCGACGCGCTACGTAAAATCCTTTTTGAGAAAAGCAGAGCAATCAAAGTATCATGAAATTAATTTGAAGAGATTGTGGTACACTAATGTTTCAAATAAAACGATGAAAACACATCTCAAAATAATTTTGAGTAAAATATTCACAAAATAGCACAAATTTTCTATGGCGCTTCTTTTAATTTTATACGTCAGTTTTCGCCACCTTTTAGAAACCAATTTCTAGTGAAAACTAGTGATGTCCTTTCATAGTTCAATGGGATGTTTTTCATCGTTTTCACATTAAATAAACATCGAAGATAATATTTGACTTTTAGAATATATATCAGCGTGCTCATTATCGTTGTATTTTTTTAAAAACTTTTATTTGCTAAACAAAATGATTATTGTTATACCCTTTCGATGGTGACAGAGACCTTACTGCCTAGTCTTTCGTTAATTTATTTTTTTCGTACTTATTGCGAAAAGTCTTCTGTTCACCATGGTACCATTTCTTTCCAAAATGAGTGCAAGAAAAGCTATATGTTGGACAGAAACAATAATGGCAGATAAAAATCAAAAAACCGAGAAGACCGAAAACGTCACTAACGAACACATGATTACCAACATAGGGAATTATTGGAGACAAACACCGAAAAGATTGAAGTAAAGGTAAAACCTTACTTTACATTACACGAGCTTGTTGTTTTGTATTTGACTTTTGACACTGATTTTGATGATTGATTCGATAGATACACATACACTGGAGCAAATAATAATCACGTCGAAAGACTTGACTTCGATTTTCATTATTTATTTTGCTTCTTGAGTTTTTAGAATCGTGTAGACCACATTGTCCTTTCTTGAAAAGTATCTAAAATGCCTATGAATCTACAAGGAGTGCGACAGTACCTGAGCGAACTTAGAAATACTGGAGGTTTGCACAAAGATCAAGCTGAAAAGTTAGTACATCTCTAGCCCGGTTTTCAAAAAAGTAATCATTTATTGTTTGGTGCATGTAATCTTGAAAATAATATATATCTTGTATTTTAGATACCGCAATGTTTTGATGGAAATTCTTAAATACCCAGAAGGAGAATTGGCTGAAAGTCTGAAAGCCTTCATTGAAGCAAGTAAGTCACCATGAAAACAGAAGAGGCTGCCTTGTGTAGCTGCAGACTAAACCAGCTTTATTATAATATACTAGCTATAAACAGAGTTACATTCATTAGCAGAATATTAGTTTTAACATAAAAATCATATAAAATGTATAAGATGAGCCTTATCATAAATAATAAATAAATATTGAGGACATATCACACAGCACCATCTAGTCCCAAACTGAGCAAAGCTTGTATTATGGGAACCAGATGGCTGATAGAATACTTAAATACTACAACACCCAGACTCGGAAGAAATATTTGCAGAGCATGCAAACATTTCTCCCGCAGCGGAAATCGAACCCGCACCTCTTGCGTCTCAGCCGAACACTCGCCCGCCTCGCCACTGTGGTCACAAATTGTTATAGGTAATTTATCTTTTCAGTTGTGAATGAGAATGTAAGCCTTGTGATATCAAGACAACTTCTAACGGATGTCAGTTCAGACTTGGCTTTATTGCCTGATCCTGTGTCTCAGGAGGTTTCACACTTTGCGCTTGATGTTATCCAACCAAGAGTAATTTCTTTTGAGGAACAGGTATAATATACCCTTATTTCCATGTTCTCATTAGGATATCTTATTTCTATCCAAAATATAATAAATTATTTTCAATTTAGGTTGCCAGCATAAGACAACATTTAGCTGATATTTATGAACGGAATCAGAATTGGAAAGAGGCTGCCAATGTTCTTGTTGGAATACCACTTGAAACTGGACAGAAGTAAGTTTATCAATCCATGTAGATTTTGTGTATTAAGATAAATAAAGCAACATAAATTGAGATAAGCGAGCTCTAGACTAGACCACCAGTGTTCTCATGAATGAAGCAAAATTTAATTTAAAAAATCAACCAATATTTGATAAGGTCTCTTTGATTTCAGACAGTACTCAGTGGATTATAAGCTAGAAACATATCTGAAGATAGCTCGGCTATACCTCGAAGTTGATGACCCTGTACAAGCTGAGGCATTTGTCAACAGAGCCTCACTGTTGCAGGCCGAGACTACTAATGAACAACTACAGATCTACTACAAAGTCTGCTATGCTAGAGTACTGGATTACAGAAGGTATACTCTAATGTTTTGTTTACTGAGTGTCATTGATCTACTGAGTGTTCTCTATGTCACTGATCGTCAAACTGGGGCCAGAAGATAAGATTAGTGTGGCCCACAGCCCATTTTTATAAGACAGAACCAAAGCCAAGGTTCCCTTATATAAAAAATAATTAAGAAAGTGAAATTACCGTTATATAATTTATTCATACTATTCTATAGTTACATTCTATGTGATAACGAACCTTTTGTTTAAGGCAACCTATTAAATAATAGTTTATCTGCTAGCCTGCCATTTTATAATGGGTTATATAATTAATCCTTTACTACTTGCGATAAATGCGCATATTTTTTATTTACCTAAAGCAATCAAAAATAAGATCGAGGCCTATAATGATTTATGAGTAAGTATTGGCTTTAGGTGAAGTTTGATGAAGACTGCTCTATATAGTTACTACCTGGAAAGTATTTTTGTGCAATTCCAGTTCATAAATTATGTCTTTCTATCTGTGATCTACTGCTCACTGGTTGTGACAATAACATGAAAGAAGAATCCAAATCTGTTCAGCCCTTACAGAGATGAGTGGGAGCAAATATAGACTCTCATTTAATAACTTGCGCACAAACTTTCGCAATTACAAGTTTTGAATTTTTAGTGCAAAGACCATAAGGAAAGTCAGCCACTACATGAAAGTGCGCTACTTACTGCTAGATTTCTTATTACCCACTCATAACTTGTTTCTCTAACCCATAGAATTATTTACATTCTCCAATTTCAGGAAGTTTATTGAAGCTGCCCAGAGGTACAATGAGCTGTCTTACAGAAATATCATTCATGAAGATGAAAGGATGACATGTTTGAGGAATGCCCTGATTTGCACAGTTCTAGCTTCAGCTGGTAATTTTTGCGATTCTCTTGGTATTTCTGTGTATGAAATCATTATGGAAACCAAAACCAACTTTTTAGAACATAACAAGCTTGATAAGACCATTAAGGTCTATTACGGCTTACGCCATTTATATTAACGCAACGCGTCACCTCATACATCTACAAGAGACGATTCATAACTAACAGCCTCGGGTCACTCACCAGTTCAAAAGCTGTGGAATCACCGGATTAACCAAACAAGGATGCAGCAGCTATAGTAAGAAGCACACTGACCAAACATAGAAGAGGTGTCATATCTCACCCTTCAAAACTGTTTCACTGCATAGATATGGACTCCCCCGTCAAGTGCATGAAAAAGAGCAAATTTGAATCAAAAATTAATCCCTTCACCTGGCTGGTTCACACTCATTAGTCATCTGTACCATAACGTAAATGGATTCTTTGTATCTGTACTTCAAACCTATGACGTTTAAGGTCATTTTTCTTTGCAGGTCAGCAGAGATCCAGGATGTTGGCAACGTTGTTCAAGGACGAGCGATGCCAGCAGTTGCCTGCGTACGCGATTCTAGAGAAGATGTACTTAGACCGTATCATCCGACGCGCGGAGTTGCACGAGTTTGAAGCACTTATGCAGACACATCAGAAGGTAGATATGTACCATCTTCAGAAGAACAAATCACTGTAGTATCACTGAACCAAAAATAAAAAGACTTCGGAACTTGCTACGTTATTCATAGACCTTTTTTAGCTTAAAATCGTCAAGAACATGGCAAGACATCCATTAACCTAAGAAATATAAAAGGTTCAATACCTAACGTTACATGACAAAAAAATATAAATTCAGGAAGTTAACCTGTCAATACGGATTTTGAGCGTATTTTTATCCGACCCTTGGATAACTCACACCCCAATCTTTTGCCAAAGCTTAAAATCCGTGCAGGTCAGAAGCACTTCCAAACATTAAACATTTTTGTGAGGAGCGTCTCATGCTCTCCCGATTGAGGACCGCCCAAGTTGGGCGCCAGGGGTTGGAAGAGATCACAGCACCTAAAGAGTTCACTTACATACTATTGTTATTTTCCAGGCCCAAACCCTATACGGTACGTCAATCCTAGATCGCGCAGTTTTCGAACATAATCTACTATCAGCCAGCAAGTTGTACAACAACATTACCTTTGAGGAGTTGGGAGCTTTGCTGGAGACGCCGCCTTTGAGGGCGGAGCGCATCGCTAGTCACATGATCAGTGAGGGACGCATGAACGGATATATTGATCAGATCTCCTCTGTGGTGCATTTTGAAAGTAAGTTCAAGAAGCGTATTTTTTGAAATAATTGTAACGAATGTGATGTCAACAAGTATTTATTTAAAAGAACAATAAACGAAATTTATTTTAGGTTAGTACCTACCTACCTACCTACATCTGCGATATTAATTTTTTTGCCACACACTAAAACTAAATAGTATGCATCTTACTAATGTAATGCGTGTTTATCTTTACGACGAACTATTTTCTTTTTCAGCACGAGAAATCTTACCGCAATGGGACAAGCAGATCCAAAGCCTGTGCTATCAAGTGAACAGTTTGATTGAGAAGATCGCGGCTGCAGAACCGGAGTGGATGGCCAAACTCATGGAGGAAGAGATGATACAGTGATAACTAGTCCAGTTTGTTTCTACTTTATATTGGTGTTATTAACTCTCATTTTGTGAACAAATATTCTGATTGTATTATCAAACCATGACGCCAATCTAAAAGTATAACCATTACCTACTTAGATTGCAATGGTTTTTTCTTCCATTTCTATTCTTACATCCAAAATATATAATAAAACTACTGCTCTGATGAATTGTCTTTTGTGAATTGCAAAGAAACTCATCATCTTACTGTCCTTATTCCACTCTATATAGGGTCAGCACAGTAGTAGGTACTGTTTCTTTTCTCCCATTCCTCCATCTATTATAGTCTCCTCCATATATAGTATCCCCATGTCCTCCTTCAGACAATCTATCCAACCCACCTTTCTTTTGGCCTACCTCTGCCCCTTCTAATTTAATCTACTTAACTCTTCGCAACATAACTTTCATCCCTCCTAATATAATAATGCCTACCACGCTAACCTAACTCCTCAATTAAGAATTTCAAAGAAACTAATAACTAAAAGAGTTGTAAGTTCATTTATTAAAACAATGAATTAAAAAATACAACAACAAAAGGTCGAAAAAACGTAGCATACATCGAACCATACAAATGCTAAAACGCTATTTTACTAAAGAGTGTTCAGCAATTTTCTAGGAATAGGAGTAGGAGGTTGAGGATAAAGTTTAGTTCTTGTAATAAAACAAAGCACATATTGATTCCAACAGACTATTCATTTTATTACCATTCAATCAATAGGATATAACACCCATAGGTGCTTATTTACATAACTGGGCGATGTTATTTGGATTCAATAGAATTATAATAACAAGGGAGGCTCATGCCGCGTGCTTCAATACATAATACATCAGAACGCTACATAACACATTAGAAGTTTTAAGAAAGCGCCTCAGCCAGATGATACGGCTACCACTCTATATAAAATGTTGAGGCAATAAAGTGTAATAGATATTGCGTTTTCAACGCTCAAATAGACTATACAGACAACATGAAGATACTATTAAATTGATTATGTGTACGCTTTCTTCTGCTATTATTATATAACAGTTGATGTGGCATGTATTATCTACAAGACTACAAGCCGGGAGGGAGTACTTAGGGCTCCAGCTCCAAGGCCACGCCGACCTTGTGTCCGCCCGCGTTGAAGTTCTGTCCGTCGATGGCAGCCGACAGGGTGAGGGTCACGCCTGCAACAAAACAACACCATACAGACACAACAACAGATAAGATAAAATGTCATGCATTGCATAAAATCATATTATGATATAACATAATTTATTATTTGTTTTATTTGCATGCATTCCATTATTAGAAATAGATAAATACCAATGTTTTCGATTGCTATCAGAAATGAATTACAACATCAAATCAATCATCTATAAAGCTTTGGGTGGAAGTAGTTAATACTAACCCGGGCGCAGCTTCTGCTGATATCCAAGTCCGATGAGCGACTTGTTGTTGATCTTGGCGTGCAGAGACGCGTCCTGGTCGAGCGCGAACTTGGCACCCACTCCAAACAGCGTGTCGGCCGAGCCCGAAGTCCACTTCATGCTGATGCCGCAGTCCAGCTTGTCAGACACCTTCTGGTAGATTGAGCCTCCAAAGTCTTTGCCGTTGTCACTGAAAAATTAAAGAGTTTGGTCAGGTTCTGAAGATTTCTGGCTTTCAAAATGTCCCTTATTATTTTAAATGTGTAAGTCCAGCTGCTTTGTATTGTTTGGAATGAAAATATAAGTATAGGTTCTTGACCTGGATTAAGTAATTTAGTATCAGGTTAGCAAAACTGCAGAAGTTTCTTCTTTTATTTTTAAGTAGCTAAGTTCATTTTAAGTTATATTTCTAGAACTCATTATTCAATAGGTACTTAATACTCTTCAACATCACCATTATTCAGTCTAAACTATATCATATATCACAATATCATACGACCTATTGTCCCAGACAGGGATCAAATGCAGCGCACATTAAGGCCAATGTCACAATGTGCTAGCTATAACTAGAACTACCTGGCTTGCGAACGGTCAGTAGAACGTAAGGCACTGTAGGTCACATCCTAGATTTTAATCCATGGCCACGTCATTATTATTTTCCTGCCCCAATCTCACTTTACGTACATTTTACGTAAAAAGTTTAGAAACAAATGGGACAAATATGAATTTGTCTGACAAACAAAACTCATTGTATTAGACTGTCCGTGCCAAATAACTAGGCCATATTAAAATTCATTCCATTCAGTAAGCAGCTGTATTGACTTGAACATTGTAAGAACAAAGAAAGAGCCAAAGACAAAAACCAGCTCACACAAAGTGACCCATTTGATGTTAGGCCAATAAACTTTATTGCTCTACTGTTTCGCAGAATTGAACTTTCCAGGTAGTCAATCAATAAAATACAATGTAGTACAACAATTTCGTTTAAGGATGTTATGGATATGAAATTTCAGATCTGGATACGGATATGAAATTATTTCGTTAGTTTCGGATAATTTCGGTTACGGTTTAATTCGATTTTTAAGGAATCCGAATTTTTCCTATCCAAAATTATTTTAAACTTTTAAATCGGATTCGGTTACGGATAGTTTTTTATTTCAGATATCCGATAGTTTCGGTTACGATTAGAGCTCCATAACATCCCTGTTCATTGGAAACAATGACTATTCTATTTAGAGCTTCTACTAAGTTATTCATAGAATTGAATACTTAGCTACTTTGTTTTATCATCCTGAAAAGTGACGTAAACTGATAAAGGGGGATGAACTTTATCATAATGTTTACTGCTTATAAAATACTGAACTCTACATATAACGCTGACCTAGTCGTAAAGACAATCTAGTCTTTTATCTTGCTTATCAAAATTATGACATTAGATCTTAGCTATTTTCTAGCTCTTGTAGTAAGTAAATACAATTTAATATATTACATCAGTTCCAGATAATTATAGAACATAAACTTCCACTATATTAGTTGGACAGAATAAATATGGTCATCAATGATAAAGATTGCAGAACCACAGAGAAATATACTTACACATTGGTGTGAAGGGCAAAGTCGTTGGTCTGATATCCAAGAGCAAAGTTGTTCTTTGTGAACTTGGCCTTCTGTGAGTCGAACTGTGTGTTAACTCCGGCAAGCCATCCCTGGTGGTGCAGGACAGCAGCCACATCCACAATGGGACCGGCCAGGTCGAGGTCTATGTTGGTATTGACTGCAACGGTGTTGTTGGCGTAGGAAGTCTTCAACTTGCCGGTCTTGAGCCTGGAAAGAAAAAATTATTAGTATAGAGTAGCATTTTATATTGTAGAACCTATAAACTTCGAAAACATGAGTCAAGAGTGTGAAAGGAGCATTTGTGGCACTCTTTAAATCCTTTTATCATACTGTTTTAAAAGAACTAGTGAGACAAGTAGTAAAAGAGTAACAACATAACATTTGCAAGGTTGTTAAACCTTGATTTGTAGAAAGAGGAGGTCAATGTTCTACACAGGTCAATAACCCAGGGTCAAGACTAAATGGATGGTTGCAATTTAAAATGTAATCATCAAATTAATTTTATTATGCATTTATTTGTTTATTAATGTTTTGAACAAGTCAGGTTTTAAACATTGGAATTAAACAAATAACTTCCTTTTATTAAGGGTAGATAATGGAGACAGATAGCTTACTAAATCTTGAACTTTGGCTAGAATTTATTGTTCCGCATAATTTTGCAGTTTGGAAATAAATATGTGCATATTTAAGTGTCTTCAGGTTTATTATCTATCATATTATTATTCATGGTGGAGTAACAGTAATACCCAATGATCAACTAAACTATCTAAAGATATAAGAGGAGTGTATGGGCCATGTCTGCACCATGATTACGTTATGGACGGACAAACTCATGGCTAGTATAAGGACTAGCCCAGTGATACCGGTTTGATTGTAACTGGGAAAGAGAAGCATTTACCCTGCAGTTGAACACCTTAGGCTCTTAATAATAATAACATGAGGATAAAACCTCATAAATTCCTGTATTTTTTCTGTAAAAACACTATGAAATTACCCAGTCTGTGGTGCAAAGGTGCCTTCAAGTGTGATTTTGAGCCCTGCAGCAATTTTATCCTGAATGGTGATGTCTGTGGCCAGTGTGTTGTCTGTGTTCCATTTCTCTGTGAATGAAAGACCATAGTCTTTCACAGCATATTTGGATGACAAACTGCCGAAAACCTAAAAAAGAGACAAAATATGTAGACTAATTCAAATTCTAATTAATGGTGGGAACAAAGATCTGCACTGATGTCCTGTGGTGGGGTGTATTGTGCATTATCCCCCTGCTAACCCTCCCCCAGCCAGCCCAACTCCTTGAAATATCGGAGAAAGACTTTGGGATGCAGACAGTGTGTTCTGTATCCTCGAGAGACCCATGAATTGATAAGAGTGCTTAACTCACCTTTCCACTCTCGTGGTTTGAGGTAATACCGCTGGTGAATTCAACTCCAGATTCGCTCTTGGTCTTCAAGTCCAGTTTGAACACACCAAAGTGGTATCCCTTGCCAAAGACATCATTGGCCTTCTTTCCGAGATCAGCATAGTATGGAGGGGCCATTCTCTAAAACATGAAAGAAATTCCATGTTATAAAATAGCTAATGTATGATTTTGATAATGGGCTGATAATTCCTATAATCAACTATCAAACCCTACAAACTAAAATTGTTTTTAGAAAATTCATGTCACATGACCTCAGTGGTGAAGCATATGAGGCGTCGCGAAATATCGGTGCCAGCTGTGTCAGGGTCAGCATCGATTATACATGCAAAAATTTATAAGAACTTTTCATTCAAAGTACCTAGGTGTTACATAACGTACGGTATTATGACCAATGCATAACCCACAAATTTACTATTGTAATCCATACGAAACAACACTAGTTTGTTTCAAATTCTTTTTAAGTAGGCCTTAAACTTGACCTTCGAGGAATGGTGCCCAATCGCGAAGGTCTCAATCAAAACCCGAAATCACATGCCTCCTAGGGCAGCACCCCAATGACGTTTCACTTCAGCAAACACCAGCTTACCGTAAACTTTACACAAAATACCACAAGTAATGATCAAATAAGGATGTTTTAGATCAATTTGACCACAAGCGATGGTTAAGAACTATTAAAAGAGCTAAATGACGTCGTTTTTCCCCTGTAATAGCCGGCTCAAGGCACAAAACGTAACCTCAATCACACACTATTCGGATACCACGGAAACTAAAATGCTTCTTTTGGATCAAACGTTGAATGATAAATACTCACTACGGCTTAATTTGATTCACAAAATGAAACTATTACACTAAGATTCTAGGCAAATTCGCCGAGAACCGAACTCCTTGCCAGTCCACACCACAAGTCAATTTTTTACTTTACTCAGGTCACCGCAAAGGGGCGCTAGTAGCAGCGGAAAAGGTAATATTGATTTCATTTCATATTCTAATTGTACTTTTATAAGCTTTAAATAACTAAATGACATAATTTAACCCTCATTTTTAATTAGATCTTGTTTTTGTTTCTGATTTTTACCTGACCTAGTCTAAGTAATCATGATAAATGATAAATAGGCTTAGTTACATGATTGCACCAGTGACAGTGACGTAAAAAACATGATAGTCGTTTTAGATTTTTTAAGATATTAAAAGTTTCTTTGTTTTGCTTGAGCACTAATATGGTAATCATTATTTATATTACAACATCATTATGTTAAATTGATTTATATAATTTGATTTATAATGTTTTCTTATGCCGAGATTTAAAATAGTACTTTAGTAAACTATTCTCATTTTAAGCGCGTAATTTTGAATGTAATAAACTTTTCAGATTATTATTATAACATTTTTATTAAGTACACATAGTGTATTTAAGTATCTAATCAAAAGAGAAATAAATTCAAACGAAGTTGAGTTGCTGTTCTGAGAACTAATCACTAATCTGCCTGCACCACGTCTATCGTATTATTCCTAGAATAGTTTACCCGAGCGGCTTCTCTAGCTAAATTTTGAAACCACATTTAATTTTATCCCTTTTTAAGGTTTTTTTGAAAAACCCTAAAACACGTATATTATTTATAGGTACTCTAAATTTTCAGACGAATTTTTAAGTTAATCGCAACGACCGACTGCCCGGCGCCCGTTACAAAGTTTTGATTTTTGTAAATGGAATTAGCCTGTGTGTTATTCCAGAAGATAAACTATTTACATTCTAAATTTCATCAAAAGTTGAGTAGTTACGTGGTAACAAACATTCTCACACACAGACTTTCGCTTTCATAATATTATAATAGGAAGTAGGATTAGATAGTATTACACCAGAGTCCTTCCCCTTGCCATTGAGCAAGGCACCTACCTCCTACCTTACCTATAATCTGCAACTTTACTCCCGTTAGTAGGTACTTTTGTTTATTTTGGAATTTGCTACCTACTACTAGCGTACTTCCGATATCAATCGTAAGTACGCTAGTAGTGGGTAGTGTTTAATGCCGAGTGAAGTAATACGTATTAAAATAGAGTCGAGTGTCGCGTGGAGGGTAAGCCTACAGTAGATTATCTACATTGACTTACAGAAAATCGTCCTAAATTGTCCTTGCTATCCGCTTCAATCCATTCGTCTTCGTCATAGCGTCGGCACGGAACCCTTTCTCCATTCTCAGTACAGATTACCATCTCACCGTACGTGCCATCCTGCATTTGAAATAGATCCATAATTTTACTAAAATAATTAACCTTGATGGCACGGGGTGCTGCTAATAAAATACCAACAGTCACAGTCAAGTACAAATACCTACAACGAAAAAAGTACCTTAAGTAGGGTCCGAACGTAGGACTATAATGAGAATTCATATCGATGGATGGGGCCTTACCTTGATGAGCTGTCTATTTTTTAGATTGTTTGAAATCTGTGTTCATATTTTAGTTAGCGTAAGTACATGATATATAGATACTTACGGGTTTTCTACAAGGCACCCTTTCTTCTTTGTAGGCTCTTACTGTAATTAAATGTTCCCAGAGTTCTCGCCAGTTGACGTCGTTCGTAAAACTAAATAAATAATCAAAAGCTAACATATCTTTTAATAAAAAAACATGAAAATATTTGCCTTTTACAAAATAATGACCAATCGATGCCTCTAGATTTTTGAATTTAATTGAAATCTATTAGGCCTACATATCGCATCGCCTATTGGATAGAAACACTTTTCTATCTTGGACGATTTTTTTATAAGTAGGTATCTACATAGTTAGAGTATGCGCCCTATCACAATCATAATCTATACTTATAATAAAACTGTAACTGATCGATGTCTGTGCATTGAAGATATTTCAGAAGAACTACTTTCAGGTAGAACCCGTATCAATGATTATTATGTTGCTTTTGCTTAAACTTCACTATCAAAATTACTAGCATAATTGTCCAAAGAATACATGACAGTATCATTTTGTCGACCTCGGCGGCTTGCTCAGCTGCGAGGTGCGGGTTCGATTTCCGCTTGCTTGCGAGAGAATCGTTTCCATGTCCTGTAGATAAATATTTTTTCTTCATCATCTAAAAGTCTATTGTAAAATATTTTCAAAACTACCCCCGAAACGGGGTGCAGGCGTTGTTAAAGATTGGAACTTTTTAACGGGTGGTCCGATTTGCTTGAAAATTGACTTGAATTCTTTTAATGCAAAATGATAACGAATTAGGAGGTGTACAAAGTACAAAGTGCAGCAGGGTGTCAAGGCTGTTCAAACACGAAGAATCTACTCTACGCAAGTGAAACCGCGGGCGTTCCACTAGTGTAGGTAGGTACATATCTCTGATACTTACGCCAATCAAGTGGCTCTACCTACTCATTGAATTTATTTGCCTTAGTAGTCTTGGCAACGAGTAGTAGGGAATGTACCAGAAAATACAGATCCGTTTTATGGATGTTTCAGGAGATTGACCGGCCCAGTTCACTGCGACTTGCGTCTGCCGCATAAAATTAGACGCGATGTTCTCCGCATGCACACTCGCTCGCCAATCTTCCCGCTACCCGCTACTTTGAGCGTTCTATGAGAGAGCTGCATTTTTATTAAATTGCCGATAATGGCATATGTCCGGCATTACGACGTGTTACAAATTGATAAATTCGGAAGGTATCTTGTCGCCAATAAAGATTTAAGTGGCGGTGAAACCATATTTACGGACTTACCTTATGCTGTCGGACCTAAACCAGGCAAGTTTAGAGCAATCCAATCTCCTTGGTTTATTTTAAAACAATAAGCGAAACAACAATAGACAGTTGTTTTCATGTGTTATTTTATATAACTCTAGCTCAATTAGGAGCTCGATTAGGAGTTTCCATTACAGCTGACCTGGTAAAATCTATTTCCCGACTAACAAGTAGGTAGATGTAGCAGTAGGCACCTAGGTACCTACAGAGCACCTACTTCTAAACTGAAACCTATGAATCCTTTAGATCGAAGGAAACCCATAGCATAGGTAAGGTACTACCCGTACATAAATATGTCATGTTGAGTAATAAATTTATTAAATCGAAATTTAAAGTAGGTACCACCATACCTACCTAGTACCACACATGCATGTCATTGACCTAACTAAAGCATTGCTAGATCGAGAAAATCATTCTTTTTATTTGATCTGAGGTTACACGAAAATAGGTGTAGTGTAGTCAGCAACGGAAGTTCATGAACATTTGGTGATTTAAAGTGTGCTAGGTATACCTACCTAATTACATTTGTTGCTATTGACCTCAGAAGTTAGAACCTCATGGTCAGACTAGAGGGGTCTAAATTGCTACCTACCTACTTACTCCAAAAGTTGATGACGGAATAGCTGACTAGACTAGTTAGGTAAAGCTACATAGTTCTTTTGGTAGGTGTCTAAACTTGTTAGGTACTTATCTCAAGTAAATTTCACGAAAGTGTCCCGATTGAGCATATAACTGAAAATGCTTGATCCCCGCGAAGGAGGCGCTGTAATCTTCGTGTAACAGGAGATTGCCATTGAATTTGTTTAGTAGGTAGGTTGGTAGGTAGATACTAGGTAATACTGCTTATTAATGAGGGACGTTTTTTCGTGAAAAGTATGTACTCTAGTTATTTAGATGTCCATATCCTCTCAGACACTCCACCATTGTGTCTTGGCTGCTACTGTCCGGTGGACAGCACACTATGCTCACACTGCGGTTGGCCAGTGTGCGGCGCGGAATGTGAGTCTTCGCTTCATCACGCGGGCGAATGCGCCGTCTTCGCAGCAGCCAGAGTGCGCTTTCAACCTGTGGACGACTGGACTGCCTGCACTCCGCAACTCGACTGCATAACTCCTTTGAGGCAATTCTTTCCTACTATTTTATAGATATAAAGTTTGTAAGGATTTTTGGTTTTCAGCAGATACTTACCAAAAAAGGAGGATGTTTAAAAGTACCTAGTAGGTACCTGTGACGGAAAAGTTGAGGAGCGGAAGAGTTTAGGTAGGTACTACGTACTAGTTTAGCATGGTATGGACACGTCATGTGGAGGAATGAATGGAGACATGTGTATGTAAGAGAGAGATCAAAGAGTGATGGATAAATTATCCGTCTGCAGGAGATGTCACGTCAAGGAAACGCCTATATTTTGGATAGCTTAATTGAATTACAAATTTGCTACGAAACTAGATTGGTCATCAACCACAAATAATAAATTCACTATCTGTGTAGGCTGCTGCTGGCAAAAGAAAACGACCCAGAGCGATGGAAAGCCGAATTAGAGCCGATGGAAACGCACACAGCAGCGCGCCAACAACGGCAGACTTGGGGCGCGGACCAGATTAACATAGCAGACTTTCTGGTAGATCATTGCAAACTAGGCAGCAGATTTGATAAGGAGCTTGTGCAACGAGTCTGCGGTATTCTTGAGGTACCTAATAAGAACAACCTACAGCAGATTGAATCATCTCATCCGAAGTGCATGAAATAACTAGAAAGTGTTTGTCCTACCAGGTGAACGCGGTAGAAATCCCTTCCCGTGGTGGTTTTAGCATACGCGCAATATACCCCAGGCTGGCCATCGCAGCGCACAGTTGTGTCCCCAACATCGTTCACACTATCCTAACAAACGACTACCAGTAAGTTTCAATTTACTTCCTTCATCAACCTCCGATGTGTCTACTGTTGAAGCTATATTTCCCACTAACTGGCTAGCAAATAAAACAGAAAATCACAAACTCATTGATCGTGGATTTGGTATTGTAATCTAATCTAAAGGAAAGAACTCAGACTAAGTATGGATATCAGTTTCTAAGAGCACGTAGGTAAGTACCACCTACTAGATAGGTACTTTTACATTTCTGAACCAAATATCAGACTACCTCAGACACACTTTCATAATCCCACAGGGTGCAAGTAAGAGCAACAGTACCAATTAAGTCCGGCGAGACCCTTTACCTCTGCTACACGCATTCACTATCCCCAACCATAGTGCGAAGGGAGTACCTATTCCAGTCCAAGTTCTTCAACTGCGATTGCAAACGATGCGCTGATCCTACCGAACTGGGGACCCATCTCAGCACCCTAAAATGCAGCAAATGTGACAATGGTGTGATACTTTCGACAGATCCACTAGGTAAGCATGTAAATAAAATAAAACGATGGTAGTAAAGGTATGGAATGGGCATGTGCAACCTACGCCTTCTCTCAGCAGGTATAATCTCCTCTCATGCTGATAAGTTATTTGTATCGGCGATTTTCGTGACTTGAAAGATGTGTGACTGCCTGGGATTAATAAGCGCCTACTCTGATTTCCGTTAGATCTGGGATTTGTTAGTAGGTACCTAGTTAATAGCCGTTGGCAATGTTTCAAATAACTTTCCAGATAACGACGCCCAATGGAAATGCACAGACAAAAACTGCGAATTTAAGACTACAGGCGCCGCGATGCGAAAGATGTTGGCCGTAGTACAGGCCGAGATAGATCAGTTGGACGCCATAGAGCCAGGACCACAAGCCATTGAGCTTAGGGAAGCTACCATCAAAAAGGTATGAAGGATTCTGGCACAGGAGACACCACGCGACGACCGACGTGCCAAATAACACTTACCTTATCATCATTTTATATTATTATATATATGTAGTTAATTATTAAAGTTTGTGAGTTTGGATGTTTGTGCCTCAATCACGCCTAAACGGCTAGACGGATTTGAATGAAACTTGGAATATACATAGTACATGTACTGGATTAACATATAGGCTATTTTAATCCGGGTACCAAGCGAGCGAAGCCGTGGGCGGCAGCTAGTTTTATATAGTTAAGTTAGGCACTACAGCGTCCCGTTCAATTCTAATCATTATAACTAGATTTTTTTTTTAATCTTTTTAGTACAAATCAGTGTTCCACCCTCGCCACTCGCTGCTGCTTTCCATCAAGCACTCGCTGGCCCAGCTATATGGACGAGTGGAAGGATACAGCATCGAAGATCTACCTGATCTTATGCTGGAGAGGAAAGCGGAGTTTTGTCGCCTTCTGCTGCAGACCTTGGACGTAATCACACCGGGAGAAAGTCGGATGAGAGGTGCGTAGTAGGGACAACAAGCGGTAAAACACAAACAAGAACCTATATGCTTGTGGTCTGTTACCCAGCAGTTCACCATTGGCCTTCGGCGCAGAATCGCGATTTCCGTCTTTACCTTACCTATCAAATCATATAGAGACTCTTCAATCTACACGACAAGTTCAACGAAGCCCGATAATGAAACTACATACCCTCCCTAGGACGGATATGCAAACGAATTTAATTGTTTCAATCCTTAGGTAAGAGGACTCGCAATGATGACGATAGATTTTCTCGTGAAAACTTACAAGTTCGTACGCAAAACACTCGCTTTTGAATTCCAGGTATGATGCTATACGAGCTCCATGCGCCCATAATGTTCATGGCGCGAAATGAATTCGCCGCCGGCCTCATAAACCAGGAGAAACTGAAGGAAAGACTGCTGGAGCCAATCCAGTGCCTCGCTGAGGCGTCGCGGATACTCACAAGAGAAGACCCGCAAAGTCCTGAGGGCATCACAGGGCTGATCGCCTCTCAGTCCATGGAACAATTGAAAGCTAGTCTCGATGCTTTGTAGAAAGCTGCTTTTTACTGATCTATTCTTTTAGTTTTTTGTCAGTAAGGATTTATAAGTGTGTGCTACTTTGCAGAAATCATCATTGCACAAATCACATTATTTATTTCCATCGAGCATTTAACTAAATGCTCGATGGCAGAAATAAATAAGCATTAAGTAGTTTAATTAACAGCTAGGTTTGTTTGTATGTACTTACAATTTTTTTTGTCACATAATGCTGTCTATTCTTTTGTGCATTTTTTTTTGTTATTTAGATTTATTCAAAAAGGACAGCAAACTTTATAGAACTGCGAAATTAAGTTCCGTGTAGGAAATACATAACAAATCGACGCCAATGACAAATTATGTCATTAACACTGAAATATTTATTGACTAAATTATACTTTTATGTAGGTAGGTGCTTACCTACCAAAATCATTTGAGTTTGATAACATCATGATGTACTAACTTTAACTTTAGAAATATAGCACCAAAAGACATTTAAATAGTACCAAAAAGACATTAGAAATATCTTTAAATGATCAAAAAATTATTTCGGATTAAACAGATTTAATTAATTAACATTATGAATTTACAGGTAATAAAAAATTTACCAATTAAAATGTTATTTTCTTGGGTTTCTTGATCTGTTCTTCACCTCCTGTGCCTTTTGTTTTCTGTGGGATTGCTTCTAGTTCAGCAGAGTCCAGGGTCTGAAGCTTTATGGAAGAGTCTTCCCTTTTATCTTGAACCTGAAATGAAAAAAAAAATTGCTTATCCATGTCAGGGTTTTTTCATCACAAAAATATGTAGAGATTAAAAGCTGCTGTTTTGATAGAGTTCATTGTTAGCTTAGCGAAGTTTTCAGATGAACATAGGCCCCATCATACATCCTGTGTGCTGTGTATAAATTGTGCTGCCTCTAGCCACCAACCACCCGCAACCTTTACAATGTGATAGATCCCTCAGTTCTACTTTTTGTTTCCTCATAGCTGCCATTAGAGAACATTTACGAGTAGTAAATGTTCTATGTTTAATTGGATAAATAATCATGAAATCAGTGGAGTGGACTATGCTTCAGCCAAGCTGGAGATACAATTTATGTAAACAAACCGCCCATACTTAATCTAAAACTTACTTTTTTATTACATGTTTATGGAACTTTTAAGTAGTTAAATTAAGGTGTGAAAAGTTATGTTGCAAGGTTTATTTAGGTACCTAAAACTAAAGTGATTTCATCTTAATAACGAAAAATATGCAACGGTTTGTTTACATGAATTGTATCTAAAACTAGTTTCCTAGTTTCAACTTTAACAATTTTTGTTATTTCATGCTTCTGAGACTCAAGCCAAGATACAGACTTTCGAGTCTAGTTTAGGCCTCGCTGAAAAAAAATCTTTTAGGATAAGCTAACCAGTACATTGTCTAACTTTTTCTAAATTGTAATCTTGTGTTTTCTTTTTGGCAATAAACTTTCTTCTTTCTACTTCCATCTCCAACCATCTGTTTGGCTGAAGTATTGTAACATCTAACATCAACTGTGCTTTTGGGAGATGTGTTCTTGTAATATAACTTACTGTTGGACAGTCCTTCCTTAAATGAGTAACATCACCACACAACTTGCAGGAGCCACCATTTGGATACAAGCCTTTAGGATTATCCGGACATTGCCTGGCAATGTGGCCCTGAAAAATAAAAATGTGGATTAGTGAGTTTTTTTTTCTCTCATTTTTTTTAAGGAACTTTGCGTCGACTGATGACGAAGTCTGTTCCATCGTATCTTCTTACTCATACTTCAACTCAGACCGTCCATTGCCTGATAAAGCATTATAGCCACGTCTGATGTTTGCACGGTTAATATACTTTGAAACAGGCCCAGGTCGATCTGGTTTGCCTTCACAGAATTAAACACATTGACATCTGCCTCCTCATAAGATGCCACGGTTAAATCTACCTTCCATTAGGGAGAAACAAAATATTCTATGCAAGCACTTAACATAACTTCTGCAACAATAGAAGCTGTAAATGTAATCCTATATTCTATATAACCATAAGAAAACTTGCAGCCACTTCTGATCCAAAACTCCCAAGATGGATATGGTGAACCATGGTGACAGGTGATCAGCCCATTTAATAAATGTGATCAAATGTAATCCTAACATTATAAATCAGCAATTTTGATGATTAGATGTTTGTGGCAAAAAAAATTGGAACATACATTGTTTGTGATCTTGAATTATACATAGTTTGTGATCTTAAGTTACATAGAGGATATTGTGTTGTAGCTTGCTTAGACATTCTTGATTGAACGTTGAAGTTAAGGAATGTTGTGCGCGGTCACAATTGGGATTGCTGATTGCAAGTGGCATTACGAGCTGAGCGCTTTTGTACTTTGGAGGGCACGTTAAATTGTCGGTCCCGGCTTTTAAGTCGTTAAGCCACGACGGAGGCCTTTAGAAGGCCTAAAAACTCCGTCACAAGAGCTGACCAAAAGCTCATACGAACTTACTTTATTCAGGTACCTTGCAGACCAAAGCTAGTTTATCAATAATAAATCAAATCAATCCTTACTGGTTCCTTGCAAATGAAGCATGTGGCGAATCTGAACTCCTTGTCCCGCTGAACTTTGCATTCAAACTGTCTGTGCTCAGTGGACCCGCATTTGAAACAAAGTCCATCTGGTGCTCCCACTCCTGGTATCTTTGTCTTCAACTCAGGACAGTCGGACAAATTATGGCCTCCTTTCCTACAGTTGTAGCAAACATCTCTCTTAACTCTTGCCAAAGCCTTTTCAGCTCTTCTCCGCTCCAATTTCATAGTCCTCTGTACCTCACTCTTAGGTATCCCCTTTTTAATCATGTTTGTTTTGAGCTCATGTAACCTCTCAGCATCTTTCTTCATGATCGGGAAACCATCAAACCTGACAAGTTCAATTTCTTTGCCATTTATGATGAGTTGAAAGCTGTTATCATTGACTGGTTTTCTGCGAATAGATTCACCATTCAACTGCTTTTTCTTCTTCTTTTGTTTGGGTTTCATGTTTTTTTGATGCTCATTGACTTTTATTTTGTTATTGTTATGATTATCTTCAGTTCCATGTTTATTTTGTATCTCTTCAGAGATCTTTATCTTCTTATTTCTTTTTCCTTTATTTTGTGGCTTGCCATCTTCTGTAGTTGCACTATTTTGTTCTTCTGGTTCTGGAGCAGATAAACTATTATTCTTTTTATTTTTTTTCTTACTCTTTTTACTTACATTAATTTGTACATTTTCATTTAATTCAGCGGATGGTCCTTCTGAATCTGTGGTTGTATTATTTATTACAGATTTTTTCTTTTTGGGTTTCTTTGTAGACTGTTTTGGATTTGATACTTCAGATGTTTGGTCTGCTGTTGGTTGGGATTTATGAGATACATCAGAGTATTTCTTATTTTTCTTTTTTGCAGGTTCTGAATTTTTATTAGAACTGGCCAATATACTGGTTTGTGTCTCAGAGAAGTCACACCAAATCGCCTTTCTTTTTTGAGTTTTATGTTCTTTCAGAAAATTCTCATAGTTTTCAATACGTTGTTTTTCTGCCTAAAATTAAAAAAAAAAGTTAGAAAATATTACCAATATGTACCTACTAATAATAGGATATATCAAAGGACCTACCTAATTAAAAAATCCTTTATTTACATTTAGCCAGTTTTTTGAACTTACTTGCTCTCTCTTTTTAGATTCTTCGTTATCTTTTTTAGTCTGCATTAATTGCTCTTTCATAACTTCCCACGGTGTACTGTCTTCAGGTGCTCTTTCATTGAATGATTTTGAACCCTTAGCTCGAGCAAATCTAGTCATTTCAAATAAGTTAGCTTACTTATCGAATAAATACACACGTCTCAAAGCACGTGTTTAATTATAATTTTCTTTCTAGTTTTTTCATTCGGCTACGTTAAATACCTATCTGGTAGGTGACAGTGACAATGACAGACAGACAGTCGTTCTTCACGACATAATCGACAGGTAATCGTTCGAGTTTGTCGTGCGTACCTCGGAACGTGCGTACGTACAAAGCCTACGCTCGGTATAGCAGATGGTAAATCATCCAACAAAATTGTATTAAAAAAATAGTCTCTATGCAACGTATGCGAGACGTTGCAATAATATTTATAAACATCATTCTCTTACGAAATATTTGGTATCATTTCAATCACCTCAGCTCATGCGTTAGCATCCCTGTAGTTTGTGCTCAGCTCAGTCAGAGTACTATAGATAGCAGATGCAACTTTCTGAACGCTTTTTTAGTTACCTGTTGCAAAATGTTATTTTACCCCGAACTGATAATATTCCGGAACATGTTACGAGCTGACAATCTTTACCCATTCATTCATTTCATTCATTCAGCCAATGACAACATGTGATGGTGAGTTTACTAGTTCATTAATGTTAACAAGGTGTTCTCTGGCAAAAATTTATAACTTTTCAATAAACACGCATTCATCGAAAGTCCACAAAACACAGGAGAAAATTTCTACCTAGGTGGGTATCAATAATTAAATTATTCGAAACCTTAGCAATTATTTATTAAAGTAAGCTTTGTTAGTTTTTTATTTCTAGAAATTGAGGTTATTAAACGTATTTATTTTTGGGTAACAACTTTTAGTTAAAAGGTATCTATACCTACATATTATCACGCCCGTATCCATAATGGGGTGGGCAAAGGCACAAGTAAACATAAATAAATAAATAATTGCGGACTTTTCACTCAGCATCATCTAGCCCCAAACTAAGCAAAGCTTGTACTATGGGCACCAGATGGCTGATAGAATATTTATATACCTACTTTTTTTTTGTAAATACATACTTAGAATACAACTAAAAGAAATATTTGCAGAACATACAAACATTTCTCCCGTAGCGGGAATCGAACCCGCGCCTCTTGCGTCTCAGCCGAGTACTCGCTCGCTACGCCACCGAGGTCGTCAAAATAAGAAACCTTGCAGCCACTTCTGATTTCAATTATGGTGATCAGCTCATCGCCCATAAAGATGGTCCATCATTTTAGAGAGGTCTACTCTCCCTTAGTCGGCTTTTACGACATGCTCGCGAAGAGAAGAGAAGAAGCTACCTATAATAGTGACATATTTTACATCATACATCAATTAAACTACGAATTTAATACCTATGCTATTAATACGCAATCATTATATTAAATACGTAGATAAACATTTGCATTTTACATATTTAATTAAAGTATAGAGTAAATACTTCTACGCACACATTATAAAGAACACTGTTATTTAGAGACTAGAGTAGAGACAAGTTCGAATCGGACTCGCATACTTAAAAAAATTTTTAGGTATATATTTATAGGTAATAGGTACCAATATTAAATACTATCTAAAGGCCGTTACAAACGGTGGAAGCGTGCCCAAGACGTTGGCCGTATTGCCACGCTGAAAGGCAAATACTGATCCATTAAGCCAAATAAGAACCAGCTCTTGGATCGTGCATCACTTCGACCAGACGCGCTGAAATAATTTTTAAAACGCGGTGCTGGGCGGGCACCCGTACCCCGCGGACCTAGAGTCTCGAGCACAAAAGGCTCAAATACGGAAGCCCCGTCGAGGTTTGCAGATTTGCGCCTTTTGAGATCTTCGGCCAAATTATTAATTAATTAATGGTTTAGTTAATCGAATGGGTTCATAAAATAGTTTACGATTGTGAAATAAAAAAAATACCTAAGTATAGAAAAATTTCATTTTCGCGGCCGAGCTTTAATCTTAAACCAATTAGGTATTTCGTATTGTGTCGACGAACTCGACAGATGACAGATTTTTGCTAAATTATTGTGACTACAAAGTAAGATCTCGTATAATTTTAACTTCAAAGAAAGACGAGGATGGGATTCATTTTGTTGTAAGATGAATTGGATCATTGATATAAGATAAAGGTAGTGCACCTGTCACGCTAGCTTCTGATAAATGTTCTAACAGGTGTTTAAAACTATGGCATATAACAAATTCACAAATTGCTGCAAATGTGTTGAATTTGTAAGCTAAACAAACATTAATTGTTTTAAAATATAAATAGGTATGTCTACTTACAGATTATTTATTTTTTTTGGTAAGGGGTGCCCATAACACAGCAGGGGGCTTGCTTAGTGAATGGAATACCAAGCTCAGATATTGATAACATATGAAAAGTAAATCTATCATCATTCAAAAATATAATCTGTATAGTTCCATTCTATAGTGATTTTATTATTTGTGAATAATTAAATATGTTAACGATTGTATTTACGGGTAAAACGAGTTATTTTTGTGATTTCAAAAAGAATAGAGACAGATGCTCATATTAGTGGTTAGCGTGACAGATTCAAGAGCTATTATTAATCCTACGTTTATAAAATAGATTACATATACCTACCTATGTATGTAACCTATACTTTAATCTGTTTCATGTAACCTTGATTACGTCTTGTAATAGTGTATCACTTATAATTGTGACATTGATTTCTGCGTCTGTGGTGCTTTTAATCTTCGCTGATCATGCTTTTCCCATATCAGCTCAAAAGAGTAGGAAAACATTATAATAAATAATAAAAAACTTCAACTGCCTAATAAAAAAAGCTGTGCAATTTATTTATTTATACAAATTCAGCTAGAATATACCGATTATACTAGATAATTATGTGATCAACATAGTGTTATTATTTAAAAAAATACCAATTATAGGAGGAGAGCTATCGCTGCGCCCTTAGCAGCATCCCCTCCAGATGTGAATTCTAATGGTAAACTATAATTTTGCTCTACAGCTCTCTGAAGCACTACATTCCTGGATAATCCAGACCCATTACCAACAATCCTTTTTATATCCGCATTGCGCAATATTTCTTTGGGCATCATTGAATGCAAATTTTCGATTAAACTATCACAAAGCGACCTGAAAACTTGCCCTAATTGAATATTTGAAAGGTCAATGTTTTCCACTGAAGCTTTCGCAGTAGGGTCAAGCCTTTCGCCGAGTAATTGAGGAGTTATTTTCATTGTTGATGAAGCTGGTGCTTCAGTCCCGAGAGCAATCAGCTTCTCCCATACTTTGGACTGAGGAATAGGAAAGCCAAATTCAAGCATCCATTGTTGGAGCATTTTGACAAATGTAGCCAATACATTGCCACCATTTAGGGAAGCAGCTACAACTAGGTACGTGTTGTTGAAATATGGCAAATGTTCAACAGTGTTGCATCCTAAATCCGTTATTTTGTCAACAACAAAAGCAAGTTGGGCAGAGGTTGAAATGTTAAGCACGGCGTCTTGTTTGTTTTCTAGAGTGGCTATGATAGAGCACTGGAGATCACCTAGTGCTACACCTACAGGAGTTCCTGCAGGAATTCCATTCCAAGAGCTATGCAATTTTCCGGCGATTTTGCCACTTTTGACGATTTTAGGGAGTAAATTCAAAGGAAAGTCTATGGACTTCAAGATGTCGCAATTCCATTCATTTTTTTCGGTGTTAAAATAGCCCCAGCTTGCAGCATTTTGATCAGACATCACAGGTGTCTCTAAATCACAAAGCATCGTCACTATAAAATCTTGTATAGTAGCGGAGAATTCAAATTGTTTCAGCTTCCCTGGTTTATGTTTCAACATCCAAAGCAATGTGGCACACCCATAACCAGAATAACATTTCAGATGTGAATCAGGTTCAGGTAACGAATCCAAAAAATCTGGTTTACATCTTGTATCTTGCCAAGTGTACAGAGCAGACATGTTTTCCCTGGTCCCTTCAAAACGGATAACAACTCCATCCTTTTCAATTTTTTCCCATGCTCTAAAATGAAATAAAATAATCACTTTGCTGGAAATTTAAATTTCACTGTGGTAGTAACAAATTAAAATAAGAATTTAGAACAGAGATAAATTATATTACTTTTAATTAGTTTTCTAACCTGTTTTTCCACAAAACTACGCCATGCATTTGTCCACATACTCCAATTTTTGTAACATGTCGCATAACATCTTTAGGAAGACGGGAGACACAGTAGTGCACAGCTGATACTATTTTTGGCACATCCTGCTTATTCCCCTCGATGCCTTGATCACTCGGTATATTCGCTGCAGTATCCTTGTTTTGTTTCGCCACGATTTCTTTTGTATTTTGATCATAAACACATACTTTCACTGAAGTTGTACCAATGTCCATTCCTAAAACGTATTGTTTGCCTGACATTTTAAACTATTATTTTTCTTGTTTTTTCTATAAAATCGAACTCTGTGTAACGTTGTGACGCGCTCGCTGCTGTCGAGTGAATTAATAAATTGAAGCAGTTAGGAGAAGCTAGCGGGTTTGTCTGTGGTTAAACGCTCAGTTTCCTCGAGTCGGTTATTACGTAAAGGTACTTGGACGTGTGTTTGTGTTTTTTATCTCATTGATTGGTCGATGTGTTTATCATGCACTTCAACGTTTCACTTACAGCTAATAAACAACTTTTGTTGATATTATTTTAGAGATAACATACGTAAATTGTTTTTATTTCGGAACTACAATGTGTTTTCACTTGCTTTTGATTTTTCGAAGTTTCTGTATACATACATACGATTAACCATGCCGATCTTCTTTTGAACTAGTTTTTGTGAATAGTTCTTAATGGTTTTTAGCAGTACCTGTATTGCATCGTAGAATGATAACAACATTATTAATCTGAATAAAGCTGAGGCATCTGCTAGCCGCAGTGCAGGAAAATAACAAGCTGACATGTGTCAAATAATTTTTAAGAAGGAACGTCTACTGCCTGTACCGGTATTTATTTATTAAAAAAAAGAATCTCTGAAAGCACATTTTTTTTATAAATTATAAATATGTTACGTACTTATGGTTTACAGAATACAGAAAAGTTAGTCTTCATTATAAATTATGGTTACCTCTAATCTTCATCTAATACATAAGCTGATTATTAGTAATCTACACTAGTTGTCTATGAGCGACAATCTATATTATTTATACCGAGATTAAAACTCACGATTGTGAACTCATTTTAATATTATATCCTTATCGCACTAATTTAAGGCTCTTCTATATTGAGTTATTTATTCACTGATAAGCGTAATCATGCTTCTGTTAATTATCTACGCAGAACTGCTGTTATTTATTTGATTATTTTTTTTCAGATATCATGGGCAATAAAAATAAAACAACTCATAATTTGAAGAGTGATGAAGATAATAAGAAATCAAAAAAAAAGAGAAACAAATCAGTTGACGATAGGCAAGTTCAACCTTTGGAAAATAATATAAAAGCAGAGAAAAAAAATAAGAAACTTTTATCAAAGAAAAACGATGAAATTGATATGTCCAGTCATAATACTTTAAAAAAGATTATCTTGACCGATTTAGATAAAAAAGACCGGTCCAGGGACAAGATAAAAAAAAGGAAAATACAAGTAGAGCAAACTAATGTTGCTGTTTCCGAAGTTAAAAAAGTAAAATGTGTTAATGTACATGAGCCAAATGTACAAGTAAAAAACAATGATGTTAGTTCACAAGATTCAAATACAATGAAAAATAAACTTTCATATTTGAACAAAGATGAAGCTGAAGTAAAGGATGAAGATATTGACAAATATTGTGATGAAATAACTGAAGAAGATAATAAGACCTATGAAAATTGGGTTCAATTATTTGAAGCAAATTTTAAGAAAAATAAAAACACTTGAAAGATTTAAAGTTTTGACCATTTCCCCAATATCGAATGCAAACAGAATTTTAATATGATCATTTTTAGTTGGCCAGAAGAATTCCATAATGTACGTACGAAGGATGAAAAAAATGCTCTGTTTCAATCTCTTGTCGGTTTGTTTCATCCTTTACGACTTACTTTTCAAAAATGCTCCAATAATTCTGCCCTCGTAATAGCAAATGCAGTAGGAACTTGCAAAATGGCGGTTTCGAAAAAAAAAACGCGGTCATCATATTTTTAGATATCTCTGCAGCATGTCCATGTTATATACAACGTGTAACATAATGTCCCTATAAGCCCGAAAGGGGTGTATTCAGACCGAGCACTTGAATACATTGACGTGTGCAAAAGTTCAATACATCATATTTGAAATTCCAATACAATTAAAAACAAATTATTTCATGAGAAATTTGTGACAACCCTATGTGTTTGTTTACCATTTGCGTAGGTAACAAACACACGCGCATCCTCCTATCGCGTCGGACCCACACATACGCAGACAATTGAACGCGCGGCAAGTTTCAAAAAGTACCTAGGTGTAATCACCAAAGTTTTCGTAAGAATTTGCAATTTTTTTAATTCTACGTAGAAATTAAAGTCGAAGATTAAAATCACGATATCTTTCACACATAAAAAACAACTACCTACCTACTGGTTGGCTCGGAACACGGCTAATTGACATGGTAGGTATGTAGGTACCTAGGTTGGTATTACTGGTACACATTCACATTAACAATCACAAAATTATTTTTGTCATTTTTTATTAGTAAGCTAGGTACTTACTAATGGGGTACCTACTAGGTAGGGTGATAGGTTAGGTACCTATCATCATACCTACCTATCACTGAATTTTATCACTGTTGACACACACAGTAGGTACTCGGTATCCATCAAAGGGAAGTAGGTACAACACACCACCGAATTCCCGGTCTTCCCTCACTGGTGCGCCGGTGGAAAGATCCCGTCGAGAGAAGACGGTTCACCAATCCCAGAAAATAGCCCGTAGAATGGCAATGGCCGCCCTGGATAACGCTCTCTGTAGAGCTGACGCGCCGCTACTAAGCTATTAATTATTTGGTGCTGCTCCAACACACACACACAACACCATATCATAATACTCACCGTTTGAGTACAAAGCCGACATCGTATCGTACGTTAATTAGTTACGCGAACCGAGAGATTGCTTGTTGCAGTTGTTGCAAGGAACGAATGCTAATTGCGACTGATAAAAACCGATCTGTTTAGCGACCAAAAGTAGGTACCTATTGCCGAAAGCCGAATTTTTAGGGTTCCTTGTCTGGGGTAACCCACTAAATACCGATTGGGAAAAAAAAGGAAAAAAACTTCACCATACATCTACTACTACTACTACTACTGTCGTCGTGTCCGTGTTGCTAGCTCTTTTGAACCAGTGTGGTGGAAGGATTAGAGTGCACCTTGAAGGTTCCTTCCGTACACTTTGACACACGTCTATGACATGCCTGGTTTCCTCACGAGGTTTTCCTTCACCGTTTGAGAGCATTGATATTGCACACATAAATTTCGAATCGAAAAATCCATAGATTCGAACTCACGACTTAAGGATGGGAAGGCGGGGTTCATACCAATATGATACCATGTGCTCCATCCCCATTTGCTACTAGGTACCTACCTACTTACATAATAAGCTACCAACAATTACGTAGTTCAATCAAGAAAAGTAAAAAACAAATAAACCTACGGAACCAATTTGATTTTATTAAACAAACGCTTGCGGTGCGGTGTCGGTTGACGGTTGCGGATTTTGAATTTAGCAAAGGCACCGACAGCCAATTAGGGCGAGGTGCCATCCCACTAGTTGTTGTTGTTGTTTCAATGCAACCAATGACAAATAGGCTGTTCACGATGAAAATGAAGATTAGTAAGACAGATAAGTCACAACCTTTGACTTTAGTGCCCAAGTAGGTAGGTACAAAATTGCATTGAAAAATGCTCCAATGATATTGGAATAATACATCGTTGGAAAAACTAAAGTGGAATAGGGTCACGGCTTTATCCTCAGGCACGGTAGACCTCTTCTCATACTTCTTGTTACCTACTCAAGATGCTTTTAAGGCCCGAGTAGGTAGGTACAAAATTGAGTAGGTATCACGGCTTTATCTCGAGGCACGGTAGACATCCTCTCATACTCCTTGGCACCCACTGAGGATACCTTTAAGGCCCGAGTAGGTAGGTACAAAATTGAGTAGGTAAGGTACCTATCTCCTATACTAGGTACTTAACAAAGAGATCTGAAAGGATGTTTACGGTGCCTAGGGATTTTAGTCGTGATGTGACCTTACATTTTAATTACCAATAAATACCAAGGTACCACTAGGCCTTCAAAAAAAAAATAGAAATTACTTATTAAGCCACCTCGTTATTAGGTAAGTAGGTAGGCATTTTACTAATGGTGTCTGTTCTGTTACCTGTTTCATCTAGAGTTCACACTTAAAGGTCAAAAAACAGCTGTAAATAGGGATGCCTCATGTTGTGTCAAGTTACGTATTGGAGCAAAGTTTAAGAGACATTTCATGAATGAAAACCTTTGAAATTTTAAAAGTCGTTGAACAAACGTTGTTCGCAATGACGTATAGAACACCCCCGTTTCGGGCTTATAGGGACATTATGTTACACGTTGTATACTTAAAGTAAAAAATATAATGAAAATTATTTTTTTATGTAGGTATAGATTTAGCCCCACGGAATACCATTTTTGCAAAAAAGTTAAAAACCCAAAAATGACAATTACTGCAAGTGCGATTAGCAGGACAGAATTATCTAAATAATATTTCCATTTTGTTCTCCACACGAGCGAAAAAAGGCAGCAACAAACCAAACGTCCGTATTATTTGCGATCACGCAAGCAAATGTCTGATAGACACCGCCTCAGAGACTCTGAGGCGACAGAGAGACACTTATTGGTTCGCGGATTCGTTTGGTCACATTCGTGAGGGGCCTCTTTTAGCAAGAAGCGCTTTTGGTATATTTTCAGCTGAGATTTTCAGGGTAAATCACCATTGGTTGGCAACATTTTATGGGTGACATTAACACACTAATATGAAGGCCCTAGTACACAATGGCGTGCATGGGCCATGCATTTATTGTTCCGAGGGCCATGCTCTACGATTGTATTTATTGTTCTGAGGATTGCATGCATTGTACTTCGACGAGTGTTCACATCACACAATGGTGCGAAGCTCAGTCATTGCTGCCTGACGAGCCACTGAAGATGGACGTACATATTTTCTCCGCTGCAGCTATTTATTTGCTAACTTCAGGAATGCCTAGATCTGCCGACAGTATTGTACCTACTTTTTATCAACATGTCACGCGGTTGAAGCCACGGGTGGAAGCTAGCATGAAAATAGTAATAAGTACTTAATGCAGACATTACCTTGTATTTAGTATTTTTTGGGTCCCAAATTACGAACTCAGATTCTTAGAATTCAATGAATGAAAAAGTTTCAGCATTGCTCCACGATACAGCTATTTTTAATTTTCCGCACCTTTAAACCCCATCAGCGGTTGAGACTGGCCCATTGCTCAGTTCTCTCTCTCTCGACTCGACTCGAGAGAGAACTGAGCAATGGGCCATTGTGTGAGCACCCTAGCGCCCCGGCGGCCACGCAACGCCATGATAACTTTGAAGTGTGTCGAAAAAACCTGTCCTTCCATTCCAACCAACTGAACTGACCAACTATTTTTCTTTCTCAACGATACAACTGTTGGGTTGGTTCGATAGGAATATTTTATTAATTTAAACTTATTCCTATCTACAGCCATTGCTCGCCACGCCCTAGTACATAATGGCGGATGGCCTGTGGTCTGGCATGGGCCATTGTGTACTAAATGCAATACAGTTTCTTTTAAGACCTCTGTGCTTGTGCTCTTTGTAGTGTTTACTTGCTCTGTGCTTCGGATAAAGAAAGAATTTGCACTTGCAAAAATACGTAAACTGTTTGTTTACACTTGAGTTTTTACCGGTTTGTAATTTGGGTTATTAGGTTAGACTCTAGACGGCTATCTCGGAATAATAAGACACACCGTAGCGTAGGATAACAGTTTGAATTTACTTAGTTGAGTGATCAAGTAAAGTTTAACGAACGAACACCAAAATCACCTTACACCATGGACAGTTCCAAAAAATCTGAGGATATGGATGTACCCACAGACGGCGGCAATCTTCTGGAGCAGCCAAAGGAAAGGCTTATATCTACGCGAAGCCCCCTGATGAAGGTACGGACTTATGTGGTGGCTCTGCGACCGTGGTCTTTGAGCGCTAGCTTACTGCCGACGCTGCTAGGTGCTGCGCTGGCATACCGACTGCCGGGGGACAGTGGGTTCAGCTGGTGCACACTTCTTCTCACTCTCTGCACTGTGATACCTGTCCATGGCGCTGGAAATGTCGTCAATACTTATTTTGATTTTGTCAAAGGAATCGACAACCGCAAATCGGATGATAGAACTCTTGTGGATCATATACTGAGTGTAGATGAAGTGGTTTCACTTGGTGCTATTCTCTATCTGGCTGGTTGCGCTTGTTTTGTTCCTCTAGTTATTTTATCACCAGCGCGAATGGAACACTTAGCATTAGTTTATTTTGGGGGGTTATCTTCATCATTCTTGTATACTGGAGGAATTGGATTGAAGTATATTGCCCTCGGTGATATACTAGTTCTTGTGATATTTGGCCCAGTGTCTGTAGTTTTTGCTTTTTTGGCACAAACTGGAAGAGTAGAATGGCCAATTATATACTATGCAATACCACTAGCTTTAAATACAGAAGCTATACTCCACAGTAACAACACAAGGGATTTAGAAACAGACAGCAAAGCAGAAATAGTTACATTAGCTATTTTGATTGGAAGGACTGCATCATATCTTCTTTATGCATTTTTATTGTTTATTCCATACATAATGTTCATGGTAGCCTCTGTACGGTGTTCATTTTGGTTTCTTATTCCAATGCTGACTCTGCCTAGGGCATTTGAAATAGAGAAACGATTCAGAAGTCCAGAAACCATGAGATATGTCCCAAGGCAAACTGCTAGATTGAATTTCTACTTTGGTATGTTGTATATGATATCATGTTTGTTTGCCACCCGATTACCGTTTTTACTTCGATAGTGTAGAGTTTTATAGCATGATAATTATTATTACACTTTGTTACTATTTGTATATGACAATAATAGCTGTAAGTATTATTAATTGATTTTTAAGAGTTTTTGCACTATAAGATTGCAAGACAACCTAATGTTGCGTTAATACTTTTTAAATTGACATTCAGTTTCTTATCATTCACTAATAGTGACTTGTACTGAAATGTGGCCTACTTGTTGTAGATGAACCCCTAAACTGTAAGTCTCTTATAATGTGCTAGCATTTAGTACATAAATCTAATGTAAGCATTATGGCTTTTAAAATCAACTCATCAAAGAACAGTTTTTAAAAATATTATGAAGAAGAAGACTTCTTTTGCATTATAATAATTGATGTATCTAGGTCCAATGATTCTTGATAACTACAGTACAGTATCTCTTGCTGATGAATAGAAGTGTAAATTAAGTTGAAAAGATCAGTGTCAAAGTTGAAATCAGTTTCAAGCAAAGCTATTTATAGAATCTCTATGTGAAACTACCTCGTATAACTGCTAAACTAAGAATTGTTTACATCTCATGTAAACTTGTAGATGTTGTAATAAATTATTTTTTAACATATTTTCCTATTATTCATGATTATTTTATAATCACCTCCTAAGTAAGTTCGTATGAGCTAGTGGCCAACTCTTGTGATGGAGTTTTTAGTTTTTTTTAATTATCTCCTGAATAGTATAAAACAAAGTTGTATCTGTTTTTGAGCTTAGTTCTATACTATACTATGAATTTCAATAGTTAAAAAAACAAACTCTTGTATTCATTTTTATTGACATCAACATAAAATACCTCTAGCATATAATATTCATTATATAAAGATAAATTACAAGTGAAATCATTATAATACAAGTGAGACCAAAATAAATTTAAGGAAATGGATTAAATTTAGGAATGCCTGTTCTACGTAACTATTTTATAGATTGGCAGTGATTGCATGCTGAAGTACATTCAAATTCTAACCGTGTGACATGTAATGATTCCTATTATGATTTATAGTAAAATCCATTTCATTAACTATATAACTAATAGTAAAGGAACAAAATCACATTGATAGAGATACATTGATTAACATATTGTTAGCTAACATGAACTAAACATAATATCACTGGTGCAAATAATAAATCAAAATGTATAGTTGATATATAAATTATGATTTTTTATTTGCACAAAAATATTTTCAAATCAATGTTTGATAAAATTCCTAAGGGTTACATTATAGGTATTTTATTAAAATTTTCTAATGTTTATTCATTAGTTATACTAATGTGACTACAGTTTAGTCTAAAATCGTATTTAATTGCATGCGATTTTAAAATAGATATATTCTATGAAATGCATGAATTTTTGAATAGTTCCAGAGAAGTGTAATTTGCTGATGTTGAAAAATAGACAAGACTTATCAAGCATCGCTTGAGAGAATTTAGATAATTAGGCCTAAAATTATTTGTGTGATGATGATGATGACTTTTAGAAACATAAATGCATACAAGTATTATATTATTTGTGGTGTCAATGCATTTATTACGTGAGTAACATTATCACGTTCACGTCAGAAAAGGTGGGGCATTCATAGCTCAAGTGACCTGTCTGTCATCACGCGTATTGAATAATGGTAAAAAGGTTATATCTACAAAATCGTCTTTAAATACTATGCTTCTTACGAAACATACTAATTCTAAAATCAGTGTAACATTCTCACAAGACTACAAACATGGAATAATCTCACATTCATGCTGGACAATAGTCCATTCTACAAGTAGAGGCGGAAACGCCCAGCCCAGGGTCTTTATGTTACTTTATATACATCAGACTTGTATATTGGCCTTTCTGTGTATTACGAGGATGTTTTCTTTTCACGCTGCCATTGTATGATCTTCTCTTTTAGTTCCGTTGCTGTGAACATAAACAACTCCATCATCATAAATACTAAATACTTATATTATAAATGCGAAAGTTTGTGAGTTTGGATGTTTGGATGTTTGTGCCTCAATCACGCCTAAACGGCTGAACGGATCTGAACGAAACTTGGAATATACATAGTACATGTACTGGATTAACATATAGGCTATTTTTTATCCGGGTAACACGCGAGCGAAGCCGCGGGCGGCAGCTAGTAAATACTAAATTTCAGATGTTTCTTTATTACTCAATTGCACAGTAGAATCTGAACCAGATGGACAAAATCTTGATGAGCTCTGAAACGTATGTCATTGACTCTAGTTTTACAGACCTCGTTTCGAATTTTATCACGTAAGGAAACCTCAAGCATAACCCTCTCCATCTTATAACATTTCGCGCATATAGGTTAATTCTTATTCCGGTAGCACGTCTAATAGACTTAGGTTGATTGGATAGTGGAATGTAGTAGTTACCTGGTTGCAACTGATCCTCAGTGAGCGGCTGTCGGTTGAAGGGGTCCGTGGCGCTGTTCAACAAGTGGCGCAGGATTACGGATCTGTCCATAACCTGAAAACATTTTTTTACAATATTAATACATACATACATAAAATCACGCCTGTTTCCCGTAGGGGTAGGCAGAGATCACGGAAAAAGGGAGAAGGCCTTTGTCCAGAAGTTGGAAAATGCTATTAACGCTCTTTGGATCATCTTAAAAATAATTTTGTCCTTTTCGTATGTATAGATCGTTATAAAAAGGATCGCTATAATAATATACCCTGAATGATAAATCTTTAGAGACTATCATGCATTGCGGTTCTGAAAGAATCATTTTACCTTTCCTGAAGGCAGGAACACAGGGTCAGTCATAAGAGTGTCCATGAGAGGATCCCTGAACTCTTCAGGGGCGTCCGCAAACTCGTCACTCTTTTGCTGGTTTGATACTGCAACATGACATTTTGGTAAGAATATAAACATATCGTTAGCGATTTGATGCGATCTAGATAACTTGAATATAGTAAATCTAGTTTAGGGTCTCAGCTCACTTTTCCGTTCCATCACCGGACCATTGTCACATTCTTGTCAAAAGTTTGTCAAATTTTTATGTGCCTGGACAGTGACGATCCTGTCATGAAACGTGGTAGTGGGCGGAAAGCTCGTGAATGTACTGACCGGCGATTTGATATGCATTGTCAGCGAGCACTACGAAACGCGAGACCTCTGAGGGCGTTTTGATGCAGGACTTTGCGAGTCGCACCGACGCCTCCTCAAACAACTCCTTGCGGAATGATCTCTGACAAAAAAATACATCGTTTTAAGTAGGTATAGTTGTAACGGTACTAGATCGTGTACCTTACTTTATTTTTCCTGCTACATTCAAATATAATGTAGTAGACGATACTTTTCAGACTTCCGAACGTTGCAGTTTTCATGACTCTCGAGACTTCCACCGTTAGGGCGTGACTGTAGCACAACCAATCAAATAACCTTTCGCATTTATATTACTTGTAGGAAGACTTAGTACGAGATCGAAAAAATAGGCAAGTCCTGGGACCTAATTCAGTAGGCTCGACTTTAGAACTATGTTCTACATGTACAAGGAGTAGAATAATAGACGATAGGTAAAGAATAAATAATAGGTAAATAATAAGCCCTATCTTTTGATATAACTTTGACATGATTTCAAGCAGAAACCTCTTAGTATCAACCGTTTGAAATATCGATTTAGTGTCATGTTTATGATTTTTTTTATCGAGAAAATTATTATTCACGATTCTATCTTCACAAAGCGCTAGAGTAGGTAGTTATATGTTCAATTTTCATAAAATATTTTTTTTCGCTCATCATATACATTTCAGTAGAGATACAGTTGTTAAAAAAAACCTAAAAGCTTTAACTACCGCGCCTTAAGCCAGATTTTAGTAATAAGGTAGTGTTTACCTCGTCAGCGGCGAGTGCGGCGTGGAACTGCGGCGAGTCGAGGTTGAGGTAGATGTCAACCAACTGACTCAGCAGCCGCCGCGGCTCCCAGCCGTACTTCTCCGGACGACGGACCTGCAAAACAATAGGTTTTATAATAATAACTATCGAAGTATGTTGACCTCAAGAATGAAATAACTCTTATGTGGCATCTGCAAAAAGTTTCCATCGTACCAATAGTAGTATCTACTACAGGGGTAATCCCAAGGCAGCTCTTCCAACCCCTTGACTTCTTAGACCTCCCAAAACACACCTATGTCCTTATGCAAAAAGCCGTTATACTTAACACATGCCGAATTGTCCGCAAGTTCTTGCAAGCAGACTGCAATGCCAATGAGGAGTCACCTAATTCATTTTTGTAGGAACTGTTGTGTACTTGGCTTAGGCCCGTGCACTTCCTTCTCATTCCATTCCCATTTGAACTGAATCGAGTATAAAAACTCTAAATAATAATAATAATAAATTCTTTATTGGCAGACACGAGATCCCTAAATGTACTGTAAAAAACTAAACTCAAAAATAAAAGAAGCTTTATTATAGACTGCGAGCGTGAGGGTGGGGTGAGAGGTTACCTTAAGGTTCTTGCACTTGTTGCCGCAGAGCTGCTGGAGGTTGAAGTTAAGCATGGCGGCTAGTCGCTCGGCCAACTCCGGCCGTAAGAACGGCTCACACACTTCCGCAGTCAAATACTGCAACATGTCCACTGTCTCCCTGCAATGTCGCAAATATTACTACAAGTGTCATTACTTCTTTCGAACCAACACGCGGTGATAGGATTACATTGAGCTTCAAAAAAGCTGTTTTCCTTCATAATTTGAGAATACTGATAAAGCTAATATAAATGATGTTTTGAACAGAAACATCTAATGATACACGGCCGGATTCAAACCCACGACCTCACTAACAAGGCCATTATTACCACTAGCCGGTTGATGACATTGTAAATATCGCGGTAGGTCGGTGGATAAAGCAGCATAAAATCCAGTAGAGTGGACTTCAATAAGCTGATTCTGTTCTGAATACGAAATATATTTATGTATTGTGTTTGACCCTATATTTATAAGTAGTTTCACGTACGGCACACAACGAGAGCCCACCAAATCTTTTCACACATAAGTCGGGGTCACCTCTCGAGTTGGATGTGGCTGGTAATGACCCATCGGAGAAGATAATGTAACTAGAGAAGAGAGATTGTACCTGGCCAGCGTGAGATAAGAGCGGCACTGCCGCTCGTCCTGCGCGAGCGCGCGCGCCCTCGCCTCGCCGGCCGCGCCACTGTTGGCAGCTTCCTGCGCTTCGTGGATTCGTTTTAGGTACTGTAAAAAAAGGTCCCGGCTTTTAAGTCGTTAAGCCATGATGGAGGCCTTTAGGCGGCCTAAAAACTCCGTCACAAGAGCTGGCCACTAGCTCATACGAACTTACTTACTGTAAAAAATAATACCATTTATACAAATTAACATATTTTTACTTCTCTGCTGGACTGGGAGTAAAGAAAAAAGATAGCGTCCAGCTGCTTTTCACCCCGAGCATGTCGTAAGAGTCGACTAAGGGATATTATAAATGTGAAAGTAACTGTCTGTCTATTACTTTTTCACACCTCAACAACAAAACAGATTTCAATAAAATTTTGCATGAGAATAGAATGCATCTTTGGAAAAGACATGCACTAACATAGACTCCTTTAATACGAACGAAGTCGCGGGCATCACTTAGTATTTGATACACTTAAAAATATCTTCGATGAACTCCGTGGAGAAAGTACTCTAATTGGCAATGGTGTAAATGTGTGCATGTACATGGTTCTAAAGGTGAACGTAATTTACCGTAAGACATTCGTCGAGCAGGAAAGTGGTGTCGTTCATCAGCATGTTGATAAACTTCACGAACTGCCGACCCGAGCGGGACTCCTTCACGATCGCCTATTAAATAATTTTAATAAAAATACATATAAAAATATTGTACCTATATTTAAATAAAATACAAGGCCCAATTAAGCAGCCATGTTTTAATTAATAAGTCCTTGCGTTTCCTTATGTTTTCTATAACTATTTGTATGCATTTTTCGAACATTTCGGTTATCATTGTAATTTAAGAATATTATGAATTGGTCCATAGATAACATTACTCCTACTTTTAAATATGATACTGGTTCTAGGAACCAGAAAGAATAAATGTGGAAAAAAGCCTTGCATTAACATTATACATAACCTTAGTGTAAAGCACATACTTATGTACATACCTGCTTATGAATAGGCCGGTCCCACATCCCCTTCAGGATAATACTGATATGAAATCTTATAGTAAACTTGTCGTAGAACTCTGTGCTCTGTCCGGTCGTCTCAATATCCGTGTAGAATCGCATCAGAGCGCTTGGCAGTAGCGTCTGAGACATTGGATGGTCCATAAACTTCTCATAAACATTCTTCAGCTTGAGCGGGACAGACAGGTTTATGACGAATAGGACCTCGATGATTTTGGCGACGAGGTATGGGTTCTTTATGAGGTTCGGTTGGCAGATCGCATTGAGAACAAAGTTTATGATTGGATCTTCGATGAAGTCAGCCACCGTTTGGGGGACGTATCTGGAAGAAAAGGACAATGTTTTCGGCTGAAATGACTCTATAATGATATATCTATGTAACATCTGATCTGTATTCATGTGACATGTCTGAGTGCCACAATATTACCTCTCCCTCCCGGTCTCTGCGCTCTCCTGAATACACTTATGTGCAGTTTATTAGTTTGTGTACACAGTGCACAGCGAAGAGCATGAACTTGACGATGTCTTCAGGCGTGGCGTCAACCGACACGGAGCCGGAGGACCAAATCTAAATGCTACTGTAGCGCTCGCGTGTCCTAAATACACCAATTATATGGTTATAGTTAATTAGTTTGCATACTCACTGCACAGCGAAGAGCATGAACTCTGCGATGTCCTCGACGTACCACTCCGGCGTGGCGCGGAAGGCGGCGGCGGGCCCGGCGGTGCGCGGCACCCCCGCGCCCCCCTCCTCCGCCGCCGCCGCCTCCGCCATCTGCCGGCTGAGCATCGCGCATACTGACGAGTAGAACTGCAGTGTGCGACGCATTAGTTCCCCGTCTAGGAGTGCTGTCTCTGCGCATTGCTTCGATCTGGGAACATCAAAGTTAGTCTGTTGAAATACGGTGTTTAAAGATTGAAGATATTGTTATGATAACATGGCACCATTTTGTTTTAATTTTTTTGCCGTCCATTACTTATTCAACTAACTGATGACAATATTCTTCAAAAGTTATGTCAAAAAGCGTCATGCTTTTAATGACAAAAAAATGTTATAATAGTCTACTGTCAGTCTTCCGCTAGTTGAATATGGAAACTGGGCATTAATGCGCGACTCCACTTCGGTGCAAAGGCTACGCACGTGTATTTAGCTTTGCTTTATTATGAAAATGTAAGCGGCAAACTGCACTATGGGCCACGGCCCCGCTACGAAGAGATACGCCGTACTGGTTCAAAAGAACAAGTGACACAACTAATGGAATCGTTGCTTTAATCCCGCAGGACACCAACCTGTGTAGTCGTTTGATCTGTCTGCGCCAGCGCCGCAGTAACTCCCTGTTCCTGAGCGCGGAGAAGCTGTTCCTCCATTGCGGCTCGCCCGCCATCAGCTCCTCGATCACTTTTTGTAAGTCACGGAACGCGCTGCAAATGCAACAGTAAATTATTAACTAAGCGATGTCCAACCTCATGGGCCATATTGAATCATCGCAATTGGAACTACTTAAAATAACTCAAGAGTTAAGAGTTTACCCTCGAGCGTGTAGGACTAGAATTCTGAGTAAACCGAGGGATCTCTCGCGAGAATAAATCTACCTTTCACATCTTTTGCTTCCAGTAGTCAATTCAAAAGACCGTGCGCTGATGGACATTTAAAACAGTGACAGAAAGCACCATAGAGAATTCATCCGGTCGTTAAATCAATGATATGCAGATTATGCAGCTCACCGAATCCGTCGCTGGTGCGTGTGTAGCGCCGGTATGAGCGCCACATGGTGCATGTGCAGCGTAAGGAACCAGCAGATCGTCTGGAACTTTATCTCCGGGAACTCGAAGCCCTCCTGTTCCCCTGTCGACAAAACGATATTGTTACATTATGGATTTAAGAACCGTCAAACATGAAAGCGGTCTGTGATACTAAAGAGAAAGTAAGTACCGATTGTATTAACAACCTATTCTTGTTCTTCTTGCAAAGTATATAGTCGCACTTCCTCTTGTTAAAATATGTTATATAAACAACCGACATGAAAGTATAAGCCCATGTTCAAATGGCAAAATTTTGACGCGCGTTTTCAAATCGCGCGACACATACAACCGATCACATGAGCGCCGCGTTAACGAGCGTTAACGCGGCACTCAGAGAAAAAGTCCGTCAATTGTTCAGATAAGCGCGCGCTACCATCGCGATTTTTGTAATATAACAACAAAATAATAGCCTCTTCCACGTCCATTTTCTAAGCTCTACCGAAACAGACTGACGAGTTTTCGTAACACGCGTTAGCGCTTGTCATCTGAACTCTATAAATTTGATCACGCGTGGACCTCCGTTAACGCGCGTTCCATGTAAACTTAGCCTAAAGAGGCTAGGAGGAGAAAGTAGTAAGGTACTCACGTAGTCCATCGATCCAATCTTGTGCCTCCTGCGAGGTGTAGTAAAGGCGAGTCTCCTCCTGTATGTTGATGTGTACATCCGGCATGAACGTGTAAAGAGGGTAGACGCGCTCTAGTTTGACGCGGACGGATAGTAGCTGCAAAACTGAACATACGTTCAGCATGAATCCATCGCCTGGAACAAGAAGAGAGCTTTAGAATTGGTAAGGAAAACTGGCGCAGTAAAGTGGATTTTGTAACGATGACACTATCGTGGTACTGCGAAGTTTCGCATTTAGCGACCTTGTCTATGATGTGACAAAATATAGGGCTGCACTGCGCGGTAAGGATAAAAGTAGATTTTAAGGTAAGTCTGACTATAAAAGCTGGTATGCTAAGGTAAACTTTGCTCAATCTGCAAATGTAGCCTAATATTTTCCAAGTCACGGACTATAGGCATCTATAGGTATTCGTGACTAGTCCAAATGTTCAAAACAATTCGGTTTTACGGCATAGTTTAGAAACAAACATCCACATAACTCTCACAAAATAGGTTCATTGAATAACAGCTACTCAAAAGTTTGACGGTGTGTTGAAGCGTCAATACAGTATTGCTGCAACAGTCAGAAAATTATAAACGTGCCTACTAGCTGATCCCGCGAACTTCGTACCGCCTTATAATTAATAATATGTACTTTATAAATGTTTTATTAGGTAGTTATTCTGCTATTCGGGGCGGAAACAAATCCAACAAAGAAAAAAATATGAAATCTGTCCAGCTAGAGTCCCTTACCCACAGCCCTGCAAGAAAAAGAGCTGCTGACGACCCGATATGAATGACATTGTCAATTATAAATGTCAAATTAACTGTCTTGTCATAAATTAATGTCTAAGAAGTATTTATGCGTTATCCTAGTTATTCTTTTACATCCTTTTTCCATTTTGGGATCGTTCAACAGGATAAAAAGTAGCCTATGTCCTTCCCTAAATCTATCTCCTAGCCAAATTTTATTAAAATCTGTTCAGCAGTTTAGGCGTAAAAATGTAACAGACAGACATAATTACTTTCGCATTAAGTATGGATTCAGTTCAATTAGTCTGACACTTAGGTATGTCAATGCTGCAAGGTGAGACATAAGTTTGCACATCTAGGGCGCTCTGTCGTAGGACGTTTATTAACCGACTGACGAAGGTAATTTCTCGAAAGTTTATTTGTTTCTCGCATTTTCCGTAAACACTATACTCGCAGATTTGATCGGAATCTCTGAAAGTATTGGATTATAGCCAAAACAAATTCGTCTGGGACGAGTTGAGCGACACTTGAAATAGATATTTCAGTTAATTACTTTGTACACGTACTGTATCAATATTGGAGATTAGCGAATGCCAGTGTTGTAGATCTAACAGGCGGTTAATTTTAGAATAAGTAAATGATTCTAGTGTCTGTTGGGGTCAACCTGTGGTTAGAAACTGCCTTAGAGTTAGTTATAGTTTGAGTTACCTATGTTTACGCATCATACTTGTGATTATACCTATAGTTACCTACCTACACAGTTAATTACTTCGCAGCTGTTAGGTAAACGAGTTTTCTTATCGTACATTGTAGCCTGCTAGATGCAAAAAGGTTCATTCTAATTAGGTTGCGTATTATTGCGTTCTCTACATGCCCTAATAAACACGGTATCTCAAAGCAAAATATCTACTACAAGACGCGTGCAAATCAACAAGTCATAGTCGATCACTGTTTACTAAGCGAACGATTTACATAACAATAAATGCCAATTCATTTCAATAAAGTAAGAGTCCCCCTTCGTTGTCAATTGAACTTGCACAGACATACTCATACTCAATGTATAATATAACTTACAGAAGCAGTTACTGTACGACTTTGTAAAAGGAATTGTTTGCTAACTGACTTCCTATGCAAAAGGTGCTTCAAAGGGCAGTATTATATGTATACTAATACTCTTTGTGTAAAATAAGTAGGTAGGGGTATTTGTTCCCTAATATAATAAGAATCAAATGGAATATTTATCAGAGATTGATAGAACAATCGACCCTACTCGTTTTATTTATTCCCAACAAGACACCAAGTTTTCGTCGACACTGGACTCGTGACCTTGGGACGCTGCACTGGATACACCAATGCTAGTGAAATAGATGAAGGGTAACCTGACGAAGTTATAGAAGTACACTCACCAGCAAGCGACCTTTCGTCGGTCTGCAACTGCGCGCGGCGCTCGTTCCTCTGCAGAATGGCGGAGAAGTACTGAAGGATTGGCTCCCTCGCGTCGGGACACAGCAGGATGTTGTGGCAGATGGTGTGCAGTGTGTTCCTGCAGACTTCCACCTCGCGTTGTAGAGCAAACGCGAGGCTGCGGTCGCCGGATCCTGTCGCGAAAAGTCGCTCCGCGAGACGGGGGTTCTCTTCAGCGAATAGGGATACCTGGAGAGATTTTGTGCTTTAGAATAAGTCAGGGGTTCCTTAGGAATTTTGTGAATTCACGCTTCACTATAGAATATGACAAGGATTTCAGATATTTTCGCTACTCCTTGCTGGAAAGAAAAAGTGCATCTTTGAGGTACACATTGATGCTTTCATCAAACTGGTTCGAAATAGCTAGTGACATGAACAGTAGTAGATTCAAAAAACTCACCGCAAAGAATGGCCCAAGAAAACTGGTCCTTGCAATCTCTCTTCCCGGAGCAGTGGTGACCGATTTCGGTGTCAAACTGGGCAGGCAGGCCAGTAGTTCACAGATGGGGCGCAAGGCGTGTCTGGGCCCGGCGCGGAGTTCGCATAACGCCCGCAGTGCTCTTAGCGGAGCGCCCTGCCCACGCCCCACTAGTGGAGACACGCATCTACGCATCTCCTCGCGAATACCCATCAGCAGGGGCACGAATACCTGAGGGATTACATTACATGTCTGTCTCATCCGACTTTATGATACAGGCATCATGAAACTGGAACCATGAAGCACAAAGGAGAAAAGTTCACAAGACTAACCAGTTAAGAGACTGATGGCAGATAATTATCATAAAAATGAAAAATAAAACTAGTCAAGTGCAAGTCGAATTCACACATGAAGTGTTTCGTACCTAAAAATTTTAAAAGCTTATATCTCTTTGCATCTCAAATTAAAGTGACTATCTACGTATTCTAGTGGAAATGCAAGGTAAATTACGTATTTCTAACATGGGTGTTAAACCTTTTTGTACTTTTTTTGATGGATTTAATCATTTGGGGTTCTACTGGATAGAAAAAAATGACAATTTAACAGAGTTTTTAAGGGTACACATTTTGGCTCCACTCCAGTGCCATACGCCAGACACAAAAGATTTTTATAATGCCTCTCCGGCGTTATCCGTACGAAATCAGTGACAGATTCAGCTTTTAAGAAAAGGTTTACAACCCCTGAAGTCTTTGAACTCACTCAATATCCCCAAACGAACGCTGTAGGCATAATCTATGTGACAAATTAAGACACTTTTGTTTAAAGTAAACCTTTTCAAAATGCCATTTTAACAGAGTTTTAGGGATACTAATTTTGGCATCGCTCCGGTGCTATACGCTAGATGCAAAAGCTTCCGCTATCCGCATGGAATCGGTGAAAATATAGAACCAGTATTACTAAGGCCCAGCAGACAGGACAATGGCATTTGAAGTAACAAAAACAGATTTGAATCTAAATTTTTAAACAGGTTACTATAATATTCATAGACATTTCCCTGAGCTATGCTTTATTTTGTAAAGGCAATTCAGTGAGCAAACACCCTTATGAATAATTCAATGACTCATTTCATTTGAAACAAAGAGTATGGTGCAGGCAAGCTTTTAGAAACTGAAATAAGATTTAACTACCTTGAGACCAAATCACTTTCGATTCAAGCAATAGAATTAAGAATACAATTATTATTATTTTATAAATGATAGTAATAGTACATACCTCTTCGAAAACTTCTTTATCCTGGTAAGTGGCAAGGAGCAACTCGGAAATAACTCCAATAGGAGCATTCCCAATTAGGATGTATGGCAGAAGTGGGGATTTTCTACACTTTTCCAATCCGAATCTCCCCAGCAGGACCAACACCAAATGGTTCACTAATATACTCCTCATGTTTTGGAGTAAGTCACTCAGAGGAGGCTCCGAACTCTTCTTAGCATTATCTCTCTCATATAAATTAATGTTATTGTAAAACTTCATAATATAACTAACAGCTAGGCCTTGAGTAGGAATAGATTCGGGAATAGGCAATGACGGTGCAGGGCACTCAGTCTTATCAGTATCTGTCTCTGAACCAACCAAGGGTCCACTTGGGTTGTCATCTCCACAATCTTCAATCTGCTTCTTTGAGGTCTCATAGATGGCCGTTGCTTTTTGGTTGAGGGGGTCAGATCCATCTGCTAATGTGCTAATGACGTCCATCAGAGCTTCTGAAGTCAATTCATCTAAGCTTAGTTTAGGGTTGTCGAGTAGTGAAGCTGCAACTGATGGCACGAAAATTCCACCTGTGAAGATAAGAGTACCTGTTATACCTATATTGGTAAATAAAACCAACAGTTTGTTTATTCATAAAAATAATCTAAACATACCTGCACTGTCTTCTGACCAGGAAACCTGCAGAATTCTGGCAACAATATGGCGTAGCTGCTCCTCTGTTAACTCAGTGCAGCTAACAGTGCGTGATCTGTGTATTTTTCTGGCAGGTGAAGCAGTTGGGTCATCTTCCACCTGTTAATAGCAGTCAAATTTGTTACATAACTTTCATAGTCAAGCCAAAAGTCTTACATAAGTTTTAATAATTACTGATAAAAGTTTACCTCCATAGGTTCTTGTTGTATTTCAGACTGAGAATGTCTGTCCTCATCTACTTCCATGGATAGAGAGCGCCGTGAGCAACTCGGGGATGCATTGCTCACTCTGGGACGGACAGGTGATGGCTCAACAAACTGTGCTGGAGATATGGAGCGTGAAGTGCTGTCTTCTCGGGTAGAGGCACCCTCGGACCCGCCCACTGTCGACTGAGGCAAGCTGCCCACTCTCACCGAGCCACAGCTCAACAAAGTGTCCTCACCCATGGAATCAAAGCTGTTGTACTGTCTTGTTTGAGAAAGATCTGTCATTTTCGTATCAGGCATCTCATCTAATAGATTACTCTCGGTCTTTTCTGTTACGATTAAACTGTCAGCGGGAGGAATCTTCGTTTGGTCTTCTGGTTTGGAATCGCCATCTGGATAGTTTGGTTCTTTGTTGGAGTTGGCGTCGGGCGTACTGGGCTCGGTGGAGGCGCGGGGTGCGGGCGACAGTCGAGCCTGCTGCGCTTCCAGCGCGGGCATGGACGCGCCTGGAGCCGCGGCCGGGGCGCTGGCAGGGGCAGGAGCCGAGGCTCCGCCGCCAAGCCCCGTCAGCCGAGCCAAGCGACGTCTACGTATCTGAAAAAAGAGGACAGAAAGCTCCAGCACCACGTGTATCGTGTTAAGATACGATATGCGCGCTAGTGTAAACCATTGACGCTTTGTTTTGTTACGAAATTAGATTGGCCATACGCAATATCCAAGGTTCGTTTACAAAACAAAAATACACTTTACCTCCTCTTGACTGAGTTCACTCATGATTTTATAGTTTTATTTCACGTTTGTAAGATAATCAGTTCTGCGTGTGCACTTTGTCTGAAGAGTATTTTATTTTTACAAGTAAGAAAGGAGAACAAGCCACACAAACGGCAAGTCAGTCACCTCGCTCAGCTGTTTGACATTTATCGCTCATGACGAGAAACTATTGAAAATACACGCGTCATCGTTCGTAACAAAACCAATCCAACCAATCACACCCTTCTGAATGAACGAAAGAATGAATGATATGCATTTTTATTGTGGTAAATAATGTTGCCAAATTCATTGATATTTCTCCTATTTTTTTACGAAAACAATTCATCTAGGTGTAGACATGTGGCCATGTAAAAATAATTAAAAGATCAGTATATTTCAAAAGTCAGTATATAAAATAATTTCGGAAAAGTCACCGGTTTTACAGCAACAAAGAATGACATAGTTTTGATGAACGAATGAAATAAATGTATGTTTATTCTGTCTGTCTAATTGAGGTCTAATCATTCGTCTATGTCAATGGCCGCATGTTTTGTAAAATTTGTTTACGTTATGATTGCAATGAGCACTGGGAAAAAAATCAAGTCCGATATTAATTCATTCCAGCAATAATAACAGGAAAAATGTGAGGGAAAAACATCAAAATTAGAATACCGAGCTTATCTTCGCTACCGAGCTGAATTTTACGTGATGGTTTAGATACATAGCTTCCTTAGTGAAAATATTTAGAATTTGGAACAAAATGAGTTATCACGTGAGTGAGATGGTGTGGGGGCTTAAATCCCGGCAGCCCGAAACGCAGCATAAAGCCATACGTGAGCTGCTGCACTTCGTAAAGACGGAACTTCGGGAGATGTCTCCTGAAACTCTAGCTCAGGTCTTGGATGATTTCAACCAGCAAATTCATGCCATGACTTGCAGCTACGATAACAACGAGAAGAAAGCGGGAGTGCTTACTATAGGTATATTTGAAAGATTACCAATAATATCTCAATTTGTTAGGGAACCCTAAAAAAATGTACCACAATATATCATTTTAATATATTTTTTAGGATGTCTTATTGGTGGTGACACAGAAACCAGTAAAACTAGAGCCCTACGATATGCATATTATTTGAGTAATGTGTTCCCATCTGCTGATGTAAGCCTACTAGAACAGGCTGCTAAAACTATGGGTCGAGTTTCCACTACTTTGGGCATTAAAAGAGGAGAGTTTGTTGAGAGTGAAATCAAAAGAGCATTTGAATGGTTGGTAGAAGAAAGAAATGAATCAAAGAGATTGTCTGCTGTACTGATACTGCGGGAGCTTGCTATAGCCACTCCTTCATACTTCTACCAACAAATAAATGGATTTTTCAACCACATTATAAATGGATTGAGAGATCCAAAAGAGCACATTAGGGAAGCTTCAGCTAAGGCATTGAGAGCAGCATTTGTGCTAACTGCCCAGAGAGAAATCCCTGAACAAAGTAATAAAGCTCACTGGTACATCCAGTGCTATGAAGAAGCCATGAAATCTTTTGAGGATGTAGCTGGGAGAGAGAGATGTTTGACTCGAGACGACCATGTTCATAGTGGGCTACTAATTCTAAATGAACTACTCCGATGCTCAAATGCAGCTTGGGAGAAGAAATACACAATACTTATGCAAAAGTTGGATGCAGAACCAGATATATCTGAGGATATAACCACAGTGCAGTCCAAGATACAAGGCTCCTGGCCATTGCCACACTTCTCTGATGATAGACCTCAGCAACCTGTGATTCATGAATCAGCAATTTGCAAGAAGCTAGTCACAGAAAAGTATGAGAAGATCTGTGTTGGTAAGCTTTTGTTTTACTTTTGCATAACCATTTATTCTAGATCATTATAGGCACCAGTTTATTATTTATTTATAAGTTACGCGAACTTGTTAGATTCTTCTTTATTTACTTGCAGATGTGATGGCTCAGCAAATATCTAGGCCGCACAATGTCCATCAGATGCTATTACTCATGATTCCCAGACTGGCTGCTTTCAATAAAGAAGCATTTGCAAAGAAACACCTAAAATCTACCATAAACCATCTCATAACCTTCTTGAGAGGGAGGGAAAAGGAGAAAGCAATGGCGTTTACTACTTTAGGGCTACTCTGTGTTGCAGTGGAGTCTGGTGTACAGTCATATCTGCCCAGGATCATAGAGGAAATCAATAAGTTGACTTTTCCTATCAAAGACACTCCTAAAAAGAGAAATGGAGTAGATACTCCATTATTCAATTGTGTCACTCTACTAGGTTTTGCAATGAAAGAAAATGTCGCTAATGAAGTGAGGGAATTATTAGATCCTATGTGCGCTAATGGATTGAGTCCAAGATTAACAACATGCTTCAAAGAGCTAAGTCAGAATCTGCCGTCTTTGAAGAAAGAAATCACTGATAGATTGCTTAACATGCTCTCTCTTATTTTACGTAAGAAACCCTACGCGCCAAGCAACGGTGAAAATCAAATCGTCCACATGTTTACTACTGCCATGCAAGTGGAAGCGCATGATGCCACTAAACTAGTTTTAGCACTGCGCACACTCGGATCGTTTGACTTTGAATGGAATAACACCCTTATGTCCTTCATAAGAAGGTGCACTGACCATTACCTGCAGAGTGAGCAGCACGATATTCGAATGGAAGCTGTGAAGACTGCTGCTAAGTTGCTGGTCAAAGCTGTGGACAGATGTGCTCAAACAAACTCGCGGACATTGAGCTTACTGGTTGATGAATCACTCGGGAAGCTCCTATCAGTGGGAAGATCAGATTTTGATCACGAAGTACGGTATAGGGTGTTGGATATCTTTATGAATCCTACTTTCGATAAGTACTTAGCAGTTGAGGAGCATTTGAACTGTCTTTTCGTATTGATAAACGATTCTAACAGCGACGTCGGTGAACTCGCTTTGTGTGTGGTTGGACGACTGAGCAACTTGAATCCCAGCTACACCACACCCACGCTGAGACAGCTATTTGTACAAGTGTTAATGGAACTTCAGCATTCAGAATCAACACGCAATAAGGAACAAGCACTACGCATGGTGAACAACATAATCTCACACGCGCCAAGGATAACGCGGCAGTTTGTCGATACTATACTCAAAGTTCTGGTCCCCAAGTTGAAAGAAAAGGACAGTAACTCCACTATGGTGTCTACGATACTGAAAGCCATCGGAGACTTGGCAGAGGTGAATGGAGGTGGGTACGCGCTAAATGAATGGTTAACAGAACTGATGACAGTCCAACTCGAGATACTTGCTGATCAGAACCAGTTGGAAAAAAGGAGTGTTGCTTTATGGTCTTTCGGGCAAGTAGTCAGCGCAACCGGCCGCGTTGTCACTCCCTACACAGAGTATCCAAACTTGATGGACATGCTTCTAAACTTCCTAAAGACAGAGCATCAGACTAGAGATCGCCGGGAGACGATCCGTGTTCTTGGAATGTTGGGGGCATTAGATCCATACAAACACAAAGTCAATCAAGGTCTCATTGACTTCCAAACAGTCTCCACCTTGATACCAGTCACGGAATCGGCTGCGAATGAAAGTGTCGATTCTTCTGTTAGTGAGATGCTTGTAAATATGTCTCCGGTTGTCTTAGATGAATTCTATCCTGCTATAGTGGTGAGTACTTTGATGAGAATGCTTCGCGACCCGTGCCTAGCGCAGCACCATAAAAGTGTTGTACATTCTGTGACGCTGATATTCCAGACGTTGGGAATCAAATGTGTGCCTTACATCTCTCGCGTGACTCCAAGCCTTCTTTACGTGATTCGTACAACAGATAATAGCAACTTCAGAGAGTTTCTGCTAACTCAACTAGCGCAGTTGATTTCTGTGGTAAAGATCCATATTCGGAAATATTTGGAAGACATTTTTGATATAATAAAGGAGTACTGGACCCCAGATAGCCCGCTGCAACCGACTTTGATAATGTTGGTTGAACACATTACTGTAGCCATAGGGACCGAATTCAAGATTTACCTTCGGAAAATCCTACCTAACATTCTGAGAGTTCTCAAAAACGACAACAGCAAAGATCGAATACTGACAGAGAAACTGCTATTGACAATACAAAAGTTTGAAAACAACTTAGACGATGTACTTCTTTCTATCGTCCCAGCATTGACTAGATTATTCGACGGAAGAAATGTTCCCATGCATATATCGAAACTAGCTATGGAAACTGTTGAACATCTCTCAATGTTCTTATACTTCAGACCATACTCGGCTGTGATCATCCAAGCATTAGCCAAAGTTTTAGACACAAACCCGCAGTTACGGCAAACGGCTATGAACACACTGTGTGCGCTGATAGTACAATTAGGCAGAGAGTACATCGATTACATACCATCTGTAGACAGAATATTGATGAAGCATAAGATTCAATGTCCGAACTACATCGTCTTGGTTACAAGGCTGCAAGTGATTTCGACGCTCGCGTGTGATGATGACTATTTGGAGGAGACTAAATCGAGGCTAAGGAATCAGAAAAATGATGTGAGTATTTAAAATATTCACTAATGTGGAGGTTTTTTTTTTGTAAATCAATAGATGAGCTACTGTGTTTTGGGATTACATGTCTCAAGGAGAAGTGTCTTAGCTGGTGGACCAGGGCTTAACATGTCTTAGGAAATCGCGATGCCATAATCGTAAGAAAGCTGTCCAAGCGGTCATAGTTTGTATCGCACTGTTTGAAAATATTGGGCACTATTTACTAAAGTCATCTTAGAACGACATATAGATGATATTTTCTTTTCAGATGGTGTCAGACATACAGACAATAAAGAAGTTGACACTGAACGTTCAAAGCTTGCGCAAAAGCTGGAGCGTCACCAACATCGTGTCTAAAGAGGATTGGCTGGAGTGGCTGCGGCAACTCAGCGTCTGCTTCCTCACAGAGTCTAATAGTCCTGCTATTAGGCGAGTCATGGTCTTCCCATTTTCATTATCCGCTCTACTTCTATTTGCATAGTATTGAATTTTTAACTTGATTTGAACTTAATATGCGGCAGTGATGTCGACAAATACAAATTACAAATATAAATTTGTTACTTATAGATAATACTTGATCCAATATCATGAGGGTACTGGATTGGTATCCGAAACCGAGTTTATGTTCTCTGTACTCGAATGGTAAAGTAAAATCGCGTCTGGGGAAGCCAAAAGAACCGGTTCAGTCGCCCTATATATTATGAAATCCAGAAAAAGCGTAGTTTATGCTATTCCAGATCCCTATGTCTATTCCAATTTTCATCCAGCCTCTGGACATAATCTGACTATCTAAAAAACTGCGGATGTCTACTGTCATGAGTGTTCTTCCAAATTCGAATATCGATATGAATATTCGTTCACAGAGCATGTAGCACCCTAGCTCAGAACTACCCTCAGCTCGCCAGCGACCTATTCAACGCAGCCTTCATGTCTTGCTGGACGGAATTAGACGACAGCCCGCAGAAAGAGCTGGTCGCTGCATTAGAACAGGCGCTCACTGTCCCCGAATGTCCCGAACTTTCTCTCGCTGTGCTGAACCTGGCCGAATTCATGGAGCACTGTGAGAAGGGACCGCTGCCGATATCTATAAAGCTGCTTGGGGACATGGCTATCAATTGCAGGGCGTATGCTAAAGCACTGTATTATAAGGTTAGTGTGCGATCGTTTCAATAGTTTAGTCTATTAAAAGACATGTAGGCCACCTGTAGTCATATTTATCCAATTTGTCTCAATTTTATTTCACCTAAGAGTTTACAAGTAAGTACAGTTAAGTATATAGCTATTATGTTCTCGTCGAGTTTATATTGAAAAAATTGCTTGCTCTTACAGGAACAGGAATACAAAAGAAATCCTTCAACAAAAGTAATAGAAGCGCTCATACACATAAATAACAAACTACAACGGAAGGAGGCTACCAACGGCCTTTTGGAAAAGGCAGTTTCACATAAGAAGAACGGTGAAGGCGCCACTATTTGCGTGCGATGGTATGAGAAACTGCACAACTGGGAACAAGCTTTAGACCTGTACAATAAAAAGCTAGAAGTTGATCCACAAGATAAGGAGTCAAACCTTGGCATGATGAGGTGTTTGGAAGCTATGGGCGAATGGAAGAAACTTTACACGATAACAACAGATCAATGGGATACTATGAGTGAGGACATGAGGGTCAAATCGGCTAAAATCGTAGCGGCTTCATGCTGGGGTCTTCAGGAATGGGAGCCTATGAAGAAATACGTAGATTTGGTTTCAGAAGATAGCTACGACGGCTCGTTTTACCGAGCGATTTTAGCAATACATGAAGGTCAATGGCCGGAGTCGAGGCACTACATTGACACTGCTAGGAGCATGCTCGACGGAGAGCTAACATCAGTGGTAGGCGAAAGCTATCAACGTGCTTATGGAGCCTTGGTCAATGCTCAGATGCTGACAGAGTTAGAAGAAGTGGTCACCTACAAATTAGTTGAAGAACGTCGGAACACTATCAGGAAAACATGGTGGTCTCGGCTTCAAGGTGGTCAAAGACTGGTGGAAGACTGGAGGAAAATGCTCCAAATAAGAAATCTGGTACTATCCCCTCGAGAAGACTTCCAAACGTGGCTGAAATTCGCGTCCCTATGCAGAAAAACCGGCGCGATCAACCAAGCTCATAAAATCGTGTTAGGTATAATCGGTAGCGACCCTAGCACTAATCCTGATGTGCTATTACGATTACATGAACCTAGAATCGTATTGGCTTATAGTAAAAACTTGTGGGACGCGGGCAATAAAAGATACGCATACGACGTCTTGCAAAGGTTTGTAGACAACTTTGACGCTGATAACGAAGAGCATTGCAGATTGCAAGCGCGCTGTCATTTGAAGTTAGGATCTTGGTGCGAATCTTTGCAAGAAATCAACGAGCTATCTATACCAGAGATCCTAAGAAACTTCGCATCCGCGACAATTCTCGCTCCTGATTGGTACAAAGCGTGCCACGCTTGGGCTTGTATGAGCTTTGAAACAGTCCTGTTTTACAAGCAACAGGATAATATATCCGAGAGCTCTATAGCTGGGGGTTCAGGGGACAAGAAAGTATCACGGGCTGATTTTATCAATACCCACACCATTCCGGCAATCGAAGGCTTTTTCAAATCCATCAGTCTATCCAACGGCAGTGCGTTACAAGATACGCTAAGACTGCTGACGCTATGGTTCGACCACGGCCACCATCCTGCGATATACGATGCTTTGTTCGAAGGCATTCGACAGATAGACGTGAAAATTTGGCTGCAAGTCATCCCTCAACTTATTGCTAGGATCGATTCACCGAGAAGTTTGGTGGCTAAGCTGGTTCATATCCTTCTGATAGATATAGGAAAGCTTCACCCACAAGCGTTGGTTTATCCTCTGACCGTGGCTACGAAATCTTCGTTTGCAACGCGGAAAAATGCGGCACATTATGTGTTGAAGACCATGTGTGCACATTCTCAGAATCTAGTCAATGAAGCGGCGATTATTTCGGAGGAACTGATCAAAGTAGCTATTCTGTGGCACGATCAAGTGGTGATCGCATTGGATGAAGCCTCAAGGTAAGCCAAATAAAGAAGACAATAACATATTTTGGGTCTAATGAGGCTTGAATCTAAAGGTAGGTTTCTGTTGTCTATTTCAGATTATACTTCAGTGAAAAGGACTACCGAGGAATGTTCAAAACGCTGGACAAAATGCACGCGATGCTAGATAGGGTGCCAGAGACGCTGAAAGAGGTTTCGTTCCTTCAAATGTATGGACGTGATCTACAAGAGGCACAGCGATGGTGCGAACTGTATAAGGTAGGTTAAGAACCTATTAAATACATTTATCCGTGGTTGCGCTGTTCATTATATTGCTCAGTTTTTGTGCAGCTAACACGCGGCGGAATCTAATCTGCTTACAGAAGATCAAAATATTCTGATCTGTTCATTGTATTTGTATTTAATATTTATATTTCAATGTGTTTTTCTAGGAGTCAAATGAAGACAGATACCTAAACGAAGCGTGGGATCTATATTGCCGCGTGGTCCGCCGAATAACGTCACAGTTCCGCTCCCTGACGTCACTGGAGCTGCAATACGTCAGTAAACGTCTCCACACGTGCCGCGACTTGGAGCTGGCAGTGCCCGGCTCGTATGTCCCCAACGAGCCGCTGATTCGGATATCACATATCCACAGTCACTTGCAGGTAACCTTCGACGCTTCGGCACGTCACATTTCCATTAATTGACGTCATAAAAGGGCATGGCAGGCGTATGCGGCGGCGTAAAACAGCTTTGGATCTCGTTAGATTATTATTTGACTGCTTTACTTTATGATGAAATGTCACGAGGTAGTATCTTTATTGATTGTATATCTTGAGCTGAGGTTTACTGCGCCGCTTGCGCCTCAGCGTACGGTTAGCCTAAGAAAAATGAAAGTTAGGAAACCACTTTGCTTATCATTATTTCAGCTATATACATTATACATTCGTTCGTAAAGCAATCGGCCTTGTGCTTGTGCAATCTATTTAGGAGGGCTTGACTACTAGTAAATGGGATATAAATAAATAAAAAATGTGTAAAAATAGGAATATGTATCATATGTATGTAAGAATATGTACCATGACGGTGGCGTGGCGGGCGATTGCTAGGCCTCTGCCTAGCAATCGCCGAGCACCGAGGCCGTCACGCAAGAGGCGCGGGTTCGATTCCCGCTGCGGAAGAAATATTTCTTCCGGGTCTGGGTGTTGTGCTACGATGGTACTTGTAGTTTCTGATACCCACGACACAGGGAATCCTAGTGTGGGGTCAGGACTATGTATGTGACTGTTGGGTGTTATTTTTTTTTATATCATAACAATTGATCAACATGCCACATGGACTACCAATTTAACAGATGGAAAACCTTTTTCTATTTAGGTGATAAAGTCAAAGCAGCGTCCGCGTCGTCTCACCATCCAGGGCTCGGACGGCAAACAGTACATGTTTCTGCTGAAGGGACACGAGGACCTGCGGCAGGACGAGCGAGTGATGCAGCTGTTTGGACTCGTCAACACACTACTGCAGGTAACTAAAAGTGTCTATTTATGGTTCCAACGGGACCCTATTACTAAGCCTCCGCTGTTCGTCCGTCCATCTGTTTGTCAGCGGGCTTCATGAACCGTTATAGAGTTGAAATTTGCACAGAGTGTGTATTTCTATTTCCGCTATAACTACAAATAATAGAAATAAAATCAAAGGGGGAAGAAAAAACAAAGATATGTGCCATTGGACTTATCAATAAGTGTTTCAATAAGCAATATCTCATGCAAACTGAATTCTACAGGCTGATCCAAATACCTACCGGCACGACCTAGCCATCCAGCGCTACGCGGTCATCCCCCTGTCTCCCAACTCCGGCCTCATCGGCTGGGTGCCGCACTGCGACACCCTGTATAACCTCATCAGTGACTACAGAGAGAAGAAATCCAACAAGATGTCTCTGAACACGCTGCAGCAGATCATGATGGGAAACGCGTCCGATTATCAGAAGTTGATGTTGAAACATAAGGTGGGTTAAATCGATCGATGTACGTTAGCTTAAAATACCTGCGAATCTAAGAGTGCTTTTAAACATTAGCGGATTTTATGTTTTTGAGTTTTTATTGTATATTTCCTCATTACACCAAACTGAACACTATTATCAAAATTTTAAAATGTAGGCGACTGTACCACAGGAGCGGAATAGCGGACGAAGGAAGTTTCTTACCATTTTTCTTATCCCAGGTGGAAGTCTTCGAGCTGACTCTCTCCCAGACTCCAGGGGACGACCTCGCAAAGCTGCTCTGGTTGAAGAGCCCCTCAGCTGAAGTGTGGTTCGAGCGCCGCACCAACTACACGCGCTCCCTCGCCGTCATGTCCATGGTGGGCTACATCCTGGGGCTGGGGGACAGGCATCCCTCCAACATCATGCTACATCGAGTGACTGGGAAGGTCCTGCATATCGACTTCGGGGATTGCTTCGAAGTAACGCAGAATAGAGAGAAGTTCCCAGAGAAGATACCTTTTAGACTGACGAGGATTTTGATTAATGCTATGGAGGTATGTTGATAGTGGCCGCTTTCAGGCAGGAAACTTGATGCTTATCCTAAATTATAATTGTCGCAAGGTTGAGGTATTCGGTAAGGGGAACATGAGAACGGAGAACTAATCACATTTTTTGGCTTGGTGATCCCCGTTTAATTGATAATGTGTTTCGTTTTAATTTCTTAGAGCTGTATTGTAATTGATGTATTCGTGAGTCATCAGCTAAGCCGAATTTTATTAATCTATCCTTGTGTTAATACCACAATTAAAGCCAAATCGACAATTGCCCTACATTCCTTCATAAGTTCTTAAATACCGCAACTTCTTGACACAGAAAATTTGAGAAGCTACTTCTCCGCTTCAATAAAAAAAAAACACGTAATCTTAGCAATCTTGTGCTAAATTGAGTTTTGTTTTACTAAATTTAAAGTAAATTTTTCATTGCACAGGTAACCGGCATTGAAGGAACCTATCGCTTCACATGCGAGTCCGTGATGCATGTGCTCCACAAACATAGAGACAGCGTGATGGCGGTGCTAGAGGCCTTTGTATACGACCCGCTACTCAACTGGCGACTTGTCGACAACGATCACAGATCCCTCACCGAATCCACCTTCTCATCAGACATAGATTCTTCATATACCATGCCCAGCAGAAGTAGAAACCACTTGCACTACGAATCAGTGGAAATACCTCCGGAGGCGAACTTGAACAAGCGAGCATTGTCGATACTCAATCGGATAAGAGATAAGTTGACTGGACGGGACTTCCCCAATGTAGAGTCTGTGGTCAGTGTGCCTAAACAAGTGGATCTACTGATAAAAGCTGCGACGAATAATGAAAATCTTTGTCAGTGCTATATTGGATGGTGTCCGTTTTGGTAAATAGAATTTTGATTATCAACAAGAAATAATAATATTTTGGTTGTTAAATATGTTGTTATATGTTTAGTCGGTAAAATAGTGTAAACTATTTATTTACTACTACAACTACTTTTAAATGTAAATATAGATCTACATACTTAAGTACCATCTTCAGAGAGACTTCATTTATAGTGTTTATAGCATCCAATACTGCCATAATATACTATCGTCAATTTGTGAATTATTTACTTGTGCTTTTGTTACAATTGAGGCATTATAGCTAAGAACCAAGTTTTAAATTATATCTTCACTTTGTGACTGCCAAATAAACCTTGAATGATGATGATGATCGCTGACAGAACAATCCCTATTGTTGTTAGTATTACGTGAAATAATAATTTAGTAGTGTTATGTGTTGTAAGATATTAGTTTGTGTAAAAAATATTTGTTCACGTTTTTGAAACTTGTTATATAAAAAGCCAAAGCGCAGTGCTACTACTTGTGGTACTAGTTCATTCACCAGTGTGGTGAAAGGATTAAAGTAGTAGTAATAGCACAGACAAGTTTATACTTGTCTGTGGTAATAGTTATCCACAACATAAAGTTGTATTATAGAGTGGGTTTAAATTTAAAATATGTTAATAGTGTTTATTAATTTGTTTATCACACTACTGGTCGAATGCGTAGGAAGATAAATTGCTTATTATGTATTTTGTATTAATTTATAGGCTGTACAAACATATTGCATTAATTGTTCAAGCTCATAGTTAACAATGGAAACATAACACTGGCAACTTTTAAGATCGTACTTTTGCTAGTATTTATTTCATCATTTTCCTGCCCTTATCCCACTAGGTGGGGTCGGCACATGTTTTCCTCTTCCATCTTCTCCTATCACTCGTCATCTCAGTATTCACTCCTTTCATACGCATGTCCTCTTTCACACAATCCATCCATCTTTTCTTAGGCCTTCCTCTGCCCGTGTATCCATCCACATTCATATTCAGCACTTTCCTTGTATCATGACTTTCTTCTCTTCGCATAACATGCCCATACCACGCTAACCTATTACTCCTCATCCTCTCTGTCACTGGCGCTACTTTCATACTTCCTCTGATGTACTCATTCCGTATCTTATTTATTCTGGTCACTCCTCCACACATCCATCTCAACATTCGCATCTATGTAGCATGCACTCTTCTTTCATCCACCACTTTTGTTGCCCAACACTCAGATCCATACAGTACGACAGGTCTTATGATCGTTTTGTATATTTTCCCCTTAAGCTCAAGGGGCATCCGCTGATCACATACTGTGGCCGAGACCTGTCGCCATTTCATCCATCCCGCATTCATTCTATTTTTAACGTCCCGGTCGATGTCGCCGTCATTTTGGATAGATGAGCCGAGGTACCTAAAATCGGAGCAGACTGGTAGGAATACACCATTCAAGGCAATAGGAGAAAAACTGGAAGGACCACCGAAATCGCAAACAGATGTTCCGTTTTTGTCCTACTGATCTTAAGACCGACATGCTCTAGTCTCTCCTGCCATTTTCCCAGCCTGCTCTGGACCTCAAGCGCATCCTCTTCGACTAGTACAATGTCGTCGGCGAACAGCATGCACCAGGGTGCCTCCTCCTGTATGTCTGATGTCAGAGCATCCATTACCAGGAGGAAGAGATAAGGGCTTAAAGCCGACCCCTGGTGTAAGCCTACAGCCACATCGAACTTGTATTTTTTTTTGTATTTTTTTGCTAGTATTTATTTATCAGCCGAAATTTGTTAAGCGATGTGGGCCCCCTTAATATTCATTTAAAATCTGATCCTGCTTTCAAAATTCACGTAAACTTAGCCTTACTTTCTTAGTACCTAATGATGCTTGTAAATGTCACAAAGTGATTGCAAGGGTATTAAACTCCAAAGCGTGACCTTTATATTTAACCCTCTTAACAGTATTGCATCAATGTACCAAGTATTGTTTAGTACCAAACTATCTTGGCCTTACCACGCAGCGTCTAATTCATTAAATTTTTTTCATTCCTTTAATTGTCAAGTTGTTGGATTTTAGATTTCTGGTACGGCCGACTTCAGGCAATTCCCGTATTGGTTAGGTAATTTAGGTATACATAATGAAAGTCCTATTATTTTCTTTGTATTGTGCAGCTATTTTTAGTAATCATTTTACTGTTAAACTGTAGATAATATTAATACTTATAAGTTACATAATAAGCGTTTTGTAATCCAAGTGTGAATATGAAAACACGCAATAAAATTGTTAAACAATTTATGGTCTTTTTATGACACATGTAAATGTAATTATCTCGATAATTTTAATTGCATCACATTCTTCGGTCATTTTACAATCACGCGGGGTTTTCAATAATTATAGAGTACACAAACTTCCGCAATACACACAAGTTCGCACATGGCCATCATATGACTGTAAAAGGAACCAGTCTCACCAAGTCCAAGAAATAATATAGAACAACTTAAGTCGTGATATTGTCCTTTGTAAAGCTCACTAAAGAAAGCGGCAGTATCTGCGACAGTTTCGTGCACAATACTTTGTCGAGCGTCGGCCGGCTCAGGTAGATTTCTATGTCTCCGTCTGAACTGCAGAATTCATTGAGGGTTTGTCTGCAGACGCCGCAGGGGGCGGTGAATTCCGTTTGATGGGCCACGACTGCTACTTTGGTGAATTTAATGTATCCATCGCACACAGCTTTGGAAATAGCAGCGCGTTCGGCGCATATCGTCGGAGAAAACGCAGAGTTCTCAATGTTACACCCTGTATACACTTTGGAATCGTCTTCTGTGAGCAACGCGGCGCCGACGGAGAAGTTTGAATACGGGCAGTAAGCTCGTTTCCGAATTGTGGTGGCTTCTACCACCAGTTTCTGTAAATCTTCACCTGAAAAATTGTTGTCTTTGAGTTGTTATTTGATAAAGGTTTGACGATAAGTAAAGTTAGCTTAGTAGTATAGTCTACATTTCGCATCATTTAACTAATCAATAAGTAAAGCCGTTGTTACACCTTGTACCTCGGTACCTATTTCAAGGGAACCTCTACTCTAGACTCTAGTTAACATTGAATGTGCCAACCAAGAGATCAGCTATACTTCATATCTAGATAAGTTGTTCTTGTCAAGCGGAGTATTAGGTAGATTTGTTACTTTATATTTCGATAAATAAAGACCAAGGTTAAGGTTACAATTTTAACATTTGTGTACATTTAATGGCCAGTCCAACTAGTGACGGCTTGCCAAAAGTTTCTCTAGATATTACATATAAGATCCAATTACCTACTATGATTTATATCAAGCGTTACTTCTCAAAGCAACAGTTAGCAATAATAATTAGCCTTAATTACCATACCAATAAAAGTTTAATCAAATTATTGATTAAGTACCATCCAATTTTAATAGATAGGTATTAAAATACTCACTCAGAGTGCTGAAGTCAACGATTTTAAAATGATCCATAGCGAGCGCGTGCTATTTGCGATTTGCTCAGAGTGAGTGCAGCTGCCTCTCGCGGCGGTCACCGGCCAACTGATTAGTAAATGATCGTCGATTAGATACCGGGCTGTATGACTCCATTTATGTGGAAAGTAGGGTTTCGCCAACCTTTTGAACTGCTTAATAGTTAAATTCTAGCACATATTAGTTCCATCTTTATTTTTTTACGCACTTTAAATAAAACCTCTGCATGGGCATTCAGGCGCTGGTAAACCAGTACCGATTACCTGCTTTTTCCAAAAGTGTGGCCTATGATCCCTTGCTGGTTGCGACAATGTTTTTGTTTGAAAGCAATGGACGAGCAGAGGCAATTTTCTGTCTATTGGACGTTCAAAGAAATTTCATTATGATTATGATCTTCTACCTAGGTTCTTCAGAGTGCAAAAAGTTGCACGGTAAAGCATAATATTTCCCTGCAAAAAAAGTGCTAGGAAGAATTTAGAAGATAGGAATAGGTATATATACCTAGAATATCTGTATGAACTAGAACTAAGTATGAGACACTCTTTACAGTTCTTCTTTTCGTGTCGATGCTTCAATGCTTTATATCTGTAGCTGCGGTTTACCTACTCTTTACAGTTGATTAAAGTACTTGGTGATTAGTATTGTTTTGACGTACCTCTGATTACCCCTTAGACTTCACTAGCTTCCACCCGCGGCTTCGTTCGCGTGGTACGAGGATAAAAGTAGCCTATATGTTATTCCAGCAAACATACTAATTATGTTCCAAGTTTCATTCAAATCCGTTCAGCCGTTACGTGATTGAGGCACAAACATCGTTACATCCTCACAAACGCATTTATAGGTAATATTAGTAGGATTAAAACCATCTTGAAAGTTAGAGAATTGAGATTGCCTTGTCTATCGGTGCCTTGAAATAATGTCGTAAACCTGAAAACCTTCAGATATACAAAACTGCACTTAACTACTGAAAACTAATCAAACTATGTATTAAGGTACATAAAATATAGTTTTAATAGTGAAAGCGTATGACGCAAGAGTTAAAGAATAGAATACAAGGCCGTTACAAGCCCGATCTTCAGTACAATAGCTCATTGTTGAAATGTTAGTTGCTTTACTACGAGTAAATAATATTATTGAGTAGGTCGAGGTAGAGGCTGACAACTCAATAACAGCATTTTGAGTTTTCTAGTTAAGTATTTTAATTTTTTGGCAAAAAAGTTACATCTTTGAAAGATAATGTTAGGTACCGCTACATATAATATACACGGATACTTTTTGAAACGTACCTAGGTAACTGATAAAATTTTATCATAGGTAGGTGCTTATATATTTAGTATTGAGTGTTTACTGTGGCAGCAATAAAACGATGACTTATCAACAAATGGATTTATTTCACGTGCAAATTATAATAACATAATAAAACAATTACTAGGTACCATAGAAACAGCTAAGCATAAATGTTATACCTATAGATATCTTTTTTTTTTCAACTTTATTGTTAGGGGTAACAAAGTACTTAAAACTAAGACAAAACCAAGTATCTATACATAATAGTATAGGAATTTCGCAAATGGTTTTCAGTATTGCATAAATAGTTGTAGTGATTTTACTAAAAATTACAACCTGACTTCATTCTTGCTTTTATTGTGACTTAGAAATAATAACAAATTATAATAGTGCTAAACAAAAAAACGATTTTATACAAGTCAGGTCTAAGAGCACTGGTGGTCTAGTTGGTAGTGACCCCGCCTTCCGATCCTAAGGTCGTGGGTTCAAATCCGGTTGGTACATCCAATGGATTTTTCTGAGCGAAAAATTGATGTGCGTTATAACAGTACTCTCAAACGGTGAAGGAAAACATCGTGAGGAAACCCGCGGCTTAGTCAGCTCCGCACGTATTGACCATGTCTTTCCTGTGGACAAGGCCGACTAAGCTGAGGATAGAATAGGTGCTGGGCAAGCCTACTCCATCTCAATTCGTCCTAGGCACTACAGCGTTCCGTTTGTGAAGGTAAAAGTTGCCTTTTGACGCTGTATAAATCATCTACTATAGATGGTAAAAGGTCTTATTATTACATCTCAGGTCCTGCTAGGGATTGGACCTCTCGCGATATCGTTCATTTTCTTAACAGCTGCTCATAGTCCTAGGTGAGCGATGGGAAGCGATAAAAAGCTACGCGATGCGATCAGACACATTAAATTTCCGTTCAATAGTACCTAAACGTTTCAGCGTTTGTAACTCATCTAGGACAATGCCCGTTCTTGCTTGTGAAAAGTGCTAAATAGCACTTCACAATGACAAGACAAAATAGTTTAGTGTATCTACGATACGGAGCTCCACTCATTCTACTTTTCATTGAAGTGACCAAGCACATTACCGGCATTGTGCGAGTCATCAAACCAAATCATCAAATGTCATCAAACCTGTTATTTAAGAGCGGTTTCTCCTAACACAAGCATATTTATTGTTTAAAAGTTAAAACAGTAAAACATTTTCAATTTTTATCATGACAATCTTGGTATCGAATACTCAGCACCGGCTATTCATTCATCCTAATTAAAACAACTGCAACTTTATTCAGAAGCCTTTCTAAATTAGCCATTTCAATATGACGTGCTTATCTCCACCAGGGTTGGTCAGTAGCATAAGAGAACTTAATTATTCTTATTTTACAATCTATATCAATTCTGCGTATTCACGAACCCCTTTTATTATGTAACTTAGGTGTCAAAGGGACGCTGATATCGGCGACAGCGACACGGATGCGACTGAGTTACATAATAACCATGCAATTTACTGTTCATAGGCCTGTAGTATAAAATATAGGCACATTTTGGTAATTCATACGACTACCTTACCCCCCTACTGCCCCCTTGTTTTCTATGTACAATTTTTTTTATAAGATCCTCCCAATAAAATAACGGAGCTAAAAAAACGTGATAGCATTCACTTACGGCCAAATCCTGACACCATACTTGTTCTACAATTTCTTTAATTGCAACTCATTATCGCCACAGTCTTCAGTTTTCGTATAGTAACAAGTATATCCGAATGATTTGTCATAGAATAGACAACACATCTTTCCTGTGGATAAAGCCGATAGGATGGTATAGGTGCTGGGCAAGCCTACTCCCTCAAAATCGTCGCGGGCACACAGCGTCCCGTTAGTGTAGGTAGAAGTTAGCTACTGACGCTGTATAAATCATCTAGTACTTATAGATGTTAAGGGCCTTATTTTTTTCTATACAAGACGAAACGCGAACCTTTTTGGCCGCTCTGGGTAGGACAGTGGACTTGTTTAAGCTTTTAACATTATAACAAGGGTACGGTATTCTTTAAACTACCAAAACGGACACCAGCCAACATAGCACTGGCACAGATTCTCATTACTCGTCGCCTGTTGAATCAGCAGATCTACTTGCTTCTGAACCGACACGGTCTCGTAGATGTGCGGGAAGTCTCGCCCGGTGAGTTTATCTCGCACGCGGTTCACTATGGCTAGCGCTCGTTTGTTCAAGTTGGTCTCCGCAGGTTGGTCTAAGGAGTCGTTCAGACCGACTTGCAGTCTGGTTTTGCTCGGCTGTGGAGATGTGGATGGTTCTGAGGCGTCCGCCTCGTTTCGGGAGCGCCTGCCGGCGTCGATGAGTCGCCAGTTCAGTAGAGGGTCGTATACGAAGGCTTCTAGCACGGCCATCACGCTGTCTTTGTGTCTGTGGAGGACTTCCATTACTGATTCGCAGGTGCGTCGGTATGTCCCTTCTATTCCGGTCACCTAGGAATGGGAATTTGTAATTTAGTATATTTCATTAACGGATTACATACATATCATCACGCCCGTATTCTTAATGGGGTGGGCGGAGTCACAAATAACCATAAGAAAACTTGCAGCCACTCCTGATCCAGGAGTCCCATACTGGATCTCACATTTTTAACGGATTTAAAAAGAACACAGACACAGAGCTAGATAGTCAGAGATACGTCCCAATATTTACGTCCAACCTAATAAATTCGAAAAAGAGTGTCAAGTACATGCAAGAAGCCGTTATACCTTTCACCACATTGGTTGGTTCGAAAGAATGATAACACAAGTAGAAAATTCAGGCACTAGAACTACTAAGAATGTGTAGACTACGTACCTCCATAGCGTTGATGAGCATTCTCGTCAGTCTAAAAGGTATTTTCTCTGGGAACTTGTCCCTCGTCACTGCTACCTCGAAGCAATCTCCGAAGTCAATGTGCAAGAACTTTCCAGTCACCCTAAAACATTAAAATTATACGCTCCATATATAAATAAATATAACAAGACATTCAACACAACAACGCCATAATAAACTAAGCAAAGCCTGTATTATAGGAGCCAGAAGACCGTTTTATTTATACACCCAGACACAGGATAAACATCAAAGTTCATTACAGAAATGTTTGGCCAGGATGGGAATCAATCCACGATTATAATACAGAAGGCTAAACTAATAATACCGACTGAGCTAAAAAGAAAAAGTAAAACAAGTTCATTATGAGCTAGGTCAACTCTTGTGACGGAATTTTTAGGCCGCCTAAAGGCCTCCGTTATGGCTTAACGACTTAAAAGCCGGGAAGGACAATTTAACCTGCACTCCGAAGCACGGAAGCGCTCAGCTCGTATTGCCACTTGCGGTCAACCATTCCAATTGTGACCGCGCACAAAGTTGCTTAACTTCAACGATCAATGAAAAACGTCTAAGCAAGATACGCCACGAGCGCTTCAAGCGCTTAGCTAAACCGTATTCATAAAATTAGAACAACAAAGAAATGTTCTCATCATCATCATCATCAGCCTATAGCAGTCCACTGCTGGACATAGGCCTCCCCTAATGAGCGCCATCGCGCCCTATCTTTGGCTTGAGTCAAGCCAAAGATAGGGCGCGATCAAGCCGCTTGACGCATCCAGTTTCTGCAGCAGCCTTTTGCAGATCGTCACTCCACCTAGCCGGAGGGCGTCCTACACTACGTTTGCCGATTCGCGGTCTCCACTCAAGAACTCGTTTACTCGTTTATGTTCTCATACAGTCGTTGTTTCGTACCTATCTAGCATGATGTTGGAGGGATGCCTGTCCCCCAGCCCCAGGATGTAGCCCACCATGGACATGACGGCGAGGGAGCGCGTGTAGTTGGTGCGGCGCTCGAACCACACTTCAGAAGACGGACTCTTCAGCCAGAGCAGTTTGGCGAGGTCGTCGCCCGCCGTGTGCTCTAACGCGTGCTCGAATACTTCCACCTGCAACGATTTATAGTTTTTACACCATCGCTATAAAAATATTCGTATTTAGTACTTCTCTACTGGACTGGAAGTAAAGAAAAAGCATAGAATGGGTCCAACTGCTTCTCTCCCCGAGCATGTCGTAAAAGTCGACTAAGGGATAGCATCCTCTTCAACATGATGGACCACTTATACGGGCGATGGGCTGATCACCTGTCACCATGGTTCACCATATCCATCTTAGGACTAAATCAGAAGTGGCTGCAAGTTTTCTTATATTTACTTGTGGCTCTGCCCACCCCATTAGGGATACGGGCGTGATAATATGTATATATGTATGTAAGCTATAATATGTATATATGTATGTATGCTATATATGCAGTCAAAATTAGGTGATGAGAAAAAACTATTGACATAACAAGTGATTCTGTAAGTATTATTATACGAACTACGAACCTTCTGTATCAGCATCAATTTATCCAGGTCAGTGGCCATCCTCTGCATAATCCTGTGCTCAATGTTCAGTAGACATTTCCTTTTCTCTCTATAGTCCCTAAACAAATATGTGAATAATAAAATAAATAAACATTTGTGGACATTTCACACAGCGCCATCTAGCCCCAAATTAAGCAAAGCTGTACTAAGGGAACCAGATGGCTGATACAATACTTATATACTTTTTTTTTTGTAAATACATACTTATAATACATAATACTACAACACCCAGACCGGAAAAAATATTTCCAGAACATACAAACATTTCTCCCTGAGCGGGAATCGAACTCGCGCCTCTTGCGTCTCAGTCAAGCACACGCCCGCCACGCCACCGATGTCGTCATATAATAATAATAATAATAATCATCATTTATTCAATAAGGTTTGTTAGACAAGAAAAATAAAACATCAAGAATGTCCTAGTAAAGCAAGTGTTACAGATGTATAAATAATTCAAGTTGTGAATCTAAAATTTAAATAAAAAAGTGAGAATATTTTGTCTCGTTCTCGCTTAGTAAGTTTGTTACCTGATGAGGGAGTGAAGCGTGTCGCAGTGCGGCACCCAGCCGATCAGACCAGAGTTCGTGCTCAGAGGGATCACTGCGTAACGTTGGATAGCCAAGTCTCGTCTGAAACATTCACAATTAAATTAATGAATACTTTAAAGCTGATGTATTTTCCAAAACCATTCGATAGGCAGCGAATATACGGAAATCGGAAGACCCAAAACTAGATGTGCAGGGGAATTGTTGGGTAGAATTTTTTGTCAAACGTTAAAAATTAAACATAAAAATAGACAAAAAAACGTATATTTGTTGACTTAGATTCTTGTAAGGAGCATTTCATAATATTGGAAGAAAAAAAGCTGGACAGCGACTCGCGACGGATACAAGCTGCGTATCTGTCACCATGGACCAGATCTATCCCACAGCGAGTCCGTGTTCGTCTGCAAGATATCACGGACATGGGAAGAGAGATTTAAAAGATCCTTACCTGAAAGTGTCTGGGTCGGCCTGCAGCAGTGTATTGACGAGTCCAAACAGCTGCATCACTCTCTCGTCCTGTCGCAGATCCTCGTGTCCCTTCAGCAGAAACATGTAGTCTTTGCCGTTGGAGCCGCGAATGCAGAGGCGTCGCGGACGCTGCTTTGATGTTATCACCTGAGAGGTTAGTAATAAATCTTATAATTGAGAGTAGCGTGATAGTAAAGAGTCTTCTTTCAGGATCTAGGTGTTACTGGCTGTTAAATAGATTGCTGAAAGTACCTGAGCATTTCAATTCCTGATTCTCCTGATTAAGGTTTGTAGTAAGTAAGTAAGCTTGTATGAGCTAGTGGCCAACTCTTATGACGGAGTTTTTAGGCCGCCATGAGTATTAGTAAGCGTAAAACTAATTAGCGTTTACTGAGCAGCTATAAGGTGACGACAACGTACATACCTGCAGGCTGCCCTATCCTCCTAAGACCGTAAGGCTATTATAAAGTACAAAATCAGCGATGGCTGTCAGTCCTGACATCTGGCAGTGTCAGTTCAAATACAGACCGGAAGGACTATACATAGTCTTTAATATTTTTACGTTTGCTATTACAACTCTAGTCCTCCAATTGTGTCAAACTATGTTTAGAAAGGTAGCATTAATATCTATCTCATTCACACAATCGCGGCATAAAAATTGAAAAAAAAATTGGCGCCAGTATGGTTCAATTTGTCCTTCAAGATGTCACGTCCTGGGAGAAGGGGTTAGTAAATCTGTAATTTTCCGAGAAATCTGCTGGTGTTTAGACAGTAGCTTTATAAAATTAGTTTGTTTTCAATGTTTGGGTTACGATAGCAATGTTATTGTTGCACGTCGATTGTATTTTGGATGCAAAATAAGCTCCTGAATATTATGTTCTACAAGAAGTAACTTCGGTCTCAATTGTATAAATGTGTTTCCATAATTTGTTCTATATAGAGGATTTTCGGCCTTTATTACAGTGATTTAATTTGTTTGTTTTGTTCTTTTTATAGTGACTGGTCTCAGTAATCATAACAAAATTGATAGATAATCCGCAATGATGTGATTTTGTTCACTACTCATAATCGATAAATAAATCTATAATTTGTAGAATATAATTAAATTAATGTTTGGGGTTAAAGGTTTATTTCACGACTTGATATTTTATATTTAATCGATACTGAATATACCTACTTACATCGAAATTTCAGTCAAATTCAAGTCAGTACTTTTGAATCAGAGTAGTAGTACTGATTCGGATCGAACTGATATTGGAGAAGACAGTAACACCTTTAAGAATTCTTCGGGTGTTATAAGCTAATTTTTAAACCAAATATTTTGTTTTTGATTAGTTATCTACTTTTAACTTTTTTTAATTTATTAGATTTATAAGTTTTTTGTTGTTGAGCTAAGATATCTGCTTTGTATGAGCATATTTTAATTTAAAAAAATCCTAGCCAGATAAAGAATTTGTTTATCGTTTTAAAACTATTGCGTTTCTTAATTGCGATTGCAATTATGTACGTTTTTATAGTAATTCTTACCAATTTTAATTTAATTTATTACATATAGTCCAAAAGTACTTTTTAAATAAAAAAACTACATAAAATATAACCTGATTTCGTATTTACTGAACACCATAATAAAATGACTTAGGTCAAAATGATTCCAATTGAGACCGGATTACCTTTAGAAAGAACAAATCATAGAAATTTGAAACTAATCTCTATGGATTCAATAATAAGTCTTAAAACATCTTTGTTCTAGCGAAAATCCATAAAATAAGTTTTAATCCTTATAACAAGCGCGCGAAGGTTCAGGACTGAGCGGTACAAACGGATTTGTTCTTTCTATAGTACATCCGGTCTAAACAGTATGTGCCTTTTTCAAATGTCAGGTGTTAGGAGGCTATACATACCTGCAGGTTGCTCTGTATGTGCGAGGTGCGGGTAGTACATACGTGCAGGCTGCTCTATACATACCTGCAGGCTGTCCTGTACATACCTGCAGGCTGCTCTGTATGTGCGAGATGCGGATGAGCTCCAGGTCGGGCACGTAGCTGCCGGGCACCGCTAGCTCGAGCTCGCGGCAGCCGAGCAGGCGCGGCGAAACGTATTGCAGTTCGAGAGACGTCAGTTGCGGCAGCTGCCGGCTGATGCGACGGAACACGTGGTAGTATAGATCCCACGCTTGGTTCAAGTCGCGGACGTTCGTTGACTCCTGGGAAATTCAGGCTAATGAAAATCTGATGATGGTGATCCTATTAATCCGAATGTTTCCGAGAATGTTTGTGAACCGCTAGCGAAAGCTAGTATTATAAAAGAGATAGCCTTTGAAATCAGACTGGCTATTGAATGGGCTGCAAATTGGACAGAGATAAATAAATATTTTCTAACCTTGAATCTGTTGCACCACTCCTGAGCCTCGTTCAGTTCTCTACCGTAAGTTTGGTTGAAGGAAACTTCCTTCATCGTCTGCGGCCCTCGTTCCAACATCGCGTGCAACGGTTCTAGGGTTTTAAACATCGCATTCACATCATTCTCACTGAAGTACAGAGTTGAAGCCTCTTCTAAGGCCTTATGCCACTGCTCGTGCCATAGTATAGCTACACGAATGAGCTCCTCGGATATCATAGCGGCTTGGTTGACTAACTTGCTCGAATGCGTACACATGGATTTCAGGATCTGATTGGCTGCATTCTTCCTCGCTACGAATGAAGATTTCGAAGCCACTGTCAAAGGGTAGACCAACGCTTGCGGATGCGATTTCCCAATATCGATCAGCAAAGAATGAATCAACTTTCCAACCAAAGCCCTGGGGGTATCGATTCTGGCGATCAATTGTGGAATAACTTGAAGCCAAACGTTGATTTCTATGGTACGGATCCCTTCCACCAACGCCTCGTGAACGGCCGGGTAGTGGCCGTAGTCGAACCAAAGTGTTAGCAGTCGCAGAGTGTCTTGCAACGAACTGCCATGGGACAGCTTGATAGATTTGAAGAAGCCTTCAACAGCCGGGACCGTATGTTGCTGGATACATTCAGGTGTAGGCTTTCTTTCCGCAGAGGCAGAGCCGGCGTCTTGATGTTTGTAAAACAGCACAGTTTCAAAGTTCATGTACGCCCATGCGTGCCAGGCCTTGTACCAGTCTGATGATAGCTCGGTGGCGGCTTCGTAATTGCGTAATATTTCCGGAATGGAATGCTCATTGATGCCAAGTAAAGATTCGCACCAGGAACCGAGTTTCAAGTGGCAACGGGCTAGGAGACGCGCGTGTTCCGGGTCACCCGACTCTGCGTTATCGACGTATCTTTGCAATTGATCGTAAGCCAGCTTCTTATCATCAGCAACCCACAGATGCTTAGCATACGCCAGGGTTAGCCTCGGCTCGTGAGACGGTAAAGGCATATCTCGATTTTTACTTGGGTCTATTCCCAATAGCATAACTAGAGTCTTGTGGGCTTGTCTCGGCGCGCCGCTCTTTCGGCAAAGCGACGCGAATTTTAGCCAAGTCGCCATGTCTTCTTGTGGCGTCAACACCAAACTATGCACTTGAAGGATTCTGCGCCAATCTTCGACCAATCTTTGGCCACCCTGTAGCCTTGTCCACCACGCTTGGCGGATAGATTCCCTTCGCTCTACAACTTGTTTATAAGTTATGACCTCTTCTAACTCGGCTAGGAGCTGAGCATTCACGAGTGCTCCGTACGCTCTCTGGTAGCTCTCCCCGGCGACTGCGGTCAGCTCGGAGTCGAGGATCGTCCGAGCCATATCGATGAACTGCTTGGAAACTTCGAAGTCTCCCTTGTGGATGTTGAGGACAGATCGGTAGAAGGCTCCATCCTGGGTGTTCTCTGGTAAGAAATTGACGTATTTGGCCATCGAGTCCCATTCGTTGAGGCCCCACGCGGCTGCTGCGGCTAACCTCGCCGCTTTGTACTTATCTTCGGACTTCATTTTCGGCCAGCTCTTTGAAACTGTGTCGTAAAGCGTCACCCACTCGCCTAAGGCTTCATAGCAGCGCAGTTCCCCGAGGTAGGAATCCATATCATCCGGTTCTGTGTTCAACTTTTCTCCATACAAATTGAGTGCTTTCTCCCAATTATGCAGTTTCTCATACCATCGAATTTGAACCTGGAAAATCAAATACAATTAGCCATTAAAAGGTAACTATGTCTTGTCATGTCAACAGTGTTCGGAACTTGTTTTTTTTACCTTTAGATTGGCATCGCCGGCCTCTCTTTGCGCCATCACTCGCTCCAAGAGACCTTCCGCGGCTTCTTTCTGTTGCAGCTTATTGTTGATGTGTATCAGAGCCTCCACTACTTGCAGTGTCGCGCCACTGCGGAACTCCTCTTCCTGAGAATAAATTTTGTGATATGTGCATTGTGTCACATGGTATCTTACCAATTCAACTGGTTTTCGGTCTGGGAAACTAGCTGCCAATTCCAGAGTCCAGATAGAAAACTAAGCTAGTGCTGTACACAACTACAATTTGCCCCAACATGACACAATTACAGATAGTGATGTTGATAAGGCTTTAGAAGATGTTTTACCTTATAATGCAGCGCCTTCGCGTACGCCCTGCAGTGCATAGCGCGTTCTCCCAGCAGATGCGTGGATATAGGCAAGGTGCCTCCCTCGCAATGCTCCATAAACTCTGCTAGGTTCAGCACCGTATGTGCTAACTCAGGTGCGTCGGGCGCTGTCAATGCTTGTTCCAATGCGTTGGAGAGTTCAGCCCGCGCCGTGCTATCCAGTTCTGTCCAGCAGGAGACGAAGGCCGCGTTAAACAGGTCACGGAGAAGCTGTGAGTAGTTGTGTGCTAGGGCCAGGCACGCTCTGAAAATAACAATAGCCCTGAGCTGTGTACAGAGGAAGTCTCATCAACCTTGGTTTTTTTATCAGAGTGCAAAATAATACGACATGAAAGCAAGTAGAATAGAATATTTCTTTTATTTTATACCAGTGATAAAAAAACATCAACAGAAGTTGACTGCAAGTGTCACCACTATGTGTTGTACTGAAGTGGTGCGAAACCACTGTAGATAAGGTTTTCGATGATACAATACCCAGATGAGCAAGGATCATGGTGGAATATCCAGATGTAGCCTATGACGAGTGCAAAGTACCATTTTATGAAGTAATACCAATATTCAAGTATCTAAGTGCAGTTTACAAACCTAAGAGCAGGACTATGCGACTCAGTGAGAAGACCGATGCTGAACCGTCGCAGCCACTCGAGCCAGTCGTCCTTTGACACGCGACTAGAAACGGTCCACGCGAGCTTCAGATTGTGCGCATTCACACATAACTTGCGGATGGATTGTGATGTGTCGCACACTAGGAGACGGGCCTGAAAAATGATTTTTGTCAGTTTATGATCTGGTGAAAAAAGTTTGCCTACGGTTTTTTTACTGACTGTACTAAATAGTATGTGCATAAGTATTCCTTATCAGAATTTAAAGCAATGTTAGAAGTGCAAAGCTCACCTCTTGATTATTGTTTCTAGGTTTACGCCGAGTGCTCGTGAGGACCTCATCCATCGTCAAATTCGGAGTCGATTGCAATTTCGATAATAAAAACTCGTAGTTCTGGTGTTGGATCTTATGTTTGACCACCACCTTCTGTACTAGTGGTATAAAGTCAATGTACTTTCTTCCAAGCTGAGTGATCAAGGAGCATAGTGTGTCCATAGCCGTGGGACGGAGAGGCGCGCAAGTGTCCAAACTTCGGACTAAAGGATGAATAATTCTCGACACCAGCTCACCATAGTTCAAGGTATCGGAGAGATAATCCACAGTTTCTAACGCTACTTTAGCCACAGAAATAGGACAATCGGTCGCATCGAATAGCTTAACAATCGATGGAATGACTAAATGCATGTAATCATCCAAGTTGTCTTCGAACTTTTGTAATGCGTAGAGGAGATTCTTCGTAACGACTCTTTCATCGCTCGTATCGTGAGCAAGAACGCGTAAAATCTGAGGCATCAGTTGTGGAAGGTACACTTTGAATTCAGAACCTAACGCCACTGCAATGTATTCCACAAGCAGTAGGATAGCCAAGGAAAGTTGTAAGGGACTGTTCGGAGTCCACAGCTCCTTGACCAGATCGAGTATCTTGTCAAGGTAATTTCGAATATGCTGCTTGACGATAGCAATCAGTTTCGCAAGTTGCGTGAAGAGGAATTTTCGGAAGTCGTTGTTGTCTGTGGCCCGCGCTACGTAGAGCAGACTAGGAGTTACGCGCGAGATGTAAGGCACGCATTTGATACCCAAAGACTGGAAGATGTCTGTTACTGCTTGTACAACGCTTTTATGATGTTGCTGTAAAGTCGGGTCGCGTAGGATACGCATCAGCGTCGATATCACTATAGCTGGGTAGTATTCATCTAAAACTGGCGATGCCATGTTGACTAGCATTTCGCTGGTAGTCATATCGAAGTTGTTCTCCTCAGCTTTGCTATCGGCGACCGGCACTAAGCTGGAATCTGGTTGGCCGTCAATTAGTCCTCTCGATATCTTATGCTTGTAAGGATCCAAGGCACCTAATAGTCCCAGAACTCTGATTGTTTCGCGCCTGTCTTTCGGCTGCTGTTCGGTCTTCAGGAAGTTTAACAGTACATCCATCAGGTTTGGGTATTCTTTGTAAGGCGTGACTACGTGACCGGTTGCACTGATCAATTGACCAAACGCCCATAAAGCAATACTTCTCTTTTCCGTCGCACTAGCATCTGATAATAAATCGAGAAGTATGGATAAAAGTTCAGACAACCATTTCTTCAGACCGGTATTATCACCATGAACATCAGCCAAATCTCCGATGGCTTTTAAAATGCTGATGACCACCCCAGGATTTGAATCGGATTCTTTCAGTTTGGGCACCAGAACATTCAAGATTGTTTCCATGTAAGGTTTTACTAGTTTCGGCGCATGCCGGATAAGATTATCCAACATTCTAGCAGCTTGTTCTTTATTCCTACTCATTCCAGAATGTTCTAATTCAGTTAGAAATTGTATCAGTGTCTTTCTGAGGCCTGGCATAACATAAGCTGGGTTCACAGTGCTCAACCGTCCCACAGTGCAAATGGCTAGCTCTCGAATATCCAACTGCTCATCATTCATTGCAATAAAGAGGAAACTCAAGTTTTCAATTTGAGCTAGATGTGTGTCAAATATGTTGTGGAGTGATCCCAACACCCAATAACGGACCTCATACTCTGGATCGGTGACAGCAACTACGAGAAGTTTGCCAATCACTTCAGCAGTCAACATTGTGAGCGTTTTTGAAGGAGTAGCCATTGACTGAATGGTAGCATTAGCCAATAACTTAGCTGAAGTCTTCACAGCTTCCAATCTCACCTCTTGTTGGTCACTCTGAATGAAGTGGTCAGTACAACGCCTCACAAAGGTCAGCAAGCTGTGTTGGCCCTCAAAATTGAAGTTACCCAAGGTTCTTAGCGCCAATACGATGCTAGCAGGATCATGTGGTTCCACAATGAGGTTCATATTGCTCATTGCCTGTTGAATGCTTCTAGGTACCCCGGAATGTAAAAATGGCTTATTTCTCAGCACCAAAGACAGCATATTCAGAAGCCCTTCTGATATTTCTTCCCTAAGAGTAGGCAGGTTGATGCTGAGCTCTCTCATACAAACTGTTAATGAAGGGCTCAGTCCTGTTGCAAACATGGCATCTAAAAGCTCTTTTATGTCTGCAACGACTAGATTGGTAACTGAACCACTCAAGAGGGTGATGCAGGCAAATATTGAAGGGTCAATCAATATCCTCTTTTTGATCTGTGTGTCTCTTACAGGCAGAGTTTGTTTCACCATGCCCATTATTGTGGGTATAAAGACTCTAATGTCATACTCAATGGCAGCTGCCATTAGACCAATTGTTGTAAACGCCATATTTCTCTCTTTATCCCTGGTACGGAGAGAATGCAGTAAAAAGTTCATGGTAGAATTGAGATACTTTCTTACGAAAACTGGTTTGTTGAATGCGGCTAGTCTTGGCATAAGGATTAGTAATATTTGTGGTATTCCTTGATTCTTAAATGGTCTTGATGCCATTACATCTGAAAAGAAAGTAATATAGTAAGTGTTGTTCTTTGTAAATACTATAAAGGCAAACTTATGTTATTTCTCTTACCTTCACAGATCCTCTCATACTCATGAGTCAGCAGTTGCCGGCAGACTTCAGATTCATATATAGCAACTGGATATTGAACATTTTCAGTTTTAAATCCATCACTTAGATAGCCTCTCTTCACAGAGGCACTGTGAAGTTTTGCACTGATGCAAATAATTTCATCAGAAACACAGATATCTTGCTGTGGGTCCAGACTCTGCATCAGTTGTGTGTATTTTGTCTCCCATTCGGAATTAGAACATCTAAGCAACTCATTCAAAATGAGTAGCCCACCATGAACTTTATCTTCTTTGCTTGTTCCCTTGTCTTTGAATGTTATGTCTTCAAAGGATTGCATAGCCTCATCGTAGCATTGCGTGTACCACTGAGGCTTGGCTGTGGATTGCTTGGCAGATTCCCTCTGTGCAGTGACTATCAGACCAGCTCTGAGAGCTTTGGCAGCAGCTTCCCGAATTTGCTGCTTTGGATCTTTCAATGCAACAAGAATATGATCAAAAAAGCCAGACACTTGCTGATAGAAGTATGTTGGCATGGCAATAGCTAGTTCTTTGAGAAGTAACACAGCGGAATGCCTTCTGCCCTCATTGCGCTCTTCCTGTAACCACTCAAATGCCCTTTTTACTTCAAACTCGACATACTCTGCTCTTTTAACCCCAGACACAGTGGCTAAACGGCCAACAGTTTTGGCAGCTAGTTCCATTACACCCACATCAGATGATGGAAGCAAGTTACGTAAATAGTTCGCAAATCTCGTTATCCTTGTTTTGGTGGTGTCGCAGTCTCCGCCGATGAGACATACTGAAATAATTAATTTAGTTTAAAGTAACAAATACCTACGCCGCAGGTAATTTCATTATCATCAAAACATATTTTCATAGTGAAATACTAACCGATAGCCAATACGCCACCCTTTTTCTCATGCGCGTCATTACTGGATACCATTTCAGATATCTGATGGTTGAACTCATCGAGGAACTGCGTGAGTTCCTCTTGTGGGACTTCGCGGAGCTCGGTCTTCGCATACTGGTAGAGCTCTCGAGCGGTCTTTATCTGAATATCTACATTCCTGGATTTAAGTCCCGCTACAAAATGTGCTACCTGATTGGACATCTTTTGTTTTAGCTCATATCGCAGAACAAAATATATAATAGCTTAGCTTTCAGGGCATGGCACGTTTTTTCACAAACAAAAACATAAACACACACAGTACCACCACTCCATTCCGCACCTCTTCTCTCCACAGATAAAAAAACACCTCTCCCTCCTCTCTCCGAACCCCCCAAACAGCCTTTTCCTTCCGATAACCACAGAACACTATTTGTGACAATTGTGACTTTTTGAGCCTTGGAAGAATATTTTTGAGCCGACAAACAAACCGATAACCATAGACAAATTGGAATCAAATAGTTTTATTTTCACGAAATGAATGAAGGTTTTTAGTGTTGTCTTAAACTTACCGGTTTTTTCCGAAAACCGTAGTTACCTACATTCTTTTTTGGCTATTAGGTCAAATATTTTGATTCATTTCTAATGCATATTTATTAAAATAGGTAACGAGCAGGAGAAGATAAATGTTTACATACTTTTATTTAGAAATGGGGAATAAAAAAGCTATCTTAACCATAAAAACAAAAAAATATCTATGGCAAAATGTCCGACATTTCACTCATTTTTGCTTGACTTCAATCAGCTTCCATTTCTGTCTGTCTGTTGTTTATGGTTTTCGTAATACACGGGCGGTCATCGTCAAAAATTTTGTTCAAAAAAATTAAATGAAGGTGCTCTAGGCGTTGATTTTATGATAAATCTGTAGGTTATAAATTGTTAAATAATGATCTTACTCGAGATCAATAATAGAATTATAGAAGAAACGTTAACTGTAAAATATAAAAATGCACTGGCGCGGTGAGTACGTTACGCTTAGAAAGTTTGCTGTTTTTTCATGTATGTGACCTGTTTTCCAAGCGTACAATGCATTCGCTTGCAAAATCGAACATATTGTGGTAAGGAGAGCTACCTTCGTGGGGGTCCTTACCTGGTCATAACCCCTTTTCGGGAGTAAGTACCAGACAAGTGTCAAATTCGAAGGGTGGGCCCCACGTTGACCAAGTGCCGCATAATTCAAAATAATCTCAAAAGTGCAAACACGATTCGGCTCAGAAATAATCAGTATGTCACGAATGTCCTATGACGCGGAATGCCTATCTCAGCATGGATGAGTCATTACTTGTTTATTGGGCGAGCCCTACTTGTGTGCGTGCGGAAACATCCTATAAAATTATTTCGGAGTCCTTTGGCGGTAAACAATATAACGATATTGATATGTGATACATGTGATGCAAATGGTGGGGTGACTGACTCCACCAAGTATCTGTTATTCTATATAAAAATCCCTGGGTGAGTAAAGCAATAATGTTTGTATTCTTAATTTCAGCTTAAAGCCGGAGTCAATAGATGTAACAGTTGCAGATTTTGACGGAGTACTCTTTCATATAACCAATGTCAATGGAGATAAAACCAAAGTTAGGGTAAGTATCCCTAATAATATTTTAGAACAAGTGGGGCAATTATACCCGTCAGCCAAAAATAATTCCCTATAAATACCATTTTAAGGGTGCATAGCAAATAATTCAAGACTGAACAAAAATACTGGTCAAATAGGCCATTTGGTTAACTTAAAAACAATTGTTATCAGTGTTTTAATCTAAACATGATTAGTATGTTCTAATAAAAATGTATCCAATAGTATGTATTTAAAAAAATATTGTTAAATTTAAGCCACACCATATGATGAAAACCAATGCATTGTGTATGTTTATTTTCTCAAGAATTTGTTATTGTTTTCTAAGAATTGAAAACCAAACAAGTTCTTGATAACTGTGTCCCAAACAGTTTTATGTTGGTCAATACTTTGTTATTGGTTGCCCTTGAGACTTAAATAGAATCCAATTTCCTTATTAGGATTCTTGTTACAATTATAGCTATATCCAATAACATAATTGACAAACAAAACTTCAAGATATCATTACTCCTTAAAGTGTGGATTTAATCTCTTAGTACCTTACATGTTAGTTACCACCTGCATTAGTTGTGAACTTCACTACTTTAGAAGAATATTAAAGTACCCCAAAAATTGTTAATGCTTGATAGGTCCTGAGAATATATTTTTATGTTACAGGTTAGTATATCACTGAAGTTCTACAAACAATTAGAAGAACATGGTGCTGATGAACTTCTTAAAAGAGTATATGGGCCACTCCTTACGGAACCAGAGTCAGGTACATTAATTGCATCATCATCAGCCTGTAGAAGTCCACTGCTAGGCATAATACCTCCCCAATATACCATCTGTTCATATAAAAATATTGTTACATACATCAATTTTGTGCAAGACTGGAGTTATTCATCATATTTCCTCAATTCTTTTCTGTCATTCAGCTCGAAAGAAACTTCGAGACCAGTACTTGAATCTAGTTACCTATCTCATGAGTTCATTTTTGTAGTTTTAAAAAAGATAAGTTTTCACACTTAATAGTGCATGATGAAAGGCAGTGTGCATATTTTCTAATGAGACACAGATGGCTGCACTTCCATTGATTGCATAAAATTGAAAGTGAACTGGCTTTTTGTGCCCTTACACAAGAACTACTTTACTGAAACATTATAGTTTATACATACACACATATTATCATGTTCGTATCCTTGGGTGGGCATAGTTTAACATGAATAAATAACTAATACAGTTTAATATCAGAATTGGTTATGTTTTCCTTATACTTGAATCCAATGAAAACATAACATTTTATGAAATTACATGTTTTCATCCATGCCTTTGTATAGCATGATTATTTGACTTATTGATTGACTTTGAAATGAACTCATTATGTTGCTTTAAAAATGTTTTTCAATAATAAAAACACGATTGGGTACTGAAAACTGGTGATAAGATACTGGACAAGTACAAAAGTGGAAATTGATAACATATCTGCTACCAGCCATTAATTTTAAGCACTATCTATTGCATTGCAACAAGTACATATTTTTATGATTTTCAATGTTGTAGGAAAATGTGTCACCATTTCCAACTATTAAAAGGATGACTAGCTGAACCATAAATAATGTAATCAATATTTCCTTCTCTGACTCATTGAAGGCTAAATATAATAATTACGGCCTTTACTTAAAAAATTACGTCATTGGTGAATTTGAAGATGCCCATAGTTGGTGATGTAGGGAGTGATGTAATACCCGTCACAAACATTTCTCCCAAGAGAAAGTTTCTTACATGAGATTAAATACAATTTCATGAAATACTTTATGCAGTTCCACTTTCCTAGTTATTCCTAATGCACTCATACATAGTGTAGATTTGTGCCAGTACAAGAATTTTCATCATTGCTTGTCGTTTTTGAGATTACCTCCTACAAACCAATTTACAAACTTTAAAAAGTAGTAGTAGTAAACTAGTGTAGATTACAACTTGATCCGCTCAGATATTGGATAACGTTACGCACGACAGCACGCTAGCTTAGAGCCTACTACACGATACAATGATAATCTCGTAAATGAGGTACTGCGCTACATACGAGCCTGTATTTAATTTAATAACAATAATGACGTTCATTGATAGAAGTACAAAGCTTCTTAATCTAGTTATTTAAGCACTCGTACTTGTATATTCCAAGTTTAATTTAAATCCGTTAAGGATCGAAAAGGAAGAGCACTGGTGGTCTAGTGGCAGCCGCCTCGCCTTCCGATCCTAAGATCGTGGATTTCACCAATGGATATATTTGCTCAAAAAAATTATGTGCGCTATATACCAGTACTCTCAAAATTATGAACGAAAACATCGTGAGGAAACCCAGCATGTCGTAGAACCTTATGTTCGAAAATATCGCGATGTGCATTTAAATCATTTCACTGGTTCGAAATAAATAGTGACATGAGTAGTAATAGTAATCGAAAAGGGTCAATAAAAAGATTCATCTGTTCTTCCAGGCTACAACATCTCCGTCCTGCTGGACCTCGACAGCGACTCGATCCCTTCAGACTGGGAGGAGCTGGTGAAGAAGGTGGGCCTGCTGAAGCGGAACTGCTTCGCGTCCGTCTTCGAGCGGTACTTCCGCCTTCAGGAGGAAGGCGAACTCTGCCAGCGGGCTGTCATCAACTACCGCCAGGATGAGACCTTGTAAGAACATACACCCGGACAAAATACAAGTTTCATATCTTCACTAATATTATAAAGAGGAAAGATTTTTTGTTTGTAACGGCTAACGGCTTAATAGGCTCCGAAACTACTGAACCGATTTAAAAAATTCTTTCGCCAGTAGATAGCTACATTATTACGGAATAACAAAATAATATATAAAAAAAATAGGGATCCTTACTAAAACTCCAATAATGTAACCAGAGGTGTAAAAAATTGACTTAAAAAATCTTAATTTGTTAAATGCCCGTGCGAAGCCGGGGCGGGCTGCAAGTCTCTAATATAATTATTATGTCTCTTATTTATTATATTTTATACTAGATTTCACCCGCGGTTTCGCTCATGTTGTATCAGGTAAGAAGGTAAAAAGAAGCCTATATGTTATTCCAGCACACATACTATGTATATGCCAAGGTTCATTCAAATCTGTTCAACCGTTACGACGTGATTGAGGCACAAACATACATCCACACATCCTCAAAAATTTTCGCATTTATAATATTAGTAGGATTGACAAGAAAGAAGATCAACAAGTTAGGTTTTGTGTTATGTCACGAATCATTACAGCCAGTTCACTGGAGCTGTATAATGTAGTTGCAGAGTAACCCCATGGTCAGTGAATTTTTTTATTTTGTGTTTTTTTGAAGCCCGATAATCCCAGGTTTACCCTGGAGCCTTGATAGACTAAAAGTGAAATTTGTACTAACTTATACCAGATTCGCTATTTGACCCTTTCTCCCTGAATCACAAGTTTATGATTCATGTGAATTATGCTTGACAGTTTTATCTCGCTTAAATCATTGCCTTACACACGAAATGTGTTTCCAGATATGTGGAAGCGCAAACGGACCGGGTAACGGTGGTGTTTTCAACGGTTTTCCGACATGAGGATGACATGGTCATCGGCAAAGTCTTCATGCAAGAGCTTAAGGAAGGCAGAAGGGCATCTCATACTGCTCCACAGGTACACGTAATTTGGTCTATCGTCAGTTTATACTTTTATCTGACTATCCTCTCCAGAAAGTCCAGTTCCTATATTCAATTAACGGATGACCAAGAGTCATAATTTATAGTAATCTTCCGTTAGTTGAATATAGGAACCAAACATAAGACATTCTCTGATCTGACCATCTATTCTAGACTTAGAGAATGTGTATGAAAAGGAAGAAATATTTGTTTATATGCATTTTTTTTTCAGGTTTTGTTTTCACACAAAGAACCACCGTTAGAACTTGTGGACACGGATGCGAAAGTAGGCGATAATATCAGTTATGTCACATTTGGTGAGTACAATACTGTTTATCTTGGGACAACCGTGTTACTGCTACTCTTCTTTCTTCTCTTTTATACCCAAGCAAGAGTAACATAGTCCTGATCCATACTAGGACTTGTTTTGTGGTTATCAAAAACTATGCTTACCACAAAACCCATTAAAAATATTTACAATACGTAACTCTCGCGTAAAAAGCAACATGCCTACACTGACGAGATCATAACGCCTGGGATGACTTAAGCCAGAGTAGTCTTGGCCAGCACCTATACCATCCTCTCAGCTTAGTCGGCTTTATTAATAGAAAAGACATGATAGTCTAGTTGTACCGCTCGCGCACCAATGGGTTTTTCCATACGGAAGATTTATGTGCGCTATACCAGTACTCTTAAACTGCGAAGGAAAATTCATGAGGAAACCTTATTGAACCTAAAAAGTTCGAAAACATTTGTCAAGTGCACAAAAGGAACCTTTAAGGCGCAGTTTAAATCCTTTCACCACACTGGTTCGTAAGAACTATTTACACTAGTAGTAATACGATAATTAGTAGTAATCATAATATTTGTTTGTAGTGTTGTTTCCCCGGCACACGTGCGCGAGCGCTCGCGACAACACCATCGATTTGCTGCATATGTTCCGGGACTATTTGCATTACCACATCAAGTGCTCTAAGGTAACCCCATCAAATTTTATTATTATTAGTTAAGCAACGATATGCGCGGTCACAAATTGGGATGGGTGATCGAAAGTGGCATTACGAGCTGAGCGCTTCCGTGCTTCGGAGGGCACGTTAAACAGTCGGTCACGGCTTTTAAGTCGTTAAGCCATGACGCAGGCCTTTAGGCGGCCTAAAAATTCCGTCACTAGCGTTAGCCACTAGCTCATACGAACATACATACATAATTAGTTTAGTTAGCCTGTATGCTGTCCCACTTCTATAGGCATTCATTCATTGGCCCCGATCTATCTGAATGCATGCGGAATTGTGAACAAGAACTTCATAAACAACACATTCCAAACCTTCAAAAGTATGCGTGCTATTTTGTAACCACGCGCTCGTCTCCTAAACTCTGCGAGACCAATCCCCCTCTGTCCTGACATACGTGCCGGCATCTATTTTGCGATGATATAATCCAGCAGACCACCTGCCAGATGGGTCGACGATATCGAGAGGGTAGGGGGAAAGCCCTGGATGCGATTGGCTGAATCTAGATCTGAATGGTATAAAATGGGGGAGGCCTTCCCAGCAATAGGTGATAAGGACAGTTGTAAAGTGAGGTGTTTGTACACAGGTGTACGTGCATTCTCGCATGCGTGCCAAGGCGGGCGAGCTCCTGAAGGTGTTGAACCGCGCGCGCCCGCAGCCCGTCGCGCGCCCTAACGAGCGGAAGACCATCTCGTAAGTCCCTTACGTCACTCTATGTGGGGTCGGCACAGCATGATCCTTGGATCATGCTGTAAGAGTTTTGGCTACGGTGTTTTATGACCGGCCGCCTGCCTGACGTCAACCCTCCTTGGGAATACTTGCTTATTGTATCTCAATACTATTTTACATTCATGATGATAATAGAAACATTTGTCCAATAACAAAAAACACCTTATAAACTTACTGAGACTTGTGTGCAATTAGAAGATAATGTTAAACTGCATGTCTGAACATCGTGACATAACTTGACCCATTTTACGATGCAGCCTATGCATTATGCAATAGCAGTATTGATGCCTATTGAGTCACAACTCAAGGCCGATGCGATGCGATGAGACATTGTCTACTTTACAATGTTTATTGCTATATCTGCTTTCTACGGTCATGAGCTATTAACTCACTTACCTTATCTATGACCTTTATTTAGAAGTTAAATAAATGTGACTGATGTTTTACTCTTGTTGAATATTTTTGCCGACCTCGATTGTCAGGCGAGTGCTCTGTCTGCAGAGAAGTGCGTAAATATTGTTTACATGTTCTGCAAGTACATATTTCTTCCAGGTCTGGATGTTGTGGTACAATAGTCCTCGTAGTTCCCCACAGACACGACACACGATCCTAGTGTGGTTTAGACCGATGTGATTTGTAAAATTTACTTTTTTTTTAATGTTTTCTTTCTCTTTCTACAGGGGGAGAACATTTATCAGACGAGATTGAAAGTTACGTGCCGGCGGGGCCAGTCGCCGAATCCAGCGTAGTACTAATGCATACACTCATACTCTGCTCACATCCCTCTATTCACAGTAACAAGAGACCCCAAAAACATTGAAAATATTCGTTATGATTATTATAAAATACAAATCCAGTTCTGTACCAGGTCGGTCAGTACGATTTTATGGGGCAGTTTTTTGCCTCATTGTTGTTGATTCTTGTGAAAGTTCAAAGTAGTTGTCATGTTTGAAATAACTTTTACCGCTTAGCATGCAGTATTATTTACTGTTTATATGATCCGTTCATAAATCGTGCCAGGTTTTTTAAGCTGGAAACAAAATTTATTGAATGTTCTGTTTTTCCATAATTGTATGCACAGATGTCAGCAGAGCGTGAGACCATCCACGATACCACAATGTGCGTACGTTAATATCATGTATTCAAGATGTCATACATACATTTGGTATTTGTTTCTTACCATAGTCTATACTTCAGTTAACACGATCGTCACAAAGTACTTATTCTCGACAACTCGATGCCAAATTATACCCAGTTATGCTCAATGTACTATCTACTGCTGCCGGTGGTCATTTTTGATGTGAGGATGCTGGTGTGCACATTGTATTTATAATTATATTTATTGTCAAGTCTTCAAGCCTAGTGTAAAGTCAATAATGTTGCCGTAGTACATACTTGTTCAAACAAAATTATAAATGAGAGTTATATGGCGCTGCAACATTCAACACTTGGGTTCCTATTAGCATTTCCTGCTAGTGTGGTGCCCGCAACCATTCGCTGAATCCTTAGTGTCCGTTCAGAGCGAACTTGGCTGTAGCTTACGTTCTGTCCTGTTATATAGCACTTCATTGTATATTTGCACTGATAATTGGCTCATTTGTTCGAAACAAAATATATGTCGGGTGAAGTCGCCATTTGGTTGACTATGTTTTGACTGTGTCCTGGAATCTATGCAAATATTATGAAGTGCTGCGTTATATATAGCTATGCAATTACCAATCCCTATTTAGGATAAATGTATTATAAAGTCTAGCCTATACAATCGTTTCGGTGTCACTGTACAAATGTAAATCGCTGAAATTACAAGCAGGTATAAATGCACAAATAATTTATGTTAATCAATAAATTAATTTTATGTCACCGCTCCTGTTTAGTTTCACGATAGCAATACGATGCGAACAATAATTAAATAATTCACATTTATGTTCTAGGTAGGTCCGATTCAATTTTTATGTAAGTGAAAGTGTATAGTATTTCTCAATAGTAACTCCGGAGGGAGCTGATGATGTAATTGTAATGGCCTTATTTACGATGGTTGAATTGAGTACGCGGCGTCGCTTACACCAGTAGGGGGATTCGGGACCGCTCTTAACTTAGCGACACGATACGCTCTTTTAACTTTCACTCTTCTAGTGCCAGTGCTAGTTGGAATGTTTTGCTGCACTAAATGGATGTTTGTGCGAGCTCGGGTCCTCTCGCTAGTCCGGCGTCGGCGTTAGAGTCGCTAGTTTAGAACACGATACATTACGTATCTATATAAGTGCAATTCAAACAGGTATAAATCCCAAATTGCATTTTTAATTTTATAAATATTAAAGGTGGAAACATTTTAGTAAATCGTTCGTTCATAGTTTTTGTCTTGTCTTCAATTGAGCACTGTAAAGTAACACCAAACATAGATTTGCTCAATATTTGGAACAAAACAGAAGGTTTGATCAGAGCAATATGATGTTGATGCATTTTATCTATTGAATTATACAAATTGGACATTATTAGTGCGTAAGATGCGTTAATTACCGTGGTAGGTGCGATTGTGGTCAGAAGCGAGTCATGGACTGAGATTGGCTAGATAAATTTTTAGGGTTCGAAGATATGACGAAGGGTAAAATTCTATCGCTAAGTCAGACGTGTGAACGGTTATAAAGTAAAGGCAGATTGAAAGCAACATTTGTGTAAGCATGAAAAGTAATACAATCATGTAGGGACAATTTAACTATTTAAAAAAATATAGCTAACTTAAATTTATGTAATTTTATTTGCAAGATGTATTATTTATGTATTATAATGTAAGTTAAATGTTGCTTTAAAGTTATTGCATTCATTGGATAATTGTTTTTAATGTCAGTTTTTAATGTGGTACGATGTAAACTGCAGATTACGGAAGTTATTTGTGAATATGTAATTAATCTTATGATTTAAAATCCGTTTATACTCTATTTTTTATTTTCTAGATTAAAGAAAACTTACTGCAAACTTGGATTATACTTTAATATTCTACCCTTCTGATTTGTTTCTTTACACATCGAACCAGAGGCGGGGGTTATCTTTATGATAGTCCTAAAACTAAGGCCTTTTACTATCATTAGATGATTTATACAGCGTCAGGAGGCAACTTTTACCTTCATAAACGGGACGTTGTAGTTCCCGGGACGAATTAAGATGGAGTAGGCTTGCCCAGCACCTATTCCACCCTCTCAGCTTAGTCGGCCTTGTCCACAGGAAAGACATGGTCAATACGTGCGGAGTTAACTAAGCCGCGGGTTTCCTCACGATGTTTTCCTTCACTGTAAATTCAAAAATCCTAAACTGCCGCAAATACTACTCATATTTGGAAAGCATAAAATAGAAATGAAATATAACAAAGGTTGAGAGCGTGCTAGTGCGTATTTTTACCCGACTTCGAAGAACTTGTGTATTCCTTTGGCAGAAGCTATAGTCCAAACGTCTGGACACCTAACAGATTTTGACAAATAGGTGTCATAGGATTCGTCTAGATAACGAATGTCATAGGATAGCAGGGTAGCTACTACCTAAATTATAAGCAGTCTGTTTTTCTTTTCTTATAAATAAACTAGCAGCCCGCCCCGACTTCGCACGGGTATTTAACAAAAAAATTATAAATTTGAACACACTCACTTTTTTCTAATACTTACATTTTAAAACTCGTGATATCTTTCGAATGGAATGTCCGAATTGAATAATACTCTTTATTAAAAGATAACAATAACATACATAGCACACTAAATAATTATAGTTAAAACCTTATAAATAAATCAGTGTTAACTACAAAGGAAAACATAATATTTAGGTAGGTACCTAACTACCTACGTAATGGAATGCAGAATACGACGAACTTTCTAAAATCTACTGTCGTCCTAGGACATAAATAATATAGTAGAAACGCCAATAACGTCGGCATACATTTTCAAGGATTCGGTTTGTAGTTTGTAGCATTTAGAAGTCCATTTTGTTAGTCGAAGGAGAAGGCGAAGTGGGCGACTTGGGAGCTCCCAGTTTGGACAGCGTGGCTACCTTGGAGGCGAACTTCACGAAGCTAAGTCCCGACGCTTGAGCTTCTGGCTTCTGTCCGCCTTCCGGTTGGAACGATGCTTCTAAAGAACCTGGAAAATTAAAATGGAAATATTACACGTATTAATTTAGCACAATGTCCTAGGGTAAATCAATAAATAGTTACAAACAGAGCCATAACTTACAATAGGATTTACTGTCGTAGGTAACAGAAACTACGAGTACCATGGTTCCACAACACCTGGAAGAAATATTCGCAAGACATGCAAGCATTTCTCCCGCCACGGGAATAGAACCCGCACGTCGCACTTCAACTGGGCAGCTGCCCTCCACTCCACCAAAGTCTGAATATTCCGGTCGGGTGTGCAGTGGATTCATATTTCCTGAATGTGCTGTATGATATTTCTAAGTCTACAATGAAAACTATGAGATCACGAAATCTAATTCCCATACAAGCTTGGCTTATAACATGCTTAGAATGAGGCTAAAAGGCGTAAAAAAAATACTGAGTGTCCTCAGATCAATGTGTAGTTAACTTTTCTGAACAGTTAAGCTCATAATGCTGGCAATGGTAGTAAAAAACCAAACCATACGTCACACGTTATTAGCGAAAACCTGCAAAAACTCACTCTGCTGAGGGGAGACAATGGAGCTTGGCTGCGATTCTTGCTGGTTCTCCATTTCCGAAGTCGTTTTCACGTGAAGCAGGTCCAGTGCTGGCAAATCACAAAGTTATTATAATTCAGGTAGGTATTACTATCTTATCAGCGAGTGGGAGTGCAAATAAATGTCGTGATGTGATTTCCTAAGTTGATTTTAGATTGTAAAAACAATAGAGAGGGCATGACAGATACAAACGTTTTTATATTTTGTGAAAAGTCTCAACTAGAAATAAAAGAGTAATAAATAACATTGACAGATCCCATACATAGGATTCTTTGAGAATCTTATGTATGTCATAGACTGCAAATTAGGATTCTGTGCCGTGGGTATCAGAAACTACGAGAACCATGGGCCCTTAATAACAGAACATGAATTTCTACCGGAATCGAACCCACCTCTGGCGTCTCAGCCGGACACTCGCCCGCCACGTCACAGACAGAAGTCGTCAAGATTTAAGACAACTTCTGGTAGGTAGGTACCTACCTATAGCTGCATTACAGAATGAACCTAAGTAAGTAACCATTCTTGCGCTCGTGTAATTTTTGTGATTCAAAATACCAATAATAATAAGTATTTTCAAGTCAGTTACGTACCATCTTTGAGTGACATGTCGTCCATCTTGGCGTCTTGTATGGTCTCCAGCTGCTGGCGGAACTTGCAGGTGATTTTGCGCCGCTGATAGTCCGCCTCTATCTGTTGCTTTGTGCGCGGGATGCGGAAACGGAAGCAGCAGCATACCATGACGACTGGAATTTGGAGATGTTGTTTATGGAGACTTTTTTGTGTGGTACCCTGCGGCCACAAAGGGGCTACACTATCGTGGTACTGTGAAGTTTCGCGTTTTGCGTTTCCCTCTACAAAAAATATGGATGCACCTGCTACTACTCTTCAAGTTTCAAGTTGTGGCACAAGTTTGAAGCCCGATACTTAGCAGGAGTGGAAAATTATATGTTTATTGGGAAGACTAGATAGGTAGGTATCTACCACTGGGTAAGTAGGTAAGTATACCTACCAGCATTAATTTTCCACAGGTAAGTAGGTAAGTACTTACTCAATGTCGTCATGCAAGCCATACATAGAAACATAATCTGCCAGAGCCTGATTTCACCCACGATCGTCCGTTCTAGCCACTCCGGTTCTTCATAGTTTTTCAAAACGTCCATGAAAGGATCCATGATTAGGTATTTTTTAATTAAATCAAACTGGGGCAAATTGACACGTCCTGGCTGAATTCAGGCGAAGTGGAAACTAATTTCTCAATTTCGAGGAGTGGTTTGGCCGCACCCAGTAATGCGCACCCCCTAGGTAGGCAAGGCACTCCCATGAATAATGGTCTATGGTGATTGGCTTCGTGTTATTTGAATTTCAGTACTACCTAATTGCTAAAGATAGTTTTGCAAAGAGTTTAAAAAAAAGTATCTTTTATCATGTAATATAAAATATATGCATGACAATGCACAGTATTTTCTCTAGTCAAAGCTGTGCATGAAAGGAAAATAAAATCGTATTTCGTAAATAGTGCACGAAATATATTTTGAATTTGGCGCATTAAGAACAATACTGTTGCTAGAAATAAAAAGTAAGTTATTTACAAAAGTGACAGTAACAGTTGCGGTTTATATGGAATTTGACTGTCACTGTCACTTTTGAGTGTTTCTCTAAACTTCTTTTAGCATTTATATCAGTTTCGTAAATCAAAAAGACTAAAGTTCATATTGTAAGGTAAAATAAAATGTGCTTTTGTTTTAATAAATCAATTATATTTATTTTATCGTAAAGAATTTAATACTTAATTCGTTGTTTTCCTAATTATGTTAGTGATAGGTTTCTTTTTACTGCCAACACTCACCTCGTTTTTTTCTCTTTCTTTCATTTTCTGTTTCACTTTCCCGCAGAAAATAGGGTGTCGAATCTCTAACCTCCGTATTTATTACTATTCAAAGATCAAAGATGAATCTTTTATGATAATTTGTGGTATAATTCTCGTAAAGGCTGTCCTAAGTGATGTTGTGTAAGATCGTTTGTGTTCTTGCGGTCACTCTGTAGCGTTTATAAAAATTAAACATGGCTTCGAATCGAGGAATTCAGATCGGATCCGCGTGGTTTCAACGGAAACTGAACTTGAGGCCGCAACACCGGGGCGTGCACTTGGTCACCGAGGAGATCCTCAAGCAGGTGCCCGAGCTCTCGCAGTTCGCGGTCGGCCTCTGCCACATCCAGAGTGAGTATTCTCCAGCGCGGACTTGCCGCCGATGTTGCACTTTCGTTTGTCATATTTGCCCTACATAATCTAGCGCGGTTATCAGATAACTAGGCCGTGCAGTGATAAGAGTGTGAATGTGTTGTGTCGGTGTCGCAGAGGTTGCGCGGTGGTGGACCAGCTGATCGGTGAATGTTGTTTTCAGTTCTGCACACCTCGGCGAGCCTGGCGCTTAATGAGAGCTGGGACCCCGATGTCAGAGACGATATGGAGATGATGCTCAATAAAATCGTACCAGAAGGTCTCCCGTATCGCCACTCGTGCGAGGGTCCAGATGACATGGTGAGTGTTTGTTGTGGCACTCAGTACTTGACGCATTCTCATTAATTTGCTTATGAAAACGTTTGAAAGACAGCAATTTTAAATTCGGAACGTACTTTTCTCTACATTTCCAGACAGTCATTTGTTATTCCTGAATTTGCAGTTTGATTAGTCATTCTTATAGCAAAGTGTGGTTAGTGGTTACAATCTAGATTGAAAATATAAGCCAGAGCAGTATGTACCTTCATTTACACACTGGATAATGTATGAACCATTATCATATGCATGCCAATTACTCAGGACTGAATTTATTTACATACTGAAGTGAAGTGACACCTAGTTAGCAAACACTCCATATTTTCTTTTAATTATATATTGCGTCTGATTGCTATCTCTTGATGGATATAGTGGTTTAATGCAGGTAACATTAATCACTGACCCATTTGTAACTAGACTAGACTTAATAGTCCACCAACCAAAACTGTTTTACCAACTCTGTGGTTATCTGTGAGACTATTAATAATTGGCTTCTCTGATTCTTATTTTAGTTTAACCACACTGTATCTAAAATTAGGCCGTTGGTTGGTCCTCCAAATATAAATAAACGGAAGCCACTGATAGAAACCTTATTTCAACTAAACCAGTGTAGACAGATTCTAAAAAGATTCTATTGAAGCTGAACAAGATAAAGTAGTTTATGAGATATTTTAAGCTGGCTAATTTAGTGACAATTCCATGAAGTTGTTATTAAAACTATGATAAGAGAAGTTTATTTCAATGATAAGTTGAACCAATTACTGATGCTTGAAGTCAAAGGTTGAATTTACACTTGATACCTAATTTATTATTGTAGTTGATGTAGTTGATTGAAAAATCCTTTTGATGATATTTAAACTCTTGTAAATTTTATTTAAAAAATGAATGTTTTCTTTTCCATATTGAAAATAACTATGAGAATTAATTTTATACAAATTTATTACTGTTTTTTTAACCACATCAATCTGATAAAAACATTAAACAAGTGTTTAATGCCAATTATGTATTAGAAACCAACTATCTTTCGCCTGTCATTTCACTCGCCTAATAAGAGGATAAAACGAGGGTAAACTATGTATTATTTCAGCACACATGTGTTATGTATAATGTTTATTCCAAGTTTGATTCAAATCTTTTCAGCAGTTATAGCATGATTGAGCAAACATAAAAACATCATAGCATTGCATCCTCACTAACTTTACTATTTACAATATAAGAATTGTTTAAAATTCTACTTTCTAATATTTTTTCCATATAGCCAGCACATGTGAAGGCCTGCTTTTTGGGCTCCTCACTGACGATACCCATCACAGACGGAAAACTCAACCTAGGCACATGGCAAGGCGTTTGGCTTTGCGAACATCGAAATCACGCAGGCAGCCGGAAGGTAACAAACAATAAACTTTTTTAAATTCCTTGCCTGTGCCATTGTTTCTTTCAGTTGCATCAGGTCACATTCAGTCAGGTTGTTCCTGAAATAGACAATGTCATAGTTGTAGAGTAATTTATAGAATTTGAGCCCATTATCTAAAGTTTGTTTACTAAGCGATCAGGCATGTACTTAGGATGAACAGTTTAGGTTATGTTAGAGTTTAGAATTCTTTGGACAAACTTTATCAAGCCGGACTAATGGCCAGTTTAGTCAAAATGAAGAGCCACAAACCCCTTCTATTTATTTTTCTTCTCTGTTGGACTGGAAGTTTTTTTTTATGAGTTTTATTTGCAATCGGTTTTATAACTATGAGCAAATGTTTTCTGGGCTGGACTGGAAGTAAAGAAAAAACATAGAATGCATCCAGCTGCTTCTCTCCCCGAGCATGTCGTAAAAGTCGACTAAGGGATAGTATCCTCTCCAACATGATGGACCATCTAATATGGGCGATGTGCTATAACCTGCCACTATGGTTCACCATATAGAATAGAATAGAATTTATTAACACAATATCCAACTTAGGACTCGATCAAGTTTACTTGTGGCTCTGCACACCCCATTAGGGATACGTGATAATATGTATGCATGTTATTTTACCACGCTTGCCTACTTCAAAAACCTGCCATTGCCATGCCAATTCCAAAACGATCCGTTCATCATTATAGTCCTAAATTGTTCGATGGCCTTAACTGATGGCTCACGAAGTGCTGGTTGTTCCCAGATCGTGGTGACTCTATCGGGCTGCCCGCGGGACTCCCCCCTGTCGCCGGTGTCGGTGGCGTCGTGCTCCAGTTAGGACAGGGGGGGGGGCGCGACCCCCCACACACACTCTCACTCGCGCCCCTCCTCTAAGAGTACGCGGAGGTAAAGCCCCGCCTTTTATATCCACTCACCTGAAGGCCCCCTGCATTGTCCTAGAGGTGAACGCATCGCGGATGTTAATCCTAGGAAGTGAACCCAATTTTATACAAAACACCAATTAAATTTAGAATAGCTCCGTAAGTTTATTTTAGGGCGAGTTTATATTGTCCGCCCGCAGCCTTACACTGAATCCGTGCCTGGATGCTTAGGTAGTGTTTGCGTGAATTATGAATTACGTTGACCGTGGAGATGTATTTTGAAAGGTACCTGAGTCCTTGTGAGTTGTGCGGTGTGCCAGCGTGGATGCACGGTGTTCTCTCTACGACAATGTGGTGCCAGCCTGATGAACTAGATGTTAGTTATACTCTTATCTTCGAGCGACAATATGTACATAAGATTAATATTTTGTAACGTGTCGCGCGGTACTTCCTAATTTATACGTTAAGCTCCGAGGATCCGGGTCAAGGACGACTGAAATTGCACATGAAACGGCGCTCGTTATAAAGGTAATTGCCGCTAATTGCCGCATCAACAAACAATCCCACTCACTATGTTTTCAGACTACTTCATTGAGTGATATCACTTATTTAGTCGCGATTACTGATAGGATAGCCAATTTTACGATAACATGTATAATAAGGCTCTATTCCAGAAGTAACTGAATCGAAATTCTGTTTGAGATTTTCATTGAAATCTAAAAATTTATGCTTGAATTTCGATTAACTTTAAGTTTGGTTCTGGAGTACAAGTCTTATAACAGGCCGCCGTAAGTTGTCTCAGACTAGATCCTTCTGTAATATAGCTTTTATAGGAATTGAAAATACATTGTCGAGTTCGGCTCGAGTGGAAGTACCACGCGACTGTCCAACCCTATTGATACGTTCGGTATAAACTGAGCCCGTTCAACTGTACGACGGTTTTAAAGTATACATAATACCTATTGTTTTTGTTATCGCGATTGTACATAGAGACGATATTCCGCTTGGGGCCAGGCCGCCCGCGCCGGCCGGCGCGCCTGCCTGTTTTACCATTGTATTCGTAAGCTAGGACGGTAAATGGCATAATGTAACGGATTGAATGGAGCAAATATTTTTACTGCACTCGTTCGATTTTTTCAAAGTACACTGGGTAACACGTTTTATTTAAACATGAACGGCACGTTACACGTTTTTATGATTCGGACACTCATTTAATTCACAAATTTTGTATGTAATTGCACCGGTTATCGGACTGTTGGTGTAAGTTTTAAGAGCTGAATGTAGGTTTATATAGTTAAGAACTTTGTACGTGTATAGCTCCCTTATTCTCCGTGTTAGGGTTAGAGAACGGTTAGTAAGTGAAACATGTCCATAGCTTTAAACGTGTCGCGCCCGTTGTATCAACGGGTCCTTCGGATGACAAGGAGCTGTAATGTACCATTAGTTTGTAGTTGTATATCATTACTGTTGGTGAGATCATGTAAGTGCCTCGAATGTATGGGGTAGTCATGGATTACTTTGCCGGTCGTTTCAGAACCTATGAGCTATTTATGAGGCTCTTTTCCTCAAGCGCTTCATGCTTTAGCATCAACTGTATTTTGTTACTTTCGAGAAAACTAAGCGCAATAAACAAAACGTACGTAATAGGTTAATTTAATCTGCAATAATGTAACCGCGTATGTATAGTTGTATGTCTTCCTGTGTAAGTTCCATCACCTTATGAACGATAACTTAGTTATTAGTAACAGTTTGGGAGTATGTATTGTCCGGCGTGAGCGGTGCTGGCTCGAACAGCGCCTATCCGCCCACGACGTATACTTAGGTAACGTAACGCAATATTGCCTCCAAGTATAAATTCGAGTATCAAATAATCATAGTTTTATCGAAAGGAAACTTTAACGGGTGTTTTATAGAGTCGTAAAATAACATCTAAATTAAAACAGGGTTGAGAACCTTGTATTCTACAGGAATTTACTATATTTATCCCATTAACATTCCAGTAGTGGTATGCAGCCACGCGCCTTTCCACGACATTACGTTGCGTCGGCTTCTGTCCTGTCGAATTCGCTTGTGTGGCACAATTTTACACTCGAGACTTACCTAGTTAGGAGTTTATAAATATTAAATGGTAGGGTATGTACCGTTGGCGTTAGGGTAAATAGTGGTGTAGGGAGAGCCGTCGAGCCTCGCGCTCGTCGAGTCGTCACGCACAAGGGGGCGCTAGCGTCGCCTCATACGTCAATATATACCGCATTGTACAAAGTGTAGATGTCACAGACATAACGGTTCCTCTTAGGGACATTAGTTACTTCACATAGGAGCTTTATGCATTCATATTACTGTTTTACATACTTTAACTTTGTTTTCTATGCCGAATTCTAGCGTACATCCAGCTGACACAAATGTTTGATTTTACTGACATACTTTATTTGACATTTTAAGGCAAATTTTTGTTTAGTTTGCCAACAATGTACGCCAGTGGGCTGTTTACAGTGCTGGTAATGTATGTTTAAGCTGATGTACGCTGCATAATTCAGCTGGGATCACTAGTGTAGGTGGCATTTTGAAATAGCTTACTTTGTGTGATGCTTCTTGCTTTGACATTTTGTGATCAATATTTACTTGTTCTTTTGATCAGTTTGTTTTGTTAGTTATCTATATTTTAGATAGAACGGGAGCTGGTTGTGGGATGGCTAAGTGCTTTTTGAGACATAAATTAAGAATATGTAAATATTTTTTGCATTAATTATATTACTCTAATCATGTACAGACGATTCGTAATGTATAAACGTTAAAGTGCTATTTGTGTGAGTGTTAAGTATGCCACTGCCATCGACAGGTCGTTTGTATGCGCGACTAATAATTATGTACCACCTGTGTTGTACACAAATACATTCCTAATGTTATATAACAAACTATCCTACTAAGTAGATAAGTACCCAAGAAATAGCGACTGGCTCGCATATTACTGACGTTTCCGTGTTTTAGTTTTTGTTTGGTATCGTTATCTTAGTACTTGTAAAGCGAATGTCCCATTTTAGGCTGTTCAATTAACAACGAATGTGTCTAAGGTTTACCTTTAAGTGGATCCTGGTTTATTGTTTTGATCTCAACCTCAATTGTTGCATATGTTAAAAAACTTAGTTATTTTACTATCGACTTGACAGCAAAATTATTCATTAAATATCTTATTACCCACATATTAATTAATTATTATGTACTTTCTCATCAAATTTTTGGTCTATGTAAGACATGTTGAATGTTGTCAAAATAAAAAATATATTTAAATAATTATATTATAAAAAAATATAAAACGTAACAAGTTTCATAGTAAAAGCACAGGTTTTATGAAGTTATTATAATTGATTATAAATTAGCTGAATTGTATTGTTCGTTTGTTATATTTAATATTAATTGCACATAGAAAACGAGGTTGTATTTTGAATTATAAATAAAAATAACCAAAAAGGGAGACAAATAATTTGTGTGTATGTTATTTAAGATAAATAATACCATTGTATGAATGTACAGTTCAAGTATTCACTTTTTCCTAGAAGAGTCTCATCAGTTGTATATTGTTGTTTTAAAGTCACGAATGTGACAACAGAAATGTTTGTCACTATAAAATAATTGTATCATAATAACTTGTACAATATAAATATATAGATCCACAATTATGAAAGAGATTAAATATTTGCAAAAGTTAATATTAAATGTGTTTTATTCACTTATAAAAACCTAAAATTCAGTCATTACAGTTAATTTTTACATGACAATAACTTAACCTATGTTAATCGACTAATTCTACTAAGTATTTTTTGGCTTAAATTAATATTTAGGTTGTCTTTTCTTCTTCGTTCTCAATCTTGTGGGGTCCGGGGCCATCATCTAAAAAAGGAAAACAATATATTAATTAATAAATAAATACACTTATTTTGTATTAGAATGTGCTCAAACGTGAATTACAACTCCAGCAGTTTCATAGCGTTTCACCGTGCATAGCTGTTCAAGGGCGCGCTGCCCAGCGGCGCGGCTATAAAACCAGCCTGAGAATACCAACCTTTCTTAGCAGCATTAACGTCTTCCTTCAAGCTGGTGAGGGCATCAGAAATGCCGGAGGATATCTGCTTGAACTCCTGCGTCACCAGCGCCAGTCTACCGAGTGCGTAGTTGAAATCGTCTCCTAACGTCACCATTCTGATAGATATGCTTCCCACCTGGCACAAGAAATATTTTTTATACATTTTGTAGGTGCTGAAATGATGATGATAGAAAATACAAATTCATACTATAGGTAAACTCCCGCGCCGTTAAACAGATGCGGAATTTTGTATTGAATGCACACTAAGTCAAAGTCTACGTCACAGTATACTTAGGTAAACCAAACTGGAAATACAATTAATGTAAACAAACCGCCCATACTTCACCTAAAACTAACTTTTTCATTACATGTTTATGGAATGTTTAAGTAGTAGGAGGCACTAATAGTTAAATAAAATTAAGGTGTGAAAACTTATGTTGCGACGTTTATATTTTACCTAAAACTGAAGTGATTTCATCGTAATAACGAAAAATCATCATCATCATCATCTTCCTGCCCTTATCCCACTCTATGTGGGGTCGTAACGAAAAACACGCGACGAAAAGTATAGGTTGTGACTTGTGACATTATATATTATGGGCACGTTCAAAATTTAAGACGTTGAAATACTTACTTCGTCCTTTACTTTGCCGATAGTAGTGGTACTGCTGTTCACGTATTTCTCAGTTTGTTCCTGAAAGAAAATCAATTTTTTTTTAATGTCTGTCCACAAATATGTGTAATGTGTAAACACACCTATGTGTAATGAAAACGGTCATAAAATGAAAATAGAATCGGCCAAGCGCGAGTCCAATTCGCACAGGAAGGGTTCCGTACCATCGTAAATGTCCATAAATGTTTCGTTTAATTTTAATAGGTTCCCTATTAAAATTAAAACTGAAACACGTCTCTTCTATGGAGACTCCCTTAATTTTTGATTTTATTATTATTTTTGTACAAATAATTAAATTTTAGATACTTTGAAAAAGAAAAACACAAAAAATGATCAAAAAAATTAAAATCTAAAACATGTGCCAAGTGCACGAAAGGAACCTGGCGCACTTGAAAACCATTCACCACTCTGTTGACACGACTACTTCTACTACCTAGTAGATAGTACAGCGAGTTTTTATAGCAATGCAACCTAAAAGCGCTTCTGCATAGCGCGTTGGCATCGTTTAGCCTGACGAAAGTGCGTGATAGTTACATTAAGTTTGTCGAGTGCTGCCTTGCTGGCGCTGAGCTGGTCGTGCATGATGCCGATCTGGCGCCACACCTGCGACATCTCCGTCTCGATCTTGGAGCTCAGGTTCACCAGCGTGATGGCCTGGTTGTCCATTACTGTCGACTCGATTTTCTCTAACCTGCAAGATGTTCGATGCCTTTTAGACGGCTATTGGTAGATACAACTTTTGTAATTATCATGGCAATAATAATAATAAATAATAATAATAAAAATAATATCCTTCTATTCATGATATTGGTAGACAGATAGAAAATTCTTTATTGCACAAGATGAAAAAACATTACATAGGCAAACTTCAAGCCAATTAGTATTTTCTTCCAGCGAATATTTGGTGTCGATTCCGTTGTGGATTTTTCAAGACCAAACAGGTGGTTCAATCCTAATAAATTGAATTATGAGTAGGTAACATATAAATATTCAATCTTTATAAATATTTTCAATTACCTATTTAACTAAAATTATAAATCCTAGAGTAGGTATGTTTGCGGTTCAATCATACCGTAACAATTGAAATTACATATTTGAATAAAATTAGGAAAGTAATAATTCATCACATGGAAAGCAAATAGGCTATCTTATCCCCGAATACTCAAGCACGACTCAGAGTTGAGCACGTCTCAAGTCACGGTTTTTTGACAGTTTTAGATGAAAATCTGTCAAAAACTCGTCACTTGAGACGTGCTCAACTCTAAGATGCGTTTGAGTATTCGGGGGTTATTCAATCTAAGTATAATGAAGTTACCTCTCACTGAAAGTGGTATTGAGAGTTTTCCCCTGCCGCAGTACTACGTCGGATATCTGCATGAGGATCTGCTGGACGCCGTACTCAATGCGTTTCCGGTTCGCGATCACGTTGTCAGCGGTTTGCAGCATCACTTGCTCACTCTTAGACAGTGATTGGAGCTGTTGGAAAAATAAAAACAATGTCTTAACTATGACTTCCACAAAGGCCTACGGCGTTTATACCAAATGTGTTATGTAGCTGAGCGGTGTGCGAGGAAGAAATCAACCAATATGATTAATTCATTAAGGTAGGTAATCCTATTCGTGAATTTCCGATTAGCTATGCAGCATGCAGCACATCTGGTGGAAACGCAGCTTAAAGTTTTTGTAATTCATTCACATTACCCTACTTTTAAGCAGTCGGGTAAAAACATTCCATACACATTGTTAGCTTACATGCAATTGAAATGCTTTATCCTGTAATCACATTTATCTAGGCACTAGCTTTAGCTGGTATCCGGAAAAAGTAGCCTATGTGTTATTCCGGCACCGGGTATCCTGTGTTTTTATTGTGCTGCAACAACCTCACCAAAACCCATAGGATTTGTACGACCACCACATATGTATATTCCAAGTTTCATTCAAATCCGTTCAGCCGGTACGGCATGATTGAGGCACAATTCGGCAAAAATATGCATCGTCAATCCACGCATCCTCACAAACTTTCGCATTTATAATATTAGTAGGGTTTTGCAAATGAATTTCTCGCAGTGCAGACTTGTAGTCTTGTGTATTTGTACCTCGGTTCGCAGCGACTCGTAGCTCCGTGAGATGTCGCTGTAGGCGCGTTCCGTGAGGGTATTCCCCTGCGTGAGGCTCTGCTGGATGTCGTTGTTGGTTCCTTCGAGTCGCTCGCCCATCTCTCGTAGTTTCCCTACCACTTTCGTAACCGCTGAAAAATGAAATGAATAAAATATTGTATCTATGGTTAAGAATATCATGGATTCGGTATTCGGTAGCGCAACAATGGGTTTTCTGTTGCTGTAATTTTATGTGCGCTATATCAAAACTTATAGGTATACTTTCAAACGTTGGAGGAAAATATCTCGAAGACAGGTGCCAAATGCACTAAAGGAGCCTCAAAAGTAGCATTTTAATTCTTTTATCACGTTGATTCTAAGAAAGATGCCCACAGTGTCTACAACGGTGGATCCGTGCATGTATGGGCGATGGGCTGATCACCTGTCACCACGGTTCACCATATCCATTTGTGGCTGCAAGTTTGCTTATGATTACTTGTGGCTCTGCCCACCCTATTAGGGATACGGGCTTGATTGATAATATAATAATTACCTAATAATAACACGCAACAGTCACATACATACATAGTCCTGACCCACACTAGGATTCCCTGTGTTGTGGGTATCAGAAACTAGGAGTACCATGGTACTACAACACCCAGACCCAGCAGCGGGAATCAAACCCGCGCCTCTTGCGTCTCCGCCGAGCAATCGCCCGCCACGCCACCGAGGCTGTCACATCATATGTATGTAATATTCTTACATTTCTCGTCATTCTCCTTGATATTCTCAGTGGCGTTGACGATAGCGTCCAGTGTCCTGTTGGTGGCGAGTTGCAGGTCATTCAGTCGCGGCAGGTCCTTCCATAGGCCCTCCGCGTCGGAGAGCAGTCGCTGGACCTTCGTGATCTCCTTGCCTTGACGCTCCATTTCTGAAAACGAACACAACCTAAGGCTGTAGCTTAGTCACTTGGCATCTATAGTATTTGCTAAACGCTACTGAAAAAAATATGGGATAAACAAATGCCATCGCAAACATTTTTGCACGCTGCGTCTAGCGAGCAAGGTGAGAGAAGCAAGCAGAGTATTTTGTACCTATGCGATTTCAGAGGTATTCCGCCGCGAGTGAAGCGAGCCGTTGTGTGCTCATAAATCTTTTAATCAGATAAAGTATGTACCTACTTGCTTGCTCAAATATTAGTATATTCAGTACTACTTTTAAAAAGTAATATCTGATTAAATAACGAATAGAGGCTTTTCTAATAGAAACTGCACAAAAGCTAACCTTCAGTCATCTTGCTATGCCACGCCTCATCAGCCAACGCGACCTCACTCAACACAAAGTCAGTCGGCGTGGCGCGCGTGCCGTTGTACTCATTCAACTTCAGCTCGTACTTAGTGAGCAGCTTCTCCGCTTCGGACAGATGCTTCACGAACGGAGCGTTGTCTTCCACCGGGGCTATGGCCTGGCACATGCTGCGAAGGGCATCCTGGAAATGTGCCATTGTTTGACATTAGGTACAGCTGTAAATGTAATATAACTTCAAAGTTCAAAAAGGTGTTCTTATTGTAGTAATTTTCACTTTTTTCCTAGGTAAATAGTGTCTATAATCTAAATATAGATATTTATTTCAAAAGGTATTGTTTAGGCGTTACCATTTTGAATTGAAAACAAATAACCTCAGTCCTTCGCTTTCGTAAAATTTTAGTAGAATGTAGAATATTCTGCTCACCTTATTCAAGCTATTCTTTAAATTCTCTAATTCCCTCATAACGCCGTCTATCTTAGCATCTGTTGAGTCCAACCTCCTTTCAAAGGTGTCCTCATTCGTGGTCAGGTTGTCTATCTCAGTCTGTTTACTGGGCTTCATGTTCTGGACTGTGTTCGTCAAGCTTTGGATGGACTTCTGAATGTTGTCGAGAGCTTCGTTGGTCTTCTTTTGCGTGCTCTTCTCTTCCGAGGCTTTCTGTTTGAAGTAAAATTGCTGATGCGGTTATTATTTGGTAAAACTAGAATGCGCGACGCTGCGACTGCATCATGATATAAATAAACCTCAACAGTCACCACTTCCTGACCTATTCTACGTGCCATCTGTGTCAAAAACAACAAGTTTCAATTCAGACAAACTTCCATGTGAATATTTTCAAGCAGGAATTCAAAAACACCTTTAACCAACATTACCTCTACAGCCCTTTCAATGGAGACTTTTGTTTGGTGGTAGATAGGAACCGGCTGATCATGACCATGAAGTAAAAATAGCACACATTTTACATCTGCATAACTTAATACAGGTTTCTGTATCTGTAAGGATCTCCGCCCACGACTCCAGTCCATAATCGAACCATAGTTAAAAAGGACCGACAAGTCGCGTGCCGTGCTGACTTTTGACCGTTTTCTTTATTATACCTATCGGGCGAAGCGCTCGTGGCGTAGCATCATATGGCATTCTTGATTGATCGTTAAAGTTAAGCAACGATATGCGCGGTCACAAATTGGGATGGGTGGCAAGTGGCATTACGAGTTGAGCGCTTCCGTGCTTCGGAGGGCAAGTTAAACAGTCGGTCCCGGCTTTTAAGTCGTTAAGCCATAACGGAGGCCTTTAGGCGGCCTAAAAACTCTGTCACTAGAGTTGGCCACTACCTCATACGAACATACATACATTGCATCGGGACAGGCCGATTATGGAACAGGGTACTGGGCAGAGTTCCTGCGTGAATGAACTACCTGCATGAGCACAGTCTCGACGTTGGAGAGGCGCTCGTCCATCCGTGATATGGTCCCCTTCATAGGCTCAAGGGCGCGATGTTTCTTCTCAAGTCCCAGAAGCATTTTCTTCAAGTGTTCCCCCAGCGCCTTTTCCCTGAACTCGTGACGTTCTAACTTGTCTTCCGTGAGCCGGAGTAGGTGAACTACAGATATTAACGCCTCGCGGATGTTTTCGTTCCTTTAGAAGATAAATATTTGTTTTAGAGAAAAGAAAGCGTGGTTGAACGTTGAAAGTCAACCAGATACGTCTAACTAAGGATAATACAAGTACACATGACGTGTTACAAGAGCTATTGAAAATAAAAAAAATTAGTTCGGACAGCTGTTAAATATATCAGTTATGGTACTGAGTGTAAACTCAATTTCTGAGTAATACCTAACTGAGTTTCTCCGCCAATTATCACCACCCGGTCCCGGCATGAAAAAGCTATAAATTGCTATACTTTTTGATTAATGTAACGGTTTTGGTATGTGAGACCCATAGAAAGACTAGGAAATGGTAACTCATGTCTCTAAATATGTAGTTTAATGATTAACCTAATAATCTAACAAGCACCTAGTTCAAGAAATTCGGTCATTCTTATTTAAACATTGATCTTATTTTCAAAAGAGAATATAGTGGGTGTAGAGTAGACTCTGTAGAGTTGACCGTAGGTTTTGGATATTACCTTACATACGGTAACTCTCTACACCCACTATATTCTTCAAAATCAGTATAAATATAGGATACCGTTACAAAATTATCATAGAAAATTAATCTTTGACCAAAAAGCACACTATTGGATTTCTCGTTTCGAGCGGACGTATTTTAAGATTAGGAAGCTAAACTTATACGCATAGAAAGATTTAAATGTTACACAAGTCAACATTTAAATTTAAATAATCTTACAAGTAAAGTAGGTGAGTACCTACTTATGATGATAAATCAAGAACGTTAATATAGCAATATCTTTACGAGAGGTTTTAAGTGGTACCCGTCCTGAAAATGCGTACAAATTACCAGCCAAATTAACTCGTAATGTAACGCGAAGTAGCACAAACTTATTATTAGGCACCACTTCCAGCTAGGCTGCACTTAGGATTTGATAGCGACGCGCGGTGCAGCTAAAGTAGGTGTGCAATCACAGGAGAATAACTCATTCATTATTGCAACTCACGATGGAACGGACGCATTACATGCATTCCAAGCTGGGCTCCGAAATAGAAAATCTCATAACTATGAACGGTAGTATTGACCTAGGTTTTGCCATTGTTTAGCCTCAGGCTTCAAACCCTCAGTGGTGTCTAGGGTGGTAGGCAGACAACAAGATTACTAAATAAACTTCAGGTCGCTTTATGCATAGTAGTTTGCTTAGAACGTATTATCAGATTTTCAGAGAATATGACCTAACCGATATGTGAAGGGTAAACTTGCCTTAATCGTACCGACCGATACATGGATTAGATTCATCACAATGGACGAAACATTTGAACTGGTACGATTAAGGCAAGTTTACCCTATGCAACAGCGGTATTCAAAACAAGATTACACAAGTGGCTAGTTCACAACTCAGTTGCCATTCATTTAATTTATTTTTTAATATTTGACTTCTTTATGACTAAGTCAAATTTTTTTTTTACATTGAAATAATGTATAAAACATAAAAACGGTAGGTATAATGACTTTGAACTGATTTTTTTTATATAACTACCTAATTGTACACAAATTGACCTGTAACTTAGATGATTGTATTGTATTGTAAAGCTGGCTTCAAGCGATCTGTGATATTGCAACAAAAAGGTTTCATTTCAGGTACATTACTCTATCTTTTCTCTCTGACAGGCCAAATGGCTTCGAATCTCGGACCCGCACAGACCGACACGCACTGTAGGATGAGCATAAGTGAGGTTGTCTATCCGTGGTCGTCGGCTGTAAGGAGGTCCGTTTACAGTTTTATCACAGACTGTGAGAAGACACCAAATAAGGCTCACTATGTTTTTCTACCAGTGAAAGTTGCTAACCATCTGTACTTATTTGGTTGCTTTCAATCGCTATAAAAACCTGGAAAAACAAAATCGTAAAAGATTTACAACCCCACAGGATCGTTAAGAGATCAATGCTCCTGCTCAAAACATGCAAGGCACGGTCCAGTCATTCTTTTTTCGTGGTAGATCAATCAACCGAATCTACTAAACAGATTTATGATTTGGTCAGTTTGTTTAAAACATATGAAGCTCTTATAAGTTTTATCTGTAAATGCATTTGAAGTGTTTTGTAAGCTTAATTCGTTAAACTTACTTCTAGGTTCCGTATAGTCGTCATCTTATGACATTCGGTTGGTAGTGTATTAGAAAATTCTTAGTTTTATCACGTACCTGCGTAACAACCTATTGTATTAAAAACTATCACGTAAAACAGAGTAGGTACTAGGTACCTAGTACCTACACACTCTATTCCGTTGCGCATAAAAGTTGACACGCCGTATGACATGTTTAGGACAGTTAGTGCACAAATGCTGTATGATTACTATTTTCAGGTTTTGTGTCAAAACTATGTAGGTTAAAAATAGTTAAAAACTAGCTAAACGGAAATAAAATAAACGAAACCGTAGAAACTCGAGAGAGTTGATGTAGATGCGAGTATACTTTTACACTCCTTATTATTTACAGTGTGACATCAATGAAGAGCTTTTATAGCTATCATAAAGTTTTGAAATGTTCCACTTTTCATTGACTAGCATATAACATTTATTTTGCTAGGGAATTTCATTATGAGGGAAAACAAATTAGTCAAATGTTACAACACTCATGATAAATTAAAATTAAAAATATTTTGACTTTCAAAGACAGGTTAAATTAAGATTCTAGATGAAATAGAGGTAATAACTCACGTGTAATTCCGGCATTCTGACTGTGGCGTCCATAGCAGCAGCGCTAGGGCAACACAGCATATTCTCTGAGGACATACATAGGATCGTCAATCACTAAAGTTCTAAGGAGGGTCTATTAAAAACAGAATAACATTCAAAGCAGTATAAACTTCAGTTTGGCTATACAAAATCAGGTTTAAAATAACCTATGGTAAAACAGAAGTCTCAGAGTCGTGAGTTGTAAAGTAAAGTCAGGCATACAAAACATCGTCTCATGACATAAAGCTCATACTAATTTAAAAGCTAGTTAATTACCTACGATACATTGAAATCTATTTTTTATACAAAGCATTTAATCTAAAGACCTTAGATCAGTACTCAAGGTCTTATCTCAGTAGATAATGAGATCAACAAATCAATTCATGTTGAACTGCTAATATTATAAACTGAAGTCAAAATACACATTGATAATTCCGCACTCCTAATAAAATAGGTACCTACACTACAATATTGGTTCAACTGACCATTAACCTAATAAAACAATATTGCTTCAAGTCCCTACAAATTATGAATCGATTGACAAAATGTAGGCATGGGCCGCGATTAGAAACAGCTGTTACAATTCCACTTTATCAAGAGCTAGTGCGACCTTTCGTTTCTTCGAATCAAGGGGTCATATTTGCTCGGTCACATTCACGTTTTCAATCATGATAATTAAAGCTGCGGGATGTAGTAATAGACCAATAAAATAACCATTTTTCATGCGCAGACGCACCTCGAGGGATAGGATTGCGTCTGCAATTAAGCTCACAGTGAAAGTTGTCCGAACTTCACCTCCAAAGGGATTTTTTGGCCATTGGTCAAGTGTTACAGTTTTTTATAAGGCGTACCTATTAGATTATGTGTTTTTGGGTTGAGAAATGTAAAACAGACGTTAAGTAGGTACCTACTCGTACTCCGAGAGACTGAAATTAACTTTTGTATCTGTACTATTGTTTTTGATCACAGGCAAAGCGTTTCATACTCTTACGTTTCTTTTTAAGTAGGTTTTGTACTCTAAAATATTAAATTATAAATAACTGAGTTTTGTTTCCAAACAGAAAATTACGTTTCGCGAAGCCCTACAACGAGCGCCTTTTATAAATTAGTGACAAAAGAGTAAAATTAGTAAATCTAATTTTAAACATGAGTTGCGAACAAAGCGAAAGGACTCTAAGCAGGCTCGGCAGACCTTGGCCGGGATCCAGGCCAGTCATGCAGACAGACAAGCTTAATGGCATGGGATATTCATTAGGATATAGCGACTGCCGAGGATTTATTGCCGCGACTAAAGGCCACTTCATATAGATCACGATTTGCAACACATTGCATGTAGCGTATTTTTACACTTTCCTATATAAATACGCTATTAAAATCAGTGTAAGCTTAAAAATTTGACGTTGTCTATACTTACAAGGTAGAGTAGGTCTAGTTCGATTTATCTGAAGAGGCCAATAAGTTATCCGACTAAACCAAACATATATAAATCTATAAACAGAAGGTGCTGGATTTTCTATTCAACAAATTATTTTGTAAATACTAGCTTTGATTTCTGTAAAATAGCCAGAACTGGAATCTTCGATGTGATCGCAGACTTTAGGTACCTAATCAAACTTTACAATTATGTAGGTATCTACGACATTTCAGAATCAGTTAAAGTTTTGGCCTGATTCCCAAGACAGGAGGGAATCAACCTATACTTATTAACTGTATCCCATCGGACTTTGAATCATGTCATTAGCAGAATGCGAGGCGGAAAGGTGAATTTAGTTCAATGATCGATGTCGTAGGCGCCAACCGCATTTATACAGAAAACAGATTTCTGATGCTTTCTACCATATTTCATAGAAATGCGTAAGTTCATATTAGAGGAGGTAAATGCTTTCTATGTAAACTCGGTCTTAGATGTGCGAATAGAACTGGGAAGGTGCGAAAAACATGCGTTTAAGTGCACCGTGGGGCAATAAACTCTCGATGCTTTGTGGTTGCTGATGTGACGAAGCGACCTATATTTCACAGCTATTATTTAGGATTTCAGAACAACCGTTTCAAATGCATTATCTTTGTAACTACTATTGGTTAGTCGGGTAGAAACCATACGGTCGTTTTCCAACGTAACAGTTATCTAATAAAGTTTTACGCTAACTTTTATACTTTATGGTGCTTTGCTATTCAGACTGCATGAATGACAACACATTGACAACAAACGGCATGAGGTATCATGAAATTTTTGTCTGTTTTTTTATAATAAAATATAGCTTACTCACGCTCTGAGTAAGCTTTTAAATTTGTTGTACTTACTTACCAATGGTGTCAATTAATAAGATTCCTGATAGATAAACGCATGTACATATTTATGTAGCAAGTGACAAACAAGCAGATAATTTATATTACCTATTGGGTATTTATCACTTTGTTTAATAAACCGTTTACGTGGGCTAACTTATTCGCCTCAAACCTCAAAATAGTAATAGGATAGTTTTGATGATTATTAACTAAACACTCCCAGATAAATTTTACGATAAGAATGTCGCTATTAACCCGTCGATCTTAAACTTAATTGCCGATATCGTATTTCATTAGCTCATTATTACTCAAACTTTGAACATAAATTAAAATAAATCAAGCGAAGATTAAAAAAAAACTTACCAAGTTTAGAAGCGCCATTGCGTTTTCCTTCTAAATTAAACTAGGGAGAACTTTTTTTGTTGCACCGATCGGTGCGTGGAGTGCGTGAAGACGAGAGGTAATTATACGCGATGGTATGTGCGTTCGCGCGCACGGCCGGTCGCGAACTGACGGTGAACTAGCGTTGAACTCCTGCGCAGGCGCCGCCGCACGGGTGAACGGATGCGCTTTAACTAAAGCCTGGATCGACTGGCGTGGTATTGTAATAATTTCGAAACACTAGGTTTAATTACGTAAAAAGCAAAGTTCATTTAGCTGAACTGCAAATTCCGCAGCGATTTTCAGAATTGCCACTAGCCTAAATTACGAGTAAAATCTTTAGGAAATGGAAGTCTTAGGCTTGGCGTCCCTTTTCCTATGCAGCATAAAGACGTTTCTCAAGAACGTTTTTTAGCCCAACAGGACATTTATGTTATGGAAAAAGCGCCGCACCCACCGGGGCGCCCGCGGTTCCGCTTGCAAGTGAGAACTCGGCTTTAGTCTACGTCTCGGTGCAAATGCCCGGAAAGCCTGAATCAGATTAGATTCCTGTCCTACTAAGGAAGACCATACCAGTTTTCCGAAGCGCCACCATTTTGTACTAATTACAGGTTTTGTCCTACTAAGAACATACTAGTTTTTCGAAGCATCCTTGGTGCGTTAGTCACGTATAAACGCTCGGTTTTTATTCCTTTTACTTTCAAACTGGGATTGGATGCTATTCTTATCTTCGTAGGCAATGTTGGCCGCACAACTTTATTTTCTTTGTGGGAATTATAATTCTGAAACAAATAAAATTGATAAATGTAGTGCGCTACAAGGAAAGCAATGTAGGCAAAAGAAACCGATATTAGTAGCTATAAGTTTTTGGTAATTTATATAGTAGGTACAAATATCATTTTTAGTATTTTTTAAAACGTCTTAATAACATTTTTACTGGTGCGTGATTTAGGTAAGTACCTACCTATACTATTTGGGCATAGATACTAAAATTTACATAGTTACACGTAATAAATTGTAAAGGAACATACATAATTTATTTTAATTGAGTTACTCACAATATTTGAAGTAGCAGTTTCCGGTCGTTCAGCTTCGAGTTAATCCTTCTCAAAATACAGCGTAGGTAATGTAGGACTATTTTCGAACACTATCGGTCAATCAACGCAAGCGCAGACGAATATTTATAGCTTTTTAATTGGACAGAAGACTACCGTACAAATCAACCCCATAATAGACTGGTTCAAAAGTAACCAAGTAACCATAGAATGAAATCTCATCACTCATCTCTACTTGATTCAAAGTACCTAGTACCTACCTAGTGGTGTAAACACGAAATAAAGTTTCACGTACTGTTAATAGTCAACTAACTAACCAGCTTTTAAAAAAAATAAGAATCAACATAATTATTGTAACACCTTTTTATGTATTACATTACATATCATCATCGCGTTAGTTAGTATTTCGGAAGCTAGACGAAAATTGCCGAGGCGCACAATATTTGTGGTACTACTGTACAAGGTTTTACATAGTAATATAAATAAATTCAACTATGTATAGTGATAGAAATGGCAGTCACAGAAATTTCCGTCTATATAGGTACCTTACCTGCCTATCTACCGCGTTTGCATATTGTTTGATTGATACCCGCATGAAAGGGTATACTTAGGTAGTAGGTCTAGGAACCTACCTACTGGGCAGGCAGCAGTAGTACTCTCAAACGGTGAAGGATCGTGAGGAATCCGGCAAGTCCTAGAACCTAAAGTTCGAAAATATAATGTCAAGTGCGCAAAAGGAGCCTTTGAGCACTTTAAAACCTTCCACCACACTGGTTCAAAAGAACCAGTGACACAGTTTAACTTTTTATGGCGATCTCAGACATACGTATATAACTTTGTCGGTACATTGCTCCTTATATTTCGGTTAAATAAACAATTTTGTTGACGCAGCCGTTTTATCTAAGATTAATACTTAGCATGACTAAAGAATTCCTCTTTTGCGCTGAACCTTTGTCTCAGACACGCCAAGTAAAAAGACACATTAACCTCACTGATTTTTGATAGGTTTTTATAAGTTGTGTCATAAAAGATGTTTACAAGCAGCAGTTTATCTGGTCAATGGCCCTAACCTCACTCGTTAACATTGAGATAAACATGACAAAACAAAGGGTTACAACAAAATAAAGGAAAAACAAACAAGTAGGAAGTGAAGTAGAAACAGTAGGACATTCCATAACCATTTATTGAGCTTTCTTAAGGTGCCTGTGGACAATTCGCTTATGTCTACTGACACACCCCGCTGTCCTAAAAGTCTTACCGCACTCTGAACACGTGAACGGCCTCTCATCGGTATGAGTCATGTTATGCACCCTTAGGATATCCAAAGTGTTGAACCGTTTGCCGCAAGTTTCACATTCGAATTTCCTCTCATTAGCGTGGTAAACAAAATGCCTCCTGTACTGAGCTAGGATATGAAAAGTCTTCCCGCAGACCTCGCACGTTTTCCTCGGCGTGGGATCGTGGACCGCTTTGTGTATGATCAGACCGCTTTTGAACTTGAACCTTTTATCACAAACGTCGCAGGAGTACTTCTTCTCTATGTTGTGTGTGTCGAGATGGCTGATTAGGTTCTTGGTGTTTTTCCCGCAGACTTCGCAGATCTTCCAGTAGTCATATCTAGATTTGCGCATTTTTTTCTTTCGTCTAATCATTTTCTCTTTTTTCACTGTAGATTTTATTTCATCTTTTGATATGATTCGGATTTCTCTGTCAGGTTTAGCTTCTATTCGAGATCCAAAGTCTAGTAGAGCGTCAGATCTGTCCATGTCATCGTCTAAATTCTCTTGAAAGGATTCACTGTTTTGTAAGCTCTCCTGAAGTTCTTGCTTGATTTTTTTGTCTGTGGTTCTTAGTTGTTTGTCTGCTTTTTGACATTTCCGTCGGAATTTGTACGCGTTCTCTAGTTCTTGAAGGCAGTTGTAGCATATTAAGGTAGGCAGGTTATCTGATCTCTCAACCTGAAACAAATAAGCACAATGTACTCACATACTATAATTTTTAAACCACTATTACAGCTTGTTTTACAATCGCAAAGTTATTTGTGTAAAGTTTAAAGAAAGTATTTTAAAATTCCTTACCTCAATTCCACCTACAAGTTTAAGCTTCGCTGCCAGATCAGTTCCGTCGTCGTCCTTATGCTCGAATATATCAACTCTCGCCTCCATATCAGCGCAAGCCCGACACGACATTTCAAACGAACCTTCCTCCTTTGGCTTCAGTCCTAATTTCTGTTTCAAGTCGAACAGTTTCATATCATCTTCGTAATCGTCGCCGTCGTAATCATTGAATTCTTGCTTAGCGCGTTTGTGGCGTTCAATTTTAGGTGGTTTAGGCTTTTGTGTGTATTGTTCCATCGCTTCGTAGTACGGCCATTGCTCGGTTAGGATTCCTTTGTTTTTGAATTTTCTTTTCCACTACAATTACAAACCCCTGTTAACTTTTACCATAACATCAAAAATAATCTAATTTAACATAGTCTATTGAGTATAATACTGAAAGGATCGCTTTAAAACGTCTTTAATTATCTACTCATACTACTCCGTAAAGAGACTAAGCGTGAAAGAGAAAGGACAAGAAACCACCTTTTATAAATCCATTTATATCTTTTCACATTAGGTTTCCAGAATAATCAAAAAATCTAATAATATTGATTGAACAAAACTGATCATGTTCATTAAGAATATTACAATGGGCATAAATAAGTAAGTAGCTTACCCTAAATGTTCTGCAAAGGTAGGACCAAATCTCAGGCAGGTCCAACAAGCTGTGGTCCAGCGGAAGGGAAATGCACCGCAATCTTTTCTCGACTTCCCTGTACAAAATACAAGTTTCTATAAACTTTTCTATACTTATTGGGCCCTAAAAACACGCACGTATAAGAACTATATTGAAAACATCGTGAGGAAACAGTATGCAGTCTCTTAGTACACACACTGTAATATTTTCAAAGTGGCACAAATAAATACTACTAGCTACAGTAGTAGTTATTAATAGAGATCTTTTATTTAACAACTCATAGAAGTATCACTAGTTATTATAATACTCTAAATTAATTAGTTTACACGCCATGATAGCTCAGATTAATGAAATAAATGGATAAATAAATATTTTTATTATTATTCTGCGGCTACATTATCGAGCTTCGGCGAACTTATCGCGTGGGGTCATGCGCAGACAAATGATTTATCACAGGATAGACAAGGACGCAAAACTACCAACTATAATTACTTCACACCTCCATCAATGGTTATGAAACTACCATGAAACGGACATTGGCAGAATTACGACAACAAGCCACAGAAGCAAATAATAAGTTTCGCGCGCGAAGTTTCGCAGTACCGCGATAGTGTAGCCGCTGATTACAAGTTAAAGTTACATACCTCCAGCCTTCATTCCGATCCCGGTTCGAGTATTCGAAGATATGCTCCAGATCCGTCCTGGCGCTTATGAAATTGAACACCCATTCCTCTTGCCCTGATGCCGAAAACGGAAGTTTGTTTTGAAAATTAGTCACTCTTTACATTATAGTATTTTAAAACTCAAATCAATACTAATAGGTCAAAGGATCTAGGCAGAGTTTTCAAAATAACATAAGAAAGACATACTAATTGGAAGATTTTTCAAAATTTTACTTCATCTAATATTATAAGCGAAAGTGAGGATGTTTGGATGTTTGAGTATCAATCATGCTGCTCATCAATCATCAATCGGCTGAACGAATTTGAATGAATATAACATGTGCTCGAAAAACATACAGGCTTTACGCAGCTTCCACGTGGAAAGGTAAGCTAGTCATCAAAATAATCTAGATAAAAATAGCCACAGTAAATAACTCGCATGGATACGAATCATCAAAATAAACCACTTGACCAGACATCACGTCTTTGTACCGTCATACATACATTTGTGGAAGCTCATACAACTCTAGTACGAGTTCTTATTATATGTACTCACAATCAACAAGCGGATTAAGACTGAGCTTTCCGTCCCCCAAATAAAGCTCGAATAGATTATAGTACACCCATGATGTGCTGTTGGTTGCTTTCGCCTTTTGGTAGTCCTATAGGGAAATTTAATTTTAATATTCAAAGTAGAAAGAGATGGCAATATGGGTCTCAACACCTTAAAGAAATAGCAGGTCAATATTATTAATTTTTGGCGCAGGCGTCAGGATAAATATAAGATTAACTAATATTGTTTTTGTAGTTTGTATTCGTCATTAGTGTACTTACATTCATAATTGTTGCCCATTTTCTACAAGCTTCCCTCGAGCTTAGCGTAGTCGGAAAGCCATACTCATTTCTTAGAATTATCACAAATTCTCTGAAAGTAAATAAAATTTAAGCAGAAAGTTCGTGGGTACTCTACTATCAATATCACCTTATATGGATTTAAAATTGAGTTTAGTCTTACTTCCAAGCTTGATTTTTTTCTTTGAACAGCCAATCATTTTGTAGCCTGACTTGAATAAAACTCTCTGTTATATTTTTGGTCCCTGAAAAAGTACAAGCATTATAATTGTGGTGTTGTCAATAAAATTTCAGCGTCAGCGTTCGACGCGCCTTCACTCTGTCGTTCGTCTTTGGCTTGACGCAAAATGGGTGGACGACAAAGGAACAATCGCATGTCGTACATGGATTAGGTTCTCGCAAGATAGAGGCGAAAGGCAAAAGCGAATAGATAATACTTTTACCAGAAAAACAATATGTATCTTCATGTTTAATATCTGATGTGTAGGTAGGTACAGTAGTTACTTACAATTAAATTCATTTTCTTCCTCATTGTTATCCACATCTCTTCTTTTACTCTTGAGACCCTTCATCATTGGTATGATCATTATCTGTTGAGACTCTGCCTCTAATATTGCCAGTTCTTCACTGTCGTATTTCTTGTAGTAATCCATCATAGCATCATACAGTGCCCATTCTGTCGAGCCTGTACACTTTTTGAGACGAAAACGGTGTTTCCTCTGAAAGTACAAGTAACATGATATCAGATCATATTATACAGATAAAATAATATAGGTAATTGTAGGAAATAATAAAAGGAATAAAACACTGTAGCTAGAATCTAACCAGCAACTTTCGCGTTATAGTTATCTTAGGGATCCCTATGGGACCGACATGGTCGCGGTGCGACAAAGGTCCCCAAAATAAATAAGAAAAAAAAACCTTTTGCATTTTAGTCATACTTGTACATTGATCCAACAAGGTTGAATTTTTAAGATTCTCTGGTTCATTTACATTAATGTCTGCATATGCTTCACATGCGTGGTACCTATATAAAAGAAAACTAGATTGTGGCCACAGTTATGAGTACTTACTATGAACGTCATTCTAAGATGATGCCACAGCCCCTTTATGTCTTGTATACAGCAGTCATCTGGCAGGTCTTGATTGCGCATGGCTGTTTCTACTGCTCTGCAAAAAGGAACACCTAGATAAGTAAGGCATCAACAACTGCGGTTGCCGACTGTGGGTGTTTAAACATTACTTGGCTCAAATGACAGACAAATCAACTTACCGCCACATAGTATGAGTGTCCAATTTATGTTCTTTTGCCTCAGTAATACATGTTATTAACTTCAGTCTCCATTCATCCGGCCCTGATATAAACAACAAGAATAAACACAAAATAATAAAGTCCAGATATTCACTGTTTTGTTTTAAAACTATGAGTCTGTGGAACTACAACACCAAATACTTTCTCTGCAAAGGTAATCAAAACTACACCACTCCATGTCTCAACCGGGCACTTACCAGCTATGCAACTGAGGCCATCAAAATATCTTTTCATATATGTATACCCAAACTTTGTAAGTATATTTCCCTCTTACTATTTATTATGTATTATATTAGTCCAGATGAAGATGAAGTAACTCACATGATTCAAACTTATCCAATATCACTTTCTTGCCGTACTGTTTATCAAACATTTTATAGTATTTCCAATTCTTCTTTCTGTTTTTCTTGGCAAGTCTGTATGTCTGGAACAAAAATTAAATAACTATGAAATGCCTATAAAGGCTAAAAGGTAAAAAAATTATAAAATCACAAGGTAAAAGAAATCAGACTAATAAACAATAGCACACTTACATCCCAGGTGTACGACCATTTCTTCCTAACATGGTCAATAGTCATTTCTTCAGGGAACCCATTCTCCTTAAGTATTTTATAGAATTCCCTGCAAAGCATTTTACACACTTTTTATTTTAGATAAATATTTAAGTAACTATATAATCTATTGGGAAGGCCTTTGCCCAGCAGTGTGCCAATTCAGGTTAATACTACTATTACTATAGTAGACAGAAAGCATTCTTCCACATCATCATCATCATCATCCACAGCATGACTTTATCCACAGCCTGGCGTAAGCCTCTGTCTGTCGGTGCCATCCATCATGACTTATTCATTTGAAATCCACGGTTTTTAATCATCTCGCTGTGGGGAAGGAAACATTCACAAAATCAATTCAGTAAGTTTGACTGTGTTACTCACGCCCAGGGTTGTTTCCTCTTTTTGAAAAGCCAATCATAGTCAAATTTCAATTGACATAATTTTTTCGTAAGCTCAGTCGTCCCTGAAATAAATAATAAAAATCCGTGAGACCTTAATACTTTTTTAGGCTTCATCAGAGGTTCCAATAAGAAATTCCACTTACAAATAAATGATTTATCTTCCATGACAGGAGCGAAATAGTTGTCTAATGCTTGATTTACGCTATGCTTACGATTTACGTAGTAAGCTAAAATATTTTATTTTGTAAAACATTAATCGACGCAAACATATTGTTTTGTTGACAAAAGATAAAATAAAATTCAGACTGACATATGACATTTATGACAATGACATTTTATTATATGACAAAATAAAAATAATTACATTTCAAATTGATCTATACGATAGGTACATTATTGTCCCGTTTATAAAGATTTTTATGTCTATTTTCTATCTACACTTCCTTTTTGTAAACTGGTGTCAAACGATTCGATTGTCAAAGTCAACGTCATGCTATCTAAACAAATGTCATTCGGTATTTTAATTTTCTTGACCCTTTTCACGTGGTTTCAAACGATTTTCGGCATGTTTTATTTATCTAGTTTGTGAAAATAATATCAAATTTGGTGATTATGCATCGTCTAATATCTGCTAGGAGCTTGTATTCGAACGGTCTCCATGGCATAACTTCATCTTCAAACAGTCCCTTGAAAAGTACTTCTATCCCAGAAATAAAATGTTCCTTTTGCCAGAGAATCCTTTTAGGTCGCCACCATGCAGGCAATGCAGGTATAGTTTTATGCAGTTTTGTACATGCTATATCCTACAAAATGTGTTAAAAATATCTAAACAAAGTCGTAGAATAGTTACTTATTTCTTTAGGTTAGGTAGTTGCATAACTTAAGTTTTCTTCCAGAAAGCCTATTTACAGCGAGAAATCAGTCCACAAAAACTGTTAGTGCAGTCAGATCCCTTCGTAAAAAGTCAAAGTACAAAAATTACAAGAAATATGGAGAGCTCCTTGAAGGTATGTATGTTGTTTATGAACTGAAGTAGGTACTGTATAATGTAAACAAACTTTAACATGTGCGTAACTTTTAGTTGGCGAACAAGCAATGACTGAAACAAAAGTGTCTATAAGCAAACTACGAGCTGTGCATCTCTCTAAACTGGCTTCAAGTTCGGTAACACTAGGCCAGCTCCACCAGCTAACCACAAAGCCAACACAAAAAGCTTCCAATGTTGAAGTTGACCCTGAATTATTAAAGACTGTTAGAGAAAAGTTGCTACACAAATCTTCCCAACCTGTGATGAACCAACTACAATTAGAAGATGATAAATGTGCATTAGTCTTTACAACACATCAAATATCAAACCTAGAAGATAGAATTAGGGCTAAACAGTACATGGAAATGGCCAAAGAGAGTTATTACAAGTTTCGTAGAGCTACTTTGTATGACCAGAGGTTGCAGGACCTGAGGTATGCAATAAATGAGGGGTTGACTCAGGAGTTTCACATGGATAATGTGTCAGCAGAGTTAGAAGATGGGTCAGTGAACCCCATACCTAAAAGTCCACATGCAGTATTTAGAGAGCTGTTTGTCGACAACCACCTAGACAGTTATGACCAGGAGTTAATGACACACATTACTAATATGCAGTGAGTACTGTTTTAACTGTTTTTAAAGAACATAGGTACATTTAATCTTCTGTCCAACAATTTCTAAATTAATTTACACTTTAAAAAGGAAAAAGTTCGTTTAGTATGACTGTTTTGAGAATTTTTTAGCTGTATATTATTCAGAATAGACAATAAATTAATAAAATATATATACTGGGAAAACATTCTAAATATATATTTTATAAGAGACATGCTAGAGGAGACCTATGTGTCAGCAGGACACCCTGATTTGTAACCGACTGATGTGCAAATATTATATGTATAACAAACAATTATGTCAAATCAGTAAATAGAGACTCAAATGTTGTAGATTGTAATATTGCTGGGAAAACATTTCATATAGCCCTATCTCGCCTCAATAATAGTAACAAATTCAAAATGAATGTACACCCCTTGTTCCAATCTGTTTTACCTCACCCTGCCTATAATTTCATTGGACTGTTTGTTATTTCAGAGCACAAGGCATAGCCTTTCCAGCCATAGAAGATATTTATGATGATAGTGAGACACACAATGAGATTGTCGGCATCAAAGAGGACCCTCTAGAGGATCTGGAGCTCATTGAGGAATCAAAAATTAAAGGACTGAAGATAAAGAAGGCGTAAGTTTCTACTTTTACTGTCACAAGACAAGGCAATTATATACCACCTATAATAGGTGGCATACAAGAAAAAATTATGTATGTACATGGTACAATGATGCGGAACCCTTTGTGTGGAAATTCAACTTGCACTTGGCTGGTTTTATTTTCACTTGTTGCATGATTTATTTATGGTAACATTTCATAACATGATCCTACTATATTATAAATGTGAAAGTTTGAGGATGTTTGTATGTTTGTGCATACATAGTATGTGTGCTGGAATAACATATAGGCTACTTTTTATTGAGGTACTACGCGAGCTAAGCCGCGGGCGGCAGCTAGTATTAAATATTTCTTCCAGGTCTGGGTGTTGTAATTATGTATTAACAAACAAAAAAAAAGTATGTATAAGATCTGATTCCCATAGTACAAGCTTTGCTTAGTTTGGGGCTAGATGGCGCTGTGTGAAATGTCCACAAATGTTTATTTATTTATTACCAGGCAACAAGCAATCAAAGCAAAGAAGAAAGTGAAACGCGAGAAGCGCCGCGCGGCCCGTGAGTCCAACATGAAGCAAGATATCAAAGATATGGAGCGGCGCGGTAAGCAGGACGCCTTGCATCGCCTGCTGGCCGCGCATGTACAGCTGCTGTGCTCACTGAACATGGTGCACGAGGTAACATAAATTATAAGAAAGAAAGAGACTATTTATTTGGTTCACAAACACTTATAAAAAAAATTACACAGTTAAAAATAATAATAATTAATTGTTAGCCAAAAAGGCAACCACTCAGCGTGTGCTGCAGGAGCCCGGAAGCAACTACAGCGCTGTTCTTCCGTGGGACCTTTCCTCAGAGCGCGTCACTGGCCAACACACACTCTTTATATCTTTAACATATACACGTAATATTATGTTTACATAATAATACAGCTAATGATGACTCACTGATCTTTGCAGAACAGGACATTTCTCTCGTAGCGGGAATCGAACCTCGCGCGTCTTTGCTGGGCAGTCGTCTGACACGCTACCGACGACCTCGGTGGCGTGGCGGGCGTGTGCTCTGCTGAGACGCAAGGGATGCTGCTTCGATTCCCGCTGCGGGAGAAATGTTTGTATGTTCTGCAAATATTTCTTCTGAGTCTGGGTGTTGTAGTATTATAATTATGTATTTCCAAAAAAAAGGATATTAGTATTCTATCAGCCATCTGGTGCCCATAGTTTAAGCCTTACTTAGTTTAGGGCTAGATGGCGCTGTATAAAATGAATCGAACCTCGCGCGTTTCAGCAAAATGTTTAAATTTTATGTTTGTTTATATTCACAGGGCCGTAGAATATTACAGCATTACAGACAGAAGGGCGCCAAGGCGCCAGATCACCCGCAAGTTACCGATATCAAAGTATACAATACTCTACTACATGGATACGCCTCTATGGTAAGTCCCACATTCATTCATTCAAACTTTTCATTCATTCGTTTAAATAAATAAAAAAAAAGATTTTATTTCGAGCTACAAGATCCATAATTTGTTAGTAAAGCACTTATAATTAGGGTTAGTTATTAGACTAATACTAAATACTAATTTAAAGTATTGATAAAAAAAATAACACACAACAGTCACATACATATAGTCCTGACCCCACACTAGGATTCCCTGTGTCGTGTATCAGAAACTACGAGTACCATGGTACCACAACACTCAGACCCGGAAGAAATATTTACAGAACATGCAAAAATTTCTTCCACAGCGGGAATCGAACCCGCGCCCCTTGCGTCTCTGCCGAGCAATCTCCCGCCACGCCACCGAGGCCGTCCTATAAAAAGTACATCTTTTTTTTGTTCAGGGATTACTAAAGAATGCGACAGAAATCCTTTCGTTCATGACTGAAGACGGAATCGAGCCGAATGCTCAAACCTTCGCCGCCGTGTTCGAGTGCGTCGAGAGAAGTCACTCGGATAACAAAGTCGCGTTGCTGGTTAAATACCATGGCATTATGCAGACTAAGGTAATTTTACTATCCTGCTAATATTGTTTAGATTAGACCAATTTAAACAGCATTATGATGTAAACACAATTTAGTAGTTAAATATAAGAACGACGCCATGGGTTCCAAAAAAAAACAATTTTTTAATAATAAATTTTATTTAACTTTTACAATAAATTTTATAAGCTAATACTATTACTAATGGTTCAGGTTTAAGATATTTATTTCCCATAAGAATTTACATTCACTTAGGTACATGAGAAAACTTAAATTTAGATTTTACAGTGGGCTTATAAATGAATTACAGTTAGGCAGACTAAGAATAACTAACGTAGTACAGTACTAATAATAAATAACTAACATAGGTTAATGTAATTTAACACAACAAAAAAAATGTAGTGGGTAGGTTTGTAAAACATCACAAGTACAAGACAAAACCGAGCGCAGTTGAAATAACAAATGGTTGACGGGTTCGATGTCGGAACCGAAGTGAAGCACGGCGGCGCGCTGGGCTTAGCTCTGATGACGGCGTGTCCCAAGGATGCTTCGTTCGAAAAATTTCGCGAATCTAATAATCTATAAGAATTTATAATATTAGGAGTTGTTTTAGTGTTTTTTTTGTCAATGCCTTCCCTTTGTGTGTATTTCCTTTTGTGTACATATTTAGGCCCTGCCGGCGTATTATCTACATTTATAAATATTTAGATTACATTTACGATGCGGCCAGCGTCTTGGGCACGTTTCCACCGTCTGATGAGCTGGATCAGGTGAGCTATCTATAGACCGTTTGCAACGGCCTTTAGATAGCCCGACTGTTTCTTTTGTATTTTGTAAATTATATTTGTAATAGTTGTGAGTTTCTTTCTGTTAATAAACTTCGTTATATTTACGATGTGCAGGGAATATCTCTAAACGACCTGTTGGACAAAAGCAAGTTCGTGAAGGAGCAACGTGCGGTTGTCTTGCGCGCTGTCAGGCGGCTGCAGCCGGGATTCGAACCCCTCTACACCCCGCCCGTACTAGACTATGACTGCCCGCTGCTCAACCACTTGAACGAACCTCACAATAGACATGGTAACTCAAAATTTTTAAAATTTTATCTAAATGTGTGCAGTATTTACGGCCTATGAGGTATCATCATCTTCCTGCCCTTATCCTACTTTATGTGGGGTCGGCACAGCATGATCTGGATCATGCTGTAAGAGTTTTGGCTAAGGTGTTTTATGACCGGCCGCCTGCCTGACGTCAACCCTCCTTGGGAAAGCTTGCTTATTGTATCTCATCATGTTGGAGAGGATACTATCCCTTAGTCGACTTTTACGACACATACGGTCTATGATGTATATGGTTAGTATTTACAATGTTAAGCTCAACTTTGTACAATTCCTTACTTGATGTCTTTGGCCGATGTGGTTTTTTTTATACAATACTCTCTAACATGATAGACCTATATGGGCGATGGGCTGATCATCTGTCACCATGGTTAACCATATTCATTTTGGAATTCTAACATCAGAAGTGGCTGCAAATTTTCTTATAATTAGGTACTTGTGACTCTGCCCACCCCGTTAGGGATACGGGCGTGATAATATATAATGTATGTATGTAAATTTAGAAGTGTTAGAAAAAAATTATTTACAAGTTTTTTTGCTATGAATTTAACCAACTACACAGAGTAGACGGAGGGTTGTGAGTTTAACAGTCCATGTACTATGTATTGTTTGTCTTAAACTGATCCATGATTAAATATTCCAACATAACTTGACTTAAGTTCTAATAAAATACATAATTCCAAGGCTTGAAGCACTCACCCGCCGAAGGCCTAATGAGCATAGAGGAGATGGTCCAAAAAGGGCGGAAACAACTCGACTTGGAAGTAAAAGGCGAGATCGAAGTCCGGAATATCGACAGCAAAGACGAGCAATCGCCCGTAGTCCTGTTCTGTGTAAGTATAATTATAGTAAATACAGTAAAAAAACATAGGCTTCTTCCATTATATTAGATGATTTATACAAAGCCTAAGGCTGACTAAGCTGAAAGAGTGGAATAGGTGCTGGGCAAGCCTACTCCATCTTAATTCGTCCCGGGCACTACGGCGTCCCGTTTGTGAAGGTAAAAGTTGCCTCCTGACGCTGTATAAATCGTCTACTATAGATGGTAAAAGGCCTTAGATTATACAAAGCCAGGAGGTAACTTTGGTCTACACTAATGGGACGATAAGCAACAAGCAAATCAAATCATCATCTTATTCAGTTTATGATACAAGCAGAGACTATATATTAATGTAATTAATTCTCGTATTTTAGCAAGAGAAATGTAAGATTATAATACCCGACTTTTTGCCGCGACTACTCGTCAGTCCTGTCAGCATACTCTTCGGAAATTACCTATTTTGCATGTTGAAGTGTGATGCGTCTAATCGTTAAATGTCATAGGTCATTTAATCCTACTTCCTACTGTATAATAAATGTGAAAGTTTATGAGGACGTTTGTATGTCTGTGCCTCAATCATGCCTAAATGGCTGAACGGATTTGAATGAAACTTGGAATATACATAGTAGGTGTGCTAGATTAACATATAGACGTGTACCACGCGATTGAAGCCGCGGGCGGCAGCTAGTTTTGTATAGTTTTTGTGTGTAAAGTAAAACAATGTTATTCTCAATTTGTTAAAGCACGGCCATGGGCAGGCCTGGAATGCGGGTTCAAGCCCCGCAGATTTTTTGTCAGTAATACTAACAATACTATTTTGTTCTTTAGAGACAAAAGCTACAAGAGATGGAGAGTGAGTGGCGTGAGGTAATCAAAGAGGCGTTTATCCGCAACCTTGGGACTTTGAAGTCTCGGAGTTCCGCCTCGCACAGCGCCATCACATTATACCCTTATCTCAAGGTCTTGAATGTAAGTGACTACTAAGTTCTAATTTTAATTGAGTTAACTAACCATATGTATATGCTGTCAAACTCATAATTTCCTCAATTGTGTTTTCAACTTAGATAAGCATAAATGGGGTGGAAACCAGCATTTCATAGAACTTAAAAAGTTCATAAGCACGAAAAACGCCTCTGAGGCGTACTTTGAATCCTTTCACCACACTGGTTTGAAATAACTAAAGACACGACTAGTAACAGTAGTAGCACAGATGGTGCCTTATAGAGTCCGCCCAGTATACCGTTCAAGCTAGTAGGTGGAGCCCATCTAACCATTTGACGACCTCGGTGGCTTGGCGGGCGAGTGATCGACTGAGACGCAAGAAGGGTTCGATTCCTGAGACGCAAGAAGGGTAGTTTGCATGCTCTGCAAATATTTCTTCCGGGTCTGGGTGTTTCAATACTAAGTATTATGAGTGTATTTACAAAAAAAGTATATAAGTATTGTATCAGCCATCTGATTCCCATAGCACAAGCTTTGCTTAGTTTGGGGCTAGATGGCGCTGTGTGAAATTTTCACAAATATTTTATTTATCCGCAGTTAAATTAGATTTATCAGGACTAGGCCGGACAAACTTTTGAATCTATTGAATTGAATTAACTTTTGATTTGTGTTAGTTTTCAGTCACACAATTTATAGGTCAAACTGAATGTTATCAACTAAGTTACTGGTGTAGCTAATCAATACTATGTACTAGACCAGACAAACTTTTGAATCTATCGAATTGAATTAACTTTTGATTTGTGTTAGTTTTCAGTCACACAATTTATAGGTCAAACTGAATGTTATCAACTAAGTTACTGGTGTAGCTAATCAATACTATGTACTAGACCAGACAAACTTTTGAATCTATCGAATTGAATTAACTTTTGATTTGTGTTAGTTTTCAGTCACACAACTTATAGGTGAAACTGAATGTTATCAACTAAATTACTGGTGTAGCTGATCAATACTATGTTTATGGTTTGCAGGTGGATCAATTTGTGAATCTAATAATGGGTGAAATAAACAAGCTTGTCGACGGAAGCGAGACCTACAGTCCCACTCTCAAACTGCTGCAGAGAGATCTGGGGACGCTAGTGTATCACAGGTAAGTGAACTTCTTCTCTTGAGCGAACTATAGAAGCACTATTAGAATACATAAATACTATTAGAATATGTAAGCTTACAAAAATACAAACTAAGCTTATTACAAAATATCTGACTATCGAAGCGCTCGTCGCGTAGCTTGCTTATGCCTCGTACATACGTAACGATTTATCGTAGCGATAAATCTGTGCAGACCAGTTTGCGCAGTTTTATCGATCGTGTGTATGAAAAATCGTTGTCGATAATCGTTCGTCGGTGGCAGTTGCAATTTCTATCATATAAATCGTTGTCGATTACATTTGCGCAGTTTTATCGTTGCGTGTAGACGGCGATCGCTCAGTTCGGCAGTACTTCACGGAACTTGCTAGTGTGCGCACGTGCACATCGCTTTCACAGAAACACGTCGGAAGACGAAAGAGTTGGACACCGCGAACTACTTCAAGATTTTATAGAAAGCTACAGAAACGAAGCTTGCCTTTGGAAGACTACATGCAAGGATTACCACGACCGCAACAAAAAAAATGCCGCCTACGACGAGGCTAATCGAAAAATACAAACCCATAGATCCAAATGCCACCAGGGATACAGTGGTTAAGAAAATTAATAATCTTCGAACTACATATAAAAATGCCCGATCGACGTCGATATCGGAGGCGTGTGGAGGCACTAGGAACGTTCGATTTATCTGCACAGTCTGAAATCGCTACGATAAATCGTTACGTATGTATGAGGCTTTAGACGTTCTTGATTGATCGTTGAAGTTAAGCAAATAGCCAATACTTACTGTGACGTGTTAGATAAAAGGTTGATTATCAAATTCCTTTTATATCCCCAACCATAAATAATTCCAATAAATTATATGATAATTATTTACATTTTATTCTTATTTTATATAATTGAATCTTGATTTTACTTTCTTTAGATGCTTGTTCGGTCTTCTAAAAATGGGCCACGGGCCGCAGTTTGACGACCAATCATCTAGACTAGAAGATAAGAAAATTTGGTACTGAATAATAGTACTCCAACTCGTTTCACAAACATGATTGTAATGTAATCATTATCCGAAAACTATGGCCAAGCATGGTTCCTCGCCTGTGTCTTCTAGACTTGGTTGCGTTACGAACAGACGTTAATTTAACAGGTACCAGACAGAGCAGCTCCGACAAAACGGCGTTCTGGATAAGATAAGGAAGGTGTACTCACAGTATTGCGAGTGGTACATGCAGCGCGATGGGAAGATGAACTCGCGGCAGGCGTGGCAGACTCTCATGCATCGCTGTGTTGACGGCGCTAGTCTCGTGAGTATTATTATAATACAAAATATAATGTTTTCTAGCTCTATAAAGTCCAGGTCAGATACGTCACTTGGGAGAATGACCACTCGAGACAGTCTTTTTTATATCGACGACCTCGGTGGCGTGGCGGGCGAGTGCTCGGCTGAGACGCAAGAGGCGCGGGTTAGATTTCCGCTACGGAAGAAATTTTTGCATGTTCTGCAAATATTTCTTCCGGGTCTGGGTGTTATAGTATTATGTATTATAATATAATACAAAAAAAGTATATAAGTATTCTATCAGAAGTCTGTTCCCATAGCTAAAGTCTTGCCTTATTTGGGGCTGGATGGCGCTGTGTGAAATGTCCGCAAATATTTATTTATTTATTATTATATGAAATCATTCGGCACTTTTGTTTCGTTCGTTAATTAATACGTCGTCGTAAGGTCGCCTTCAATAACCTTTGCTCTTACGATTTTCTAGTTCCTATTTCGTTTATGACAACTTAATAATAGATGTGGTTCTGTCATAGGATATAGAAGAAACCCCCTGGCCAATGGAGATGAGGCAGAATGTCGGCAAGTTCCTGTACAATATCATTATAAACGACGTCAAAATTGACGTCAACATGTTCAAAACGAAAGCAGCCAAAGTGTAAGTAATAAAAAAAATCTCTTCACTTTTTTTAATACTATTGAATTTTTTGTTAGGACCATGATATTACTATCGTCTTCTATCTAGAGTCGGCAGAATGCCATAACCAATTATGCCATGGTCTCAATACCAGCTGGCCCGAAAACCTTGGTTGCCGACGTGAGATATTTATCGATTTTAAAATTAGAAAATCCTTACCATTGTAAATGCGAAAGAGTGTTTGCACATTATTTCACGCAGTAACGGAGTAATAGATTGATATTTTGCATAGACATCGTTTAGGGGATGGAGAAACATAGGCTACTGGAGGAAACTAGTGCTTCAATATGTCCTTTTCCATTGACAATTCAAATGAATGATGTTCACAACAGTAAAAAACTCCCAGCCGTGTACAAAGTGCACCGGTCGTGGGGCCGTCTCGTCCGACTGGAACTGAAGCCTCACCCAGTACTGGCGCGGCTGTGGAGCTGCGCCGCCAAGCCAGAGCTGCGGATGAAGGCCTTTCTAGCCCCCACCTGCGGCCCGCCCGCGCCCTGGACCGGACTCAACTTTGGAGCGTATCTCGTGACCCCCACTCCGCTTATAAGGTAGGTCCTTGCTACCTAGAAACCTCTTGAGGTAAGGTTTATTGGTACCAAAAGCGCAGTAAAACTGATCACCTCTTATAAGGATGGTCCCTAATACCGAAAGGATCTCTACAGACACCACTGCTGATCAGTGTAGTTCAAAGCGCGTCTCTCTAAAACTGCAATTTCTCACGCTCGTCAATATGAGCGTGAGAAATTGCAGTTTTAGTGCAGTCGTTTGGTTTTGTGTTGCATGACATACGATTACGAGTGACGTCGCGAAACCGCGCCCTCAGTTTAAGGCACTAGGTTCTAAAAGCTCAGTTAAATTGAGTAATTTTATCACATCTGTAGTAGTCCCGTAATAAATAGCGGTCAACTTTTTAGCGTATTTGGTGACATCTACTCCGCTTATTTACATCCTTGGTACCAAAAGCTGGCGGAAACTAGTTATATTATTAATGAAGTTCTTGAGTTTTGTTTTTACTTTCTCAGGATGCCAATGAACGTGATGAACCAATGGAAACGTCTAGAGGAGTCGCCTCCGGAGAAACTATATCCTGTCCTGGACAGCCTCAACCAACTTGGGGAAGTCCCGTGGGTCATCAACAAGCCTATACTTGATCTACAGCTCAAACTCTTCAGGTAACACTATAAATAACAGTTTATTGAAAAATAATTGACCTTTAGGAGTAAAGGTGGTCATAGACCGGATAACGAAGTGTAGAACGCCCCTCGATGGATAGCTGACATTGGTCGCGAGTGGTCGGCAGATGAAAACATCACAAAATCGTTCGTCTTGGAAGTATATTGAATAGGTATGTGGACATGAAGCTCTCCTGTGTAGTATTGTAATTCTGACAAAAGAAAGTAATTATATGCGTATACCTTTTAAACTTTCATGCTTATGAACATTATTGTCTGTATCTTATTACCTTCTCTGCTGGACTGGGAGTAAAGAAATAACATAGAATGCGTCCAGCTGCTTCTCTCCCCGAGCATGTCGTAAAAGTCTACTAAGGGATAGTATCCTCTCCAACATGATGAGATGCAATAAGCAAGTATTCCCAAGGAGGGTTGACGTCAGGCAGGCGGCCGGACATAAAACACCTTAGCCATGATCCAAAAATCATGCTGTGCCGACCCCACATGGAGTGGGATAAGGGCAGGAAGATGATGATTATGAACATTATTGTCTGTATCTCATTACAGGTTGCTTTACAAATCATCAAGAATGTAACTACAGATAGCAATGTTTGCAGATCCGGCGGCAACAAGAAGCTGGACATACCGCCGCCCGCGACGTCGCTGGACGCGTCGCAGTTCGAGGGCAACGCGTTCAAGCGGCGCGTCGCCATCAACCGGGCGCGCGGGGAGATGCACTCGCTCTGGTGCGACATGTTATACAAGCTCTCCTTGGCTAACCACTTTAGGTGAGCACTATTTTTATAGCTGTAATTTTTAACAGTATGTTCGTTTTCTACTTTGCTTGTTGTGTCATTATATGACGCGTGTCGGGCGAGTACTCGGCTGAGACGCAAGAGGCGCGGTTTTGATTTCCAGTATTGGGTGTTGTAGTATTATGTATTATAAGGATGTACTCGTATTTACAAAAAAATATATATAAGTATTCTATCAGCCATCTGGATCCCATAGTACAAGCTTTATACCCGGATAAAAAATAGCCTATAATGTTAATCCAGTACATGTACTACGTACATTCCGAGTTTCATTCATATCCGTTCAGCCGTTTAGGCGTGATTGAGGAACAAACATCCAAACATCCTCACAAACTTTCGCATTTATAATATAAGTAAGATTTTGTTCAGAGATGAGACGTTCTGGCTGGCTCACAACATGGATTTCCGTGGGCGCGTGTACGCCTGCCCGCCGCACGTGTCCGTGCTGGGCGCCGACACGCAACGGGCATTGTTGACGTTCGCCAGGAAACACCCGCTCGGCTCGCGAGGCTTGCGGTGGCTCAAGCTGCACGCTGTCAACTTGACGGGGACCATGAAGAACAAAACTGTCGAACAAAGGTGAGTCTTAAAACAGGATAAATTATATTGACCCCCGAATACTCAAACGCGACTCGGAGTTGAGCACGTCTCAAGTCACAATTTTTTTGACAGTTTATGATGAAAATCTGTCACTCACTTGAGACGTGCTCAACTCTGAGATGCGTTTGAGTATTCTGGGGTGAGACTGGTATTTATTCTGTTGGACATTTTCTTAAACTGAATTTCATTTGACAGTCCTAAAAATATTGGCGTCCCTTTTTAGGGTTCCGTACCCGAAGGGTGCCAACGGGACCCTATCACTAAGCCTTCGCTATCCGTCCGTCCGTCGTCAGAGGTGGAGAGTTGAAATTTTCACAGAATGTTTATTTCAGTTGCCACTATAACATCGAACAATAAAAATAAAAGGGTCCCCCATACATTAAACTTTTGTTATATACGATGGTACGAAGCCCTTCTTCCCACTTGACCGGGTTTTTTTTTCATTGGCACAACAGGGATCGCTATAATTTTAGAGCTATCAAATTAAATTATGTTTATGGAAAATGCACAACATAATCGACAGCACTGTCACACGGTCACGGTCTCATATATGACCGTGGCCGTTGGGCGCTAAAGGTTTTTCATTTTCAATCAAAGCCACGCTAAGGACATTCCTTTATACTTTTATCTTTATATCTTTACTATATATATCTTCATATATGTATACTATATATTGCCTCCTGCGGGGACCACCAGCAAATTACGCTGTAACTTGTGTTTTTTTGGCAATAAATGTATTTGTATCTCCAGATTAGCGCATGCAGAGAGCATTATGGATCTGATCCTGGACTCGGCAGACCGGCCATTGGACGGCGAGGGCTGGTGGATGCGCTCAGAAGAGCCGTGGCAGACGCTCGCCTGTTGTATGGAAATCGCTAATGCCGTGCGCTCGCCCAACCCGGAAGGTAATGTAACTAAACATAATCCCCTTCCGAACCTAAAAAGATCGAAAAGTCAAGTGCACGAAAGGACCCTTTGAGGCGTACTATAAATCCTTTCACAACATTGGTTCGAAAGAACTAGTGGCATAACTAGTAGTAGTGGCATAACTAGTACTAGTACTAGTACTACTACTACTCAGATAATACTTGTATCTTGGCAATCAGTAAATCGCGCATGTACAGCCGGGCTTGCAACGTCGCGCATGCACAGCCGGGCTTGCAACGTCGCGCATGCACAGCCGGGCTTACAACGTCGCGCATGCACAGCCGGGCTTGCAACGTCGTGCATGCATTTAGCGTTGGCGTTGGATCCTAAAACCTGGAAAACTCGAGGGGAGGCCTTTGTCCAGCAGGTTGACAACAACAATAATATACATTCTTGTTTTACCAAAGTCGGTGTTTGTCTCAGAGTACCTGTGCGGGTTCCCGGTGCACCAGGACGGGTCGTGCAACGGACTGCAGCACTACGCGGCGCTCGGCGGCGACGCGGCCGGCGCCGCCGCCGTCAACCTCGCGCCGCTGCCCGCGCCTCAGGACGTGTACACTGCCGTCGCGGCCAAGGCGAGTCTATACATTCTAATGTAAATAAAGTACAGTACAGTTCCTGATGCAGATATTACATTACTGACCTCTGAGCCCATACACCGCCGTCAACCTCGCGCTGCTTGCGCCGCTCGTGCCTCAGGACGTCTACACTGCCGTCGCGGCCAAGGCTAGTCCTAAAAACATCTGCAATTGCCTCTAATTCCTGTGTTAAGCCCGCATAAAATACTGACGTCGCTGCTAAGGCGAGTCTTGAAAACATCTTCCTTTTGTTTCCCCCGTCAACGCCGCGCCAAGTACCACGTCGTCAAACGTTTATACAAGCCTTTAATTTTGTTTTGTTATACCTTTACCCCTAACCTTCATATCTAGGGTTCCCGAAAAATATAATTTCAAATGTCAGTTGTTTATCATCGCAACGCTTAATACTGAACATTAAATTTTTAACGGGCCGTAACTTTTTTGTCCATATTTTGTCCGTTGACTACATGCTTCGCTCATTTCCACGTGTGTTGTCGTTTCTCAGTACTGCCGTGTCATGTCATCCAATGAAGAAACGGCCTATATTGAAGAGCATCGATTTCCTTGTTTTTCTCACAGATGACTATTTCATACACTCTGACCTTTAATTCCATAATAATAGAGCTCTAATCCCCAGGTGGAAGAAATGCGTGTCCGCGACGCGGCGGCGGGCGTGCCAGCGGCCATTTTACTCGAGAACTTTGTCAGAAGGAAGGTTATCAAACAAACCGTTATGACCACAGTCTACGGAGTCACCAGGTTCGGAGCGAGGCTACAGATCGCCAAACAATTAAAAGGTAATAAATCAATTATTTGGGTACCCTAAATTATCATGAACTAGTTTCCACCCCATTTATTATTATTATTTATGCGGTTGCAGATATTGACGAATTCCCCAAAGATCAAGTGTGGACGTGCTCCCAGTACCTCACCACGAAGACGTTTGATAGTTTGCGAGAGATGTTCACATCCACCAAACTCATACAAGACTGGTTCACAGATTGTGCCAAGTAAGTGTCATGACAGTATCATTCATATCAAATGTGTCTCTCTAAGGTTGGTTTTATAGTCACGCCGCTGGACGCGCCGCTTGGCAGCTGAACAGCGGTCACAGCGGTGCACTGTGAAACGCTGTGAAACTTGCGCGCTTGTGCTGCGCGTTTACTAAACGGCGCTGCACAAGCGCGCGACTTTGAAACGCAACTACTACCTCCATACATCTCCGAACGCGCGCGCTCCAAGGGCGCTGTCAAAACGCGTAACAAAACAATAAAACCAGCCGATTCCTGACTAGATGGCGCTGCTAAATCTGTACAAAAACGAATCGCGCTATCGTGTTTTTAAAGTTTTGTTCTGTCCATCCAAAGGTTGCCTGGAAGAGATCGCTGTTAGCGATAAGGCCGCCCATTGTATGACGCATATTTAAATATCTATTTTGATATACTTTTTTATGATTTGTATTTTTACAATACATCTTTATGTATTGTATCAGAGCTCCCCTTCTATTTTAAAGTTTCAATAAACTTACTATTGAATTGAGAAGTATATTTCATTTGAAATTATTTGGAACGCTACCCTTTCAGTAGCTTATAGTTCATATTCACATGCTCTAGGATGTGGTTGGTTGTTATAGTAGTCGTATGTTATGTTGCAGGTTGATATCCGGCGTGTGCGGTGAGAGCGTGGAGTGGGTGACGCCGCTGGGTCTGGCGGTGGTCCAGCCGTACTACCGGCGAGCGCCGCCGTCCTCCGCCGCCTTCCGCGCGCCGCTTGATTTGCACCAGTCAGTACTATAACACTAATATATGTATTAGTAGCCCTCAATGTCCCACTCTCTCCATTCATCCCATTCCTGACTTCACATGACGTCACACCACACGAGGAATGCCTCTTTTAAAGTGCCCGTGTTGGTTGGCTATTTGTTACTAACTTGATTTTTAAATGCTATAAATTACTTTTTTGGCGTTAAATATTTTTATTACTAGCTGCCGCCCGCGGCTTCGCTCGCGTGGTACCCGGACGAAAAAAGCCTATATGTTATTACAGCACACATACTATGTATGTTCCAAGTTTCCTTAAAATCCGCTCAGCCGTTACGGCGTGATTGAGGCACAAACATCGTCACATCCTCACAATTTTTAAATACATAGTTAGAATACATAATACTACAACACCCAGACCCGGAAGAAATATTTGCAGAACATACAAACATTTCTCCCTGAGCGGGAATCGAACTCGCGCCTCTTGCGTCTCAGCCGAGCACTCGCCCGCCACGCCACCGAGGTCGTCTGTGCTAACACGTGCCTTCTACAGTGTGTACAGTGGTCCTGTTTGTTTACAACGATGCCGCATGTTCCAGACGTCCATGTACAATGAAGCAGCGCAACGCGTTCCCTCCCAACTTCATCCACTCGTTGGACTCGTCGCACATGATGCTCACGTCCCTGCACTGCGAGACCGCCGGCCTCACCTTCGTGTCCGTCCACGACTGCTTCTGGACGCACCCGCATACTGTCGACGCTATGAACAAGGTCAAATTTAACTTTCTAAACCATTATAATAGCACTAAAAATGGGATATTGTCATTTATTTTTGCGTTATATCGGGAAGTTTAAAAGCCTACAAATCATTTTAAATAGAACGTTAGGTTAAAGTACATCTCTTCTATTATTTACATCTATTATCTATATTACTATTTTTATTTTCCTGAACACGTGGTCAGTAATATTATGAAAAAATATGAATATCTAAAAATATCCTGCTTGGGATGCAAATAAATGGGCTTGACGGAAAGTTTGAAAACTTCTGTGAAGTGCACAAAGGGAGCCTCTTTGTGGAACACTTAATTCCTTGCACATTGATACCTGAAACTAATGACACGAGTAGTAATCGTAAAGCGTAAAGTATTTTGTTTCTTATTTTCTTTCTTTACTTTTTGTTACAGATTTGCCGCGAGCAGTTTGTTGCGCTCCATTCGCAGCCCATCCTCGACGACCTATCGGAATTCATGATCAAACGATACAGCTACAATGAAGAGTAAGTATAAAGGTGCTTTGCTATGTCCTTTAGTTTAGACTTATACATACATATTATCACGCCCGTATCCCTAACGGGGTGGGCAGAACCACAAGTTATCATAAGAAAACTTGCAATCACTTCTGATCCAAGATTCCCAAGATTGATATGGTGAACCATTGCGAGAGGTGATCAGCCCATCGCCTGTATAGGTCCATCAAGTTTAGACTTATCTGGGGTACATATTGAATCTATTAAATCTTTTGGAAAAATTCGCCCACTCCACATATTTGAAAAATGTAATCCCTGTAATTTAGCCAATTAGCCATACTAGGGCTAGCCTTATCTAACAGGTTTCCCTTTACAATTTATTTATTTATTTATTGAGGACACCCAACGAAGAAATCGCATAATAATTATAAATGTAAGTTAATAAAATTTGGATCTATTTGTTCCTCCAATTATAGAATGTCACAGCATGCATTAAGTTGCACACAATGTCAGAGAACACTTAAAAACACTTTTTTTAATATTTTATTTTTTTCTGTTTCAAATTCAAATGCAAATCAATTGACAAAAAAAATGTTTCTCAGTGAACTGAATGGCGCAGTGGGTTCTTTCGACAAACGCCGCGTCAACAGTCTTCTCAGCAAAGTTCCTCCGAAAGGTACCTTCGATTTAAAGAGCGTGCTCGAATCCGTCTACTTCTTCAGCTAAATGGTCCTTACGGAGTGATAATACGGCTTATATTTGTTTGAATGACAAGAACAAAAGGAGAGCTTTGTAGGCGATTGTGTGTCATATTATGGCTTCAATGAAAAACTTTATCTTCTCGATAGAATCGTTTGTATGTATTACGGGGAAGCTTATTGTAGAGGGTGCCACAAGTCGTTGAATGAAACGTTCCTAATTGGCCAAGAAAGCGTTATGACTGAACTAATTTGTGAATGGTTAAACAGAGTTGAGGTCAGAGATGCCAAAGTTTTCTGTTGGTTTGTTGATTGTCCGCTGGATGAGGTACAAAGTCGAATGAATTGCCATAATAGGTCGTCTCATGACACACAATCTAGATTGATAGACTGATGTTGATTAGAAATAAGCTTTTTGTAATTTTAATACTATTGAAACTGCCTTTGGAATATCTAGCATTGATTCCAATAATTCAGCTTGCCAACGTCTGTTCTTGATTAAAAATTAAACTTCCATATTTTATCAAGCAGCTGCTTGGTTAATAGTTTTCATACTATTCAGTCTAAAGTAATTAGATTTTCGGTGAAATAATGTCACAAAACTCTTATCCATAAACAGTTTGTAGACTGTTGGTAGAATTACATTTATTTATGAATTATTCAAATGGCAACATTATGTACCTAAAACAGCACGATTTCGTGTCAGTTCTTGATATGATTTACTCTTGTAGAGTATGGATTATTTCCTTTCTATTTCACCATAATATTATATCAACTTATTAATTTTTTTTTAATTACAAAACGGTTCATGTATGTATCAATAAATTATGTATATCTTTCTGATTTGTTAGTCTTGTTAAACTTTGATAAATTATTATAATAACCAGAAACTTAAGTTGTAACCAGTCTAGTGCAATGCAACAAGCAGTCTGTGATTTGTTAGTTGATTAATAAAATAAAATTGACTATACGTTTTCGTTTTATTTCAAAAATATTCCTTTTTCGGGCGCTGTTACATCATAATTTTTTTTATAGAATTAAATAAGCTCATTATGAGTTCAGGAATAGGTGATAAGTAAGTAAAACTAAAAGATGTTTGAAAAAAATCGCCATTTATTACGTTACAAAAATTATACGACAGGTCACAATGTAACTGAGATAACAATATTGAGACGATAACATTGAATACGAACTATAAATAGATCGAGTTTGACAATACAAAGCGTAAGTACCTAAATTCTGTTTATTCATTCTCTAATTCTAAGTTTTTGAGGTAATTGTGCTTCGTTACAACATAATATTTGGCGTGTGCAGTCTACAAAATTAAGTTATAAGTCTAAACCGTGATTCTACGAGGCTACCACATCATTCTTTTGTGCATTCTTATTTTTACCCACCTTTGCGCTTTATTTTTAACTTCATGGGGCGAAATTTGTTCCCAAAAATTCAAATTATCATGTTAATTTTACCGAATAATGTAAAGTGTTAAATAATGTAAATCTGGTTGATTCAATGATTGAATTATATTTAGTTTTTAGGTCTATCTGCGCGTCTTCAAGTTCCTATCTATCATTCTTATTAATAAAACTAGTTTTTTTCCCGCGGTTTTACTAGCTACTACTACTACCCGGATAAAAAGTATCCACTCTCAAAAGTCACTCTCCAGCCTCTAAATTGTCTTTAAGCAATAAAAACATGCCAATCCGTTAACACCCGATTTACATTGGTCAAGGACAGTGGACAGTAGCAAAGACAGTAAGTACAGTGGTATGAACCGATGGGACAGTAGCAAGTCAACTTGGCTTGCAAGCTGCCCTGCAACTTTATAAGTAGGTATGGTCAGTGTCTCTGCTTGTGGAAGGTGCGCACGTTGACGCTGGTGTTGGGTCGCGCGGCCTGGTCTGCGGTCTCGTTGGAACCGCCTGTGGTCGTGCGGTTGCTCGTATCTGATGGACTGGAAGAAATAACAATTTATTATCTAACTACCTACGTGAAGCAAAGGAATCGTCACAATACAAAACAAAACACGTGGTGGTTTAACGGCTAACTTCACGAATGTCACGTACCTACGTTTAGCGCATTCTGGCGTACTGTAGGTACCTGCTCTCAGAAGAAATGTTTACATGATTTGTAAATATTTCTTCCGGGTCTGGGTGTTGTGGTGCCATGGTGCTCGTAGTTTCTGATACCCACGACACAGGGAATCCCAGTGTGGGGTCAGGACTATGTATGTGACTGTTGGGTGAGTGTAGGCATGTGAACCAACATCTACCTATTAAAGTTTCCATTCTTACAAATATAGTATAGGAGATACATACATACCTACATACTATCACACCCATATCCCTAATGGGGTGGGCAGAGCCACAAGTAAATATAAGAAAACTTGCAGCCACTTCTGATTTAAAGTCCTAATATGGATATGGTGAACCATGGTGACAGATGATCAGCCCATAGGTATAGATGGTTCATTATTTTGGAGAGGTCTATCTATATAGGAGATACCTTGGTGATAAGTTTTCTTCAATATTCTGCAAGCAAATCCATTGCGACGTTAGGGTCTCGTCGTTTTTGGCACATTCCAGCGTTCCGTTGTAAATCAGCAAATCGTCCATTAGAACCTGCAAAAAAATAATTGTTTAAAAATACAAAAAAAAAATGCGAATAACTTTTGAAAGAGGAGTCCTTACCCCGAATTCTTTAACACCTCTTGTTGGCGTTTTCGCGTAGTTCCATATCTTTATGCCGTACACTGACACTGGGATGTCGAACACAAAAAATACCCTGAAAATAACATGATTGATTAAAAACAAATAAATAATAATAACTAACGAGACTGTCTATGATAGATGTTGAAAGGTGCGATGGTAGGGAAATAAAGGAGAAGCCTCACCGGTTGAGTGTGTTGGGTAGGACGGGAGCCAGCCAGGAGTGCGCGGCGTCGCTGCGTCGCGAGTTCACTCCGTCTATCAGCTTGTCGGGAGTTCGCGCGTCGAGAGCGCCCGCGCCCGCGCCCGACGTCAGCACGTTCACGCTGGACGGATGCGCGCATACGTCTGAAATAACAACACACAAGGATTCAAAGTCAAAGTCAAAATTTTTGTTCCATAAAATCATGGGGATCACTTGGACACGTCCTAAACCTACGTTGCATTTACGCACAGGCGCGGTCCGAAGCGAGGGTGGGGGGACACAGGGGACATGACCCCCCCCCCCCCCAAATTGTACACGTCAAATTGAAAAAAAATAAAAAGCAATTTTCGGCCCCTAGCCAATAAAAAATAGAAGGCTTCTATAATATGTTTTATAATGTGTGCAATAAAATTGTGTAATAAAATCTGATTTACTCGACATATTCTATTATTAGTGACCCCCTCAAAAATTTCAGGCTGCGACCGCGCCTGTTTACGCAACCAAGCGTGGAAGATACAGGTATGAAACCACGCTTGGCAATTTTTTTGGAAAATGACCCCTTTACAACTTCGATCAAATAAACAGTGTTTATTTCATCGAAGCTTTACAATCATGTTTATAAAAGAAGTACCTACTTATAAATTATCCTACTAATATTTTAATTTGAATGAAACTTGGAACATACATAGTATATGTGCTGGAATAACATATAGGCTATTTTTTATCCTGGTACCACGCGAGCGAAGCCGCGGGTGGAAGCTAGTATTTGAATAAATAAACTTACTGCTCTCAGTGAGTTGTATCTGGTCCCCCTGCGGATCATACAACTCTACGCCAGTGAGTCCGACGTAGTACTGGTCGCCCCAGGTGGAGAATATGCTGATCTGCAGCACGAAGCCGGTGGGCGCGCCCAGCTCCACTGACGTGCCGTACACTAGGCAGTCCATACGGAAGCTGTCAGAGTCTTTTGCATCTTCAAGCCTGGGACATCAAAAAATCCATGAAGAACAGGCACGAGTTTTATATGAGCGTAAAAAAATCAGAATTGATATTATTGTAGTCTATATTGAAGCGCTCGTGGCGTAGCTTGCTAAGAGGCTCTTGATCAATCAACGATCGATCGTTGAAGTTTTAAGCAAAGTTGTGCGCGGTCATTATTTGGATGGGTGATCGCAAGTGACATTACAAGCTGAGCGCTTACGGAAGCGCCCGTGCCGTTACGTTAAATTGTCGGTCTCGGCTTTTAAGTCGTTAAGCCTCGGAGGCCTTTAGGCGGCCTAAAAACTCCGTCGCAAGAGCTGGCCACTAGTTCATACGAACTTACTTATTGTCGTCTATTTGTGAAAGTATGAAATACCTACTGCTAGGCAAGCCCAACTATGCAGCAGTAACTAAGAACAATGTCCAGCATACTAAATAGCTCTGGATAAAAAGACTGTTGCCTTTAATTAATCCAGCTCTAGGAACTGGAAAAATCACAGATCGCCTGTACTCAAAATTACAGTGTCCTTTAGTGTAGGAAATAGTTTATACGGGTGGCAAATGCCTTAGTTTTACCTATCATGGATCGTGGCCAGGTCCAACTGGTGTACATAGTCATAGCAGACGTGTCAGCTGTATCGGCTGGTAGTGTAATGAGTGCCGTCTAGCGTCAGTCTATCTCTCACTACGTATGTAGGTGTATAGTATACCTGGGTAAAGGCCTTAGTTGTTTTACCTATCATCGACCGTGGCCAGGTCTAACTGGTGTACATAGTCGTAGCAGACGTGTCCCGGCGCGCGCCGCAGTAGTAACGGCCGATAGTGTAATGGATTGCCGTCTAGCGCCAGACGAGCGTGCCTCACGCCCGCGTACGACAAGTCCATGCTGCCGTTGTAGTTCCAGATGCGGATTTCTGGAGATTTTAATAAATTGGATTCGATGTAGTTCTTTGAAGCGAGGATTTGATTCAGGTTCTAGGTCTTGCGTAGTTAATTCTCTCCTGTGTATGTTGCCAGTGGTAGTGATTGATGACACTCAGAAATGGTCGATATAAAAGCTCAAAACGTGCAGCAAAGTATGTAGAAGGATTCTTTAGCCAGAAGGGTCTTGAAAAACAAAGAATGGCAGGTCACTTCTTACCTTTGACCGGAGAGCTAAAACAATTTGCTAGGCGCAATAGACCATAACTAATTTCTTCTCCCTAAAAAAATGTTTAGCTTCCTACCAAAGTACAGCAGAGAAAACTAAGATAACTTACTAGTAATCTCAGTCTCTTCCTTCAGCTCCAGCACGAGATGGCAGAACTCCGTCCCACAGTCGAACTCCACACACCACATGTCCTCGAATTCGGTGGAGAGGTTCCGTCCGTTGAACAAGTCCTTGCATTCTATGAGGTCGCTGTGCTCTGGCCCGTGGTCTTCAGAGATGAGAGCTTTGTACGCAAACGCGCGATACACTTTCACTGGGTTGTTGTAGCACATTAGTTCAATGCCTGGAATTCCAATGTAATTTTAATACTTATCTTGCATCTTACCTCTACAGGACTGGTGGACTAGGTCGTCTAATAGATTACCAATGCTCTCCGACAGTCCGTAAGTTCTGAAATTCTGAAATTCTTTATTGTACGAAACAAAACAAATACACACAAAACATTAAAAAGTACATGTACAAAGGCGAGCTTAACTCTTAAAGAGTTTTCTGCCAGCAAAGTTTTGCCCATTGTGTTTTAAGAAACGGCACAAATTCAAATTTCTTTGGAAGAAGCGACATAGAAAAAAGTTCACACTAGCATGAGTGACAGTGACGACGCTTTACAAACCTGAAACTAGCCGATTGTCTCTTTCTTTCAAGACCCATGCGAAAAACATAGTAACTAGACACTACTAGATACTAATTCTACTAGTGTACCTGTGAGTCCTATCAACTGGCCATGGCCCCAATTCGACATCAACGTTATCTTGATAATCTTCGCCACATATTTGGTTTCATTTTCCTCTAAAGCCTGCAGTTCCTTTGGGCTGAGAGAATGTATGCTGTTGTTGGCTGTGGACGGTCGCTTCTCAGTAGCTTGGGTTAGTGGCTCGTTGTCTTTCAGTAGAACTTGGAAATTCTTGTCGTTTTTCATCACGCGCTCCAGGATTGTGGGGTCTTTGGTGAAAAGGATGGTCTGGAACCCGTAAGCAGAATGGTTGCATCCACAGAATACAGGAGACTACTGTTCTGTATTCTGTGGTTATACCTAATTATAAATGTCCCGAAAAGAGCCGTAACCGAAAAAAGGGTAAACTTTATGTAGATCAGAGAATTCGCTTCTTAAATTGGTTGCATAATGTAGTGTGAGTTGAGGTACCTAAACTTGGTATATTGTTCACTTATCTTTTAGTTAATCAGTGTTGAGCATGGTGGTGCCTCCAGGTACTTCCTGCCTAATCCTGTTTTTGGTTCTTTCGAACCAGGTGTAAAAATATAGTGAAAAAGGTTCAATGGTGGTCCTGAAAAGGACATATTGAATATACCAGCGGGAAGTTTAGAACCTACATCGCCGAAAGAAGCTAGTGGTCCCTTCAGTTCGCCACTGGCGCGGGCGATCTCCCCGTAGAATATGACTTGATCATCCAGCTTGATTTGCACCAGCCTCACCCCGCGCGTCGAGTAGATACGAGATCTATTGTAGTTCTGGAAAACAAATTGATTAATAATGATCACATTTATGGGGGCTAAGCTCGGTTTCTTCCTCAGAAATCCGTAGAAGAACTACAGTCAACGACATAGTTCTGAGAATAGAGCCAGTTGAAGTGGCAATGGGCAGGTCATTATGGCAATGGACTCGATTCTTTAACGGCGGCCGGAGACGACCCGTATTGATTGATTGCATATCCTTATCCTCAGCAGCACTAGTTGCGTGTTGGTAGCCAGCAGAGCGGCGAGGGCGAGGGGGAGGGGAGTGGAGTACGGAGCAGACACCACACCGATGTGCGATTCTATTGAATACTTGCCCATATCCTCAGCAGCGCTAGTTGAGGATTGGTGGCTGAGAGCGAGGGGTGAGGAGTACGGGTCGCGTACTACGCCGTCTGTGAGGTTCTGTTGAATGCGTACCCATATCCTCAGCAGCGCTAGTTGCGTGTTGGTGGCCAGCAGGGCGGCGAGTGCGAGGGGCGCGGAGTGCGGGGCGGGCGCGGTCCACGCGTGCCGTTCGTCCCGCGTCCGCACCACGCCGTCCGTCAGGTTCTGAACCCGGCCTGGAGCTGAACCGTCGCCGGTTTCACAGTCCGTCCATATCTACAAGATAATATGGCCTCTGATGGAAGGTTAAGTCATTAGGGTCTTTTTGGGGAGCTTGAAGCCTGAAGTCTGTGCGCAGCCATGGCTTGTAGCGTCTATACTTCGTCCAATCCTTTATTTTACTTTTGACAGTTAAGAGCTAAGAGCTTCAGAACGTACATAACTGTCTCATGATCTGTAAAAGTAAACTTTAAAATACGTGGTACCTAATATATATTTCTAACTACTTACCAAAAAACCATTTTAGTTTTTCAATAATAAATTAATAAATAATTTGCGTAGGTAATAAAAAACATAATTTTCGTTAATTTATATCGTTATGGGCCTAGTGCTGGGACCGAATTATTCGGTGCAATTTAATAAATCGAAAGTACAAAATCGTCTAGACTATCTAGACTAAATGTACCTACTTACATCAGCTAAAAAAGTCTTCATAGGTAATACTTATATTATGTTCTATTATAAAGCTAACTAGCTGACCGACGCGGTTTCAATTTCAGGAGGCCGGACAGAAAAATCGAAAATTTTCGAAATCATTTGATTATGCCATTCGTTTGCTATATCAAAACTAAGCAAATATTATTCTATTGTATTTTGAGATCGGTCTTATAGTTAAGTAAACAGCTTATCTGATTTTAAACTTTAAGCATGAATCGGCTGCGTGTTTCGTTCCGGGATTTTGTTACACAATATTAATAAAATATCAATGTATTATTAAAACTTCTTCATAGATAAAGCTGATTGTTATAAGAATCGGAATCGATTTAGGACATCACAAAGATGTCTGTACCTAACATTAACAAAATCAAATTAATTAAATGATTGAACTAACACAAGGGATCACAAAAAGGGGTCACTACACTACATGGCTTAGCGATCGCTTATGTCAATCGAATACATTTTAGCCGTAGGTAGGTTTTAGCAACTATGCTAGATAAAAAGTGACTTGGCAAGTCAATAGGATATTTCTTCTGTATCGTGTGTGGAGGTGATCATCATCGACCTATTGACTTTGCCCCAATAGGTAAGTATAAGTTATTCTATGACAAATGATTAGTCTGTGATATGATGTTTCCATCCAACATACTTACATACACCTGTTTAGATTTTAGATATACCTACATTGACAGCAAAAACTGATTTAAAATTACCGTTATGTTTACCTTTTCAATATCCACAACATTGCCGCTAGAATCGAACAATTCGATCCCGTTCAAACCGACGTATTGTTTATCACCCCAGTTAGAGAACACCTTTATTTCCAGCAACCGCCCCATAGGCAGCTCTGGGATAACGAATTCATTCTTAACCTTCTCTTGCTTCACGCTTTTCGAAACTGAACACGATGACGCTTGTTTCTTCGTCGTGTTTTTAACGGCGGAATTTTTCATTGCATTATTTTGTGAGTTTGATGAATCTATGGGGTTCGATTTTCTACGGCCTTTTCCCTCTGGTCCTGAAATGGAATGAATGAAGCAAGTAAAAGTTGAAAAGCAGCACCTTTTAGTGGTCCTTCGAGCCGAGTTAATAAATAACACCCAACAGTCACATACATAGTTCTGACCTCACACTAGGATTCCCTGTGTCGTCGTGGGAATCAGAAACTCCGAGTACCATGGTACCACAACACCCAGACCCGGAAAAAATATTCACAGATCATGCAAACATTTCTTCCGCAGCGGGAATCGACCCCGCGCCTCTTGCGTCTCTGTCCAGCAATCGCCCGCCACGCAGCCACCGAGGCCGTCATTTAAGGGTAGAACTTACGGGAGCCAAGGATGACGTCAAAGAAGTCGTCGTCTACAAGATTACTCAGAGCCCGTCTATGCCTCGGTGTGACATAGTGTGGCAGTAAGTCCGATAGAAAGTCGTTGGAGCTGCTTTTCGAAGAATCACCCCAGTCTAGGTTGCCTCTGGCTACGTATTTTCGACGGCCATTTTGGTTATGTCCTAAAATTATAATTGTCATTAACTTCTGCTTTAAAACCCTGGTTGTGAGAGTATTTTACACAGCACAATTTAAACACTTTGTTGATTTCATGTATTTGAAAAACTCACGATCTAATGCAGATTCGAACCCCCTATGCCTACCCAAGATTCTTACCTTTATTGTAACGCAAAGTGCCAGCAGAGTGAGCTTCCGTTGGCGCCAAAGGTTTTGTCAAAAAATCCTTGTTCGTTTCTAGTGATGTTCTTCTTGTTGATCTGAAATTATTTAATTTTACATAAATCCTGATTCTGACTACCTGGTTTGATGATTATGTAACAACTTTGGTTGCAAGTTTCAATCGATATTGGTCAGTTTCTATTTGAAAGCGTCAGATAGAATGATTAAAGTATAGCCATAACCGATTGACAGAAACTGTACTTACCTACCAACAAAGATCGCCTTATGGTATACTTTTTTGTAAGTTACTTACTTAGGTACTTACTTAGTAATAACTAAATAAAAATATTCATCTTACCTATGATTGTTTGATTTTGGATTTCTAAGTATATTTTCTAAATTCGTCGACGGCGCCGGCGTGTCGCTGTTATTTCTAATGCGCGTTTCTTTCATCTCCCTACAACATCGGAAATATGTAGGTATATAGTGAAAAATACAATACAGCCGACCCAGCCTTGACACAGCGGCAGCTAGGTGTGGCATAAAATTTCACCTTTGAATTTTATAATTAATTGACGTCGTTGTTTGAAGTTGGTTGGTACTGGTACCTACTATAACATATACATATAGTTAGGTAGGTACTTAAACGTACAAGACTACAAGCTGCAAATATCCTATATTATACAAAATATAATGTAAATGTTAATATGTAAGCATTTGCTTATTTGTATGTAAGTAAGGTACTGACTTGGTAATGTTTTCGAGCCACAGTGACTCTTCTCTGTCCCCATTTGCATATTCGAGCCCATTCTGACTATATGCCATCCTTCAGCCATTAGAAATTGTATCACCTCTTTGTATCTATTGATAACCGCTATTTCACTGCAACACTGCACATGGCAGAAGAAACATTCATATAAAAATTGAATTCAACCAGCAAATATTTAAAAGTTTACTAGAAAAACAGTATTTATTTATTTTTACTCTGCACTTGCCACTTTTGAAACATATTTTTAGCGCTGTTTGTTTGACCTTGGTTGCTATGGTTACGTTGACGGCCACTTCTCTTTTTTGACGCTCGGACATAATGCAACGGTTTCTGAACGAAACCAAAACTGTCTACCAAATAAAATTGTCAATGTCAACGTCAAAGTGACGTATTTCATTTCGGCGTTGTGTGTGCGACGGTGGCAGTGGCAGATAGATGGATAACCTCATTTCGTATTTCCTATTTTTGATTTTATCTACACGTTCTAATAATTTCAAACAAATTGTGTACTTAAACTTCGATAATTTACATCTATATCCATTCTGCTAAACTCCAAGTGCTACAAATTACAACCATTATGTCAGACGCTGACGAAAAAAAGCTGGAAGAGATGACGGCAAGGGCTGAGCAAGAGGTAAAAGAGATTTCATTTCAAGTAGAAATGCTGGACAAGGGAGACCTTAGTTTCGTGGGCGATCCAAGACTTGAAAAGCTACTTACAGAAAACGAAAAGCTAAAACATCGCCTGGCTGTTCTTGAAAATGCTATCAAAGTCGAAAAGGCCGGTTCGTCCAGCGCTATAAAAAAGGAATCTAGGAAGCGACCAACATTGATATCTGATATCCAGTCCGTGGAAGGTAATGTCTGCATCCAAAATGAGCTTGAAAATGTGTTTGAAACCGCCATTACATCGGCATACCCAGATTTAGATGACCCGCCTGTATCGATCACTGTGTCTGGCAACAACTCTAAGTTCGGGGACTACCAATGCAACTCGGCTATGGCTATTGCACAGCAGCTCAAAGTAAAGAATATAAAAACCAATCCAAAGGAAGTGGCCAACAACATCTTGAACAAGACACCCTCATCACCTCTCATTGAAAGGATGGATGTAGCAGGAGCTGGGTTTATCAACATCTACCTGAACAAGGCCTTTGTTGAACATGTTTTGTGCTCCATCCTCAGGTTTGGTGTCACACCTCCTCCAACAAAAAGAGAACGAGTGGTTGTTGATTTCTCTTCACCCAACATAGCTAAGGAAATGCATGTTGGCCACCTGCGCTCCACTATAATTGGTGACAGCATTGCCCGGCTTTTAGAATACTTGAATAATGATGTTATTCGGATAAACCACTTGGGAGACTGGGGAACTCAGTTTGGTATGCTAATAGCTCATTTGCAAGATAAATTCCCAGACTACAAGATTCACTCCCCTCCTATTTCTGATTTACAAGCATTTTATAAAGAATCAAAGCAAAGGTTTGATGAAGATGAAGAGTTTAAAAAGCGAGCTTACTCTTGTGTTGTAAAACTACAGTCCCTTGAGCCAGATTACTATGCGGCTTGGAAGCTGATCTGTGAGGTCTCTCGCCAAGAGTTCCAGAAGGTGTATGATCGACTCGACATCAAGATTATTGACAGAGGAGAGTCCTTCTACCATGACAGAATGGATGTGGTTGTTAAGGAATTAAAAGAAGGAGGATTCCTAGAAGAAGATGAAGGAAGGTTAATAATGTGGGGAGATCCAGAAACACATAAAGGTATCCCATTCACTATTGTCAAATCTGATGGTGGTTACACTTATGACACATCGGACATGGCTTGCATCAAGCAGAGGGTAGAAGAGGAGAAAGGAGACAGGTTAATTTATGTTACTGATGCTGGCCAGCACACCCATTTTGTGATACTTGAGGCATGTGCCAAACGCTGTGGAATCCTCAAGGAAGGCATGGAGATTGAACATGTAGGTTTTGGAGTTGTGCTGGGTGAGGACAAGAAGAAATTTAAAACTAGGTCTGGAGATACAATTAAACTTGTCAATCTATTAGATGAAGGTCTTGCAAGGGCTCTAGATAAACTTATTGAAAAGGGCAGAGACCAAGTTCTTTCTCCTGAAGAGTTGAAGCAGGCTCAAGAAGCTGTTGCCTATGGTTGCATAAAATATGCTGATCTGTCTCATAACAGAGTCAATGACTATGTCTTCTCGTTTGATAAAATGTTAGATGATAGGGGTAATACAGCAGTATACTTACTCTATGCCTTAACTCGTATTAGGTCTATTGTTCGAAATGCTCAAATATCAACTGAAACATTGCTGGCAGAGGCCCAAAAAAGTGGCCTCAAATTCACCCATGAAGCAGAATGGAAATTAGGAAAAGTCTTGATTAAATTCCCTGAAACTATATTGAAAGTATCAAAAGATTTATACATTCATAGTTTGTGTGAATATTTGTATGAAATCTCAGCAATATTTACTGAGTTCTATGACAAATGTTACTGTATAGAAAAGGACAAGGAAGGAAAAATTGTTAAGATATTCTATGATAGACTGATTCTTTGTGAAATTACTGCACTAATAATGGAGAAGTGCTTTGAAATTTTAGGTATCAAAACAGTATCCAAAATGTAACCACTGTGTGACACTGACTGGTGCGTGTAAGTTATTAGGGTGTGTTTTAAATCTTTGTAATAGTTATTAGGTAAAAATATGAAATCACATGTATAGCTTTAAGATCTCTCTTAACAATTAACCTTATTATTAACTTATCATGTGACCTTTCATTTGATGATTCTAACCAACCATTCTTATTGGGTATGTAAACTTACCCATGATCTACCCTTTTGTCCATCCTTTGTACCCTTTTGTATGTGATGTTGCATACTACATACATACATTTGATTATTACTAAATAAATAATAAACCATTAATAATTGTAAAATCTGATTTATTTATTCCCAAAAACCTCTACAAAACTATACCAGGTTCTGATTAGATAACATTCTTCAGCTATGAATTACTTTGTTAGAAAATTATGGAATTTTATACAATATTCACTGGATATATTTATCAAATTGTAAAGGAAAAATACATGCATATAACATTATTATTCCTTACTTCTAATTAATTAATAACATTTTATGTTGGTTTGAAGGGCAAACACGAAGACAATACTTGCATGGTTGAGGCATGGAATAGAATGATGCTACAAAAGTACCTACTTACCTAGATCTAGCTAGACTGATTGGTACGTACATTAGGTACTACCTAGTAAACATTCTGAAAAGGTACTACGAGGTAAGTACAGTCAACTCCAAAAAATGTCTTGTCATAGATACATTTATGTATTTACCCCTCAGCGGCGAAGCCAAAACAAAAGGGTGTTTAACCTGTATGTCTGTCCCTGGGGGGTTCCTTTGAACTACTAAACGGCTGAACCGATTTTGATGAATGATTATGTCGTTCAATTTGTCTTTATTGCGCGAGTCTCACAGGTTATTTTAAAATTATAAAAAAAAACAAAATCGTGGATCTTTGGCGCCAAAATGTATGTTTTAAAAAACTCTTAAATTTGTTGAGCGAGGTATCAAAATGTAATTAGGAATTGAATCCTGAACTTTTGGAGTGAGCAACGCCCGAATAAAATGGCGGGTTTTTGATTTTTTTTTCATTAATACTTGTTACTATTAACTGTGAACAAGAATAAATAAAAGGAATGTTTGTAATAAACTAATAACCTACATAGGCTTAAACAAGATCAAGGTGCCAAATATGAAATTAAGCGCTCATAGCAAGGCTAGTACGCTCCTAAAGACCTAATGAGCCTTAAGACCTTAAGGTCTTTTTGTCAGGTTTGGACCATTTTGAAGTTGACTGTAAGATAAGAACCTACCAATTAAATAACTTTTAGGATTAACTATTGTATAGTAGAGCTTGATATTTTTTAGAAAAAAACAATCACTTGATACTTTCTACATAATAATAAACATTAGGTAGGAACCAACCGAGCATGGTTTAGTTTCAAACCTATCAATTAAAATCTTACCCTGTGACTACCTTGACTAAAATAATCAATTTATTCAAATCACTTTAAAATTGGCATTTAAAAATATTCATCCCGATATATAACAATGACTAGAAATTGTTATGACCAAGTTCAAAACCGTTCATATTATGGTAACTTTTCAAAGGACTACAAAATGGTGTTTGATGGTAAACTTTTTGTCGTCAGGTGTCGAAAAGTTTTACATTGAAAATGGCAGTTTGAGGAATTTGTTTAAAGATCCATTCACAACGAAGGTCAGAGGTGCTTGTCCTTTGTCCATTGTTAAGGAGGCAAGTGCCTTATTCAACACTCCAGCTAGAACAGACTCGATTGTTTATGTTCGCTAAGTAATCGATCATCTAACGAGTAGTGGAAGGTAAATAATAATAATGGATAACAAACTCCAATACCTACAACATTTCATAGATTGAACGTTGATTATTAGGTAAAATATATGAGGAAAATTGAAACTATAAGTATATTTTGGAAGTCTAGCAAATCACCTACTTAGTCAAACAATTGAGCAATAACTACTATTTATCTAAATTGGGACGTAAAAATAAATAGTATAAGAAATAGGATAAATCTTTACATGCTATTTACAATATTACAAGATTCAACTAACTACGCTAAAATGTATAACGAACTAATCTAAGGAAAAATCACATTTAGGTGTATAAAAGGTTCCTGTGAATAAACTTGATTTCGTATATGTATAAGATAGGTATAAATCTCTAAAAACCGCAAATACGCATCAAATAGTAATCTAAAAAATGGTTGGATTGGTCTCGAGATTCTGAGAGGGCTATCTAGATAACCTACGCTACAACATTAAAATAACATTTAACAATATATTACAAAATATACAAATTTGTATGTATTTGGCTAAAAGTTCATGCATAACTATTTAGATTGTTTACCTTAATAAACGAATCGTTGGTAAGTATATTGTTGGTTCTAATTACAATTAAAAGGTTCATTGGCTTGACGCCACGCTAACCTACAGAATTTAAATCAGTAAAACAATTGAAAATTAAAAACAAACGTAAATAAATTTTACAAATATACAAAATCAAGGAAGGGCTGGGCCAAGTTGAGATATTTTTTGGCAGCCTGGAGTAGAATTGTATGATATGTGAGGGAATAGTCATTAGCACTACTTGTATACTCTTTTCTTGCAGTGATAGCCCAGAAAATAACTAACTTCATTCGGTTCTCAAGCTAAAATCTCATTCGGTTTTCAAGCTTGTTCTTGAAGATATTGATTGCACTTAGACTATTCAAGAAACCGGGACACAATGAGTTTGTGACTCCGTCAATTTAGACCACGTTGTATTCGCATAAAACATGTAAATTTAAACACGCGATATAGCGGTAGAAGAGACAGTTCCAAAACGAAGTCAGGTCGGGTATCAGGTTGATTAATAGGGTCGAAGTTTTCTCAATTTAAAATTAAACTTTTAAGATTAAGATACTCTCTAAATAAATAATAAATAGTATGTTAAGTCTCGGTTCAGTAATGCACAGATGTCATTCAAGTACTTCATATTGGTATGTATGAATGCTGTTTCCTTGTGTTACTGAGTCGCAACAACGTTGAGCAATGGTACTGTGTTAAAACCTTGTCAGACATGTTACTCTGTAAAATTATTAAACGCAGATATACATTGACGGATGCGTCTACCTTAAAATTGTAATCGATCGATCTATACTATAATAATTCATTGTAACATTATAGTGAAATTTCAACAAGAAGTGTCCTATATAATTATCGGTATTTTTAACCTATGGTAGCTAACACTATGGAAAAAACGAAGAATCTGCGAAGACTTATTTTAGGTTTCCACTGTTGAATCCAAGTAGATATTACTTAGATACCATGCTCCTATCATTATCTCCGCAAATTCACAATTTTATAAAATTCTGTCATTCAGCGTGCAATCTCATAAGTCTGTAAAATTTCTACTAAGAGTATTGTTTCAGTAAGTTTTCATAACAATTAATAAATAAATTTACCTAAAAGCTCCAATAAAATGGTCGTACGTATGTACGTCTTTTGTGACTTGTCTACCAAAGCGGAACGATTACAAATAAATCATAGAATCATTTACGAAAGATTATTTTCAAAAATTACCGCTCTGCTTTAGTGGACAGGCGTCCGTAACAGCTGCACAAAGAATCGACTGGAAAGACTATTATCCAATTTGCGGACTGCTGTTACAAAAATAGCTAAGACGAGAGAGCTCTGCTTATGAAGATTCTATAGGGCAGCCTTCATTGAGATTTTAGTTCGGGGAAGAGATGTCTTAGTATGGCAAGGTAGTGTACGCTTGCCGCTAGAGCGACAAACACGTGCCATATCGCATGAGCAAAGGGGATCCTACCGTCAGATTTGAAGAAAAACACGCCGACCAGGTACAAAATGCCGCCCAATTTCAGGTCATACATCGCTGGGAACTGGTGCTGAAAGGAAAATATATAAAGTCACATGGTTGCGGAGATAATATTACACAAAATGTACCCAGAGATACAAATCGCGATCGTGTATTGTACAATCCGTTGTTTCAATCTAGCAATTTTATGCTCCAACAAACCTAAATGAACCTAATTTAGATCGACAGATATTACCTACTTTTGTTAACAAAACTGGTGAAATTACATTGAATGTAGGTAATGATTTTTGGTATTCTGCATAACCATGGACGAATAAATTAATCCAAGTGCTTATGGTAATGATATTTTTTGAAGGAAAAGCCTACAATAAACTATTTGATTTACCCACTCAGCACACGCATGTCGCGACAAAACTAATCTTATAAATACATTACTTCAGTAATTGCTTTGTTCAAGTTCTCTCTTAACAATTTTTCTAATAAGTTCATATTCATACCTACTACGTATTGACTATGAATGTAATTAATAGGGTTCTATTCAAATGAAGATCTATTGTTTATTTCTATTACAAATTTGGACAGTCGGTCATTGTACGGGATATCTACTCCCGGGACTTATCGTGTTGATGCTATATTTTAAATAGGTATATAAGTAGCAAATGTAAGGGAGAATTGGTGTTGTCTTTTGGGATAACCACGACTAAAAATTAAAATATAGAGTCCCAAGAGAAAAGTGAAGCCTTCTAGAAACAATTTCTTGACTTTGTAAAAAATAAATAGGAGCAAAATAAGCTCCACTTATAACAAAAACAATTAGATAGGTAATCCACGTGAATTTTTGAACAACAAAACGAATTACGAATAATTGCTTTTAGTAGACGCTAGGCATAAATATTTCAGTTACCTACCGTGTACCTAATGAAAACCCTGAGCATGGGTTCTGAAACAAGATTAGCAAAATAACAAATATGAGGGTTTAGGCTTTGGAGAAGATGAAGGCAGTGTTTTTGAATGGCTTAAATTGAAATTTGTAATAGTTTTATTTTTCATTACACAAATCTTCGATCTGTAACTTGAACTTGGTTACGATGCAGGGGTTGTCAGTGGTGGCGGTTTATCATTCATGTATTGAAATCGACCGGCCAAATAGTTGTAAGTATTTCCAATAGTCACTCCAAAAGATCCAGCTAAAATCTTAAGAACCTCATTTAAAATCTGTAATCGTAACAGTGGTTTTCTTTATACTAGTAAATAGTCTACCTTTTGGTTTGTGCAATAAATAAAGGAGTGACTTCTAATAACTCGTTTATATAGCTATTTAAGTCTGCACGTTCGAAGAATAGGCTCTAAATTGAAAGTAATGGAGAGGCTAAATAACGAATGAGGGGATTGATAGGTTAGTGGGCTGGGGAGCCACTATTTGTTATCGAAGTACGTGCTTTAAGAAAAAGGTAAATTCATTTTAAGCTTGGTTTTACATTATAGCGATAGCTCTACTTAAAGTGTAATTTATTACGTTACTTTATTATGTTTCTTGTCAAATTGTTGGTTAGTTTTGAGGTTTCATTACAAGGCCGGTAAGCATAAGAACCAGTTTTTGTTCATGAGTTCCATGATTATACATTACTATATTTAAAGTGACTAGTACACTGTTATCTTGTTCTAAAAACATAATTATCTTTCACGAAACAATTTCGACACCCTTTCCATATCTACAACTATTTAATTCAAATAAACAGCAGAAGTAAAACATCAGTCTAGAGAATGATAAAACAAACATTGATAATGATAAAAACTAGGTAGGATCGCTACTTAGTTATGAACCTACCTACAAAGTATTTAGGTATGTATGTAGGTCCTACATACTACTAACCTAAACACTTCGTACACATCCTTCAACGGTAAACTAATTTAATAAGTAAAGTGGCTAGGTATCTGAAACCTACATAGATACACTCCTACCTACACATACGCACATACCTATGCGCGAAAAGCTTTCAGACCGATAAAATTGTCATTTAGAGCACGAGTAGGTTATCTATTCCCTGGTGGCAAACCTAATTTAATTCGTATCGATATCATACATATACAATCTACATTGTAGAACGTCGGTATCTCTAGACATTGTTAGAATACCTTTTTAGCCCAAAACCGGTATTTTACCTAATAAGTTGCTTAGTATAAATATAGACTGGCAGGGTCGAGAGACGAGTAGTTAGCTTAATAAATACCTCTCCAATAGGTCTTGCCCTCCACAAGCAACTGACAATGATGAATTAATACTAAGTTTAAATTGACTAAATTATTAATTACTAGCTGCCGCCCGCGGCTTCGCTCGCGTGATATCCGGATAAAAAATAGCCTATATGTTAATCCAGTACATGTACTATGTATATTCCAAGTTTCATTCAAATCCGTTCAGCCGTTTAGGCGTGATTGAGGCACAAACATCCAAACATCCAAACTCACAAACTTTCGCATTTATAATATAAGTAAGAAGTAAGATATTACAAACTTCTTCTTACTGGCTGCGACACAGTTTTATACTTTTGCCGTCAGTATCGTTTACACATGTTTTAGTTTTAATTTGTTTTGTTCCAAATAAATATATTTGTATTTGAAAAAAATTGTAATGTTCGGTCTTATGATAAAATAGGTATTTGTAAAAATACCAACTTGGAAAAACATCACATTCATTGAAAAGAACATAAGGTTGAAAATGCAAACTTCCGTTTGCTTATCAGAACGGGCGAAGGTCGTCATTGCTTCAAAGACATGCAAGCTTCACGGATACTGTGACATTGCACAATGCGCCTATTTGCCATAAGTACCCAAGTTCCACTTTTTGTTCTAAGAATTTATTACATTGATATACCTTTGTGATACTAAACTTAGCATGAAACCACGAAACAAATCGAGTAGTAGACTTTTGCCAAATGTAACAAACATTTGGTCGAGCCTTGCCTTGTCTTGGACCATAGAGCATAGAGGATGTTCTCAAGGATCTGAAGCTAAAAATATTGTTTGTCTAAAGATTCTTTAAGGATTATTTTCTTATCGAAACATCCATATTTTTTCTACTATAAGATTTAAATTGTTTGTCGAATGATATGAATCTATACTTTAGCCAAACTGGAGATACAATTTATAAATTGTATCTCCAGTTTGGCTGAAGTGTACGTTCATAAACACGTGGTAGTTTAAAATGCTAATAACGTAAGGCAAGGTTACATGAAGACATTTAAATAAGACAGACTATGCGGCTAGGTACTAAGATTACGATTACGATTACGATCAACAATCGACCTTAACCTAACGTTACTAACGCGTCTCAACAAGCATACCATTTTACCTACTACAAAGTTCTACTACTACTCATGTAACTAGTTCTTTCGAATCGGTGTGCTGAAAGGATCAAAATGCACCATCATAGAGCCTCCTTCGTGCATTCCTTCAACATTTTTAGAGTTCCGTACCCGAAGGGTGCCAACGGGACCCTATTACTAAGCCGCTGCTGTCCATCCGTCCGTCTGTCAGAGGGCTGTACGAATGTGTATTTCTACTGCCGTTTTAACAACAAATAATAAAAAGAAATTAAAAAAATAAGAGTGGCCCCCATACATAAAAAAAAAACAAAAACATTTTTTTATGTACGATGGTACGGAACCCTTCGTATGCGAAATGGACTCGCACTTGACCGGTTTTATTAGGTTCTCAAACTTGCTCACGATGGATGTTTCCCTTCAGCGCTTGAGAAACCTACTGGTATAGCGCACATGCATTTTTCAAACAGAAAATCCATTCGAATACGACCGGATTTAAACCCAGGACCTTCGGAAGGCGGGGTTGCACTAACACCACAGAATATCTAATATTATGATGAGTAAAGTCAGACAGAAGTAATGCCCAAAAACATTAGTAGTAAACGATAACAATAGAAAGGTGAATTTTAATATTTAGCTTCATAATCAATCTCCATTTTCGAAGAAAAACACCGTGATAGCGTGCGTAAAATGCTTTGTCATCGAAAAATATTACCATGGAACAAAAAACAATATGATTTGTATGGCGTGAGATAGCAAGTCCTACTAATAGCCCCATTTGCACACTTGTGCCTCCTTGTCACCTGGTCGAGTCATTATATCCGATCTTTGCCCTCGACCGCTACAGGAAATCAGCGAGCTAATTTAAAGCAATACAACACTGTGGGATTCAAATGGACTTCAAATGGGATTGAACAATCTCTTAGGAATTCTAAAGTAGTAGCTGGGTTGTCGCGAAAGGGTTGAATTATTTTTTGATAATGTGATGACGTTGACAAAGGTAATACCTAAACGTATGTTTCTAAAGTTTTTGGAAAAAACACACGGAAACACACGAAAAGTACACGGCTGCTTATTTTTTTGTGTTTCTAGTGTTTTGTGTTCTCTGTGTATTGTGTGTCAAATAAACAATTTCTATTCTATTCTATAAAAACATGCATACAGTAGCAACAAGTACGCTTTGGTCCTCAAAAGGAATCACGCGATGTTCAGAAAACCGCGACAAAAGATCCTATTGTATATTGTATTGCTTTTATGAGATACTCTTGAAGACTCTCGAGGACAATGCTGAAGCGTGAATCTACACTCAAGTAATGGTGAGAAAATTAACAGCGAATCTATGCTTGAGTCGTGATTCAAACTTGAGCACTGTTCTTGATAAAGGGCCTTACCCCCGAATACTCGTATGCACGTCTCAAAACACGGTTTTTTGACAGTTTTTGATGAAAATCTGTCAAAAACTCGTCACTTGAGACGTACTCAACTCTGAGATGCGTTTGAGTATTCTGGGGTAAGAGTCGTAATTCTGATTTCTAACCAAAGTTGCTAAACTTACATTGGAAGTGACAATGATGGCTGCCGGCCCCAACCCCATAACTAGATACAGCAGTAGCTCCAGCATCTTGTATCGCTCGTGGAAGATCTGCTGATACGTAATGCCGAGGATAGCCAGTAGCCAGATGGCCCAGCGCAGCTCCCGTAGCATCCAACACGAGAGTGTGCCCACCGTCAGCCAGGGAAAGTAAGAGCTGGCAATGAAGATGTAGATCATGGCGCGGTCGCAGCGGTGGAGAAAGTGCTTCATCTTGCTGCAAATGTTTGCTGGTTTTAAATTCAGTATGTAGAGTGCTGGCTGACTTCGGAATTGACGAAGTGAACGTGTAATAGAAGTCTATAGCCAAGTCACATTGCGTAGCAAGTCCCTAAACGCTACTGCAAAAATATATGGGATTGACGTAAACGGTCGCTAATTTTCAACTTCGTAAGAAAGACTCAAAGTGACTTGGATACACAGCACGAAAGTGCTGTGACGAAAGCAAGTTTGGATGGCGTGCAGTGCCTAAAGGGCCTATACTTTGTAATAATACACAAGTAGGTAAAGTAATAGTACATTATAGTTCCTCGACATCATTCCACTAGCATCCGTATCGCTCTTTGGTCAACATCAACAAGAGACAGATTCAATTTATTAAAGCTCTCCCACATGGTTAAGTACAGTAAGTACCACCATCTTTTCACAAGGGAAGCTTGATATTTTAGATAGAGTGCTCGACTATACACTGGGGTGGGAAACAGTAATTTTGCGGCATGGGTTGTTGAAGTCAATTTTGTCCTCATTTTCTCCAATATCGCAGAGTTTCCACACAATACATACACACGATATTAGTAACCCAATACTTATTCTATTGAGCAAGATTTATCCCAAAGTATGCTTGGCAGGGTTGTTTCACAAACTCGGTGATCTTTTTTCTTTGTTTTTGTTGACGTCATTTTCCAAATTTAAATAAATAAAAACTGTGAGAATCGGTAATATCTACAAGAAGACATAAGCGACGAACTAATTATTATTCAAAGAAAAAGTACAATGTACTTTATATAGAACACGAAATGTTAACCTGAAGTTCCTATAGGTATCGGATTTAAGCAAAACTATTATAACTATTTACGTGAATGGTAAACATTTGTCTGGAAATTAGTACAAATTTAGGAGGGTAAGTTAGTATTTTTAAATGATTGCTTATCATGTCGTTTAATCTCTAGAACCAGAGGCAATCCAAAGAAAGTAATACATTTCGAGCATGTTTAATATAAGTTTCCCAATATTATTAAAGTAATAATAAATACTTGTAGAAATAGTTACGTTATTATGGTTATAATAGGTTGTTTACTACGACTGTTAGCCTTGGAAGTTATTCATTCGCATGTTTGTTTTACAAACAGCTTAATTGTAACTTAGTATTTCATTTACTAGCTTCAGCAGTTCAGGAATTTAATAAAGGCAAAGTGATATTTCGCTCGCGGTTGTTTCTAGGCACAAAACATTATTTCACATTATACTCACGCGAATTTATATACATACAACAAGAACTTGAGCTCTATGTTGGGTATATTTACACCTAAACTTTGACTTTCGTAAAAATCTATAGTTAGGTAATGAATCCAGGATTCTTATCTTAAGCTGTACTTAGTTAGATACTGTGTTTATGTTATGTTGTGTGAGTGGGGCTTACACCAATATACTTGTAGTTTAAATCATGGTGAAATTAATTTCATGAATAGGTTGGAAAATAGCACGAAATTATGATGAATAAAAAACACTAAACAGTTTGCCACGATTCACTTGAATTTTGACGAAAGTGAGTGAAACTAACTTTAGAAAAACTATAGGTAAGTAAAACTAATTTCGAGCACGAAATGAGCCTTTGAGGGGCACTTTAAATCTTTTCTACACACTGGTTCAAAAGAACTAGTGTCACGTCTAGATAGATTTTGTGAAATTTATTTTGTTCAACTGTTTTCGTACCTAATGTGACTGCGTCTTTATTTCTGATTGAAAGTTGCGAATTTGCGATCATAAATCATCCTGATAACTCGCGTATGGAAAGTACCAATTAGGTTCGTTCTCGACAGACCAAGAGAAGCAAATAACAATTTGGGCAATCTACATAGGTCTCAAAAAGGAAACCAACGTTGGAGCGAATCAGACGAGATCATCCGTAATTTAGGAACACAATGGATTTTGTGGTCCGCCCATTTGTACAACGAATAGTTTCCTGCGGATTCGGCCTTGTAGCGACTTGCGAACCTCGTGCGCTTCTGAAGCCTTATCCTCACATAATCTAGACTATTTCTGTAGCATCTTATGAAATACACGTTTATAATCTTGCTCCATTGTATTCTCAGTCTCAGGAAATGGGAGTGAGTGACAAGAGTATGTACAAGTGAACGCCCTTGTCTGCTTGACAAGAATAGGGGTACATGCGTGCCAATTGAACTATTAATAACCCAGCAGGCTTGGAGGTACCAGTTTCCAGAGTAAAACAGTTTGATCTTCTATGAATGAATTTTTACTTCATTCTTATTTTAGGCAAGAGAAACATTACATGCAGGCTACAGATGCTGGTTGCTACGCAGACAATGGCCAAAAGAACATTGTATTTACGTTTTCGATGCCAAAAATTTGTTGAACAACACTATCACGTGGAGTTAAATTGAACGCTTATATTTTTAAATAATATTCATGAAAGCTGGAGCTAAGAGCATGTATGACTATTCAGCCATAGGGATGTACAGAATGTCACCAATCACCATAGGTATTAAAAAAATATTGTGAATAAACAACACAATATAAAAGATAAAACTTCTGTTTTTCGGTCTCAAGATTCTGAACTATTAGAATTATTATGAGACCTTTTTGTAAAACTTTACTTTCCCTATTAGGTAAACGCCGAAAATTGTAACTTAATAATACTTCATTAATCAATCATTACTGTTATCTATGTCGAAATCACGATAGAAACATAAATCTTATCAAAATAACGCCTTGTAACTTGGAACAGCTACTTGAAACACCTGCAATGGTTCAGCTCCCACATAATAGGCTTTTCTTTCTCGTATATTTTCAGGCAGCCTATTTTTATGTGGCCTTGATCTTTCTTAGTTATGTCGCGTTCAGAAGAGATGTGGGCCGCGATTTTCTATTTTCTCGAAATATACTGCCAACATTTTCCAGCCGCTCGCGAGCCCTTTAAAATCTGTTCAAGCGATTTCATAAAATATTGATGGAAGGGATTTTTGACTTTATGAGAACAACGCGATTAAATGTTTAATATCCTCTAGTAAATTTCTGTTATCTGCAAAACAAAAATACACCAACGCTGTAATTGGAACTGTCTCCACAAGTAAACACATTCTCTACACAGTAAAATTCTATAAATTCATTAGATTCTATAATACTTTACGTAGGTAAATAAAATACAGTGATTGGGTAAACAATTTAAACATTCAATAAACAGTATCTACGAGTATTTACTCGCATCAAAGTCCCAGCTCCCTTGGGAAACATTCCCAGGGAAGCAATGCAATACCCGTGGAAGCCGTGACCTACTTCCCCGAAGGACAGAACTGGTAACCAATAATTGCTTATTGGCAAGATCGAGTTCGCAGTGTTTATAGCCTCTTGTACATAATTAGACTTGATTGGACAATTTGCAATTTGTAGAAGCCGACGACTGATTGGATAACAGCGGAATTACGTTACGCGAGGAGTGTGATGTGTACCTAACCTTCCTAGGCATGAGCAGATGATACCAAATACCAACAGTGAATTTTCAGAGCTTTCAAATATATGGTAGGTGCACTAAGAGACGTCATCGTAACCATCGTATATTTTCTCTCTGTTTTATGCTCTTGCATACAGCATAACTACACTAATCGTAGTTAGACCAGCACTCAACTTTAATAACCTTAAGATTCTTTTTTTACGATCAAGTCAGAATTTCTGATTGACAAGCTAGCTGAAATTTAAATTGCAAATCGGGAATGCAGCTAAACTTTGGCTAAATGAAATCTTTTTTGGTTCGTGATTCAGTTCCCAGCTTATGACGTACCTAGGTACTTGATGATGTTGGACTACTGAGCTGAATTACATCAGATATCGTGAAACGAGCTTCATACTCACGTATCAGATCTGGAGCAGCACACAGAATGGAAGGTGGTGGAGACCGCAAACAGTAGACACAGCGCCAGGCCATACACCACAGCGGCGATGGCTTGAGGAGCATTTATGGAGCGGGTTAGCAGCTCGCGAGCTCCGAGGGAAGCCGGTGCTACGCACAGTGCGTGCGTGCATACGTTCGCTACGTTCTCTACCTGTGGACAAGACACTAATGCATGCATACAATAGGCCTTGAACGAGTACCGGTGAAGGGTCTTGAGGGAATTTCGATTCATAAGGTAAAGTGGACTAGAACCTGTACTGTAATACCTTGTTGAGTGGTAGACAGAAGAGTCTGACTTGTTAAATTTATTAGGTAAACATATTATAAGCATCTAGATACTTAAACGTTAATTATTTTAAATCATTTTAAACATAGGTTAATCTGTGTTGCTAGTAATTTCGTGTTATAAATTTATACTAACAATTGTTTTTCTTTTGCTCAACTCATTTCGCCCCAAAGCTGGGCAAAGGTCTCCCCCAAACACATCCAGACATCCCTATCCCAAGCCTTCTCCCACCATCCTCTTTCGAAGGCATCGAAGTCTTCACGCCAAGGCTTCCTCAAGTAAATTCTAAAATAAAAAATGATTTTTTTTATATTTCTCGTGGATACCACATGTAGCCACAAGGATATGAATGAGCACCGTACGAAACGTACATACATTAATTACTGGGGATACTATAAATTACTAATTTAATTTTCGAAATTTCACCCCTAAGAGGGTTAAACGGGGTGGTAAAGTTATTATAGAAATCTTATTTTATTCCTTGGTTCGATTCGTTCAAATCTCGGTAACTACAAATATTCTTTAAAATTAATAATAAAACACGCATAATTTTCAAAATTACACCTAGCGGTACAAAGATGTTCTAAAGTTTGTATGGGATCTTTTTATCGAGCGGTGCGATTTACTTAAAACATCATATGGAAATTAAACGAACAATATAAAATGGACACGTATTTCGGGGATTTTCAAAATAACCCTCAAAAAGGGGCAAAATGAGGTGTCCTTGAACCTTGGTTAGGATACGCTAAATACAAAATCAATGGACAAGACAAGTGTTTCAGAGTTTTTCAAAATAACCCTCAAAAAGGGGTTAATAAAATGGGATGTCAAAATGTACAGCACGCGACGAAACCGCGCGGGTTACTAGGTACCACCTACCTAGTTTATATCCCTAATCATCATAAATCGCATGGACGTTGTTTGTTCATCCGTTTCGCCTGTCAGTGATTAATAATGTTTGAATCATGTTTGAATTGATCCTTCCTTGTCTACCTGTATAATACCTACCTACCTACTTCAGGTAGGTAGGTACAAAATAACATTCAGTGGTGTCGAACCCTAGCTTAGTAGGTTAACGACATTCTGTGGTTTATTTGACAGGGTATGGGAACAATCAACCCATAACAACTGGGTGACCCACAAAAAGTTTGCGGGTTTCCAACCCTTCGATTAAGCGAAGTACAGTCAGCAACGGAAGTCCATTATCATTTTAATGATTTTATATCCTAAATGTCTCCGGAACTCGTAACCATGATCAAAATGTTAGGTAATACTTAGGTTTTTACCTACTTATTTATATGAATATTCACTTTAACATAAAGATTTTCATGGCACAGTTTTTAATGAGTAAGTATGTTACATGTATGTTAGTATGAGCTAGTGGCCAACTCTTGTGACGGAGTTTTAGGCCGCCTAAAGGCCTCCGTAGCTTAACGACTTAACGACGGAGTTAATGCAAAGTTTGTAATGAAAATAATATTTGTATATTAAAAAACTCAGAATCAACTTTCGTTGACTGTACATACCTGCCCTAGCAAATTCTCTTTACCTACTCTTTATAAGTTAGGTATGTATGACTCATGAATGTCATTGTAGTAGTCAAGTAGGTGATTAAACTAGCATTTGCGTACATTCCTAAACTGATACCTACCTCAACATTTTCACCTCAACCCTTCTTAAATGACTTGATGCAAGTTTCTCATTACTTTTAAACAAGTAGGTATGGAAATCACTTTTTGAATGCACTGCACTTCTTCAAACACAATACAGTACCTATACTTAAATAATATAAAAATATTTTGATTCACAAAGAAGCAGCTGTCTGAATTTGTTATGAAAATTATATGCTGCCTACCATAATTTTCTATATTGTTATTAATAAGAATATTTTACTGTTTTATATATACAGCATGTTAAGTTGTAGGTATCAATCAATGTTTTCTAATTCTTAATTGTGTGTAGTTACATCATACATACATGAGAGCACTGGTGGCTATTTGATAGCGACCCCGCCTTCTGATCCTAAGGTCGTGGGTTCAAATCCGGTTGTGTACCAATGGATTTTACTGTGTGAAAAATTTATGTGCGCTATACCAGTACTCTCAAACGGTGAAGGAAAACATCGTGAGGAAACCTGCGGCTTAGTCAGCTCCGCTGTGGACAAGGCCGACTAAGCTGAGAGGATGGAATAGGTGCTGGGCAAGCCTACTCCATCTTAATTCGTCCCAGGCACTACAGCATCCCGTCTCTGAAGGTAAAAGTTGCCTCTTGATGCTGTATAAATCATCTACTATAGATGGTAAAAGGCCTTAGTAGATACATACACATTATTTCTGTGTGTGTAAGCTCGAGAGCACTCAGCTCAGCCAGATCTTCCTCTTCTACAGCGTAATTTAGATTCTACACCATAGAGAAATAAAAGTTGATTTGCTGTTTTGAGATCTACACCCACAATCCTACTAATATTATAAATGCGAAAGTTTATGAGGATGTAAGGATGTGTGGATGTGACAATGTATGTTTGTGCCTCAATCACCCCGTAATGACTGAACGCATTTGAATTAAACTTGGTATACACATAGTATGTATGCTGAAACAACATATAAGCTACTTTTTGTTTGGATACCACACGCAAAAGCTAGTCTACACTAATATTATATAGAGGAAAGATTTGATTGTTTTTATAATAAATGCGAATTGTAAAATTAATTACCTCATAGAATTTAGACAGCATATCCCCTACCAACCAAATGTCAAAATAACAGAACATATAAACAAATAACAATGTCCTCATACAGCAATTTATAAATAGTAACAGGAATAGCATTTTTGGTCTATGTAAGTATATGATGCATAGCTATGATATGAATCCCTTACCGTGGTTGGCACATAAGCTTTGTTGGAAGCAGCCTTTTCATTCATCCACTTGACTGCCTTGAGCTTCTCCCACGGAAGATCATAGGGGAAATATAATTTACTCTCTTTGAACTTAGATTTTAGTTTCATTATTATCACAGAGAATATGCTTACAACGTCACCCATTTCACGTTTTATGCGTACGCAAGCTAAACGGTCAAAAGACCAACAAAAGTAGGCTTAATCTTAGAATGGTGCACATTCATGATAATTCAATTTACATTTTGCTCGAAAAATACAAATTCTTTAGAAAACTCGACATCCACCTCAGTTGATGCGCTATGACAGAATGAAATGAAATGAAAGTAGAAAAGTAGATTAGATGTGTCGTGCGTGTCGTAATTAAATTTGACAGTTATTTTTTGAATTGACATTGACATAATAAAAATTTTGACACCATCAGAATTGCAGACTTCTAGTGACCGGACTAATTTTTAGTAAAAGCTACCTAATCCCTATTTGTAAAAAGTAACATTAGCAAACCGTTGACAGCTGAGCTCTCTTTTGTAAGTTTCAATGTCTTCATAGTTCAGATTAGACTGGATGCTCACGCAGATAATATGCGCGCGAGATCTCAGTTCGGGGCTAACTACTAGTTATGAATTTGTTGTGTAGGGCAAACACATCACTGACTCTGTGCGATCCTGTTTTTATAAACTTAAAGTTCTCTATAATATAAGACCTTACTTAAGTGAAGAACTACGGACCCAATTAGTTGAATCCCTTGTGCTATCCAAACTAAATTATGTGGACACAGTGACTAGTACACGGTTACTTAGTCGAACGCAGCGCCTAATACAGAGAGTACAAAATGCGTGCGCCCGTTTTTGTTTCAAAATTCCACCAAGAACTCATGTCACTCCCTTCTTAAATCGGATGTCTATTTTAAAGATGAAAGCGCGGCGAAAACTTCATCTTGCTTGTCTGCTCTTTGGCGTGATCAAACATAAGTCACCAGTATACCTCTTTGAAAAACTTACATGGGTCTCTAATACTAGGTCACTACGTAAGTGCTCTAAGCAGATAGCTACCCAGCGTCACCACTCGGCAGCTTTTAGAGGCAGTTTTCGGTATGCAGCGTCAAAATGTTGGAATAACATCCCCCCACCAATAAGAAACCTACAAAGCATATATAGTTTTAAATTAAGTCTTAAAAAGTTTCTAACTGACTCTCAAAAAGAGCATGAAGATCTCAGAAATGAGATCTCCATTATATAGTAATAATATCACCATTTTACTTCTGTCCTACTACACTTTGATTATTTATATTTTCTTTTTTTTTTTTTAATTATCTCTTGAGTTTATTGCATTGTTTTATGTTATTTGTATTATTGTTGAATAACTCTCCTTTTTTAATTTTAAATTTTTTTATATGATCTAAGTTCCCATGGCTCTACTACTTCTTTTTTGCCCGCACTCTACCCTCTTACCACTTCTTTAATTTATCGTGTGCTTGTCATGGTAGTTATGTCCTAATATTGTTTAATGATCTTATTATGTATTTATAATGTACTTACAGTAGCTTATTATTATTATTATATTTATCTTTATCCGTGACTCACCCTGCTGGTTCCGACGGAAGATCAGCGTTGCGTTGTATAGTTCCGACTATATAACGCAACATAATGCTGAGTCGGACCCCATTTGTAGCAGCGCATTAAGACTTTACGAGACACTCCATTTCTAAGTAGGTTTTTTTTTTTTTAACATATTTCTGCTTTTCTTTGTATCTGTGTTGAGTGTATTTTTATTGTTTTTTTGTCCCTGTGTGTTGTTACAAATAAAATGTTTTTCTTTCTTTCTTTCTTTCTTTCTTGATATTTGTAAGAGTATGAATGTAGATACTTTTACAAATATCAGTGTGTTAAGCACTTAATATCAATTATAATAATAATAAATAACACCCAACAGTCACATACAGTCATAGTCCTGACTCCATACTAGGATTTCCTGTGTTCTGCGTCTCAGAAACTACAAGTACCCATGGTACCATAACACCCAGACCCAGAAGAAATATTTGCAGAACATGCAAACTTCTCTTCCGCAATGGGAACCGAACCCGCGCCTCTTACGTCTTAACTGTGCACTCAACCGCCGCACCACCGAGGCATATAATAAAATAAATAGTCTAAAATGAACTTAACATTTATATATTTGGGTATTTTTAGAAGTAACTATGCTATGGAATAAAATAAATAGCTTATCATTAATCTATCACTAATGATGATTATCATTACATAGCTTAGAAATTATTTTCAAATATTTGAAGAAGTCTTTTGATTTCTGCTATTCTTGCTGCTTGTGCCTGGACTGGGATCATGGCCTGAGACACTTCTTCACCTTTTGCTAGAATAGTGTACATGCTTTTGATATTATTATCCATTGCATCACAAGTTTTACCAACAGCATCCTTATACACTTCCATATTTTCAGCTGTTAATGACGAGTTAGAATGTAGTATGCTAGACAGGTTTTCAATCAAATTATCTACAGATTGAGCAATTTTTTGGGCTTCATATTCAAGATCATTCAACACTGTTATGTCAATTTGACCGATTTGTGGGGCTAGAATCTGTCTATAAAGTTTTCCTGATGGTGTGCTTGATCTTGAGGCACTCGAGCTACCAAACACTGGGGTTTCTCCTTTCTTGGTAACAGGACTAGAAAGTTTGATCTTAAATTCTAGATCATCTGCAACATAATGTGTCATATCACCTTCATATCGGACATGCCCATCCATATCTAAAGGAAACTTTTCTTGTTTCCGATTTTCAGAAGGCAAATTGAAAGGCCGCGATGGTCCTGGACCTTTGTCCAGCTCTTCAGGCTGTCCTTGATCGGAATGAAATGAAATTTCACTGTACGAAGCGGTCATACGTGCCGACATATCTTCATCCATATCAACATCACCAGTCTTCAAATCCTTTTCATCTGAAGGAGATACAGGCTCGTTTGATTTTTCTTCCATATTATACTTTAACGGTTTTATATTTTCTGAGTTTATGTCTTGGGGGAAGAACACTGGATCTTTGATACTGCACGCGCTCCCTTGAGTGTAGTCTTTGCAGTTGTGACAACACAAAATCAGACTTTTCTACGGTCTTTCCTTAAAATATAGAAATTCATACCCTAAAATCAATAAAACACGCTCTAGCATTAGGAAAATGCGCAAATAATTGGGAAATATTCGACATTCCCATCCACTCCGCAACAATACACATTCAAACAAACAAACCGACCGACTGTCAGAGAGAGCTGAGAACAAAAATAAATATTGTTTCGTCTTCCAAGAAATAAATTGAGATTTTGTCATTTTTTAATTGACACTGACAAACTTGAATACCATTGCAAACTGTGTGCGCACCAAAAACACCAACAATCGGCTGGTCTATCGAGAATGTCATCCGAAAATGGTCGGTTTACTAAGAGTCAAACTACTACAAAGTTTCGCTACAATAATAAAGAATGGATTAGCAATGGCCAAAGGGGGCATCGTGGGACATCGGAGGAGCGCTCAGTATTTATTGTTCTGAGCGGTTATATAGGGTTATATCTAATTTGACAGTTTTATTGTGTGGTACGTCAATGATTATTGTCAAAGTTGTCAAATAAAATAAACAGTCAATTTAAAAAAAAACATCGTGAGTTGAGACTTTATTCCTTCCTTTCCAGTTTGCGTGCTTTCTGTCTGTAAAAAATCCCTAGAATTCCTTAAAGATGTTAGAAGTTACATCAGTAAATTAATTGAAAACATTTAGAATAACAGGGGGTTCAATTGGTGAGTTTATCTATTTGGAACCCGTTCGAAGCAGATTTCCTTGAGCATAAAACATGGCGCTTTCAAACGACATGTGCGGTTGATAGGGCTTGTCCTTTGTCGTGGTCTTACTATGATGATTTGATGGTATCAACTACGTTTTCTGATAACTCTTGAATTGTGAGTGTGTTTTACTGTTGGTCCATTGCGTAATCGTGTTTTGTTGGGTCTTATGGGAAGGTAAAGCGCAGGCACGACTATGGTGAAAACTCGCCGTAGTAACGGTGAAAACGGGGATGTTGAGGATGTGAGTTGCACTGTGAACGACGTGGGCGAAGCTCCCGACGAAAAGGCCAAATCTCCTGTAAGGAACTGCGTTTTTACTTGGTTATGCTGCGTTTTTGCTTTGTTGTAGAGTACCAATGTCACCACTTCCTGTCCCAGATTTCATTAGCCACTGGGTGCCCGTTTGCATGGTGCTTTTACTGTGTTTTCTATGTATTTAGTGCTTACTTATGAACATACAAAGATAGCTAAAGAATATGACTTTCATCTCAGTCAGTGTTTCTAAGAGGTAGGTAGGTAATAATTATTGTAGGTATGAAAGCTGTAATTTTATTGATGCTCAAGCTAAATGCATGCAGGTAGCATGGTAGGTGATGTAACTAGCTAGAGTTAGCAAAAGTTTTATAATAGATGTATTTTACATACATTATCTGACAAACATGTATCTCTGACTCCAAAGATGTTTCCTGTATTCCTCATATTATATCATTAAAAAAAGGACAATATTATATATATAAATTAATGATCTAATGATATGATAACTAGGTTCCACCCTCTTGGGTAATGTCCATGGTAAAAAATAGCCTATGGACTTTTGTAGTTCCTTGTACGTATACTCTGGTTCTTTATCTTAGTCCAAAAGTATAAATAAGAAAATGTCAATTTATTTCTGTGTGAGTGTCCCATATGATTTGTATCTTCACCTTACACTAGGATTCCCTGTATTGTGGGTATCAGAAACAAGTAGTACTTTGTTACCATAGCACCCAGACCGGAGAAGAAATATTTGTAGAATATGATTACTCCTGCAGCAAAGGTTAAAATCCACACCTCATGCACTCTCCACACTGCCGAGGTCATCAATGGGACATTTCTTTGTTTAAGTTATTAGACTAGAAGAATAATCAGAGTCTATGTTAGTAATGTTGTTAACATAATATTGCAGTTTTCCTTGCAAATTCTGTTTGGCTTCAGTTTGATGAATCTATTGCAGTAGTTGTTTGCCTTTCCCCCAGTTTATAATCTGCATGGGGATGTATGTGGGATAAATAAGCTACATATGTATAATCATGTTTGGAATAGATTAGATAATGGATCCAGCTAGCAGAAGAGCACCATAAGTGGTGTGATAGAGAAGAGGCCTGTCGGCGACGTATCACCGGACTGGTTATTATTTTCCAGGATAAAACATTTAAACGCACTTTGAAGATGCAAATAACGTTTATTTATATAGAAATCAACAGTACAACAATCAAATAAGAACTAACTTTAAAAATGGGCACACTGCCTTAAATAACCTGACAATTAGCCTTTACTCAGCAGTGGATGTTATCAGCTTCACAGCCTAAATAGATGAACAGATAGATAAGTCTGGATGTAAAACACCATAATATGCTATATAAGAAAGTTAGAACTACAAACACTAATTCTTCCTCTTTTGACATTAGCATCATTGGTGTTGTGTCTGAGTTGTAGGAATATGGTTTTAATGTGGCTCTAAACAGTAGTTTACAATTATGTAGTAAGTTGTCTTGTAAAAGATGTGCCCAGAATGATATACATGGCCAATGTGTGGCTTATGTAGCCCTTGCTTAAGTCTAGTTAGATGTGTGTAACAAGTAACTTATCTCGAACAATACTTTTGTCTCGTAGACAAAGCTCCTTTAACAGTTGATTTTATGTTAAGCTAGAAACATAATACAAAGAAACAATTTTATAAATTCCAGGCACCAAGTTTGAGAGAGCTAAGGAGCAACCAACCCCAATACAAAGTCACCAGAAAGATCCAACGGTGGCCTGCTAGATGTTAGTATTTATTTTGTTAGTACAATTTATAGTGAAAACAACATAATTTTTAATGTTTCACAAGTGAAATGAGACAACTTTTATCTTCACAAATGGGACGCTGTAGTGCCTGGGACAAATTAAGATGGCTAAGGCTTGCCCAGCACTTATTTCATCCTCTCAGCTTAGTCGGCCTTGTCCACAGGAAAGACATGGTTAATACCTGCGGAGCTGACTAAGCCGCGGTTTTCCTCACGATGTTTTCCTGCACTGTTTGAGAGTACTGGTATAGCGCACACAAATTTTTCGCATAGAAAAATCCATTGATACACTACCGAATTTAAACCCACGACCTTAGGGTCGGAAGGCGGGGTCACTACCAACTAGACCACCAGTGCTCTCGCTTAATGTTTCTGGCCAGATTAATTATTACATTTCACAATGTTATATTCCTGTTTATAGACACTCGCAGGTGTAGGACCATCAAAATGCCCAGAATCGTGTTTCCCGAGAGTGATACTGAGGGCGAAAAATACTCAAGGCGGTAAGTACATAACTAACATAACATAATTTATACGTAATGACTATAAATATCTGAGGAGTGAGTGATAACATTTTATTTATTTTTGGTGTCATTTTGGTTGCTTCTAAAGCTGCGTTTTTACTTAGTGTTCTGAGCAGTTCAGTTATCAGGTTACAAGATATTCTGAACACCGTTCCTAATCTAAATACCAAGCGATCGAAGCTGTGGCAGATGCTCATGGTATTTTTTACTTTATTTCGTTAGTGTACGGTATATTTTCCTACAGCTCCCGGGGCATGCGAGTATTCTTCGCTGATGACAATGACTCGACCAATAGGAGCGTCAGGATTCGCAGAGGACCGCGAAAGAACTATGTGGAAGACAGCGAAGACAAACCTATACAAGAGAGTTAGTAATATATTTATTTTTACCTACTTACTAACATTCCCGTTCAAGCCATACCTAATGTACGGTGGCCATACAAACCAGTGCAGTGAAAACATTTAAGTGTGATTCTGTGGTTTAATTGAGAGAGTAAAATAAGCCGATGAATGTTTAAAGTTTTTATTGGATCAGTTATGTAGTAGTTTTTTAAATAGAAAATAGTAGCACAGTTTGTGCTGTGTTGTATGCGATCTAATATACTTTTATGACAATCCCGCTTCGGTATTACTGGCCATAAGTATCACAACAGTTGGTGTATTGATTGTTTCTTATTTAAAACCCTACATTCACTAGATGTAAGAAGAAGCTGTCGTAAGCGTAAACTTCTCCACCACAACTTCAATGAGAGCTGGATCACCAATGAACTGAAGGTGAAAGGATACCCGGACTTGTACGGATTCCTCGGGAACAGCTCCTCGGATGAATACACCTCGGGGGAAGAGGCGAGAGGTCGGCAGAAACAAATTGTAAGTTTTGTTATTTGCTAAAATGTTAAATAAAAATAAATAAATTTTGGTGGACCACTTACCATTTACTTGACAACCTCGGTGGCGTGGCGGGCGAGTGCACGGCTGAGACGCAAGAGTGTTCGATTCCCGCTACGGGAGAAATTTATGTTCTGCAAATATTTATTCCGGATCTGGGTGTTGTGGTACCATGGTACTCGTAGTTTCTGATACCCACGACATAGGGAATCCTAGTATGGGGTCAGGACTATGTATGTGACTGTTGTGTGTTATTTATTATTTATTTTTATTATAGATAACACCCAAATTAGAGACTAACACAAGACAAAATAAACATCCTATTTACACAAGTGTTTCCTGAGCAGGAATCGAGCGAAACCACATATTACAGCTCAGGAGGCAGATCTACTGCCAAATGACTTACAATGCCAGTCTTTTTTAGTTGATGTTAACCATTTCGTTGTAGACTCTAGAGCCGGCTCAGAACCGGGATACGCCTATAATTAACCGCGCCGCCACAGACGAGGACACTCAACTTTCTCGACTGCGACGGACATCAGCGCGATTCAACAATAACAAGAAAACTAACGTGAGTCTATCTATCTATCTAGTCGTGTCACTATTTATTTCGCACCAGTGTGGTGAAAGGAATTAAAGTGCGCCTCGAAGGCTCCTTTCGTGCACTTGACGCGTGTTTTCGAACTTTTAGATTTCACGACATGCCGCCGGTTTCCTCACGATGTTTTCTTTCACCGTTTGAGAGAGTACTGGTATAGCGCACATACATTCTTCGAATAGAAAAATCTATTGGTGCACGGCTGGATTTGAACCCACGACTTTGGGATCGGAAGACGGGGTCTCTACCACTAGACCACCAGTGCTCTCAAAGTGAGTAACAAATGCTTACTTGTTGTAAGCATTAATTACTCGCTGTGTATTCAATATTAATTTTCTGTTGTGCAGGAAAATTCAACTTGGTTTTCAGTGTTCTGATTTATAAAATATCAGCAACATTTTTAGGACAAATTTGGTTTCCAATATCTGCATTTTGTAATGAATCTTCTTCCTGTTACTTCTAGTATTGCTCTGGTAGTTACTAATTGTGTGGCTGGTTTTAAACCACTTTGAAGTTGATCTAACTGTGCCTCAAAGAAGCTCCCTTAATTCACTTGGCACCTATTTTTAATCTTAATAACTTTAGGTGTAAAGTCAAAAGTTGATTGATAATAATTTTTGAATGTAGTATCAAAAAAACAAATTGAAATTGTTATGTTTTAGGTGATATTCCAGGATGCATCAGAATCAGACTCCGAAGGTGATAACAACCAGACTGTTATAGAGAAGAAGCCAGCAGAAAACAAGAAGGAGGAAGATAATGATGTGCAACGGGACAAACAAACTAACGAGAAAGAAGATGCGGTTACGGCGCAAGAGAGTGAGAGGTAAGATTTATGTCTCCTGCATCCCAGCCTAAGTAAGGTAAAATAGGGCAGGAAAATCATAGTTAATTTGGTCAATACTTACCGAGCTGGACTAAGGTTGTACTATATAAAGTTTTATAACTGACTTAATCGCGTACTTTTTTATTTTCCCGATGTACGGAATAAATAGGTACGCGATTAAGTCCCGTTAACAAATCCTGTAATACTTACAATAACACTTACAGTTAGCTGCTATCATTGTTCTGTCTCAAACTTTGTGAACGTGTGAATGCTCTTCAGAATGGTATTGGACGCTAACTGGGTCACAGTGACCTGCAAAGTTTTAGCATAATATGAACTGAACATGCCCTTAGACGCGGGTCCGCTCATAGTTTTCAAATAGGAAATACAGAGATTCACATCCACGGCATTTGAATCGATAGTAGTGGTAACTTCTGGTCATTGACTCTGACGTTAAAAAAGAGCTCGGTTTTTTATCAATGAATGTATGTTTTCTGTTCAGTAACCAGGCTCCAACACGATCTACCAGGAGGAAAGCAAGAAAACAACCAAAAAAAGACGACAACCAACATGAAACAGGTACAGCATCCATATAAAACTTTTATTATGTAAATATATTTCTCAAAATAAGGCCTTGGGGGTTAAAAATTGCAAGTATGATTTACAAAATGTGAAGAAAGCTTTGGTAAAACAGGTTACAAAAAACTCTTTTGTTATTTAGCAAATTTAGCCTCATTGATTTGTGATTGACAATGGATTTTTGTGACATTGTCTTTTTACATTTTATTTGTAGGTTATTTTTTAGAAGATATTTAATTTTTGTGAAATTATTTGTTTTATTTTGTTGGCGATGTTTTTCTATTTATCGACTAAATTATGCATAGACATGAAATGAAAAATATACAGGTATGTTATAGCGATATGGTCTTGATACAGTGACCTCTGAGTTTTGTCTTGGCGTGTTTTGTTGATGTGAGTGTGACTGCATTTCAATACCTACCTATGGATAGAAGTTTTCTGACAAAGACGGGACAATTAGTGAAAGTAGAAATCAATACTCCGGGCACGATGTCTATGGGAGGTCGCTAACAGGAATGAAAGTCTAGTAGATGCGCCTTAGCGCCTAAGGGGATTGTCAAAGACACGTCCTTATATTTTATTTTTTAATAATTTCTATTGGTTGTGAAAGAACAAGATCTGCGTCCCATGTTGAGGTGTGGTTATTTATTTATGTTCCCCTGTTTGCCGGAGTTCTTTTCAAGCTAAACATAACGTTTCATATCGAACGACTCTCATCGAAAATTGTTATTTTGTAAAAGCATAGAATGGGTTCAGCTGCCCGCTCCCCGAGCATGTCGTAGAAGTTGACTAAAGGATAGTATCCTTTCCAACATGATGGACCACTTATATGGGCGATGGGCTGATCACCTGTCACCATGGTTCACCATATCCATCTTAGGACTCGAATCAGAAGTGGTTGCAATTTTTCTTATGTTTACTTGTGGCTCTCCACCCCATTAGGGATACAGGCGTGATAATATGTATGTATGTATGTTATTTTGTATAGTATCGGAGATATCATCGTCCGAATCCGGTAGCGAGATAACGTTGCGCCGCGCGCCGCGCCGCTCCAAACGAACGCGCAAACCAAAACCCGCCTTCGTACAAATCGCACAGGCGGAGACTCGCGACAGAGGTAAGTGCAAATCTACAAACTCAAACCCAATAACTACATTTTTGTTCATTTACCCGTATATTTGTGTATTTTTAGCTAAAACCTTCACAATCAGAAAGAAACCATACAGCTTGCGAGAAAGAAAACCTAAGATTCTACGCAGAAAGACAATCAGATGTAAGTTACCTACTAAGTTTTTTGTTAATTAATATGAGTAGGTTTTAAAACAACTCCAATCACTTTCTTAATCAATCACTTGAACTCACTCACTCATTCACTAACTCACTCTCTTTTCTTACCAACAGCTCAATCTCCATCAAGCAGTAGCAGTAGCAGCTCAAGCTCGGACACAGAGGAGGACCTCAATGTGTCTATGAAAAACAAGAGTAAGGGGCGACAGAAGTGCAAGTCTATGGACGATAAGAAGGACGACCGCGCACTCCGGGACATCCAGCCAGTGGAGTTGGACGGACGAGTCAGGTTCTCATCTGTAAGTCTTATTGATACTATGATGAATATAATCAAGAGATGATAAGAGCAAGTCATTTTTAAATTAACTTTATCTCAAAAACTTCACGAATGGTCAAATGCAGTTGTATTGACATCCTAGCAAAGGGTCTCATATCAAATGCTATCTTGAAGCATACTTTAAGTCAGCTATATCCTACTAATATTATAAATGCGAAAGTTTGTGAGGATGTGACGATGTTTGTGCCCCAATCACGCCCTAACGGATGAACGGATTTGAATGAAACTTGAAACATACATAGTTGTGTGCTAGAATAACATATAGGCTATTTTTTATCCTGGTACCACGCGAGCAAAGCCGCGGGCGGAAGCTAGTAAAATCATAATTGAAAATAGCAAAATTGAAATGTCACAGTAAACACTTGCAAGCCTAGTATTTTACATAACTCCTCTTATTGTGAATGATATCATGACTCATTTCAGGTCGGCGGCTTAGAAGAGCACATAAAATGCCTCCGAGAGATGGTACTCTTCCCTCTCATGTACCCCGATCTGTTCAGAAAGTTCAACACGCGACCAGCGAAAGGAGTTTTATTCCACGGCGGACCCGGCACGGGGAAGACGTTGTTGGCTCGGGCGTTGGCGAACGAATGTAGTCTTATTGGAGGAAGGAAAGTGGCGTTTTTCATGAGGAAGGGAGCAGATTGTTTGAAGAAATGGGTGGGAGAGAGCGAGAGGCATTTGAAGCTGTTGTTTCAGCAGGTGAGATTGTGTTTTCTAGTTTTGCAAATAAGAAATATCCTAACAGAATTTAGCGACAGGATAATTATAATGTGCGCTACTCAACGTGCATTTTATTATCGTATTTTGACGAGCGAAGCGAGCCTTTTTGAACAGCTTGAGCAAGGATTTTCTTGTGTATTTTTTTCTATTCAGTTTTAAAGACGATGTGATAGAAATATTTTTTTTACTACTAAATGTTTTCAAAACCATGTCTTTTTGTAGGCGAATAAAATGAAGCCGTCTATAATCTTCTTCGATGAGATCGACGCGCTAGCGCCCGTACGGAGCGTGAGACAGGAACAAGTGCACACTAGCGTGGTCGGCACGCTATTGGCTGAGATGGACGGCCTGTGCGATAGGTGAGGCACACACACATACACACACACACACGGGGTTTTATCACATATTTACGATAGAACATTGGTCTAGTGATACTCCTTTCGATTCTAAGGTCATGAGTTCGAATCCCAATAGTGCATCAAAGTATATACAAGAACTCTCAAATGCTAAAGCAAAAATCGTGAGGAAACCGGAATAATGTAGAACCTAAAGTTTGATTGAACACATGTGTATAATAGTGCACGAAAGGTATCTCTTTGAGGCGCACTATAATCCTTTTAGTACATTGGTTCCAAGGAACTGATGGCACAAGTAGTAGTAATTCACCAATTTCAATTTCCAAACATCTACTTTCGACTTCGTAAAATTTTAAAAATGAATCTTATTTCAAGCACAAAACTGAGTCCCTTTACAATGCCTTTGCTACCTTAAAATGTATTCTAATTTAAATCTTATTACCAGGGGCGAAGTGGTCATAATCGGCGCGACGAACCGTCTCGACGCCGTGGACCCTGCGTTACGCCGCGCGGGCCGCTTTGACAGGGAACTGCATTTCCCTCCGCCCCACTCCGCCGCTCGCGCTGATATCCTTAGGATTTATACCCAGGAATGGCGGCCGCCTATCTCTCAGCGTATTATTGAGGATATAGCCGACCTTACAGCTGGATATGGAGGTGAAAATTCTACCATTACTCATACTTTTATGTGTGTCAGTGTTTTCTGACGACTCGCTTCGCTCACGCTAGTTGGTATTGGTCCTTTAGCTTTCAATTGGTATCAAATAAATTTAAAGATCATGCTTTGTGTTGTGTTAAACATTTCTACATTATTTCTTTAGGACTAAGCGTTTAAGTATCAACTTAATAATGGCGGCTCGCTTAGCTCGCCCTGTATCTATCTTATCCTATTGGGTATTATAAATCCGAAAGATTTGGATGAAACTTAGAATATAGATAGGTTACTATTTATTTAGGTACCGAGCAGACGATCAGACGAAGCCACGAATTCTTATGAATGAAATTAAATTGTTATAGGTTCGGATCTCAAAGCGTTGTGTTCAGAAGCGGTGTTGAAAGCGTTACGACGAGTGTATCCACAGGTTTACGAGAGTGAACATGCACTGATGATTGACGCCAAAAACGTAAGCATCTTCAACACGAGCTTTGGTGAATTTCGGAGTTCAAATATTTTTAACTTATCCTATAATATGACGGAAGCCTAAAATTACGACTAATTTTATTAAACTCTGCCTTCGTTTGTGTCTATGTAACATAATTTTGCTGTCGTTTTGTGGTTACTAAATCTTTAAAAAATTATTTATTTCATTTTATTTATTTATTTACATGCATTTCTATATTCAATTTTCTAAAAATAGTTTGATAAATTAATTAATTTGACAATAAAAAACTAAAGCAGATCTTGTTATCTCGATACGAAAGAGACTCGGAAATATTTAGAACATTTAGCTTAGGGAAATGAAAACTAGAATAGTCACTACATGTAACCATATCCCTCAGGTGGAAGTAAAGAAGGAGGATCTGTTAGAAGCGATGCGCACGCTCGTAGCGGCGGGCGCGCGCACTAGCCCATTACCAGCGAAGCGGTTACCGGCGTATTGCGAGCCACTGCTGCAGACTCAGTTACAAGCCGCCTCCAACATGCTGGATAAGATCTTCCCGCCGGATCCGAGACAGAGGTACATCAGTAGTACCACAAATATTGTGCACCTCGGCAATTTTCGTCTCGCTTTTGAAGTACGAACTAACGCGATGATGATATGACTTGACTGTAATATAGAGATGCTACAATAATTATGTAGATTTTTATTTTTTTCAAAGGGTTGGTTCAGTTACTATTGGTTGCATATTCGGACAAATTCGGTTTTCATACAAAGCACGAAGTTTGCGTTTCATTTGTACTTCTAAGGGTCAAAAATGGTGAATGAAACAGCAGTAAAAGGATTACGAACTCAGTGATTTGAATTGGCACACAGTGCAAAGAAAAAAATATGTTTATTTACGACATCACATTAGAAACCTCTAAAATTATCAGTGTTTCTCTACTATATTATGCATGTATTATACATATAAACCTTCCTCTTGAATCACTCTATTAAAAAAACCGCGTCAAAATTCGTTGCGTAGTTTTAAAGATCTAAGCATACATAGGGACAGACAGCGGGAAGCGACTTTGTTTTATACTATGTAGTGATGATATCGTCACTGGAAAGGCAAATTTACGTAAGCGCCAATCGAGAAAAAGCCGTTTAAAGTTCATTTTTTTTCGTTTTTTAATCATAACTTTCTATCTAATTATCGAATTTTGATGACGTCAACGTAAGATTTCATTCTTTTCTTATTTTCTATGTCCAGCAGTTCATATTATTGTATTTGGACTGCTATTTTAGGATAATAACTCAATATGCCTATTATGGCGCCATTTTGGCGCTTACGTAATTTTGCCTTTCCAGTGACGAATAATGATGTTTGTATACAGGACAGGAGTGTCACTGACCCCAAGCGTGCTGCTAGTGAGCGGTCCGTGTGCGGAGTCGCACCTGGCGCCTGCGCTGTTGGCGCGGCTCGAGCACTGCACCGTGAAGGAACTCAGTATCGCCACTCTCCACTCCGCGCTTACCTTCACGCAGGAACAGGCGGTCATATCGGTAATTGTTTTATAAAGGACTAGCTTTTGTCCGCGGCTTCGTTTGCGTGGTATCCGGACGAAAAGTAGCCTTTATGTTATTCCAGCACATATATTATGGATATTTCAAGTTTCATTCAAATTTGTTCAGCCGTTACGGCGTGATTGAGGCACAAACATACATCGTCACATCCACACATCTACATCCTCACATGGGAAATTGTAGTTGAATGTGTCTATTGCACGTTATTGATTGCGCTCGGCTGCAATCGTGTGGTGTTGTCGTATAGTGTTAATCGTGGATGCCGCGCACTTCATTGTTATGCGGCTAGTTAACTACGGTCAACTTTATCTCTGAGCTAGACGTGCGGCCACGACCCCGTTCAGTCAGATACAACCACACAACAGCTTCATGCGTGCAAGCGTGTAGTTCAAGAGTCCTAATGTAGGATGAATTTTCCCCAGGTGTTCTCTGAGTGTCGTCGCGCGGACAGAGGCTGCGTGCTGTTCATCCGCGACATGGCGGCGGTGTGGGCGTCGCTGTCGCTGTCGCACGGCGCTGCTTTACTACTGCAGCTGTGGCGCGCGCGCGCGGCCGGCGACAACACTCTGCTGCTCGCCTGCAGCGCCGCCGCGCCCTGCGAGCTGCCGCAAGAGGTAATGTACCTGTGGCGCTCCCGAGTGAGTGAATTCGTGAGTGAGGAAGCGAGCGAGTGTGTGATTGACCTCAGCTAACTGGCTCTGGCGTCAACTCGAGGACTCCGATTCCCAAGCCTCAAACTCCGGCGGTTTAATGTCACCTCTGCGCTGTTTTATACTTAACTTTACTTCTCTGTTGGAATGGGAGTGAGGGAAAAACATAGAATGCGTCCAGCTGCTTGCGCCCTGAGCATGTCGTAATAGGGATAATGTCCTCCCCAACGTGATAGACCATCTACATGGGCGATGAGCTGATCTCTTGTCACCATGGTTCATTGTATCCATCTTGGGACTCGTCATGGCTCTGCCCACATCATTAGGTATACAGAGTGATAAATATGCATTAAACTTCACTGATGTTTAGCATTCACTTCTAGTTGCAAGACCTATTCCCCGTTTACAAAGACTGCGTGTACAGCGTGAGAGAGCCGAACGCGTCCGAAGTGATCGCCTTCCTGAAGCCGATTGTGGCCGAAGCGCTGCTCAGTCCGCCGCCTGTCGAGAGCAACGAACCGCCTCCTCCTTTACCGCTAGGTATTATGGACTTAATTACTGTCTGAGTTATAATCTCTTTCTCAAAATTGAAAGTGTCATTCACCCTGCGCCTGCAATATCAGGTAGGTTGTATTTAGCGTCCTTGTCTACCCTGTGACCAAATATATATTCACTATCATCAGTCAAAACTGGTCTATAATTAATTCATTGCTAAGCGTAAATTCACTTGCCATGTGAATGAATGATGAATGAAACTATGCCTAAGAACCAAATATTCGCAAAACTTGCAAACATTTGTCTCAGAGCGGGAATCGAATCCGCACCTCTTGCGTCTCAGCCGAGCACTCCCCCGCCACGCCAACGAGATCGTCAAGAAAGGAGAAGAAGAATGCATTAAAATCTTACTACTTCTTTCTAAAAGACATTTTAATAATTTCTTATCATATTTGCAGCACCCCCCCCTCCCCCTCCAAGAGAAACTCCCGAAGAGTTAACCCGACGCAAGCGAAAAGAAGATTACAAGTTAAGAGAACTGAGGATATTCCTCCGCGATATCTGCCGCAAGCTCGCCTCCAACCGACGCTTTTACAAGTTCACCAAACCCGTGGATTTGGAGGAGGTTGGTACTCATGGCTGTGAATATAGAGTTGATATTGCCGTGCGATATTGTTTTGTATTTATGAAATGATGTTGGGATCTATGGGCTCGTAACTTGTCTAGCAATTGGGGGAATTGAGATAGTGGTTTACGTTTCACAGGGAGTCCACCAGAAAGCAAGCCTAGAACCAGCTGTCTGATACTTTTTTTTTGAACAAGTATTCCACTCAAAATGTTCCAAACGTGATGTTACCTGCCTTACTTTTAAACATAATCAAACAATCTTGAATGCCTAGAGATTCTTGCTCCGTCAGATTAAAATCCGTATATATCATACAATTAAAAACATTAAAAATAACAAAAATATTCATGCATTACAAAAAACAAACATAAGCTCAAAAGTGAACAATGCAATAAACATAAACTAATTAATTAACTACATTAATATGTCACAATAACATTAAATGAAATAAGCAAAATAAATATAAAAATAAAAATATACATAACCTAATACCTCTAGTATCACTAGAAGCCTAATAGAGTCTGCATCCATACTGGATGGGAAAATGACAAAACACAATTTACAACATTCATTCGGTCGTTTCACTGAATTTAGATCAAAATCCGTAGTTGCAGTAGTCTAGTACGGTCCTTGGGGATTGTAACGTTAAATGTTAGAAATCCTCTTAGAAATATTATTGTTTATTTTCACAGGTAACAGACTACCTAGATATAGTGAAACAGCCAATGGACCTCGAGACAATGATGACTAAAGTGGATATGCACAAATACAACTGCGCGAGAGAGTTTCTCGACGACGTAGATCTGATATGCGCGAACGCTTTGGAATACAATCCGGACAGGTAAAGTTTCTCTCTTTAAACATATCATAAACATAATTTATTTGATAAAAATAATACATCACAATGAAACAATTGAATCACCTTGAATATTGTCCTAGTTAACATAAAAAGTCGTGTCACTAGTTCGTTCGACTAGGACTTGACACATGTTTTCAAACTTTTTAGGTTCTGCGACATGTCGGTTTCCTCACGATGTTTTCATCCGTTTGAGAGTACTTGTGTAATGGTACCTATAAATGGCGTATAACTCTTGGTACTTTGGTATCACGCGAGCCTACGCTAGCGAAGACACAGGCGGAATTAGTACACCACATTCGAAACATTTTAATGACGGCCTCGGTGGCGTGGCGGGCGATTGCTCGGAAGAGACGCAAGCCATGGTACTCGTAGTTTCTGATACCCACGACACAGGGAATCCTAGTGTGGGGTCAGGACTGTATGTGACTGTTGGGTGTTATTTATTTATTTATCTTTTCTTTACTTAAAAGTCAAAAATTGCAGAACATCGTCCGACAAGCAGATTCGTCACGAGGCTTGCTCACTACGGGACCACGCACACGCTCTAATCGACGTGGAAATGGACAGCGACTTCGAGGCGGATTGTCAGACCATCGCCAGGCGGAGACAGGAGGAGGGCAACGCTATGGACACCGACCTACCGGACTTCATCTACACGGCTTCTACCTTACGTGAGAACTCATCAAACTAATATGAGACTTCGTGGCGTTATGGCGTCATGGCGTTATGACTTTATGGCGTCTAATCTTAAGATATAGATTTTTATTGTGTACGAAAGTCATCTGCCAGAAGTACAGAGCTCGATTAAAGCTCACTTTTCATTAAATAACTGTCAGCAGTGTGTTGTGTGACGGGTAATTCCACTACCATGTTTCATTACTCAACCGGTGAGTTATGTGCTTTGACTTAGACATTGTGATATTCCGGTTATAGAACAAGGTACAGTGCAAATATCACTTCGATCATCAAATCTTTTAATTTTTGTCATATGTGTATGTATGTATCATATGTAACATATTTATTTCATTGCAGGAATAGACTCTTTAGTCAGCGACTGTACAATGAAGTCTCCGCGGACACCTCACAACGGAGATAAGAGTGAATCCCATTCCTCGAAGCGCAAGAGAAGACGGATGAATGCTTGGTCCAAAGGACTGGTCGTCAAGCGAGCTAGAACATCAGGCAGGGTAAGCTGAATTATACTCTAATTTCGTGGCGTAGCTTGCTTAGAATAGAAGTTCTTGATTGATTGTTGAAGTTAAGCAACCCTGACGCGGTCACAATTTGTATGGGTCACCGCAAGTGGCATAAAAGCTGAGTGCTTCCGTGCTTCGGAGGGCACGTTAATTTTTCGGTCCCGGCTTTTAAGTCGTTAAGCCATGACGGAGACCTTCCGGCGGCCTAAAAATTCATCAAAGATCATTCTTTGAATATGTTCAGAAAACACTGTAAATTCAGTCAATAAGAAAAATAAAATCCATGAATACTCTCTACAGAGAAACAAAGGTCAAAAACTATTTAAAGGATTTTTTGGCTTGGATACTCATAATGCAGTAAAAATATGTAGTTTGTTTGCAACTAATTCGCATTGCAATGTTTGTGATTGTCTTGAACCCAATATTTGACGTACTCTTGAAGTCTCTTGAATTTAGTCAGCGCCATAGAGCCCGTTTATCGCTTAAAATCCCCTCATTCTGATCTTAATAATCTTTTGTAGAGTTTCAAAGACCAAAGCATGGCGATAACGGACGAGGAATCCAAAGAGAACAAGCCTATAACATCCACGCCATTGCCCAACGGCGACGTGACGTCATCGTCCGCGTCCGACGACGACGCTCCGCTGCGGCGGCCGCAGGAGGACTCCGACGCCGTCTTAAACGACACTGTCGAAAACAAATATACACCTGAATGGTAAGTCTAAGCTCATCAGACCCCTATGCCTAGGCTAAACCTGCAACATGCACGTCTGCCCGACAGCGACGTGACAGCATCTTCCGTAGGAAAACTTCTACGCCGTCTTGAACGACAGTGTCGAAAACAATACGCCGGAAACGTAAACAAGCGAAAGCTCAAAGCACGGTGCAGCAAATAGTGATCTCGCCAGACCCGTAAAAGCTTAGCTTATAACATCCACGCCTTTACCCAACGATGTTACGTCAAAAATCTGTTAGAAATAGTCAAGCTATACCTATGCCAAGATCTTTAAAGAAATTCAGTTTTTAATGACATTCATCAAAATCAAAATACACCTAAATAGTAGGCGATTTCCCATTTCAGTGGTTGCCGCATTGCAAAAAATGAACTTAAATAATTCAATATTTTTTGTTTATCTTCATCCATTTTGTGCCAACGGAAGCGCATGTCGATAGATAGTCTGATTGTATCAGTAATTTTAATGAAATCGCTAATTAAGCATATGGTAAACTAATCTGATGACCTCGGTGACGTGGCGGGCGAGTGCTCGGCTGAGACGCAAGAGGCGCGGGTTCGATTCCCGCTTCGGGAGAAATGTTTGTGTGTTCTGCAAATATTTCTTCTGGGTCTGAGTGTTGTAGTATTATGTATTTACAAAAAAAAGGATATTATAAGTATTCAATCAGCCATCTAGTTCCGGTAGGTTTGCTTAGTTTGGGGCTAGATAGCGCTGTGTGAAATATCCACGAATATTTATTATTAATCTATTAAAAATATTTGCAGTACAGCGAAGACTATAGATAAATCACCTACAAAAGCATCACCAAAGAAACGGAATTCAGGGAATGACACTTCTAGTGCAGGTATGTTACTATTTTCAACCTTGTCCTCTTGATTATAAGAACTATTATCTTGATATTTGTTTGTCAACTTTAGATGCTATGTTCACTGGTTTAAAGTTGATTTTTGGTTGCAGAGACTGAGAAAGTACTGATAAACAAGACTGAATTAGAAAACATTGTATATAAAAACGCTAAGGCGCTGCGAACGATTGGACTTGAGACACTGTTGGATCTACATTCTCAGGTAAGTCCAGTTCTAGAACAAAAATGAACTCCATTGACCGCATTGATTGATTTTTCCACACATGCTTCTTTTAACCAATAGTTTGTTTTTAATCTTTTTTTTTGTATTTCCAGCTCATAAAAGTGGTTCGCTCATATTCCACCAAACATGACCGGATGAAACTACCACAGGAGCTAAGTACTATAGTCACACGGTACCTACAATGCGTCAAGAAATGAAACAGAGCTATTCATAGTTGGATAAAAACTAATTTCGAATAGGGTTTACTGGGGAAGCTATGGCGCAATGCGCACCAATCACAGATCACCACATCTGAAACAAATTGGCCGATCGATTGACCAATCAGAAGCAGACTTTGAAATCTGCCAACAGCTTCTACAGATAATTCACAATGTACTGCCCTAGTGGATTGTATACGTTTTAGAAATGTCGTATTTTAGAACTTATTTAGCGCTAGTTGTGCTTTTATGATAAAAGATGGCGTTGAAGATGACAGTTTCAAAATGTTATTCAGGTGAGTGAATGTTTTCTATAGAATAAAATGATATCGGTTTGAGAACAAAGATTTTTATGGAATTTTACGGTGATGCTGTACTGATTGTTGATTTTTTCGTGAGAAATGTTGGCCTTAAATTCACTGCCAAATAAACTAACTGTATGCTTCTAATTTGTAGAAATTTATTAAACAAGATTATTAATTAAATTCGTTTGAAGGCTATTTCGCTAAAATATCTCTATTATATTAAATACGTAGTACTTATGAAACAATGAATTGGTACTGATTTTTTTAGAGTAGGCCACACTTAGTCTAGTGTTGCCATATTAGTATGATAAATTAATTCACATGTAAAACAACGAAAGTTTTGAGCAGTTTGAAAAGTTTAAGGTTAAGGACAACAAATTGGACAAATAATTAATACTTGCAAATTTATCCATATTTGATTGATGTATAATTTAGTCGATGACATTACCAGATAAAAAGATGTAGTCGTGTTTTAAAAATAGTTTGATCCCGTCCATCCTCTTATGGTTACAATCTGATTGTTAGGTTTTGATACATTCGTAAATAAAAATATTGCAGAAGCTGGATGTCACTCTTCTTTCCATAAACTATTCAAAAATCCGTTGCTTCGTAGTGTAAATGAGAGACAAACTGGGGATGAGGCATGGTTAAAGATAGTCAAATTCTCTAATCAATAGGACGTATTTTACCTAATCAGCCAAATTGTAAGTGAGATGAGCCAAAATACAGTTTTTATTCAATAAACAAATGCCCTCTGGTCTGTGATATGTAGAAATGTTTATGATAGTTGTAAATATATCGTCTCATTTAGCTAAATCCTAATTGAAAACTAAAATATGTCCTATATTAGACGGATTTTAAATAAATTTTCGCTTACACCAAATTGTGAGAGGTTACAAAATGCTCTCTGAAGAAAAATTGAGTACCACGCCATCTAACGGCAGTTTACAGTGAACTCTTGGTATGTACCTACTCTTCTTCGCATAGGTTAGAGCGTATCATAGATTACAATTTGGCTTTTTAGGCGCGAAAATGTATGCACTTTTAATAATTGATTACCAAATAACGTTGTTCTAAAACTTACAGATAGTTTTTTCATCTATAACATTTAGCGAAACTTCACTACCTCGAAAAAAATGTTTTGACGAAAAAACTAAAAGGCCCTTTAAAGATATCTACTTACAAAAGCTGTTGGACATTAGTTATGTTAGAAATTTGTCGGAACGTTTTCGGCAACATGGCTGAAAGTATACGTTCTAAGAAAATGGGAGCCAAACTAAAATGGTATCACATTTTAGTACCCTGTTAGCAAAAACTTACTTAAGAAATAAGGTTGTACATTTAGTTAAAATTATAGCATTTTATAAGCCACATAATCGAATAGTCAATGCTTGAAATCGAGGGTTGAAGTTCAAACCCATTTCAAACACTTGTATTGTACCAAGACGTGTTAAAAACTGCCTGTTGATCAATAAAAAACTTCCGACTGATAGATAAGATTTAAATGCTAAAGACAAATGAAATCCTATTTGTAAATATTCAGCCGAATTTATTCACCAAATTCATTTCACATCCAAAAATATTCCAAAATTGATTTATTGTGTGCTGGTCTTGTTTGTATTATTTAGCACTTAGCTTTAATTATTTCAAAACCATGTAGCTATCTGACAAATAAAGTAAATTCAAATTCTAAAGACATTTAAGATGGACTTTTGAAGCAATGGTCAGTGACGCGGCGTCAGAGATATAACGAAAATGTATGGAACTTTATTCGAGTACAGTGTCAATGATGCGGTGAATGAAGGATATTACGTTTTCGTAATAGTGTGATGCATGCTGACGTTTAGATACAAATTTGTGTGATATGATTACTCAAAATAAAAATAGTTACCTCAGGATAGAGATGTTTCTTCCGATGCTGATGGCTGTATTGTATCAAATTCACAGAATGCATGGTATACTTTATAATTAGGATAAGATAAATAAGTGATTGAAGTTACTAAATTATTTGCCATATTAAAAGGGAAGCTCACACTAAACCGTTGCTGGCCTGTGTATGTTATTCTTTAAGCGAACTACGTTTTAAATATATTTTTATAAATACCATTCTTTATTAACAGAAATAAACTTACAACTGATACGAATATAATTTACAAAATACAGAAGAAACAGCCGTTGCAAACGGTCTTTAAATAGCTCACCTGATCCAGCCCATCAGACGGTGGAAGCGTGCCCAAGACGCTGGCCGCATTGCCACGCTGAATTTATTTTTATAAATATTTTTACAGTTCTTGATTTTCCGTATTTTCACTATTATTTTTTAGATAAAGATAATGCTGATTGTATTATATTTGGATGTGCATGTATGAACCTGATATATATTGTATGTTGTAGAGACGAATCACGAAGTAATGTCAAACTGCCAAGTTTCAAAGTAATGGTTGTGCAAACTTGTTTAGTGTAAACTCCCCTTTACTCGACCACTTTCTTTATAGATTTTTCTGCTTGTACTTGCTCAAAATGAGTGTTCCACTGATTTAAATTATTGTTACAACGTATCCACCGTATTATTTAGTGTATATTTTTCTATTTATAAATCGTATTTAATGAGGAAAATAAAAAGGGTATGATTTATCGTGATATCTTATTAGTGCGTTTTACTTAACATTTCCATTTTGTTCTATAAGTATATCCATATTTCGACACATCCTACGTTAAACTAAGTATCTGCAAAAAGCAAATTTTACAGGAGAGCGGTTTTAAGATTTTAATTTCTTTATTTCGTTGTTAACTACTCAGTCTTGCGCAGATCTATAGCTTTGAAAATTGGCAAAAGGCTTTTGTTCTGATAGCAGTTTATATTAATGTGATTTTTTTTCTTCTAAACCCTCTCGTTTTCGGTGCGTTTTGAACCGTCAATGCAGATAAATACTTATACGTTTGAGAAAAAAGTGTGTTGTGATAGGAAAAAAAAAATCGTATTGTAGATCTGGGTACGTAGAGCTCAAAAATGCAATAAAAACACTTTGGTGTATCAGGCACATACACTGGTCTACGTAGGACGTGTCGATTTGCTCTTATTCGTATTCACTCTCAAAGCCATCATAAAATGTTCCATCAGTGTCACATGGCGACGAAGAGATATGAATATAGGTCCATTATGAATAACGCACATATCATTATTTTATCTATACAACGTGTAACATAATGTCCCTATAAGCCCGAAAGGGGTGTATTCAGACCGAGCACTTGAATACATTGACGTGTGCAAAAGTTCAATACATCATATTTGAAATTCCAATACAATTAAAAACAAATTATTTCATGAGAAATTTGTGACAACCCTATGTGTTTGTTTACCATTTGCGTAGGTAACAAACACACGCGCACCCTCCTATCGCGTCGGACCCACACATACGCAAACAATTGAACGCGCGGCAAGTTTCAAAAAGTACCTAGGTGTAATCACCAAAGTTTTCGTAAGAATTTGCAATTTTTTTAATTCTACGTAGAAATTAAAGTCGAAGATTAAAATCACGATATCTTTCACACATAAAAAAACAACTACCTACCTACATCTACCTAGGTAGTTACCTAAGGACCTAGGTACAGGAAAAGTTAAGTTATACCTTTTCTCCCTTCTTCTTGGTTGGCTCGGAACACGGCTAATTGACATGGTAGGTATTAGGTAGGTATGTAGGTACCTAGGTTGGTATTACTGGTACACATTCACATTCACAATCACAAAATTATTTTTGTCATTTTTTATTAGTAAGCTAGGTACTAATGGGGTACCTACTAGGTAGGGTGATAGGTTAGGTACCTATCATCATACCTACCTATCACTGAATTTTATCACTGTTGACACACACAGTAGGTACTCGGTATCCATCAAAGGGAAGTAGGTACAACACACCACCGAATTCCCGGTCTTCCCTCACTGGTGCGCCGGTGGAAAGATCCCGTCGAGAGAAGACGGTTCACCAATCCCAGAAAATAGCCCGTAAGATGGCAATGGCCGCCCTGGATAACGCTCTCTGTAGAGCTGACGCGCCGCTACTAAGCTATTAATTATTTGGTGCTGCTCCAACACACACACACAACACCATATCATAATACTCACTGTTTGAGTACAAAGCCGACATCATATCGTTAATTAGTTACGCGAACCGAGAGATTGCTTGTTGCAGTTGTTGCAAGGAACGAATGCTAATTGCGACTGATAAAAACCGATCTGTTTTGCGACCAAAAGTAGGTACCTATTGCCGAAAGCCGAATTTTTAGGGTTCCTTGTCTGGGGTAACCCACTAAATACCGATTGGGAAAAAAAGGAAAAAAACTTCACCATACATCTACTACTACTACTGTCGTCGTGTCCGTGTCGCTAGCTCTTTTGAACCAGTGTGGTGGAAGGATTAGAGTGCACCTTGAAGGCTCCTTTCGTACACTTTGACACACGTCTATGACATGCCTGGTTTCCTCACGAGGTTTTCCTTCACCGTTTCAGAGCATTGATATTGCACACATAAATTTCGAATCGAAAAATCCATAGATTCGAACTCACGACTTAAGGATGGGAAGGCGGGGTTCATACCAATATGCTACCATGTGCTCCATCCCCATTTGCTACTAGGTACCTACCTACTTACATAATAACCTACCAACAATTACGTAGTTCAATCAAGAAAAGTAAAAAACAAATAAACCTACGGAACCAATTTGATTTTATTAAACAAACGCTTGCGGTGCGGTGTCGGTTGACGGTTGCGGATTTTGAATTTAGCAAAGGCACCGACAGCCAATTAGGGCAAGGTGCCATCCCACTTATTGTTGTTGTTGTTTCAATGCAACCAATGACAAATAGGCTGTTCACGATGAAAATGAAGATTAGTAAGACAGATAAGTCACAACCTTTGACTTTAGTGCCCAAGTAGGTAGGTACAAAATTGCATTGAAAAATGCTCCAATGAATATTGGAATAATACATCGTTGGAAAAACTAAAGTGGAATAGGGTCACGGCTTTATCCTCAGGCACGGTAGACCTCTTCTCATACTTCTTGTTACCTACTCAAGATGCTTTTAAGGCCCGAGTAGGTAGGTACAAAATTGAGTAGGTATCACGGCTTTATCCTGAGGCACGGTAGACATCCTCTCATACTCCTTGGCACCCACTGAGGATACCTTTAAGGCCCGAGTAGGTAGGTACAAAATTGAGTAGGTAAGGTACCTATCTCCTATACTAGGTACTTAACAAAGAGATCTGAAAGGATGTTTACGGTGCCTAGGGATTTTAGTCGTGATGTGACCTTACATTTTAATTACCAATAAATACCAAGGTACCACTAGGCCTTCAAAAAAAAAATAGAAATTACTTATTAAGCCACCTCGTTATTAGGTAAGTAGGTAGGCATTTTACTAATGGTGTCTGTTCTGTTACCTGTTTCATCTAGAGTTCACACTTAAAGGTCAAAAAACAGCTGTAAATAGGGATGCCTCACGTTGTGTCAAGTTACGTATTGGAGCAAAGTTTAAGAGACATTTCATGAATGAAAACCTTTGAAATTTTAAAAGTCGTTGAACAAACGTTGTTCGCAATGACGTATAGAACACCCCCGTTTCGGGCTTATAGGGACATTATGTTACACGTTGTATATTCTGCGTTGGTTCGAATTATGGTATCTACTTATGTATGGTTAATTTATAGGACTAGCGTTCATGGAATAGTAATAAAACCGGTCAAGTACGATGGGTATTCGCACACGAAGGGTTCCGTACCATCGTACATGTAGCTATGTAGTAGAAATATACCGAAAATTTTAACTGTACCTATTACGGTTCATGAAAAAACCTAAAAGAGAACCATAATCGATATTGATATCCATTTTATTTGTGTGTACATATATTTATGTTACAATTGAGTTTATAGCCAGATTTTTGTAACATAATTTTAATGTTTAATGTGTTTTGTACAAAAAATAAAGAAATAAATGAGATACAGCTCGCTGACAGACGGACGGATGGACAACGAGGCTTAGTAATAGGGTCCCGTTGCCACCCTTCGTGTAAGGAACCCTAAAAATGAAAGATCAGAATGGTATTTGATATTTTTATTTTTTACACTTACGTCGGTGACCGTAAACGAATTTTACTACAACGTTCCATTTCCATTTCAATTTCACGATATATTGATACTAGAACATAAATATTTATTTCGTATTATTTAAGATCAAATAGATAATCTTTTTTACATCCTAATGTAACGATATCAATTAATTTGTCATAATATTAAGCAAAATACAACAAATTAAATTATACAACTTATTTTATTATAACTCTTCATCGGAGAACAATATCTAAATGCTAAATAATAGTTATTTAATTTATAAATAGACGTAACAAAAAATATTGAAGGAACTAAATTTCTGAATCTATTAAAATTATTATGATCACATGTTTAAAAACTAAAATTTAAGTACTCAAATCTTACTTTACATATATTATCTATTTATTATTTACGTTCTTATTTGGCTCCTGATATCTGTATACTACGCTTAGTGAAAAGTGTTCAGTTCAAGCTGTTTTTTTTAATAAATACACTATGATATTAAATAAAATAAATGGAAAAGCAAGAGTGAAGTATCACGGAACCCTGTGAAGATGGAATGTACGAATAAGAAACTTATAACCATCTCAATAAGAACAAAAGTCCTACTACACCTTCAGTACACAATTAACAAACAACAAAACTTAATTAAAAACATGTCAATTATAACTTTAACAAAATCACTCTAATACTGCTGAATTTGTACGAATTAGGTAAAATAATGTTGCACAACACATTATTGGTCACAATACCACAACACGAAGAAACTTTATACAGTTAGTACACTACAGGGTGTTCTGACAAACATTGCGACAAACACAAGAACATCACAATCTTGTCGTGATTTAACATGCTAGAAGGTAGACTTTTCATATTAAAAGAAAGTATAGCTTTTGTGTAACGCATTTTGTGGATCACCCTGTACAGTCAAAGAAAATAGTTCGAATTTATTCCTACTGATGTTAGAACGTGAAAAGAAAATTATAAGTTTAACAGGGAGCAGAAACATTTATTTTTATCATCAAAAGAGATCATATTTAAAGTCATACAAAATTTTTGTATCGAATAATTTAAACCAAATTAAAAAATAAATCGTGAATTCCAAAATTGCTGCACAAAAAATAGTGAAATTTTTGGCACATGCAATAATTTTCAAACACCGACTTACTTTCCATAGCTTTCCTTACATTAAAGTATTACATCGATTACATTATAGTGCGTGTTAAGACTATGTGTCGTGTTGCAAATTAAAATAGAAAGCATTTTGTAACTATTACAAATCCAAATATACACTGTAATTCGTTTATATTAAAATCCCTGTAATGATAATATTGTTATATGAATGTCGACACTACCGTGTAATGACCTACACTAATAAAGAAGATAATTTATGCAAGGCAAAACAAAACTAATCCAACGGTAATAAAATTGAAATTTCTATGCGACGGGTGTTCAGCTTACAGGAACACAAATGCAATCAAATTGAAACTTTATTACCATCTGATATGTAGTATTTTCCAATGCATAAACGCTCCACTTTGTATTCGTGTGGTCGAATGTGAACTGTTGCAGAATTGTAAAGTCCTGTGTTGTAAATTTTAGTTTACAAAATAGACTCGTTATGTTCAGTCTTGTGTGAGATTTAGTACCAATACCACCTTGGCACTGGACAAAACGTAAACCTGTCATTTTTTTATTTAGCGTCTGCGAATTAGAGTTAGGTTTTACGAATGTACTTTTTTACTCCAAAGAAGCGCTAGCGCAGCTTGCTTACACGTTCTTGATTGATCGTCGAAGTTAAGCAACGTTGTGCGCGGTCACATTTTGGATGAGTGGCAAGTGGCATTACGAGCTGAGCGCTTCCGTGCTTCGGAGGGCACGTTAAATTGTCGGTCCCGCCTTTTAAATCGTTAAGAGACGACGGAGGCCTTTATGCGGAATAAAAACTCCGTCACAAGAGTTGGCCACTAGCTTATACGAGTTTACTTCAAAGAAATAGATAAGAGGACGCTTTAGATATCACCTAATAATAGCATAATTACTAGAACAGACTTGAATAACAGGCTAAAGGGCTACGTCCATTTGACTCGACGCCTCATGATCCGTCGTTCACAATGACATAAACAACGGTATAAGCGCTGATATGACATAGGTTCTATTGAACATGAGCCATGGTTTAGCTGACGAAGTCCCTTATGTCATGTCCAGTTCCATAGGATCGGAGTTGTATGGAGTTGCGTAACGATTTAAAATTGAGATCCATTATGATTTAAATTTAAAAATCTGTGCACAAACATAAATGTAGCAATGGAATTTAGCTTCTCTGGTTGTGAAGATAACTATAAAGAAACTGTAAATGTATGTACAACAGATGTTTGACGACATCTATCTAACACAGATTCTAAGTTACATTTATGAAACCATTGTATACAATTTATCTAAAGCCAGATGGGATTGAACCCCGTTAGTCTAATGTTTATTTACTAAAAATCTTGAAAGCTCTTTGTTATTTGAACATTGAGTGCTGATTCTTTTGTCTAACCTGGCGCGCACTGTCGTGTTGAAGATTGGAAACTCATCGAGAACCTTAGTTCAGAAGAATTTTTAATTTAAATTGTTTGTTTGTGTGTGTGTGTTATGTGTGTGCACGTGAGAGTTTGTGTGTGACTAGTGCGTCGCGACCCTCTGACGTTTCTGCCCCATCAGAACTTTACACTGATTCACTTCACTAAATACTACAACAATTACAAATACACTACTATTTACCATTTTAGACACAAAATGTCCCGTAATCGAATGGTTAATTCAAAATTTAATTTTTTTATCCATTTCTAGATAACTATTTACATAATAAAAATTGTTTATAATCGAATATTTTAATAACTACCATTAAGAAATATTTTACAAACTTTGGTGAAATGCCTGATGTTAGTCGCATATTTATCTACAAGATCACTAATGCAGATCAGAGTATCTTATTAATTAAAATTTTATAATTAAAAATGGTAAGGACGTAGCTAGACTGTAAAATTAATAATAATATCTAAAAATAGGGAATGTCAAAAAGGAATGTTACAGTAACAATAAAACAGAAGTGGTTTTGTCCTAACGATATAACAATCACAACACCTTTCATACTTATTGCACTCCTTCAGAATAATAAATTATCGCCTATACTTAATATGCGATTCAATATACATTTACAATATTAACACATCTTTTAAATATAAATTTAACTAATTTTTATGTGGACGTCGTCCGAAGCGAACTCCGGAGGTGTTTCACAAATATATTCTAAAAATATTAATAAGATACGATATATCCTCGAAACGGGAAAGCTTTTAGTGTATCTCAAGTCACCGAGATGTCTATATGTGCATTTCGAAACAACGAGCAACCAATTACATTCAGAGATCATTATTTTTGAGAGCAACAGCGTCGTTCCGAAACGCACGGAGATTTTATCGTTTCGATACACTAACTGGGTTCACGTTTCCGGTACAACTAAGCGATTTCAGCAGAAATCAGCTAGATATTGCAATGAAGGTACAGTGCTGATGATAAGTTTAGTCCTGTCCGTTGTGGTGTAGGAGTTGGCGGCTGTCGGGCGGGTGCGGGGGGTGAGACGGCGCGCGGTACGAGTCGCCTTCCTCGTCCGCCGACTTCTCGTTGGACCGGTCGCTCTTGCAGTCCTCCTCCTTAGCCACCCCCGAGAGCGAGTCCAGCGCCATCGGCATAGACTGGTACAGCTCCCTAGCCTTGTCACTCGGCGGCAGAAGATGCAGCATGTTCAACGGCATCGGGAAACCAGGCGGAAACTCTGGGTAGAATCCTTGCTGGAACGGATTGAACATCGGGTTCGACGTGATATCCGGCTCGGAGCTAGCTGGTCTTTGGCTTACGTTATGGTGGTCTTCCTTGTCGTGTTGGTGCTTGCTGGGGTGGTTGTTGTTGTTGTTGCCGGAGTTGAGGTTGAGTACGTCGAGCGGGCCGCCGATGCAGTCTTTCCTCAGCTGTTCCAGCTTTAGACTCTTTCCGTACTTCCCGCGCACGTACATTAGAAGAGAGTTGTAAGGGATTCCGAAGATCCTCGAGGCTTGGCTTGTCGTCATTTTCTTGTTCCACACGTGTTGGAGAGCTTCCGTTAGTTCTGCGTTAGTCCAGGATCGAGGGGGGCCACCGCGCGGCGCGCTGTGTTGCCCTTTCGGTCGCCCTGTCGACAAAAATACAATCAGAATTTGTAGTAGTAGTAGGTAAGTAATGATTCGAGGTTTCGTGTTGGCTAAACAGAAATGTTTAGTAGACTAATTGCATTACGAAACAACTGTAAGCATAGAGTTGGTGATTTACGAGGTCGGTGCAGGCGAAGGCACGATATGTGCCGTGTCCCGGGGCCCGGGCCGCGACATTACGCGAATGCACTAGCTATCTAATAACTGTGTTTTGGCAGGAACTCGGTTCCGACCGGCGACATATAGCGAAATGAGCGGTTGCGACGTTTCTCGGCGGCGATTCGTCATTAATTCGAAGGAACACGCGACTATTACGTGCCGTTTGTCAAAAAACGCGGACATGCATACGACCGAACCGCGATGTCGCCTCGTAACTTTATAGTTTTATAATTTGAACGGGGCACGTTAACTCGATTCCGATCAGATCGTATAACGATGATGTTTTATTATGTAGATTAGTTTTTCTTTTAATAGTAGGGGTCACGCGAGGTTGGAAAATCGAGAAAATTAGTAGTGAGTATTCGATTTGTTGGTCGTTAGCGTATTGCGATCGGGGTGCAGCGCTCGCTGTCTCGAGCGATGGCCGCTAATCGATCGCCGACTATTGTGTGTCGCCGGAGCCGGAGCGACAGCGACCAGCTGCCGCGCAGCCACCGCTGCATTCAAAGCACACGTTAGACTGGCTCGTCTGCTCCCCTATGAGATACGATATCAGATCGTCTTAATAAACATTTGCCGGGAAACAATGCCCGTTTAACATGAAGCTCGATGCAGATGTGTGATGTGATGTCGCCATTATTCGCGATACATTGTTTTCTTATCGGCTTTTACTTGTTCCTCGTTTAGTTGGATGCTAGTTTATACGATTTGTATCGGAGTTTAAAACTATTTGCTATTTGGTATTATGTATGACCACTTTGCAAAAGTTTGTAGTGCTTTAAAAAACTTACACAAGTAGCCCGCTGTGTTGGCTGACGAGTTAGATAAGTACCGACCGATCTACCTAAAAGTAGTTTGTGTTATATCTAAGTGATTGAAGAATTAAAAAAAAAGCCGACGGCCATTGGTCTTACTAAACGTTACTTAACCTAAACACAGTTTGAACACTTAAACGACTTCCGCCATTAAAATTAAGGGTAAAGATTTGCCATCGTGAATCCGCACTGAAATACCATCTCTCCATGATGGTCCTTCGGTGCGGATTCACGCATGTTGTGGATTCAAAATTAAACTGGATTTCAAATAAAAAGTAGATCTTGAAACTCCTTGAAATGTTTGAATTTGTTGCAAAACCCTATAAGAATTTTTTTTAGTAGGTAAGTACTTACATTTCTTTTTGACACTAGTGAATAGTTGTGAGTCTAGCGGCGGCCCGCGGTGGTCCACGTCCATCAGTGGGTACATCTTATGCTCCATCCCGGGCGGGAACAGGCCCAGGGGCGAGTCGAGCCCGAACACTGTAACAAAACAACACTGAATATCTCTGGTCGAATAGGCCCTACGCCACTCTTTTCAGTCCTTTGTATAGCCCAATTAAATAGGTATTTAGTAATAACTAACAGTAACATACTAAAAAAAAATTGTAGACATTTGACACAGCGCCATCTAGCCCCAAACTAAGCAAAGCTTGTACTATGGACACCAGATGGCTGATAGAATACTTATATACTTTTTTTCTAAATGATGACTGACTTATTATAATTATTATTACACCCAGACCCGAAAGAAGTATTTGTAGAACATACAAACATTTCTCTCGTAGCGGGAATCGAACCCACACCTTGCGTCTCAGCCAAACACTCGCCCGCTACGCCACCGAGGTCGTCATGTTTATGGATTCTGGCTAGTTACAAAAAAAATAACTCCAACAGCCGCACTAGGATTTTGTGTCGTGAGTACCTATCAGAAACCTACAAGTACGATGTTATCACAACCTGGAAGAAATATTTGCAGAACATGCAAATATATCTTGAATTGAACCCGCATCTTTCGTATCCCAGTCAGGCAGTTGCCCTCCACGTCACCAGAGTTGTCAAATCCTCAAAATGTCTTCCAACCTTAAGAAGGGGTTTGTTTCTTTGAACTCAAAAAATACTTTAGACTCATGAATTAGTTACTATCTTCTTGGATAAATAGAAAACTATACATTATTTATTACACCCTTTTACAACTGTAATAGCAAATCAACTTCGTATTTACACAGTCGTACTAATAACTGTGCGATTTTAACTTCGTGACACAAAATGAAAACAAAAATTCGCTCACTTCCGTTTCGAGGTCTATGGCTTCGGAACTTGCTTCCTAGAATCAATCATTTGAAAACAAGGCATACCTTTGGAACAAAAACAACCTGACGAATGATTGATTGGAACAAAACTTAGGTAGAGAAACCATGCTTGGCTTGAATTAAATATAACGCTAGTTCAATCTAGTACACAATAAAAAGGACAAAGCTAAATAGGTGGCCAAGCGCCATATTACTGTAAGTAAACTACTTTCTCATTTATAGTTCCACTACTCGACACTAGATGGCGTTAGTAGCCTGAATAAACAACTCGCGGCAACTTTCGATAACAAACTTCACTGTATGAATTTATTATTTTTAAGTCTTGATTGTAATGTTTTCAGGGCTATAACTTTATCTTAGTAACTAGTTTTATAGGTAAAACCTTATAGTCAAGTTTAAATGGCAATGGTTGTAGGTTTAGAATCTTAGAAAACTAAGCTAGACGTTTAAGTCTGCTATGAAAATGAGTGTTGCTCCCGTTATCTGCTTATATTCTCTAAGAATAATTCCTAAGTCTCGCAGTTGTATGCACACTACAAAACAAATGCTACAATAACTCAAGCAGACGCAAGAGGAGTGGGTATCGATTTGTCGCGCTTCAGGACGAGGATAGCTCTTATTTACATCGAGACGAGGATTTGTGGAGATAATTATACGTACAATATGTTGAGGAAGTCGTATTCAGACTTTCGTGAACAGACTTTGTATCCAACGGCTATTATTATACTACAATGCTTATGCTTTGATTGTACTATTATAATATATTCAAACGATGGGTGGAAGGAAGATGACGACAACGCTATGTTGATAGCAACGCTGTTTCTTTGTCAAAAAATGTATGGCGGTCCAAAATAGTCATTTTGCATCCGTTGTCTTAAAATACTAATCTTCAGTACCTATAATAATAATATTATTATAATAATAATAATATTTGTGGACATTTCACACAGCGCCATCTAGCCCCAAACTAAGCAAAGCTTGTACTATGGGAACCAGATGGCTGATACAATACTTGTATACTTTTTTTTTGTAAATACATATAATACATAGTATTGAAACACCCAGACCCGGAAGAAATATTTGCAGAACAAGAATATTTCCCGCTGCGGGAGAAATGTATGCAACATTTCTCCCGCAGCGGGAATCGAACCCGCGCCTCTTGCGTCTCAGTCGAGCACTCGCCCGCCAAGCCACCGAAGTTGTCACCTATAGGAGCCAGACATAATAGCTATCCAGGTAACTACGAGTAGGTAAGCATTTAGCTCTCAGAAATTTAAAAATTCTTTGAAAACCTGCCTAGGCTATTAGATTCGATGTTCGGATAAATCGCATAGCAATCGAGAAGGAATGATTACTGCGCAGCCTACATGGAACACTAACGGCACAGCATTCAACAAGTTAATTAAAGCTGTTTTAGTTTCGTTAATCGGAGGGAACCTGTACCTCATGCCAGGGATGAATCCAGGTGATATAGAAACCTCGTTTTACTATGCCAAAATCTTATAATAATAATAATAATATATAATAATAATTATAATTTATTATACATTCGATGACGATTTTATTACGATTATAAATCGAAGTAGGTAGGTAAATACTAAATACCTATGAAGAGTTTCCGAAACACAATATTTTTCAAAAAAAACGTGTTTGTCCGTGTTGGAGATCATTCAGAAATGGCGGATTACGGATTGGTCACATAAGTACATTAGTGAATATTATTAAATTCTTAAATATTTTTTTAATACTTAACCCCATTTTAACTTTTGTCTGGTTGACACTAAAAAACTTCTAAATCGTCAAACATTCTAATTCCGGCCCTGCTTAACCGACTTAATAAAGTCTTTGCGGGAAGATAAGTTTATGCCGCGTCCGATCAGATTGACTAGGTACCATACATTTACTTAACGATATGTGTGCACTTCGACTATTACCCTATTACCGAGTTGGCGGTTCCCTGGTCCCTTGAGCTTAGATTAAACGTTTCCGAGATAGACTATTAATTTTGCCACCGGGAACGTGTAGGTAGGTAGTTGGTATATCGAGCAGAGATGATACTTGTCAGGAGTGCAAGTGCGCCGTGAAATTAATATAGCAGCGTGATCGATGGTTATATTGAAATTAAACTTATGCTCCCGCAAAAACGTGGTGCTACCTATTTAATGCTTTTTATGGGATTTATTTTGTGATTTTGTGACTGACCGAAGTCGTGTCTATGTGCGGTTTTTTGGCTGCCGATTACCTTGGATTCTTAAATATCTATAAGCAAGGGGCTGCATTATTATCAGGGCTATCAAATTCAGTTTAGGGAATGCACAACAGAATTTATACTATTGACCGTGATAGCTAGACATCTACTCGTAATGAGCGCCATCGTATCGCGCCCTATCTTTGGCTTGCTAGCTAGTATGATTTGATTATTCGGGAAAACTATAGGTACCTGGTCGTGAAGTACTTTTATTTTGATAAAGTTTACAATCGTGTAATTTACAACAGCCATTGAGCCGTTGAGACTAAACTTGTGAACTGATGTTTTCTACATACTTATACATGATGTATAATTATGTAGGTAAAATCAACAACAGATTTTTATTATGTTGACTTTTCCTAGTGTACAAATTGTATCAAATAAGGAATTAAATTGATTTGATTTGATTTGATGTTACATAGTCAAGTGGAATTTAGCTTATTGATAAACCTTGTTTGAGACTTAGGTCAAACGTTTGAAGTCTGCTCATCATATGGCAGTGCAAACGTCAGTAGGTAGCGCCGCGTCAGTAACGCCACGACAGAGTTATTACGAAAACGTATGGAACGTTATTAGCCGCATCATTGACACTGCACTCTTGCTTCGAAAGCTTGCATACATACTTCCATACATATTATCACGCCGGTATCACTAATAGAGTGGGCAGAGCCACAAGTAATCATAAGAAAACTGCAGCCACTCCTTATTTGAAGTTCTAAGATGGATATGGTGAACCATGGTGACAGGTGATCAGCCCATCGCCCATATTGATGATTCATTATGTTGGAGAGGATACTATTCCTTAGTCGACTTTTACGACATGTTCGGGAGAGAAGCAGCTAGACGCATTCTATGTTTTTTCTTTACTATCAGTCCAGATAAGCTGGTCTTATTAGATCTAACTTTTCTTTTGAAACCATTACCGTAGATCGTGCTCATTTGTTCGTGCGCTGGTTTTATTGAACGTATCGTTAAAACTTCACTTCAGTTTAAATTTCCCTAGCCTGGCTAAGTCTAGGTACAAATGATTGGTCTCTAGTCTAGCCTAATACCTAGCTCATTAATGAATTGCCTATCAGGCACCAATCACTCTTAACATTTATTCAAAGTGTCTTGAGATAGTTTACGCCTGCGGCTTCGCTCGTAACCCGGGTAAAATGTAGCCTATATTAATCGAGGTCATGAATTCCCTGTTTTATTCAAATCAGATTAGATTACATCACGATTGAGGCACATACAGACGTCCTCACATCAGGCCGAAGAAATCCTGGACGTCCGACAGTGCGTTCGGTCGATGACAACGAGGAGGTTGGCAAAATAGAGACCTATATTCCTAGCAGTGGGTGATGCCAGGCTGAAATTATGATGATGATGAATATTAGTAGGATTACAACATTTTACGAGTGTAGAATACGTAACCTACTGATAATTCGCGTCACCGACAAACGTTTACCTGCTACCGGCCATTTTGCATAATAACCGACAAATTATTGACCGTATTCATATCCCGTTGACTAAAAATCTGAGATCTAGCTCGAGATATTGACTTTGATTTTGTATTTTAAATTGTAGGGCTCACGCTGCATTTATGGTAACTAAACGAATTGGCTAATGGCGGTCATAAAGTATGGTACCGGTGCGGTGGCGTATGGTAGTCATAACTTTATTTCTTCTTTACATAAACATGATTGTGAAAGGATCATTTAAAAAAAAATACTAAGCTCGGTTTCTTGCCTGTACCTACCTATCTTCTACGTTTGATCGCGTTACGAACAGGCGTAAATTCAACGTAGATTTAAGACGATTTAAAGTGATCCTTACTGATCCTAATGAATAAAGTAGGTAGGTATTTTGATTCATCAAAATCACAAAGATCATTTTTAAACGTCAAAAATTTGTTCGGTGTCATAACGCTATCAAGCTTGTCATCATAATCATCACAGACAGCTTGACTTCACCCACTGCAAGGGAGGCCCCTTTGTTTGTGTATGGTGAAATCTATTTTTCATTTCTCTAACGCGTGTATCTTTGAAGTCACAACAACGAAGCCTCGGAAGCCAACATACCCTCGGACCTATCTAAATTATTTAGTTAGGCATTTATCTAAAACAACCTTAGCTAAGAAAAACAATTATTATTATTATTCTATTATGGTGCAAGTCTAGTAATGGTGGTTTAGGGGTAACAGCCCCGCCTTCCGATCCTAAGGTTGTGGGTTCGAATACAGTCGGGTTTATCTGTTTGAAAAATGTATGTGCGCAATACCAGTACTCTCAAACGGCGAAGGAAAACATCGTGAGGAAACCAAGTGAGGTACTTTAAATCATTTCACCACACTGGTTGGAAAGACGAGCAATCCTTCATGAATGCCATGAGTCCAAGTCATTCCGCCATCTCAGTCTTGGTCTGCCGCCAAAGAAGAACGTTTTCATCACTCGCCACAATTGACCACTCTTATTTCGGATCCCCTTTCACTACACAAGGGAATAAAAATAAACCTATCGGTGCCTAGGTAACGGGGTTCGAGCACTGGGTGGGTAATTCCGTTTAATTAGACGGAACTGTTTAAAGCTACTTTAGAGCATTGCCCACCTGTTCACCTTGTCTGGACAGTTTACTGGGTAAATAGAGAATTCGACCGAGTTTAGTACAAGTGAATTGGATGAAATTGGATGGTCTGTAGTTGTGACTCGACTGATTGTGATAATAAATAAAAGTGATTAGGCAGGAAAGCTTTAAATGACAGGATGACTATTGTATGAATAATAAAACTGGTCAAGTGCGAGTCGAATTCGCATATGAAGGGTTCCGTACCATCGTACTATATGTATCTACATCAATGTTTCTTGTATTTTTTATTTATTAATCTGTTAATTTTTATTATTTGTTATTATAGCGGCAATAGAAATAAGTACAAACTGAAAATTTCATCTCTCTACCCATTACGGTTCATGAGATACGGCCCGCTGACAGACGGACGGGCGGACAGGAGAGTCTTAGTAATAGGGTCCCGTTGGCACCCTTCGGGTACGGAACCCTGAAAACATGTTATATAAATCTTCTAGATGGCATCACTATTAGATTTGAACACTGTGTCGTCGTTTGAGAAACTTTATAGTAAAAAACTTAACGAGTTATTATTAGAAAATAGAAAATCCTAATAGAGAAATAGGATTGGATTTAGGCCATCACAGGCGTAGCTTGAATTTATTTTCTCTATAAAACCCAACAGTCACATACATACATAGGTAGTCCTGGCTGTCCTGGGTATCAGAAACTACGAGTACCATGGTACCACAACACCCAGACCCGGAAGAAATAGTTGCAGAACATGCAAACATTTCTTGCGGGAATCGAACCCGTGCATTTGCCCACAACGCCAACGGAGGAGGCCGTCAGAATGAAATAAGACTAAGATTAGGATATAATTCTATTGTTTGAAATCAGTTACTTATGTAATCTGACGTCTATGGCTTGCTGTGAAGATCAACGCAAAAGTTTGATTACGTCACATTTCAGAGCAAACCTTGCGGTCAATTAGTTGTACCTGCGCCGGCCGAGACTCTGACTTGACGCTTTCTAATTCAACGGTCCCCTCGAAACTGCTCGAGCATAAACAAAGCTTTACGAAACACGACCCAGACGGACACTGCAATACATTCGACACGCCGAAAGAACTATTTTCACAGTTTTCAACATTGTATTTTTGTAAGATATCTTCTTGCACGTACATAGGTACCTACCTAAGATCTTGTATGTGCCTGTTTTGTCGCATTGTCATTTAGAGATACCTTTTTACCATCCTATAGTAGATGCTACACTAACGGGACGCTGTAGTGCCCGGGACGAATTAAGATGGAGTAGGCCTGCCCAGCACCTATTTCATCCTCTCAGCTTAGTCGGCCTTGTCCATAGGAAAGACATGGTCAATACGTGCGGAGCTGACTAAGCCGCGGGTTTCCTCACGATGTTTTCCTTCACCGTTTGAGAGTACTGGTATAGCGTACATAATTTTTTCGCACATAAAAAATTATGTAATGTAAAAATTTACTTTTTCCATTGGTATACGACCGGATTTGAACTCACGTCCTTAGGATCGGAAGGCGGGGTCACTACCAACTAGACCACCACTGCTCTTAGAGATACCTACATTGGTTTGATTTGTGATGCTATTTTACTTAGAAACTTTAATATAATTATTTTTTTCATGGGTAGGTAATCTGATGTGCCCTAAAAATTCAGTCTTTTGGTAAACTTTAGTGATAGACAACACAAACAACATGAAAAAAGTTTGTTCAACCTGCGAAATTACAACACGCTGCAGTTTCATGAGCTCGGACTAGTTTAGAGCGTCAATAACCCATTAATCAGAGCGATTTAACGAAATTGGATTGTAAGTTAGCACAACAAAGTTAGTTTACGATCGATAACCGGCCGACCCATATGCAACACGCGTAGAAATCGAAAGCGCTCGAACTTAGTTAGCAACTTGCAACCCTTTCGCGGGCGGCCGTGTGTACACAACTTGTCAGCGCACCCCGTTCATTCAGACAAAGGAGACGCGCTCTCTCTCTCCCACGCGTGTCACGCACATGTGTTGTCTCGCATACATGCGTGCATTTTCCGAGCTACCCGGCGGGATGGAAAAGCGTGCGTCTCGTACGAAAGGGTACGTTGAAGGCTGGTGTTTACAGGAGCCGGGTTATACCCACGTGATGTTTACGAAGGGTTCCATTCACGTCGTTTGGAGGGCACACATCAGACGCACGTCACTCGCGCCGCGGAGCGTGTGGGAGTCACCGTGTTGTCTATGGTCAGGCCGCGCGTGCTAGCCGTTTATTTTGCAACGAGATTTACAACTATAACTGTAAATTAACTTTATCGAGCTTGCCCGAATCTAGGTCGTATGGAATCAGCATTAATTATCGCATAATCTAATACCGATGTCGAATGTACGTACAATAGATCACATGATAGATAGCCGCTCACGCCAAGGATACGAAAGCAATAATCGCGGACGAGAAACTCCATAACTATTGTACAACGACGCAAGTGGGTTAATCTATTGTTTCAGAGAAATATACCTAGGTAGGTACGTTATCGGCGATGTGGGGAACAATTAAGATGAAAATAAGTCTAGGTCGCGCCGATGGCCAGTCCTTGCATTGTTCGAGAGGATCGCGTGTCGAATATAAGTCCCCATTACATAAATAATATGGGGTGTACCGAGTGGTCATCATAATTGCAACTTTATATTCTAAGAGCCGTGTGCCTTGAGAGGTTTTTGATTAGCCGATAGACAATGCCCTGTTACTTAGACACTGTTTTATGTAAGGCATATAAAACGAAACCGGTGCAAAATCACAATGTATGAGAGAACATTTACCCGCATCATGTGTGAAATTATGAATCATAATTTAGCTCTAGCTACTGCCCATGACTTCGTTTGTAAAAAATATCCATAAAACGTCTATTTAGCTGTTGCGCCATGATTGAGGTTTAAACATACACACATCCCTTACATACTCACAAACTTTCGGATTTATAAAGTAGGATTTAGATTTGTAAAACAAAACTATCCGGTTTCCACAATAGGTACCTTTACCTACCTACCTTCATACTTTGTTTAGTTTAAAGCTCCTAGAAGGCGTTTCTGTGGAAAATTTCCTCCAAGTATTTTTGTAGGTTATTAATTAGTCATAGGTCACTTCTAATACTAGTCGTGTCACTAGTTCCTTCGAACCAGTGTGGTGAAAGGATTTAAAGTGCGTCTCAAAGGCTCTTTCCATGCACTTGACAAGTTGACACATGTTTTTCAAATTTCTACGACACGCCGGTTTCCTCACGATATACTTGTAGGTACTGGACAAACAAACACTATTTTTATGTTTAAATATAATCTTAGTTACCTACCTACATTAAAAGTTTCCAAATTAGCAGTCTTAACACACATTAGGTGAATCATATTCGCTCACACGGGCCCTGGGAGAGTTGAACAAATGAATTACAAGTTAACGCGATCATTTCTAAAGCCAAGCTCCAATTTAGTTCGGGGCTATTGAAATGTGTTTTCGTTAACTTTCCTCTAAAGTGTGCAGTCTACTGAGCTGAAGAATTCAGCCCTGTTGCTTCATCGTCTTCCTCTTATCTCAGTTTATCACGTTTTATCTTCTTCCATGACATAAGAAAGAAATGACGACTAGGAGGGACTAGTCGTCACTTCTTTCTTAAGTCATCTTTCACACTGTCCATCCATCTTTTCTTTGGCCTATTCTTCTTCTGGATCCACTTTTCATTTTCAACAACTCGTTACATGCCTTCATTCCTCCTCATGAATGTCCGTGCTTACGTTAGCTTCTTATTCCTCAATCTTAATAACTTAAAACTTCCTCAAAATTATTTAAGAAATGAACAAGATCAATAAAAGGAATAAAACAAGGCCTCCTGCAGTTGAAAACATTACGCTATTAGTGTTTTTATACCTGAGAGCGGCAATGAGCTTGCAAAAAGAGGCATGGCATTGACACCAAATAAAACATGACTGAGACCTATTCCCTTGTTGAGATGTCTCAGACATTAGAGCGAGCTTTATAAGATCTTGAATACCAGAGATCTGGTTGAATATCGAGTTTGAGAATATAATTAAAAAAAATATTCCTGCTGCTTCTGACAACGCTTTATCGGAAACTACGAGAGCCACGAAAGCAAACGATCATCTGATTGGTCCGATTATACCGGCACGTTTAACATAACATTAAAAGTGTTCCGGTTTAGTCTGTGCCTGTGGGATACATCTTAGTATCATCTAAGATATCTTAGAGAAATCAAACTTCTTTCTTTTTAAGAAAGTTTCTCAGTAAAGTAGTTTTATTTTACTTAGGTACATAACAGGCTACAGTGGACATTACACCTCACTCTCCTGTAACTTGTGTGGGATCTTCTGCGCAGTAACTGTCGCTGTAATCTGTGACCAGTGGCAACGCTCTCTTTTGTTTCCGACTACCAAATGATCAGTTAATGTACCATCTTCATTGTGAACAGAATACGTGAATATGGCGATTTAATAGCTCATATCTTTTTGATGGTTTCTTATTATTGTGCTCATTCCATAGTGAAATTTGCCATTGTTGTAAAATAAATCGGTGGGTTCATTGAGTAAATTATACAGCCAATTAGTGATTAAGTGCGTATTAGGAGATTATTTTGCCAAAACATTAACGTAACATTTGCATGAATCATTTTCATTTTAAATGGTTGAGACCACGCATTGTTGATACTGGCTACGGCCAACCCTACCTGCATTAGAACCAATGATATGACCTATTTTGTAATAGGTATAGGGTTCCAACTATACCATATTAAATTAGGAGAGGTTTATTGTCCGGCTAATTTGATCGTGTAGTTTTCAATAAATATATTTAAAACAATATTCAACCAACAAACCTTAAACGGTTACCCAGAGCTGGTATACCAAACCAAACAATTTTCTGTCCCACGACAGTAATTCAGTTCCCACATGAAATATAATTTTGCGGTTATTTACGCGTCTGTGTATGTAATCTATCATGTGCAATAGGTAAGCTAGATATCCATTGCAGCCGCAAGAATCGATTCGAATACGAATAAAAAATCGATACGGCTCATAATCGAGTAGGACTTTCACTGTTACTGAATAAAAAATAAAGTAATTTATATGAAATTAGATTGTTACATAATTGTTAAAGTTATTAATAGAATGAGTGGACGGTTCTTATGTTTGTTGAGTAAATTAATTTAGAACAGCATTTTTTTTTGGATCTGTGTTGCCCTTTGTTTTGTTAACATATTCATTGATATCAAATTGGGTTCCATTAAATTAATATTTTTCATTATGTGTATGAAATTAATTTCAAATTCAATTTATAACAAGCTGGGTTATTTACCTTTTATTTTTTGTGATATACATATAGAATAATAAAATTTTCGAGCAAAATGTTCTATCTAAGTAAAAATTTGACTTGAAACTATAAGCCTGCTAAGCTGAAGGTTACTTCTCGAAAACAGGCTTAATTTCAATTAGGTAGGTACATTAATTGCGTCTATCAAATATGGTTGACCACATAAAGAACCCTGTCGAGTAAACCAAAGGCGGTGTACATTAGTCACACGTACCTACTTTACTACGCGTTATTAGCGAAATTGAACTTTATATCAATGACAAAAGAAAAATATTTTATTGTGTTATATTATGTGAATGTGAGTCACAGGTAGTAATTTGCAGTAATTGTAATTATTTTACTGGGAAAAGAGGCTGGCTACCAGCTTCTTGGTAAATATTTACTAATGCGTGGGATAAGAGTAGCTTTGGCACGAAGGAATAAACTCATCATTGAATAACTTTATACTAGGTATTTACAGTTTTATCAATATGCAAAAGTAAATTTATAAAGCCATTGAGCTGGCCAGCCAAAATGAAACACGTCTTCTCAAGCTGTAAATCGTAACCTCAAACCCGCGGCAGGTTCGCTTTCGGAAGTCACGTCCAAACGACGTGTGGGTTTGATAACATGTCTCTAATAATGTTTGTGTGGTCAAGACATGTATTTGCAGGCTGCGGTTTCCTCCGCATTCCCTTTGTTCCACCGAAACTTCATAAACTTTATAATCACAGGATCCATAATCTGATTTCGATTCCGACCGACCTTTTTGTGGCTGTAAAAAACTCCACTTTTGCCCACAAAGTGGGTAGTTCCCTTTGTACTGCGTAAAGCTGAATGTACACAAAGTTTTAGGGTTGTTTGTGAAGCTTTAGGGGAAATAAAATTTGGGACAAAAAAATGCAAAGATTGCTGGATGTGCGATCATGTTGTGGACATCATTTTTGAGGTTCCGTACCCGAAGGGTGTCTACGGGACCCTATTACTAAGCCTCCGCTGTCCGTCCGTCCGTCTGTCAGCGGGCTGTATCTCATGAACTGGAATAGGTAAACATTTATGTTCGATGATACGGAACCCTTCGTGTACGAATTCTACTCGCAGTTGACCGGATTTTTCTTGTCTTGCATTTTCTATTGACACTTGATAGAAGCACATGATTTGTTTTTCGAGAACCGCAGCAGCCACCGATCTGGTTATTTGCCTTTCCCCGCCATCGAGCGGCGTCTAATACCTTATTCGAGCATATCGTACGTGTACAATTTCATGTGTCGATTGCACTTCTCGATAGTCAGTTTTCGTGGGCACCGATTTTAATTGCTTTCTAAAGTCCATTCGTCGCTCGATTCCCATGACGGTCGCTGTGAAATTGACTAGCACACGTAGATGCATGACATGTAGTTTTTTTCGTGAGGTTTTTTATCTGTTTATCGAGAGAGAGATCTGAGTATGCGCCTCCATTGTGCGTCGCAGTGAGAGGCTCGAGCACACTCTCCGAACACACTCGTGATCTTATTTCGTTTCCCATTCAGCGGACGTTCATTCAAATTTCGAATTTAACGGATGGAATCAATTACGAATGTGTGACGATTACATATTGCTACCGGTAACAAACGTCGCCGGTGAAAGGACGCTCGCGAGTAGGTAATCTAAGGTTGAATGGATTACGGAGTATTAATTACCGGAGCCGGCGCGCAGCAGGCAGCATCACGTGTGCATCAATCTCGCTGCGGCCGCTGCGTCGGCACCTCTTTATCGGAACAAAAAAACCGGCCAGTGGCTTTTCTCATGGCCGCGGAACAATGCCCGCGCGCACTTGTTATTAAATTCGTATAAAATTAAATCTAATGTGTGATTTCTTCCAGTTCCGTTCGCGTGGTGGGAACCTTACGGTAGTTTATGAGATGAAACAAACAAATTTGTATTTTTGAAATGGCAATCATTTACATATAATCTGAAGCCTCGCTACTTATGTCGATGACTATCGCACGGTGTAATTGTTTAGCTCGACACGTAGCGTTTGACTCCATCAACTGCCATCTATTGTACATTTGCTTTGTGTGAACCCTAAATCATCTTTGTTCATTCTAATGTTAGTTTTACAATCTTAAAATAAGCCAAAGAAAGTTGACAGTTCATGTTTCTCACTGTACAATACTTTCAATTTAATTGGATTCTCACAAGGGCGCGTATTGAGACCATCGCTGTATAATTTATACACGGCTACAATGGTTGCAATTAAATAATGATCTGCGAATTTTTCTGGGTGACACAGCCGTATTGGATTGAGAATTATAACTTCTTCGTCTAAGGCTTTAAGTTAAAGGTTTTTTTATCAACTTCTGCACAAATAGTTTGACAGGTAAATGCATTACAAGATTTCCCACGGGTCAGTTCCCTGTACTTACCTAAATCAAATAATAATATCAAAACACAATAAATAGCAATATCAAAACACGACAAGATCTCAAAAAATATAGGTATTTTTTAGAAACCAATCTGTCTTCTTAAAATAGTCAGGGTAGTAGTCCGGAAATATAAAATACCAATTCGTAGTCTGATTCATCATTAGTTGATTCGTTGAGGCGTGACATTTGTTACTGCTTCTGATATACACTTGACTAGATGACAATATGTCTACGTAATTACTAGAGTAGGCCTTCCGATCCTGATACCGTAGTCTTAAATCCGGTAGGTAGTGTTTTAGATGTTGACTCACAATTCGGTTTTGATTTCAGATTTTCATTTGTTCAATTCTGACTGTAAAGTTTAACCTATTGTTTACTGAAATAATTACTCAATAGCCATGACGGAGGCCTTTAGGCGGACTAAAAACTCCATCACTAGAGTTGGCCATTAGCCCATATGAACTTACTTACTCAATTTTGGTGTTGTCACTAATAAAGACATTTTTGTCTAACTTTTGGCTGACTCCGTAATGTTTCTACTTAACTATTCTAAGCGTATAATATAGTTACTTACCTACCTATTTAGACATTGAAATCTTATTTGCTTACATTTATAGGACTTCCATCACCATCATTAGTATCCCATATGGACCATACCATTAATCTTATCAACTTCAATTAAATTAAAACGGACCATAGTAGTGTCAAAATCGCGTCCGCTGAAACTCACAGCCTTTCCTCGTTGTAAACTAACCCTTATACCCTTCGAATACGGTTTTATTGATTTTCGCATGTGAATGCAGCTTTATTGATAGCCATGCGTGGTCGTAAAGTTAGGGTGACCATGTTACGAGTGTGAGAGGGATTTCAATTACGATAGGATTAAGAGATCTTGCAAGTCTTGAAAAAAATTATGATTGTTTTGAAACTACATTTAAACATGGTTCCATTAAGTTAGCGACATAGCTTATGAAATACGATGTTTACGTTGTTTACGAGAAAACAATGACTTGGCAATATAGTGCACAAAAGCGAGCCTCTTTGGAGCATAGTCACTTCCGCTTGCTTTGGGAATTCGTATAAAAAAAAAGTTAAATACACAGCGTAAGAAGCTTAAAAAATGATGTTTCCATGTGTGTATTTGGTAATAGTGGTATGGTGACAAAATAAATATTTTCCTATTCGATTCCTAACGTATGGCCACCATGTCGTAAAGCAGATAATTTACAATGCGGAATAGGGACGTGCGTTTTCGTCCAATTAACCATTGCATTTGTCGGTGGTTGAGTAACGAGCTGCTATTGACTGCGTCTCGGACGCAGAGCTTAGAGCACGAGCCGACACCAGCGCTCAAAGTTTAAGACTACTCCTTAAGTTAGGTTTGTAACTGCTCCTTATAAGTAGACTTTCGAAGCAAGCACCAATGACATCGCATCAGAGCTACTGCGAAAATTTATGGAAGGTTATTTGAGCGCAGTGTCAATGACACGGCGTAGAACATTCGCATAGTCCCTCTGTAGCGGGATCACTAACGCGTTGTCACCATCACGGTGTCGGTATCGTGGCGTCACTACCGCGGTGTCACTACCGCCACTGGCGCTTGCTTCGAAAGTCTTCCTTTAGACTTTTGTTTTTGTAATTTATTTTTGCTAAATAATCCTCTTATGAGATGGGCAATCAGCCAGTCCGTTACTTTATTTTTCATCTACGCTGCGATTTTATAGTACTATTTAAGTTATCCAAAATAGCATGAAATACAATAAGTTTGGTACAATTATTATGAATAGAACTTATGAGGACAAAAACTAGCCAATTTTATTTCCAGTAGTGCTAAAAAGGCCAGTTTGAGCAATTAATTTTTCGATATTATAGCGAATCCTAAGCGATACCTATAATTTTCGTAAAATGGTCCAAATCGTAGGCGAATTGTACGCAATTCGATTCAGCAGCCGATTCATATTTGGGTGTAAAATGGTCGGAGTTTTTGGTAAATCGTACGCAATTCAATTCGGCTGCAGTTCAGATAAAGTGGCCATTTTAACTGACCAGGTCATAATATTCAATATTTTAGCATGATGATTTCGGCCATTACGCTGTGACTGAGGTACAAACATACACCCACACCTATACATAAACTTTATCATTCATATTAGTGTGATTACAGTATACAATTATGATGCTTCGCTTAGTTTCCGTCATAATCATCTCCGTATCTCTTATCTCACTTATATGGAGTCGGCTCAACGTGTTCTTCTCTTTCATTCTCTATCAGCCATCCATATTCACTCCTTCCATCCATCTCTTTTTCGTTCCGCCTCTACCCTTGTATCTACTTTCATATTTAACACTTCTCGTCACATGGAATTTGTAATTTTTATGCTTAGTCTTCCCATAAGTTCCTTAAACAGTTTGAGCACCATCGATCTACATACGAGCTTGCCTAACGTTCAAATGAACAGCATGTAATAAATAACATTAATTTATACCTTATTTTACTATACGCTTTGGTAAATGAACACAAACAAAACCTATCCAAGGACTATCCATAGTTTCACTATTGTGTGGCATACGTACAGGCAGCATCAGAAGTGGGTAGTATTCACGAGTTTGAACAATTGTAGAATAAAATACTCTACTATGAATACTACTTCTTGTATTACGAGTCGTGTCATTAGTTCGTATGGTGGAGAGATCAAATTGTGTCTCAAAGGCTATCCCCCTTTGTTAAGTTAGAAATAAGATACCGAATTACTTGCAAAAATTAAATATGTAGCATAGAAAGAAAAATGTGACGGAACCCTCGGTGTGCGAGTCGAATCGCACTTGACTCGTCCTGTTTAGTTTTTAACTGACTTCAAAAAAGGATGTTCTTAACTCGGCTGTTTTTTCTATGTACCTGTTACGCGATATTTATTGTTTACTGATTTCCATAGTTCATTGGCTTTTGATGTGTCCGACATAAGTTTTATATCTGTGGGATTACATTTTTTTTCAAAAACACACGATAACGGTATCAATCAGCACCTTGTTCAATATAAATAAATGAATAAATATTTGAGGACATATCACACAAATGTTATTATTCGATACATAGTGTAGCCAGTGTCAACCCAAAATAACGTGAGGAGCGTCAAGGAGTTTTTATCTCGTAAAACTTTTATTTTATTAATTTTAAAATGAAATGACCGCTTTCAGTAAGGGTAGTATCTATATTATTAAGTTATACTGTTACTACCTCATAGCATAGTTGTAGTCATAAAAGTAATATGCCACCAAACATTATCACCGTCTTGTGTTGAACATAAATGTTGTTTTTCTATAATTTGTTTTTTCAGTTCTGTGTTGTTTGTGTCTGTCAAATAAAAATCTTTCTATTCTTTTCATTTAAGTTACATTCATCACTATTCGACGTTGACTGTACTGGTAAATTGGTCATATTTCAGTGAATGAAAGTTCGCTCACTTGGTAATTATTTAGTTAATGAATACTATATGGGCAGTTTTTAATTGGCTTTATGGTTCAATGAGTTATGCTAATTTTAACTGCATTAGTTTATTGTGGTATTTTCTTATCGCGGCCGGTGTTCTAGGTCCGCTTCTATTTGAGTTTGATTAGTGCCCAAATCGTACGTTCGTTGGAACGCACATCGTGTTCTTTTGTTTTTTTTTGGCAAAAGCCAAAGACAGTAGATGATGTGGTATGATGCGTATCAAAAAATAGCACGATAAAAGATGTGAATAAACGAAAACGTTACGAATAGTATTCCTTTATTAATTACTTTCAGAATAGCGCGATTGTTACACAGGGATCTAAAAAGAACTAGTATGATAACAGAAGGAAGGACTCTAAAGTGAGTTTCTTCCTTCATATTCTGGTATGATTATGATATAATGAAACTGGCAATATTAAAGTAAAATCGCGTCCTAAACCAGCATTTCTAGTTATATGGCTCACGTCGATAAAGTTAGTAAGTGCTTATGCATACGTTAGTAAATTGAATTTTATGTTTCAATTAACTTGAGCATGTACCTCACATCCATACTTATTATATTGATAACGATATTAACTATCTATAAAATTAATGCGGTGATCAGTTTAAAAACGTATTATTTTATGCAAACAAGCATTTAATTTGCGATTAAGGTAAGATAATTATTTTAAGGAAGGTAAAATATAATTATAACTGATTTCAATAAGCTCAAGGTACAGTCCGCCAAATAGTATCAGCTTCAATATTATTTTATTTACTCGACAAATAAAATAATAATACTCTATTAATTCTATTTTAAACACACACGCCTAAGTAAAGGTTTTACGAACCTAATCCTATTGCGTTAAAACCCTCTAATTCGGATTCTATTCAAATCAAATCATTATATTCTAAATGCCTACCTACTCAGGTGAGTTCCTATTAGAAAAATCGGGGAATTTTAATATTTGTAACTAAGCTCTAACGAATCAGCTTTCATTTTAAATTTTCATTTTTAGCCTTCTTATGAGGCGGTCTTTAATTATTTCACTGCGATAAGAGTAGGTAGCAGTAGTAGGTACTTAGTATCAGCTTGGAACTCATTTAAAATACCTACCTACACAAATTTTATTATGACACAGTCTTTGTACTAAAGACTAATTTCCCCATGGTTCTAATTGGTAATGATCTTGTATACAATTGATAAAAAGCTTCTTCCCATGAGACAAAGGACTCGATAGCACGTTATAATTTACTATCACACGTGCGTGTGGCATGATACCGCAAAAAAAAACCAACGAGACAACGTCACCAGCCTTATAGGGATCATAGCTGCAATCGATGATCTGAGCGATTTCATATCTTATTACTATACCGATTACCTAAAACTTTTTAATGTGATTATAGATTGTATAGTTTGTATTGAGTTGTGAGCCAAGCAACCTTATAATCATGTCATTTAATAGAAAAACTTAACAAGACCCATAAAACCATCACATACCAAACGATTACCCACACGAATGCGTGTAGTAATTATTATTTACTCTGTAGTGTAAGCGTGTTAATTATTGTTAATAAGCCATTGTGTTTAACTGGTATGGCAGGTTGTGTGTAAAGTTACTTATCATAAAAAGATGATAATTTTATACTGCGATTGAAAATTGGTGATTTGATGTCCATAAGATTATTAAGACGTTTTAAAATAATCCTTATTGTGTTTTTATATACACCATGTTTCTGAGGATATCCATCAATTTTGTCAAACACTTCTATAGCTTTTAGAGATTAAATCTTACATGGGAAGTAGTATTTAAAAAGGCTTCGTATCAATGTTATTTTATTAAATTTAATTGAATTGTAAGAAAAGGTTTTTATTAGGGCTATGTTGCCTTTTAGTGCAATTAAAAAGAACTATGAAAATGATATCTTCATTTAATTTGCACTGTTATACCGAGAGGAACCCGAGAGTTGAGAAAATGTCATCCGGATAAGGAGACATGCATATATAGGTGATTTACGTCGGGATATTTAGTTTGTGTAAAAAAAAGTTTATTTAAAAAAGCGCGTGTCCAAGTTAATGGATATCCTCAGGAACACGATGTATAATTTCATAAAATACAATTTCAAAAAATATGATTAGGTGTGATCCTTTGTAAAATTTGTTATTTTATTTATTGTTCTTGTAATGTAAGCTGCGTATTTAGATTTTCGATAGCATATAGTTACCCTATTAATTAGCCAAATCTAATATAATTCAAATACCTACAGAAAATAATGTAGGCACCTTCAACATCATCTTCCTGCCTTTATCCCACTCTATGTGGGGTCGGCACAGCATGATCCTTGGATCATGCTGTAAGAGTTTTGGCTAAGGTGTTTTATGACCGGCCGCCTGCCCGACGTCAACCCTCCTTGGGAATACTTGCTTAATGTATCTCATCATGTTAATGTAGGTACCTTCAACAACAGTACAAAACAGTTTCTCTCAGAACAGATCTTCGAAATAGATCCATTTATCTGTATAAGGGAGTAAGGCTGAGGGCAGTTGGGCTGAAGGCGTTAAACACAAGAAGTAGGTCACCGGGCGCCGCGCCGCGCCGCGCGGTGCCGATTGAATGTATATGCGCAGGCGCAGATTGCGCCAGTTTACATCTTCGTGTAGGGTGACCACGTTTGTTTCTATTAGACTTTCCCCCGAATACTCAAACGCATCTCAGAGCTGAGCACGTCTCAAGTGACGAGTTTTTGACAGATGTTCATCAAAAACTGTCAAAAAACCCTGACTTGAGACGTGCTCAACTCTGAGTCGCGTTTGAATATTCTGGGGTTTGGGTGATATATGTAAATTAAATATAATAAAGAAATAAGAAAAAATTACAAAATACTAATAATTTATTAGAAAGCCTACAATGGATCATAATTTTTTTGCCTCATGAATTTTGAATATTTTCCACATACTTATTACTACATTTTGCTTCTTTATGTAGGTAATTTCAATAAAGCATTAAATAACAAGGTAAACTTTGTTTTATTAGGTTACAGGAACTAGCCATTATGACTCAATAGGAAAAACTTGCGTAATTCACATTACGATACTACTACACACAGTAAATTATTTCATTCATAAAGTAATGATGAATGACATGATTCATTGTTGTTAAAATTTAAACTAATATTAATTACTTGCAAATTAATAGAATTCTCACGGAAATTGTAAGAATCGAATGTGACTAAGTAAAATTTGTTACATATAATTAAATGGTGTTTTGTTCAACCTAAGTAGGTCCTTTGAGTGCAAGCTTACTAATGTGATGGGTGTTGATGACTAATCCACGGTATTCAATTGAAACTGTGTTTGAATCTTTTGGAACAATTTTAATTCATCTGACCAGCCTCAACACAACACACTAATACTTTCAAAATATCAAAAAAAATATAAACAAACCTACGCAGCAGCTACCTCCAACATACTCATCAATGAAACAAAGAGTCCAACAGTTATGAATAATTTATAAGACTGTATTAGGATTTACTTAGTATTTTACTGCACTAAATAAATAATAACCTAAAGTCACGCCTAGATTATTATTACCATTAAATTAATTAATTGTTTCGATGGTGCCACCATAATGATCAATTATTTATGCTCTGGGACTGGGAACCGCTCCCAGAAAGTAGATCAGAACAATCATTTCATGAATATGAAAATTACATTCTATTGACCTAATGTCCGAGTATTTCATAGAATCATGTTGTTCCTACCCGCCCTTGCGTGCGCGCAGATAAGTAGCTCTTCGTGCCAATGTCGTCATTTCATTTTTTCTTATTTTTTGCCACCCTTGAATGCTGTGTACCTGATGGTCCAAGACCTCGCGTGCTCTATCATGAATAATGTTAATGATTACTTGGCATCTATATTGTGATTACGAGTAAGTCACACTGACATGGGCCTTCACTGTTTATTGTTTTTCTTGCTAAGCTAGTAAGTTCGTATGAGCTAGTGGCCAACGAGTTTTTAGGCCGCCTAAAGGCCTCCGTTGTGGCTTAACGACTTAAAAGACGGGACCGAAAATTTAACGTGCCCTCTGAAGCACGGAAGAACTCAGCTCGTAATGCCACTTGCAGTCATCCATCCAAATTGTGACCGCGCACAACGTTGACTTCAACAATCAATCAAGAACGTCTAAGCAAGCTACGTCACGAGCGCTTCAGTGTTCAAGTTAATGTAAAATTTTCCTGCTGTTTTCAATAAAATAACAGATACAAAAATGATTCGGTAGGTACCTCCTTATAGGAGAAAATTATAGTTAGCATTTATTTACACTTAAGATGGAAGATGAGACGATGTTTTCTTGACAAGTGTTTTATTTCGCCAAACCTAAAGTTTTCCTTTCTCCATTTATTTAATGCATATAGCTACATTAAATTTCTTCCTCGTAAGCTTTAAATTACCTACGAAAAAAGAGAACAAGTAAATAGGCCACACATGATGTGGCGAAAGTCTTATTCAGATATAAATTATGTATAATGGACTGTACATTTTATAGTTCATAATGACGCTTAAACTAATTTGATATAAATGTATTAAACATTATGTCTAATCGTCGTAGAAAGCAATAAAACTTTAGAAGAGAAGCTGTGGACTGACATTTGTAAATTCTTGACAACTCTAAGTGGGCACAATCAGGAAACCGGCGTAGTGATTGCAGCTCCCCGCCAACCCCTCATTACATTTACGCACCACCATTAACCGTAATCAAGCTCTCATCACATACGGAGATGGAGCCAACAATAAAATGAACACTTGTAAATCTCAACCTCAGAATGTTTTGCGAAACAAGTCAAATATTAGACAATTGAAAACATAAATACCTATAGGTAAATATTATAACCATTATCCTTAATGGTTTGGACAGAGCCACAAGGGATCATAATAAAACTTGTACCGCGTCTCAAGCTGGATATGGTGTACGATGGTGAACTATAATTGAAAACAAACCAACAATATAAGCTTAGACTTCCAAAGTTTCGAATATAGATGTACACATTCGAATCGGGGCAATTTAAAATTTGATTTAGGAACGAAATGACATGTGCGGAAACGTTCAGACTCCCCCTCGTATTTAGTTTCCCCACGCACGGCGGCGCCGCGGTGAGAGGCGAATGCGTGCAACCCTTCATTACAACCTACGACTATTATGGCGCAATCAAGCACTCACATACGTGAAACTGAGGAAACAATAAAACAAAATTGACGTATAAAACCACTCCTTGGACTAATTTCGAACTGAGGCTTTAAGTCCGTTCTAAAACTAGAATATATACAGCACTGTAATTTCTGAGTGGAGTATCGGTTTAAAATCGATCTTGCACTTAGTTAGTTTGCGGTAGATGCTGCTTCATAATAAAAAGTACTAAAACTTAGCATTTTCATAGTAAATTTTGAAATAGATAATAAATCTTAACGTATACAAAACCTTAGACGTAATATTTTGATGTTAATGGTCTGATGTCGTGAATGATAGTGCGAAACACAAAACAACACCATTAAAGTTATGTAATTTTGAGACAATATCTGTCCCATATGAATACAGTGCAATAAAAAGCAGAAGTGATAGGTTCCATTACATGCGAGAGAACTCATGATATACAAATGCCTATTAACTTATTAAAATACGGTTTCCTACAAACACGATTATGACAATCGCAGAATTTCCTCCATAAACACGTTTAGAAATCGAAAAGGGCTCATAAAACATGATGACTGCTGGAATTGCTTCCTCTTTTATACGTATAAGGAGACCCACAAGCAATAATTATTGAGGTGTAAAATTTACACTGACACACGTTTATGGGTAGCATACACGACCGGCTGAAATGAACGCACCAACGCCATTTATAATATATTTTACGGCGAGTGTTTGCGACATGCTCAGTTAATGGACTTTATAAAGTTAGAACCTTTCACGCGATCGGAGATAATGCACCCGACGTATGAATAGGTGATCTTAATTTATCTGTGTAACGTTCCGGTTAACACTCTGTATCGGTCGCTAATCGAATCGCTGTTGCCTGCAGGTATGCGATTTATGAAATCGATAACGCTCCACCGATAACGGATCCTTTGATGATTCGATTTAAATTAGATATTCACATGTAGGTACATATGTCCAGTCCATCAAGTGGGTTCCATTTGGTTACGAAACAGAGATCACTTATAAGATTCCGGTCAGAAATAAAAGGTTGTATTGTTCTGTTCCATTGGTAAACTTTGCGTCATTGATTAAAATACCACGCCACTAACACAGTTTATCGTATTGTATTATTCTATTTAAAAAAATGTACATCTTAGATTTGACAATGAGAACACGAGGCCAGTTTTTTACCGATTATTATTTTGTTTAATAACTCACTGAGTATTTAGTCATGCAAAACGTCTTTGATACAATCAATTCGACGACCTTTGTTTTTTACACACGAATCAACTGATTTATTTTACGGTTGTTGAACAGAACTATCCTTCTAATCACTCTGGACATCGTCACCTTATTTTATGTTAAAGGAATTTATAAAATAAGTTTAACATGCTACTATTTAAAGTAAATTGTACTTACTGTGTGGTGGAGTCAGGGATAAAGCGGAAACTGCCGGAGGAACTGGCGGGAACATGTCTTGATGCGGCTGGAACATTCTTGGTGGTGGAGGAGCTTCGGCTTCTGGCTCTTCTGGTTCTTGTTTTGGTGGGGATCGGGGTCTCGCAAGCCTCACGGCTTTCAGTCCGCAGCTGGGTGAGCGACGCATGGACAGGTTCTCTGGGGTGTCGGACTCTCCTGAACGACGGCGAGGCCGGGCCTGCTTCCGCCGCGGCTGCGGGCTCGCTGGGCTTGCTGGGGGCGACGGCGCTGGCGGGGTCGTCTGCACGGGGCTGCGCGCCAGCGGGGTCGGCGGCGGTGATCGCGCTTGCTCCTCACGATCTTGATCGGCCAGACCGCGCACTTGCAGCGATTCTCCCGCCCTTATCACGGTCCCCAGCTGCTCTTGAGCTACAGACACTTCTCCGCGGTACATAAAGTCCACCACCGCTTGAACCTCCCATCCTTGAAAGTCTTTTAACACGATAACAGGGTGCTTGCACGGATTCTCGCTAAATATTCGGCGAAACAGCGGACTGCAGGCGCCGAGCAGCACCTTGTGAGCACGCACGCGACGCTCAGCGCATACCAGAGTCACGTCTACCAGGGTCTCCGCGTGCAGGAGAGCCTCGAAGGAGCGCAGCAGGTGCGCCTGGTGGTTGTTCCATCGCAGGCTGTAGTGCTCCTCGCCGCCGACGGCGGTCGGCTTGTCGTCCATCGCGCGCGCCGGTCCCGACGCGTGTGTCGGATCTGCACGCTCCACTAGCGGGCGCGTGCGCGGCCTCGCGCCGCCCTCCGCCCGCTTATCACCCCGTACTCCAACCCTTTTGTCTCAAAGAATCGCCTTTCCGCCGGACTGCGATCTCATAATAAATATATCACTATTTCGACGGAGTCCACGAATGTCCGAGTTCCGTCGGGATCCACAAACGTTCGAGTCCGAGAGCACTATGTCACAGAAAAGTTTAGCACTGCACGGTGGAAGAGTGGAAGTCGACGGTGGGTCGCTCGCGGGCGAGTCGAGGGTGGTCGGTCTCGCGGTCGGCTCGGACGTGTGTCGCGGGAGGCTCGCGAGCGCGGAGTGAGCAGAGTGTACTGAAGACGGGCGCGCGGTGCGGCGGTGTCGCGCGAATGCCTCGCATCGGCTCGTGTGCGGTCGGCGCGCGCGGAGGCCGACGCGGGCCCGCCCCCGGACCCGCCCACCCCGCACACACGCGCGCTCACCCCCCCCTCCACCCGCGCGACCCCCGCCACACATGTGTCACATTACTCGAATACCTACACATATGACGCCTACTCCACGGTATGTATTTTTTGAATACCTACGCTTTTCCTTATACACGCCTACTGGAGGAAAGTCCCACACATGCGTTTGTGATAAAAATACTGCAAAGATGTATCGCTTTGTTTTCGAACAAAAGGCAAAAGCTGTGGAAAAAATGGAATCGCGCATCAGTTCCCGTGGTTTGAATTAAAAGAGCGTTGTTTGAACTGTGAGTCAGATGGCGGGGTCAAGGCGACTGGGAGCGGGACGTGTCCGAGATGACACCGAGTGCATGGTCACCGTAGTACTGCTTTCATTGATAAAATGAAAAGATTCGTTCTTTCACATTTTTACGAAGTAAAATGCCGCGGTTTTTACTATTATGATCATATTTTTTGATAATAATGCTTTTTCTTTAAGTTTGCAGTTTTGGTAAATGTTTTTATGAGCTTTTGTAAAATAATCACTGCGTGGCAAAAGCCCGAAATAAATTCATAAATATGCAAAAGCTCGAATCCAAAACATCGATACTTACTTTTAATTCTACCAAATGAATTAAGTTGGAATTTGTGGGAAATAATAACCCACTTATGGTAACTAAATGTTGATTTTATTCACGAACCTTCACGCGATTCGCTTATTAACTTACTTGTAACTTATGTTGTTTTAACTTACCTAAGGAAGTGTGTTTGAGCATGTTTCATTAAGTTGTATTTAATTCAAATGAAGGTAGGTACCTACCTTGTTTACCACCTTTTTAATTAATAAGTTTGTGAGTGACTGTACCCAAGTAATTTTGTATTATTGTGTTTCCATAGATAATAAAAATAATAATTAGCACATGAACTAAAAATACTACAAGACCGTGTTAAGTAAATAAATACCTAAATAAATAAATACTTTTCACACAGTAAGTAAGTTCGTATGAGCTAGTGGCCAGCTCTTGTGACAAAGTTTTTAGGCCGCCTAAAGACCTCCGTCATGGCTTAACAACTTAAAAGCCGGGACCGACAATTTAACGTGTCCTCCGAAGCACGGAAGCGCTCAGCTCGTAATTCCACCCATCCCAATGCAGTCCCATCATCAAAAATCCCATCCCGATTGTGACCGCGCACAACGTTGCTTAACTTCAATAACACAACGATCAATCAAGAACGTCTAAGCAAGCTACGCCACGAGCGCTTCAAGACGTTGTGGAATGGCACAAGAAAAGGCTTACAGTTCATCCCGGGCACTACAGCGTACCATTAGTGAAGGTAAAAGTTGCCTCCTGACGCTGTATAAATCATCTACTGCAGATGGTAAAAGGCCTTAGTTTTTATGAGTAATAATAGTAATCTTACTTATATTATAAATGCGAAAGTTTGTGAGTTTGGATGTTTGTGCTTCAATCACGCCTAAACGGCTGAACGGATTTGAATGAAACTTGGAATATACATAGTACATGTACTGGATTAACATATAGGCCATTTTTTATCCGGATACCACGCGAGCGAAGCCGCGGGCGGCAGCTAGTAATCAATAAAGTATAAGTATGTGTTTAAAAAAAAAGTATATAAGTATTCTACCAGCCATCAGTATTCCGCTGTGATGTCTGGTGACACCATCGAGACAGGTCGCCTCAGATCAGGGGCATCCCCTTTGAAAACCCCATCTTCTCAGCTTTCTTGAAAATTTCTTCTTTGGATTTGAAAAGTACTATATGGGTGTCTTTAAATCTAAAATCAATAGGTTTCTTCTAGATAACCCTGCTCTATCCTAGACCACACATTTACTCAATATTAGACAGAGTGTTGTCAAACGCAAACCTACACTACATACCCTATTTCTGGTAAAAAAACATAAAAATCATTTTGAAAAATCTGTTCCTAATAGCATGGAAAATACAGGCAAGAATCTATCCATTATTGTTGAATCCATTTCAGTTACCTAGTCCTAGTCCTATAGGACTCATGTAAGTAAACATACAAATGTCCATAAATAAAACCAGTCAAGTGCGAGTCGAATTCGCACAAGAAGGGTTCCGTACCATCATACAGCGACAATAGAAATATACACTGTTAAAATTTCAACTCTCTACCTTTTACGGTTCATGAGATACAGCCCGCTGAAGGATAGACGGATAGACAGCGGAGGCTTAGTAATAGGGTCCCGTTGGCACCCTTCGGATACGGAACCCTAAAAAGTACAACTAAAAACAAATTTATCTATATAATCTTGTAAATCAATTCCTTTTATCTATTTATTAATTTTATTCTTGTATACGCTTAATTGACTGTGGTTTGCGTCTATAATTGAGGTGGCACTTAATTTTAATTTAATTTAGTCATATTGCATGTAATGGTGTTCACTTTATTGGTGCAATTAAATAAATAAATAAATAAAAGAGCCTTTTTCGAGTGGCAATTATTATGATGAAATAGAAGTTAACCTTTGGCTGCTGGCATACATGCGTGACCATTCGGCCACGTGTGATTAAATCTGACCTACTAAATTATTGTGGGTGGGTGTAGGGAATCATTTTTCATGATAAGGTTTGAATCAGAGATTTATATAATGTCGTTTTAACAAAAAGTTATGATGTAAAGAAAATGATGGACCGATATGGGCGATGGGCTGATCACCTGTCACCATGGTTCACCATATCCATCTCAGGAGTTTAAATCAGAAGTGGCTGCAAGTTTTCTTATGTTTGCTTGTGGCTCTGCCCACCCCATTGGGGATACGAGCGTGATATTATGTATGTATGTAAAGAAAAAACAGCATGTTTAAAAAAACGACGTTTTTGAGGTTATGATAGTAAAAGTAATGTGATAAAAGGATTACCACCTCATTTCAGTGTAGTCATGAGTATTAAGTATATTTTCAAAATAATTGGGTTATTCAAAATTACTTCAGTTATCGGTCCATCTGAGCACATGGCCACGTGGGGTATTATAAATCAGAGTAGTTTATTGCCGAAATTAGTTCGATAGGCAACCTGCGCTAACCACAGACTGAAATGAGACACAGATTATATATTAGTTTGTATTCCAAAATTATCCTTTACAATGTTGTGTACGAAAACGAAACTTTGGTGGGCTTTCTGCTAATTTTTCTAATGAGAAAAAGAAATCGATTGGAATAATGGATTGAATGTGGCTGAAGGGTAAACTTTTCTTTAAGAAAATCTTGACCTGGTCTCTGCCCTGTGTCTGCTTGTCTATCACTCTTTTTTCATAACGTATCAAAGCAAAACTATTTATTTGTAAAGAAAACTTTTGACAGGACCCTGTCATGCTTTCTTTGTGCATCAGACGGGTTATATGGAGCCTTAAAAGTCTTATTTCAAGACCGTTTGTCATGATATATTTCAAGAGGCCTACTTAGGTCCTCAACGCAGGACGTCTGCGCGGCAGAACACCCGGAGATGTCGGGACGTGTTAGATGTGTATCTTCCAGACTGGCCCACTGCAGCAAAGGGTAGAGAAAGCTGAAAACTCAACGCATACTGTCGAAATAGAAGAAAAGAACTATAATTTTCATCATTTTCCTGCCCTTATCCTACTAGGGGGGTCGGCACACCATGTTTCCTTCCTCCATTTTCTCCCATCACTCGTCATCTCAGCACTCACTCCTTTCACACGCATATCCTCTTTCACACAATCTATCCATCTTTTTCTTGGCCTTCCTCTAGTAGTATAATATACTACTAGAGGAATAGATATTATCCATTAATTATCTAGGATGGATATTATCCATCCACATTCATAGAAGAAAAGAACTAGCCTTAAAATTGTATGTAGGTTTTGGTAACAAATAAATATTTTCTTTCTTTCAAAAAAGGTGAGGAGGCCCTGCAGTGGGACAACACAGACTATAAATAGAAAAAGCATTTATTTATTATCTGCGACCCTGCGACCCACAGCATATACATATAATCTGTCCGAAAAAAAAGTAGGTTTACCTATGAATTAGATGTAGAGGTAGATGATGCATCAAACCATATTGGATCCTAAATCCAGAGCCACAGGAACTATTTTACTAAAACATCAGAGTCATAGTGACACGGACTTGGGTCCGATGCTATCACACACGGCACACACGTAATCGTGAACACGGTTTTATTACGTGTACGCATGAATGGCGGGAAAATTGGGGAGGTTTTAACAATTCCGGCCGGCGTAAGGGTACTTGGCTAATCGCTTGATTTAGTTCAGGGTAACTTTTGTGGATATTAAAATCATACAGTACTACAAATATTGTGCGCTTCGGCAAACTTCGTGCTTTGTATGCAAACAGTATTTGTCCGATAACCGACACCCGACCGAAACCCTAAAAAAATGTATAACTACATACCTAATTATTGTAACATTTCTCGATGGCGTGGCGTGGTTACCGCTACGGGAGAAATGTTTTATATGTTCTGCAAATATTTCTTCCGGGTCTGGGTGTTGTAGTATTATAAAGTATGTATTAAAAAAAAAGTATATAACTCCTGAATACTCAAACGCGACTCAGAGTTGAGCACGTCTCCACTCACGGTTTTTTGACAGTTTCTGACGAAAATCTGTCAAAAAAAATCATCATTTGAGACGTGCTCAACTTTGAGATGCATTTGAGTATTCGGGGGTAAGAATTCTATCAGCCATCTGGTGCCGTCTACAAGCTTTGCTTAGTTTGGGGCTAGATGGCGCTGTTTGAAATCATCATCATCATCTTCCTGCCTTTATCCCACTTTATTGGGGGACGGCATGGGATCATGCTGTAAGAGTTTTGGCTAAGGTGTTTTATGACCGGCCGCCTGACGTCAACCCTATTTGGGAATACTTGCTTATTATTATTATGGCGCTGTTTGAAATTTCCACAAATATTTATTTATTATTACATTATCATCTGGAATGAGTTAATCATCATAATATCAATGATAATAAAGTACAGTCGGCATCACAATAGTTTATAGGTATATGGTAGGCTGCATGAGGCGCGCGTCATGCCACGAGAAATGAATATTTCGGCTTCGTCGAGCGAACTCGCCCCGTCTTCAAAAGCTTTTCTTGAGGTAGAGTAGCTCGGTTACAGATCAATCACGGATCCTGTAGAGGGATGCACTTAATAAATGAAAGCGAAATCATTTTGGGACGTTAGAGAAGACAAGGTTTTGATACTTTTGGTGCCTATTGCCGATTCCCACCTCAGACCAAATAAAAAGGAAAGACCCCGCGCCGCGAACAACAAAAGTGAAGCCACCTTTTTATCTATGTATGTCGAAGGTTTTAAGGTTGTGTGTTCCAAGTAACCTAAATTCATAGTATAATAATTAAGAAACGATGCTATTTGAAGTACTTACAAGTGAAAAGTGATTCCGTGAGACTTTTTATGTGATTTGCTGCTGTTTTTACAAGTTTTCACTACACAGGAAGGCATAATTCTATTTTTAAGACTCGTGACATACTAAGAGCGATGAGCATGGTTTTAGTGTAGGTGTGTGCGTGAGCGTGTATGTTTACTTGCAGGAGCACGGTTTTGTGTGGCTTCACTTTTGTTGTTCGCGGCGCGGCGTCTTCTCTTTTTATTTGGTCTCAGATTCCCACTTACCAGCTTTTATTCTTTGAAAGTTTATTTCGGTCATTCTCTAGATATGTAATAATACCTGAATACCCAATGCTGGGTCTCGTCTCTACTTTTGATATAGATTAAAAAGAGTTCTATAAAATTAGTCAGAAGTTGTAATTTTCGACGTTACTGACAAAATGGTTCCCATGGGAATAGGAGTTTTACTTAGACCCTCATCTGTCTAAATGATTTATACAAAGTAGGAGCCAACCATTTTCACCTAAAAAAACTTCTAATTCACTTACAATATTTACCAAAATAGAGCAAGGAGGCTGGCTAATTCGAAAGGAGGCCTTCTGACCCAGCATAGAGTGATCATCATCATTTTCAGCGCTCGCGGCGTAGCTTGCTTAGGCGTTCTTGATTGATCGTTAAAGTTAAGCAACGATGTGCGCAGTCACAAATTGGGATGGGTGACCGCAAGTGGCATTACGAGCTGAGCGCTTCCGTGCTTCGGAGGGCACGTTAAACAGTCGGTCCCAGCTGTTAAGTCGTTAAGCCATGACGGAGGCCTTTAGGCGGCCTAAAAACTCCGTCACAAGAGTTAGCCACTAGCTCATACAAACATACATCATCATTTTAGCTTGGTATCACGCACAACTTTGTACAGGCCTCCTTTCGATTTTGCCATCCTCGGTTCTGTGCGTCTCTTAGCCAGATTTTAGCTGCGATTTTTTCGAGGTCATCGACCCAACGCGCGGTTGGATGTCCGGATTTCTTCGGCCTGTTCTTAGATACTAGGCTGAAATGATAATGACATAGACAAGACATAGACAAACGTTTATTCGCAGGAACTGCACACAACAACAAATACAAAAAAAAACAGAATTAATAATTATACACAAAGAGTAACAAAATAATAACTAAAATAATTTTAGACAGCAGCAAGTGTTTGCATGATGTTGAACGCTGCCGTCTACAGTTGGCGAAAAATCATGAGCTCAGCGTGTGCAGTGAACGAGTTCTGATATAATGATGATGATTTAACCTAAATGTACTCTCTGTGTCTAGCTACTCTACGAAACTCCCTCATGCATGCGATGCTCATATCACCCGCCACTCGAAGGTGAACTACGAGAACTAAAAAAAGGAAAATCACGTTGGCACTTGTCTGCCAACTTGTACAGCACTTAGATTAGTTTGGAACTTGGAGTTTTCTACTTGTATGGGTATTTATAGGAGTTCGTTCATAGCGAACGTTTTTATTTCCTCACGATGCTGGTGGAAAATTGCGGTGGCCTTTTTGTGGTTTAGTTATACTTTTGATTTTTACTTTGACCCAAGATATTTTTTTTTATCTTTGGGACAGAGTAAAAATCGAAACTGCGTATAGATATGACCCGAAAATAGAAATAAATATAATACAATACATACCTACATACCTTTGTAGATAAAGCTTTAGCTCGCATTTTCAACATTTTTAAGTTTGTCCAAATGATTTTCGTGATTTTAGGGAATAAAAAATTTTGACTTTGACTTTAACTTTGATTTGTTCACCGTTGCTCGCTTTCGGTTGCTTGGTACGTTCCCAGTTTCATAGACTTTCGTGGTAGAATAAGGTCAGGCCTATCGGTTTTAAAACTTTTCTTGGATACTTTGTTCATGTAACCTTCGTAATCTTTGACATAAATACAAATAGCAATAAACAAAACACGGAGTCATGAAAGTGCCTTGGTGACTTTATATTATACTGCACAACATTGTCGACACCAGCACAAAAATAAATCAAAGATTCACTCACTTCCTTACACGATAGCAACGTTTGTCTATGGTCGTTAAGGCGCGTATGGTCCGCCACAGACAATGTAGATCGCGAGAGCGCGGTAATGAATCAGATGTGTATCGCCGACGTGTGAGAACATACGGCCAAAATACTGGCCGTAAATACAGCTCGCGTGCGCCTCGGGATTTGAATTTAGAACGGGTAGAGCTGGCTGGATAGTTTTGAAATAAGAATTTATTTTAAAAAATAGTTTCCATTTGTTTTGCCAGGTCACTTGTGGTAGGTAAGGTACCTATCTTTAGAAGGGAAAAAAGGAGAACCAATTTCAAGTCCTAGTAAATAGACCAAGTACGTACTCATGCCGATTTTATGTTCTTATTTTATGAATTTGGTGATTCCCTATTGGCTTTCGTGCAAAGAAAAGCGCACAACCAAGAAAAGATCCAGGTGCCATAACTCTTGTTTTGAGCGACTTTTGTCCCTGATTTTAGTCCACTTTTGAGAGCATGGTGGTCTAGTGGTAGCGGCTCCACCTTTCATTGCCAAGGTCATGTGTTCAAATCCGGTCGAAACCAATGAGTTTTCCTGTAAAAAAATTATGTGCGCTATATTAGTACTCTCATAATAAAGGAAAACATCGTGAGGAAATCGGCATGAGGCAGAAACTAAAAAGTTAAAAAACATGAGTGTCGCGTGCACGAAAGGAGCCTTCAAGGCGCACTTTAAATTCTTTCACCACGCCTAGTTAGATAAATAAATAAATATTCGGGACATTTGACACAGCGCCATCTAGGACCAAACTAAGCAAAGCTTGTACTATGGACACTTGGACAACATTGTGGATGATAGAACACTTATAAGTATACTTTTTTAGATGAGTTCATTTTTAATTTTTACGAAGTTACAAAGAGTCAAGTCTGTAAGAGTGCTTGGTCTACCCTCGTGCCCTCGCCGGGCCGCCCCGGGCTCCAAAATAAAAGTTGAAAGCGCCCGCGATAAGCGGCCGAATTTTCAATGTTTTCCTACAGTTTTGCCGGCGAGTAGATATGCTACATCGCACACACGCCGGGCCACGGATCGCGAACTATGGACGTGGCATTTTATTCACGTTAACCTAAGGTCCTACCTGGGATAGTAGTGACGTGTTTTTTGTCAATAGTCGTTGCATTTTGTTGCTGTTGCGAAGCAATTGCAGGTTAAAATAATAACTACTTATTTGTAGGCACTAAGAAGGTATTTTATCAACATCTTCATACAAAGCTAGACTTTGCCAGTTGCCGTCTCTGATGAACTCAACTTTAGTGGTACTAATTTTACTATAGTAATTTCAGGATTCATGTTTTAATAACTTACCTACCTTCAATTTTGTTATCGTGGAAAGTATTTGGAAGCTTCTTTTCTCTTTAATGACTTTACGTCGAGTTATTTCTAGTATTATCTATGATCCACAATTTTTCTTAAGTTAGTTAACTAACCCAGGTCAAAAAGTTTTGTGGCATAGTTTTTTATTGTTGTTTTAATTTGCGATCAAGTTAAGTAATAGCTAACTTATAAATATCTTATCTTGTGAGATAAGTAGGTAAGTATCTAAATATAATGGTAAAATAATGCCTCATTAAAAAGATTTATTTGACAAAAAAGAACTATTTGAAAGGGCATTTGCCATCTCCATTTTTACCTCACACATTTCCAACATCCATAGGTAATAACATAATAGAGGCAGGCATACACAGCTCGTTTAAGCCTCGTTCACACGAACCAGTGGAAGTTTCTACATCATCCCTACTCGCAAGGCACCCCTTGGAGGAAGTGTGGTTATTGTTAAGTGCATAATATGAATTTATTTTGCTGGCAGTTGGTTTAAAGAGTCAGATTGGATAGAAATTTTATTTTGTTATTTAAGTTTCTTTTTTCAAATGAAAGATGGATGGACTGTGTGAAAGATGACATGAGTAAGAACGGATTGAGAGTTGAGACTTCTGTCAGAGGGAAATGGAAGCTGTGCCGACCCCTCTTAAGTGGGATAAGGGTAAGGAAATTATGAAGTTTCTTTTTTATATTAATTTAATTATAAATATTTCTGGACATTTCATACGGCATCATTTAGGCGAAAAAATTTTACTACCTTGTTTCTAATGTCAACTCATTATTTACTATTATTTAATCTGTAGCATGGCGATGGCTATGATGCGATAGGCTAATCGTGGTTCCCGTGTAATAGTGTTGTGAATGATTTTTTTAAAAAAGGAACAGTAAATTCGCCAGCAATATTCCAGCAAAAAGTATGCACTCATCGCAGTTATGTTAGTTAACCAACTTCAGTCGTCGTTTTGTTTCGGCAACTTTGATGAGTTATGTTTTCGTGTGTTTTTTGCCACAGACCGAAAGGAAAGTCTATTAGTGGAGTTCTTAATTGTCTGTCCGTCAGAACACACCGTTTCTGTAGGCTTTCTGGATTTTTTTAATTTCAGTCGTTTTTTATTCTGTGCTTTTATTACCGCTCGCTTTGTACCCGAATGAAAAGTAGCCAAGCATGTTATTCCTGGTTGTACCTAGATAAAGTAGTCCACATATGAAGGTGTCTAGGTCACGGACTATGTACCTATATTTCATGTTTCATTATAACCCGTTCAAGCCACAAACATATTTACATTACAAAAGTCAATTTGACAATCTAAAGAAGTTTTTGCCCTATTCTCCGCTAAATTTTAGCTTCTGACCCTCAGAACAATTTATTGTTCTGAGTTCTGACCATAGCGAATATACGGCATTGACAACTCAAACTTAAATTCAATATACTTGATTTCATAGGATCAGTAAGGATCACTTTAAAATAGTCTTAAATCTACGTTGAATTTGCACCTGTTCGTAACGCGACCAAGCGTGGAAGATACAGGCAAGAAACCACGCTTGGCATTTTTTTGGAAAATGATCCCTTTTCAATCTTGTTTATAAAACGAATTAGAGTATTATTCAGTCCTAATCATTTTTGTTTTTTATATGTTTAATCAGATATTTTTTAGCAACTTCTTAAGCTTAGAGAAGACAGAAAAAATTAGGATCTTAGGACCGAAGAGACACCCTCTTATTGTAGACTTCAATCCTGATACTTAACACCCACAATCTGCGGGCATTTTAAGACTTAATCACAAATACCTAGAATTCCTAAGACAGGTACACACTAATTCCTTCATTACGTATAACGGTATACTTGTACTTACTTGCTAGTTAGGGGATTACTCACATTTCGACAATACCACCGCACCTATTGTTTGATTCGTGTGTAGACTACCTGGGTATTACCCAAACACACCGTACGTTCTGAGAAGTTATGGGTTGGGTTCTTTTTTAACACATGTCTGGTCGCTTTGTACCTTTAGTTAAGTTGCTTTTTTTGTTTCTAATTTTGAACGTAAGTATGTAATGGAACTTAGAGAGCATCTATCTCTAGGCGTTTTATTGAATTGTGTGTTTGATATTTCTTAGATAGTTAGTTTTCGTAATGAAAGTAACATTTTGTAACTTGCAGGTAATCAATTTACCTTCTGATTCTGTATAAATCATCTACTATACATGGCAAAGGCCTTAGTTAGTTTCAGTTCAGGGATATTTTTATGTTACATTATTGTTTAACTCTAATTTAACATCGTAACCAACTTCTTTAATCATACTAATATTATAAAGAGGAAAGATTTTTTTGTTTGTTTGTAACAAATGGGCTCCGAAACTACTAAACCGATTTCAAAAATTCTTTTACCAATAAAAAGCTACATTATCAGGGAACAGTATAGGCTATAATGTATTTTCAAAAAAATTAGGCATCCGTAAGAAAATTGCAATATTGTAACCCAAGGTAGTTGTTGGCGTGCGCTGCGAAAACTATGGATTATAGAACAAAATAATGTACTACACGCTTACGAAGTCGCGGGCAACAGCTAGTTTAATTGATAAAAACTCTTATTTTGACTATTGTTTTTGTCCCGGTCTTATCGCCCAAGCTAAATGTTGTAACCATGTCATGTCACCTACCAATAAACGAAAGCCTACGGGGCCCAGTTAAACCAACACCAATCCGGAACTTGAGATAAGACCACTAATGGATTGCTTGACATAAATGTGACGTCACAACACATATTTCAAACGTCGCATGACTTTGCTAACCATTATCTCACGACCCCCCAGGAACTCTTTACTCATCTGATTCTGAGAACATTGTGTTTTTTCGTAAGGGATGTGGAGGTCATTTTATGTTGGTGGTGGAAAGGTTATCAGATAGTTCAAGGGTTATTTCGTGAATGCGTGGTGAAAATCACGCGTTTCGATATGGATCGGACGCATTACCATTTTTCGATGGTGTCTGGGTCACGTAAGTACACGCGAGTTTTAATGACTTGCTGTTTTGGATTAAGGAAGTATTTGAGCTTATGTTTTGTAGAAAACAAAGGTTTTATGAAAATATTTAACAGCAAAATTGGAGTTGTTTTCAACAGTGGTTTGATATCTTTGGTACCTTTGATACCAACACTTTTTGACGGCCTCGGTGGCGTGGCGGGCGATTGCTCGGCGGAGACGCAAGAGGCGCGGGTTCGATTCCCGCTGCGGAAGAAATGTTTGCATGTTCTGCAAATATTTCTTCCGGGTCTGGGTGTTGTGGTACCATGGTACTCGTAGATTCTGATACTATGTATGTGACTGTTGGGTGTTATTATTATTATTATTATTTTATTTTGATACCTGGTCACTAAATATTTTGCTGCTTACTTAGCTCGCCGGATGCAAGCGCTTGCTTTATTTAAAAAACGTGGCTCGCTCTGCTCATATTTTTCTTCAAGTTCTAAAACTTCTACGTAAAATAAATTAAGTCAACTAATATTATGTACACGATGGTCAAACCCCAATAACCATTATCATCAAGCTTATCACCTGACGATAACAATTAGCCGATGGTAACTAATCGGTTGCATTACACTTGGCATAAACACAACATGAGTTACACCGGCTATTAAACTTGCCCAAACTGTAGTTTAACCCCCGATTAAAAGTGGACGCAGTTACACAGAATTGGTAGGTTATTTGCGTTATTTTGAATTTTGCGTGCACTGGTCACTTCGGTCAATAGAAAGGTTGGTAAAAGAATTTGTAAGGTCTGAAAGTGAGTTTGCTGTAGTATTTTAACTACTTCTAGTTATTCTGTGCCGTGGTCTTAGCCTACGCCTATGTGTGATATTATGTAAAAAACTAAGGCCTTTTACCATCTATAGTAGATGCGGTAGTATTTATACAGCGTCAGGAGGCAATTTTTACTTTTACTAACGGGAGGGTGGTGGGAGTTGGCTCGGGACAGAGATGTCTGGAAATCCACGGGTGAGACATTTGCCCAGCAGTGGGACGAAATAGGTTAAAGAAATATATTGAAACGTTCGGTGTGACTGGTCGTAATCGTCGGTCAGTCGGCGCTAACATTGATTGATTGGCCGGTACTGAAATTGGGGTAAACTTAATTGTTACTCACATTACGTGCTTAAGCTCGGTCAGTAGCAAAAGTAGATCAACAACTTGAGTAACAACATATACATACTACTATTACTATAGACATTATTTTAGTGTCACTAGTTATTTGAACTAGTGTGGTGAAAGATTTAAAGGGCGCACAAAAGCTCCTTTTGTGTTTATGAACTTGACACAATACATGTTTTCGAACTTTTTTACGTTCTACGACATGCCGGTTTCCCCACGACGTTTTACTGAATTAATAATGACCTAAGGTTATTGATGCCACTAATTTGCAATCCTACATTATTTCTCGTCACTATAATTATAATCACGCTAGGTCTTAATTTCATAAATTATAAAAAAATACATACATATTATCACGCCTGTATCCCTAATGGCCACCCCATAGACACAAGTAATCATAAGAAAACTTGCAGCCACTTTTGATCCAAGACTCCCTAGATGGATATGGTGAACCACGGTGACAGGTGATCAGCCCATCGCCCATATAGGTCCGTCAAGTTGGAGAGGATACTAGGTAAGCCTTAGTCGACTTTTACGACGTGCTCGGAGAGAGAAGCAGCTGGACGCATTCATGTTATAAAAAAAATGTATTATAAAAAAACTCTGTTCGTTTATTCCATACAGATTGTAGATTCCCACTGGATGGCTGGTTCATCATCATCATCAGCCTATAGCGGTCCATTGCTGGAACGCTGTAGGCCTGGGGAGCCTGTGCCTCCCCTAATGAGCGCCACCTTTAACTTGACGCATCCAGCAATGGCGTTGGAGTTAAGTTTTTATGTTTGTCAGAGCTGTAATAAAAAACGATTCGCAGTAAAGTAAAAATAGTACCAAAAATATAGGTAAGTAGATAAGTACAAGGACGTCTTGTCGCGATAGACGTCTGAGTGTATTTCGTAGAATTTTTGACGCCTTACTTTCAGTAGATGTGTCGCGACTCTTAGGAAGAAAATATTCAAAATACGTTTGTCACGTAACGGGGCGTTCTAGAAGCATGTTCGGTTTATATTAACATGCGATTGGCGTTCCGTGCCGTGATTATTATAAAATATGGCTTAATTCTCTTTACGACGTGTTTATTTATGTTTTTTCTACAAATAAATGAGAGAAGTGCTGGGGCTAGTTAAGCAGTAAGTACCTACGTTTTAATTTGCTTTATTTTATGCTCATATAATTCAGCTTTACTTTAACATGAATAGAAATATGCGCTTACTATTAGATACTATTTTATATTTCTATAAAGGAAATGTTTCACAAATGTATGGAACTTAGGCTTGGTCGGTTTACACTTGTATAGCTGTAAAATCTTTTCCTATTGTTTTTTTTTATTTTGCTGTATTTAATGCATGTTCTTAAAATACATGGAGGGCAACACGGAATATAAGTAAAACAATATGGCAGAGCGGTATTGAGTTAAAGATTTTGACAGCTATTGACTTTGAAAAGTAGGTGAAATGGCTCCATTTCGTTCGTGTAGAATCGAAATGTTTATGATGAAGCTATCAAAATCATAAACCTTTAAAAATATTTGAGTAATAGGGACAGCTATGAACTACTCTTATTTCACTGTCATAGCCGCCCAGGAAAATATGTTAATTTTGTAAAAATCTTCGCATTTTAAACATTTTTCTACAAAAAAAAATGCTTCAAATGACAATTGGAGTATATTTTCGTTAATCACTGATTTTTCCACCATTTTTCTGTCTGCACATAAACCAGGCCTGCAATGAAACATCTCCTTTTATTTCTTGAATGGACGAGACTAGCATAGGACCACGATGGATGGCACAAACAGAGGGAGGATTATGCTCTGCAGTGGGTAAAGTCGGGCTGAGGATAATGATGACATTGATTGTGAAAATGGAGAGATTTTTACTTTTAAACCCACAATACTATCACCTAGATACTTTAATGAAAAGCTTTAGGAGCTTTTAAAAGATTCACTTTTGTATACCAACTACAAAAGCACATACCCGTGGCCTAGACATTATCTTTTAATTGTTTACGAAATCTTATTTTCACAAGTTTATAACCTTTCGAAACACCGACAAACAAAATGTGTATAAGTAACATTTTACGACTTTACCTGTCTTTACGAAATAACAAAGGACTCATAACTGTATGTAACGTTTACCTGTCTTTTGACATAATATTTTGTGTAGTTTTTTTATTACTTGGTATAAGAATACACATGGGATTCTAGGGTCGCAGTAAAAGTTATTGCTTTATTTCTGATGTCGGAAATATTTGTTTTTAGGGTTCCGTATCCGAAGGCTGCCAAAAGAACCCTATAGGATAAGCCTCCGCTGTCTGTCCGTCCATCGGTCCGTCTGTCAGCGGGCTGTATCTCATGAACCGTAAATAGGTAGAGTTGAAAGTTTTACAGAGTTTGTCTTTCTATTACTGCTATATCAACAAATATTTAAATTTTGTTTGTTAATATATATCGTCCCATTGCTGGGCAAAAGTCTCCCCCAAACTCCGCCAACTATCTCGATCCTGCGAGGTCTTCCACCATTCTCACTCGAAGGAGTCAAGATCGTCCCGCCAACGCTTTCTTGGCCGACCACGACTTCGCCTTCCGTCGGGCTGCCAGGATGTTACGGCATTCACCCATCTGTCCGAAGGCTTTCGGCTAACCCACCCACCCAGTTCCAATCGAGCCGTGCTGCTTTCCTACGTCATTAATGCCAATAACTGATCAATGATAATAAGAAAAAGAAAATTTATTTTTTATTTTTCTTATTATAAGGAACGTTCACACTTGTAGGTACGATGGTACGGAACCTTTAGTGTGCGAATTCGACTCGCACTTGACCGGTTTCTTATTTGGTGATAAGTTGCAAAACCTGCGAGTATTTTAGAATAATGTAGGTAGGTAGGTATCTACGTAAACTTCTTTTAAATTCCATGTGTTAAGTAAAAACAACTAATAAAATCTACTCAAGTTTTGAGAATTTTTTATGGCGTCTCTAAAATACTTTCATAGCCTCACTTTGTTTGCGTATGAATTGGGGATAATACCATCGCAATGGTAATTTTTGTATGGTATGTTTTAAGACTAAACTCTAGACTTAAAAGCGGCCACGCAGTGTCTTGACAGTTTTGGATTACCTGGCCCTTTATTCTCTATGACCAAACGAAACTTGACAGCTCGTAACTTGTTTGTAACGCGCCTCGTCGCGTTTTTGCAATACAAAATTGTCATATACAATACGATATCACGGCGATTCCATAAACGTTACGTTTCGTTAGGTCATCGTGAATAAGGTCCCTCAAATTAAAGCATTTTTCTTTAGGACATTTTCAAAATTGGCTACTAATGATTTATGCTTAGTTTTAATGACAGACGAAGGATTGATCAATACCATAGCTAAGTTGTTTATTATTGTAATCTGTCGAAAGCGTCATTTATTTTTTGACAGAAAAACAACATTACATATTGTTTTTAACGATCCGTCGTCTGTAAGTAATTGGAATGGTTATTTTTTTTAAATGAACTCCCATCAGTTACATACATAGTTCCGACCCCACACTAGGATTCCCTGTATCGTTTGTATCTGAAACTACGAGCACCATGGTACCACAACACCCAGATCCGGGAAAAAAAATTACTGAACTTGCAAACATTTCTTCCGCAGCGGGAATAAAACCCGCGCCGCTTGCGTCTCAGCCAAGCAATCGCCCGCCACTCCACTGAGACCGTCATTTATCAACGAAAGGCCGTCTTCGATCAACTAAAAAAAACTAAGGCCTTTTACCATCTATAGTTGATGATTTATACAGCGTCAGGAGGCAACTTTACCTTCACAGACGGGACGCTGTAGTGCCCGGGACGAATTAAGATGGAGTAGGCTTGCCCAGCACCTATTCCATCCTCTCAACTTATTCGGCCTTGTATGAAAGGAAGTATGAAAAGATTAGACGAACGATCGATCGTTAACTGTTTTTCGAATACCTTTTCACCACTTTTCCAATATGGTCTAACGGTTAGACTCAAACCAGGCATGTTTTAGTTCTTTTCTAGGTTTTGTTACAAAGCAGACAGTATCGCGGTAAAAGCGTATCGATTATACACAGTAATGAGCGGGGTAGTTCGGAGTTGATTCATTAAAGGCGATACATCGTCCACGCGTATCGGGTTTTGGATACAGAGTTGTGACTTCAGAGACTGCTCTTTATCATTACTAGAACAGTGAAACAAAAAGTTTAACGAATTAATGGTTTTAATGAGATATTTGAGTTTTCTCAAAATCATCATAGGCAGTACAGCGTCCCATTAGTGTGAGATGAGAGCATTGGTGGTCTAGTAGTAGTGGCCCGCCTTCCGATCCAAGGGTCATCAAATCTAGTCGTGTAACATTTTTTCTGTCCGAAAAATGTGTGTCTCAAACGGTGTAGGAAAACATCGTGAGGAAACCTGACATGTCGTGGAACTTAAAAAGTTCAAAAACAAATGTCAAGTGCATGAAAGGAGCCGTTGAGGCGCACTTAAATCGTTACTGTAGTAGTAGACAAAATTTGAATCCTTACTGCAGCTGGATAATTCAAGGAGTATGTACCTATGTGTAGAGGCCTTTTTTGTTATTGAATTTTCGGAAAAATCTTTAGACCAACATGACGAATAAATAGGCTCCGTATTCAAATTCGAATAACGTCAATTAGATTGATTAAAAATATTGGTAACATTTGTTAAAAAGTGTATGAAATGTATGGGTTTAGCTCAGTAGGTTTTGTGATTACGTGAAACACCTAAGTGTTTATCGTACAAAACTCATCCGAAACTTAAATATATAGGCATTTTTTTTCTAATTATTACGTCCTATCTGTGCAACGTTTTCAGTAACCTTATACGGGGTGAGCATTTGTTTGTCGGTTATACATCGGTGGCACGCAACCCCGACACACGTGCTCAATGCTCGGCCCACGACAAATGCAAATGAATAAGCTTTCATATTAAGCTTATACAGGGTGTTTTAATAGGAAGTTATTATGATATTATTATGTTTGCATCCCAATGGTATGGGGAATGTGTGTTCGTATTAAGTTAATTTCATTTTAGATCTATGTATACCACATTGAAGCAAATAAATAGAATTGAATTGAAATATTCGGGCTTTATATTGATACTATATTTTATGTCCCACAAAAGTTAGTGTAGTGATAATTATAATCATTATGTTACATTTTTTTTCATATTAAGGATAGTTCAAACAGATGTGTGTACGTAGGATATAATATCTCCTCCATAGACTTCTATTAATAAACTATTCATTGCGGGGAAAAACGGCGGAAATATCTCAAAAATACCTCAAATTTAGGTATTTTGTATGATATTTGTATGAAAATGTCCAGTAAGGTCATTTAATAACCAAATGTTTACTAGCAATTTGGTATTTGACTGTATCTAAACTGTACGTTATACCAAAATATAAAAAGTAGCCTTTGAGGAGCGCTTTAAACCCTTTTCTACCACACTGGTTCTTCAATGAAAAGACTAGTAAGTACCAAAACATAAATCGACCCGTTCAAATCCAATAGCTGCAAAGAAATCAACCTGTATGAAGAGTGTAAATGCCAGCGCAAATTCGGGCCGGCTCGGTGCCAGGCCGCGATGGGAGCACCCTGTATAATTGCCGCCGTCTCACGTGTGTCGTGTACGATGGTTCATACACGACAACGATGGTTCAAATTAACTTTGAACCCTACTTGATGGGATTTGTTTGATACGAAAGTTCCACTACTAGGTACAATTATACAAATTTGAATGACCGGGGGCATTATTCAATATGACGAAACAAACGTAACGCGGGCAAACGCGGGCACGTTTGAGGAATCACCGTGTTATCGTATCCTATAATGAAATTTTCGTATTGCAAAAACCGACGAGGCGCGTTACAAAAAAGTTACGAGCTGTCAAGTTTTGTTTGGTCATAGAGAATAAGGGGCCTGATATGTAAAACTAAGTAGCGATCTTACTGAGGTTTATCTACTACAAAGAAACTAATAATTTGATCACCTGTTTGTCCAATCTTCGATCAGAACGGATATTTATTACCTATAGTTTTTGTCGGTTTCAATATTTTTGTGGTACTTTACAAAAACATTGTTTTAATCAAGTTTTTGTAAGACTTGTAACGGTTACTCCAAATTTAGATTTTTTAGGTTCTTTATTACTAATGATCACTTAAGCAACCGTTTAACGTTTCTGAGTTTGGCTGTTAGTGCTGAAATCCATGTGGTATTTAGTGCTAATATTCCGTAATCGCGTTTCAAAATTTCGATACAGCCGAAATTTGAATGGTCCTTCAAAACCGATTTCCCACTCGATTATTTCGCATGAAAACGACAGGTCGTCATGGTCGCCGGGTGTCGCGCCGTGTCGTGTCATGTCGCGTCGCATGGCCCGACCGTGGGACAGCGACTGCGTAAACTCAACGCAACTGTAGCGAATCGATTACCAACAATCGATTTTTCAAAATAACGGTAGCCATAAGCGATTTACATCTCGATAGTTAGGTAGCAATTTGTGAGCGTGATCGATGAAATTTCCTTTTGCGGGTAAACGTTTGCTCATTGAAGCTTCAACTGTAGTTTCATAAGGCACGACGCAACGACACGATTTACAGTAGTTACACGTCCAGTCACTGGTGACCCGGCGATGTGCAATTTTTTGCGCGGTTTGTTTGCACGATGAGGGGTCCAGTTGAGTTGGCGAGTTGACACATTGTCACCGGACGCACGATTTCACTGTCCGTCGAGACGTGACAAGTTACGCGTGGTCGCCGTTTTTATTTCTGCCAATGACGGGTGTCGAGGCGTGGTGGGCTAGCTACCTCTTCATCTATATCGACTCTTATTCCGACGCGTCAAGGTTCATTTTGTGTTAACTAGAAACATGATAAGTTTGCTTGTAAGCGGTCAGAGTGGGAGTGATATGTTTTTTTAACTGCCTCACACGCCCACTGTCCGAGACGAAATCGTCACTTGATTGCATCAAGATTTGGCAATTGATTTTTATTTGGCTGTTGTGATGACATGGTAGCCACATAATGCTCGTTTTTTTAATTTAACTTTTTCGTCATGGAACATGATTAGTACCTAATATTATAACTATCAAGATTTAATTTTCAAACGTCGTGATTACGCATATTAAGTAGGAACAAGATGTCTTGGTAAAGGTTTCTTTTTAAAGTAATTTCGTCATAGCATTGATCAGTAGGTAAGGTATGTAATCCATTAACGAGTTAGAGTTAGAGATAGAGTTCATTACACGGTCCTCAGTACGTAGGTAATTGTGTAAAGTAATCCAGGAAGATATCTCCGAGATTCGGCTTTGTATCGTCCGCCATTATGATTATGACGTGACTGGCAGATATGTCAGCTGGGCACGCGCCGGGTCAACGAACTCTTTTAGAATGGAATGAAAGAAATCGTTTTTATGGTAGCTTGGTTTGTTTACTTCCAGATATTATTTTAAAGACTTCTGGATTTTGTAAGTTATTAATTAGCAATTTGTCTTATATATCTAAAATAAAATATAAGAATTGTATAGCAATGATATAGCCAGATTTAGATTTTCTTGTAAATACAATTGATGTTCTTTCTACTACTACTCATGTCACTAGTTCTTTCGATGCAGTGTAGTGAAAGGATTTTAAGTGTGCCTCAAAGAAGCTCATTTCGTGGACTTGACACATGTTTGAATACTTGGGAATAAGTACTTAGCAATCTAATAAAATAAGGATACAGTCACGGATCGTGAGCATTCCTTATTGCAACCTCCACTCCTTTGCAAAGCTCCCAACATCCGTGCCGATACTTATCTTTAAATATAATAAAAAAATACCTTCATTCGAATCATACACGATATTGTATTATTCATTTTCCCAAGAACTAGATACGTAATAGCCAAATCGTACATCTCGATTATACCGATTATCGATAACATTCACACATAGCACACGCTCCAGCCCGCCTTGTCAATAGAGATGGGCCGGCGGGTGCTTTGTGCCTTATCGATTAATCGATAAATCGACATTGAGTTTCGACGGCGGTCCTGTCACTCAAAACTTTTCGGTGTTTTTGTGGCCGATATATCGACGCTGCTGGTAGAGTCTGAAACTGGTAATTTGAAAACGATCTAGTATTTTTCCTGTTGGAAAAATTTGTGTTCAAAATATAATAATAAGATAACAGATTCATAAAAATAATTTTCTAATGGGGTATTATTTTTACTCAAATAAGAACTTTATTGGAAAAATGCTTATCTACTTTACACTAATTCGTTCAAATTAAACATTTAGAGATTATGGCTTTAGGAAAAATTGAAACAAATTACTTTTTAATTGTTATTTCGTAACTTTCTAAATGGTTTTACCGTAACAGATGGTAATATATCGATAGTATTGGTATTAAGTTGTGTAAGATGACAGATATCGCGGCGTTCATTTCGAGCAGTCCAGATGTAGGATAACAGTGATACAATGATGGTATTATCGACATGTATTATGAAGGAATTTTAACACTTTGCCCATCTCTTCGTCTATCAGAAAAAGAAACAAAACTAAACCTATTTATTGCGGTTGAATATACAACAGATTTCGCAAATAACTGCTGTTAATTCAGCATGAAAAGTTGTAAAAAAATACAATAGGTCACTCTTTGGCTACTAAACCCTAGGGTAGGGCAACAATCGACATTCAAATACCGGAATCGCAAACACTTTAATTTAATAGGGCCACTCACTGGCCACTCGGTTCGTCGACCCCTGTATTAAAAAGTTACGGACAATGGAAAAAAGTAGGTAAAAATTTGAAAACAGAATGTCAATAGCCGGCGGCCGGCGGACCTGCCCCACGCGCCCTTGACTTGCGAAGATAAAAAGGGGGAATACCCCCTATTTCCCCCTCAGATGACCGCTCCCTCCCGCTGCCCTGTGCCCACGCTCGCGGTTTATACCCTCTTTTATCGAGTCCCTAAACTTTTGAGTGCAACTGGTAGTGTTTCTAACTTCTTGAAGTTACGCAATGCGCGGGAAAAGTTATGGTTTCTGTTTTTATTTTTTTGGGAGGTTCGTTCTGTTCTCTAAAAAGTTTTGTAATATTCTGTACTATCGTTTCGTTTTGATCAAGAGCATTGTTTTTTTAAAGTAATGTTTACCGCGAAAATATTAATATTTCAATGTGTCTTTAATGTGAAATTCGATGCAGATAACAGACGATTTTCATTTCAATTATGTACAGTCTTGAAAAAAATAAGTAATATATTCTTCGTTTTTCTTTGTCACGCCGTCTATCAACAATCGATTTCATCTCAAACCAATATAATCATAGTTATGTAAATATCAACAATGTAAAATATAATAACTACGGCGGCTATCAGCTGATCGTAAAGTGTCCCCTCGCTGGTGCGACCTTGAGCCCAGCGACCCCACTATTGAAATTAAAAGAGGTTACTGGCTCTTTGCACTTTTAAAAATGGAATTGACGATGGATCTTTGTCGACGATATAAAAAATAATTCTCTCTTTTTAGAATTTGAAAAAAGAATAGATATTTGTTTTGTTTTTATTTGAAAATGTGCGCGTGGCATGTGATAATTGGCTAGTTAGACAATATAATAATTGATATAACTTTAGCATACTCTACATTTTTCAATCTTTAGGTTAATAATTAGAAAAATCATTATAAAAATCAACTCTACGGTTATATCGACATAATAAATAAGCTATGTATTGACTATTATAGAATATTTCAAATTTAATTGGACAGTCAACAATTTTATAACGTTTCCCAACAGGATGGAAATTTCATTCATTAAAGTTTCAAGTAAAAAGGTTCCCATCAAAAATTCCCGGTAGTAAGTCACTTGATGACTCAAATTATTAGAAAATAAACGAGAAGTGACAATTTTATTTTTTTATTTTGAGAAGCACCAATAAAAGCCTATTAAGTATGAATAGATTTTTGTCTTGAATGTTGAAGAAGCTTCAATTCACCGACTCTCTCACAGTTGACTAACAAGATGGGGCTATAAAAATGACGTAGGCAAAGTTCACGTTTATAATATACTAAGAATTATAATTTAATTTGAATTAATGGCTAAACGCGTGTCAATACAGCTTAGAACATATTATTATTATGGTTTAGCTAACAGATACAGCTTAGTTTGATGGACATAGATGTACTACACGTTCAGCAGCTTTATTTTTTTCTGTTAGTAGGTATCGTGAGTATTCTATAATTTTGTGAGAAGCGTTTAAATTACATACAATTTGGATGTCATAATATGAACGCTTCTTTCATAGCCCTTATCCAATACAATCGCAGGCCAATGTCCACTGCGTTCCATTGATTCGAGACTTTCTTCAAGAAATCACGTCCAACTCCGGAAGACGATTCGTCTCGGACGCAGACCAGAACGCGCACTATCCCACATCTACCCATTGCAAAACCAACCTTATTCTTAGACAATAAGACGCAAAGTTGCTAGTTACATCTTTATTGGTCAACGCTGATGTTTTTTATTGGAAAAGTGACTTTATGAGTATGTTTTAAGGTGCAGTTTTGTATGTTAGGTTGTGGGATAGTGCGTCTAGCGTTACCAATTCATGTTCGTTCCTTCACGCGCGGCTGCTGTAGGGGTGTCCAGGAATGGCCAAGTCATTCAGCAGATGCGTTCCGGCCCGATAGATGTGTTGACTAGCCCGTGACGGGTACTACATACTTATCTTAGACCACAGAAATTGACCATTCTTGTTATGTATTTGCAACGGATTTAGAAAACCTAGTCTGTTTCTTATTCTTGTAGGCATCATGTCTTGATTATGAAACGAAATAATACACAATGTGTGCAAGTTTTAATATTCAATGTAGCAAAAATAGTGTCAAGCGGAAGTCCAGAGATAGAGTCATATCCATCATCATCATTTCCCTGCTCTTATCCCACTTTATGTGGGGTCGGCACAACATGTATTCCTCTTCCATTTCCCCCTGTCAGAAGTCATCTCAGCGTTCACTCCTTTCTTACTCATGTCATCTTTCACATAGTCCATCCATCTTTTGGCCTACCTCTACCCAATATTAAATATTATAAAACAGTAGAAATTCGTTTCATTACATTGAAACAAACTTTGTTTCTTATAAAAAAGTCACGTTGAAAATGAAACTTTCACAAGCCATTACGTAATGAGGAACTTTAATTTTTACTCATAAAGGTTTGAAACTTCTCTTTGATAGGCCTGATCTTGGAACTTTGAACTAATTATGCTTTCATATAAATTCTACCTTAGACTTTATAAATCTAACAATCTTGTAATCTTCGAAATCAATTTATTTATGAACTGTCCTAAATTAAACGTGTCGTCCTCGCCAAAATACAAAGTAGGAAAGTAATGTAAGTTTTAATTTTGTCTGGATTAGAGTTGTAATAGACATACAATTACTATCGAATGTATACTAGTGTAATATACATACATACATATTATCACGCACGTATCCCTAATGGGATGGACAGAGCCACAAGTAATCATAAGAAAACTTGCAGCCCCTCCTGATTTAAAGTCCCAAGATGGATATTGTGAACCATGGTGAGAGTCTGATGACTCTCCATCGCCCAAATAGATGGTCCATCATGTTGGGGAGGTTACCAACCCTTAGTCGATTATTACGACATGCTCAGGGAGAGAAGCAGCTGGATGAATTTTAAGTTTTTTCTTTACTCCCAGTCCATAAGTCACCATAAGAAAACTTATAGTCACTTCTAATATAAATTTGACGACCTCGGTGGTGTGGCGAGTGCTCGACTGAGACGCAAGAGGCGTGAGTTCGATTCCCGCTGCAGGAGAAATGTTTGAATGATCTGCAAATATTTCTTCCGGTTCTGGGTGTTTTAATACTATGTATTATAAGTAGGTATGCATTTAGAAAAAAAAAGTATATGAGTATTCTATCAGCCATCTGGTGCCCATAGTACAAGCTTTGCTTAGTTTGGGGCTAGATGGCGCTGTGTGAAATGTACAAAACATTTATTATTTATTTATTATTAAAGTCCCAAGATATGGTTAACCATCATGGTGATCAGTTATCACCCAATTGAGTAGTAACAAGAATTTTAACAGTTTCCGTAGCTCGAACACACGCGTTGAAATCTTCTACATGTGTGTAGAACGTCTACGCGTATGTAGCGCTTCTACGCATCGCTACGCCACGCAGCTACGCAATATGCAGTGAAATATCACGAAAAAACTTGCTGCAAATGAAGCCTTCACCAGGTAGTTTTTATTTTACAAGCAGCTTCCGCTCCAATAAATAATTCGTCCGAATCTCAAGCGAATCTCTCGTACTATTACGCCCGATACTCAATTAAAAACGTAAAACATTCACAGTCGCTGAAAAACGCTCCAACTATACAGAAAAACCTTTTACGCTCCCCCTATCCCCCGGCGGGTTCATTACACATCAACAGCGTACACCAATCAAGCTTTCATTAGTTGAGAACGAAACAATCAATATTCATATCCCATGCGAAATCTTCATAACGCAGACGAAGGAAAAAGAAAAAAATCCTGATAGATGATCTCTAGACGCGCTCGCATTCGCAACGAAATTAAAAAGAACAAGCCATATCACTTAGCGCACACAGAAGCGCGGTTTTTATTAAAAATTCTACATATCTCGCGCGTCTTCGCTTTATCTTAACCCCCACCCCGACAGGGACAGACAATAAAAAAATATGGAGAAAGAGAGGGACGGACACGAATACGAAAATTATAATTGCCAACTGTACGTAAATTAACACCGTGGATTATCTTACCCTTTCTCGTGAGTGTCGCTTGTGCCGCGTCTGAGCGAGACGGCGCGTGTTTGTGTGTGCGGCGCGGATTGAATGATTTACATACATGCTTCGCTCACAAACACAATAATGGACAGAGCGGAAAATCGAAAGAAACGATGAGACGCGATCGGTTTCCCGATCGGATTCAACTCGTACAGTTGCAGTAACAGTTGGACTGCACGGGCGCAGTCTGCATTATGTATGCGGGCGCGAAAACAATCCGCTATCCCGGATTATTGGATGGGAATATGAATATCTCAATTCTGAATCTATATTTCCATCTAAGAATAGATCAGATTTATTCTATTCCTACTGATAGATGCTTAAAACTATCACCTTCTTGATGTGTTGATAGCACGCGTCAAGAGCTATGTTTTTACAGAAAAATACTTCTTCGATATCAAAATACATGGCGCTAATCTTTTGTAGCTTCTCTTCGGTTCATACACAGATTATCTGTCATCAAATACCCACAACACATCTGTAAAAAAGTATGCTAAGCATTGTATCTGTCCTGTTTCTACATATTCCTGAAAAGCTTGAAAGCGAAAGCAAGACAACTCAAGACAACCTACCCAGCTCCGAAGTACAATCAAACACAAACTAGGTTACGCAAAGATGTAAATTCTTATCGTAATATAGATAGATCGGTACAGTCGCACGCACAAAACAATGGCGCTGCGACGGTTGACCTCGCGCCTCCATGTCTTGCCTCCCGCCGGTAGGACCGCGTGCAATTAATATGCCGAGGCGGCCGCGTATACAGCGCCCCTGACCTCTTGGTACTTCGAAGGACTCTTATTTTGAATCCCCGCAAAATACCTAAATACAAAAATTTATTGCCAAAACACAAAAATTCTTCTGTCAATCTTTGTAGTGGTGTCACTGGTTATTTCGAACCAGTGAGGTGAAAGAATTTAAAGACCGCCCCAAAGGCTTTTTTCATGCACAAATAGGCATCTTAGATAGAACATGCGTAGTACAATCGGTTACCGTGAAATGTGATCTCTTTAAGGCCACCTTTGGATGATTTGTTAAATACATACATACTATTTTGAAAAAATCCCGTTGACATGACATTACGTGTTTTGTAAGGAACCAACATTTGAGTTTCCATTTTCGCTTAAACATTGTTCTAGAATACTAAATGAATTCACGGTTCATTACTCAGTTTAACGAGGTTAAAAGTAATTCACTACGCTTTCATGAAGTAGGTACTAGAACTTTTATACAAAATAATTAATGAAAATATCTAATTACAACGATCAAACTACACCGGTTGACACATAACCCGTCCAAGTTTTCTTTTGCGAAAGAAGAGAGAGAATTTTTGATCAATAATTGTCACTGGGCGGCCCCCGTCCCCCGTCGCGAGGGGGCAGGGGGGCAGGGGAGGGGTGAAGGGAGGGGGGGGGTAATTACGAGTGCGTTTTGTTACCGAGATGATAGGCGCGAAAAATGGCTTGCGCGTGCCTTTACGTGTCGCTTCTAGTTTTGAATATTCAGACTCGGCCTCGTCCTGATGAAATATTGAATAGACTCGGTAATTTATTCCCGGAGGAGAGATTTCGAACGGTCCACGCTCCGAACGGATATTGAAATTAGGCGATGCTTTGCTTAAGAAAGCGTTTGTTTGACAGCTGCCCTATATCTCCTTTGTACACTTTCATTTTGATTTAAATTCGGGGGCTCTTTTTCACACCTACGCCTTCTAAGGATTTATTAGTTTCTTGCCAGAGGCGTTTTTCAAAGTTCTCACAAAAATGGTGGAGCTTTAGTGTTTTTACGGATACCCTTGAGTTTTGATTGGAATTAGAAACGTAAGAAAGCACTTTTTACATATACATACATACATAATTATCACGCCCGTGTCCCTAGTGGGGTAGGCAGAGCCACAAGTAAACCTAAGAAAACTTGCAGCCACTTCCGATTTAAAGTACTAAGATGGATATGGTGAACCATGGTGACAGGTGATCAGCCCATCGCCAATATCATCATTTCATCCTTTTGTAGAGCATACTTTCCCTTAGTTGACTTTCACAGCATGCTTGGGAAGTTAAGCAGTCCAACAGAGAAGTATTTTTACTCCGAGTCCAGCAGAGAAGTAAAAAAAAAATTATGCAACTGATAAATTAAACCTAGAATAGAGTTATACAGGTATGAAACACGATGGATTTTCATAATGCCACCTGCTTCTCACTGTACATAAGTAATAATAAATATTTGATTACACAGCGCCATCTAACCCCAAACTAAGCAAAGCTTGTACTATGGGAACCAGATGGCTGATAGAATACTTATTTACTTTTTTTTTTGTAAATACATTACTTTATAATACAGTAGCTGCCGCCCGTGGCGTAGCTTGCTTAGGAGTTCTTGATTGATCGTTCAAGTTAAGCAACGATATGCGCGGTCACAAATTGGGATGGGTGACCGCAAGTGGCATTACGAGCTGAGAGCTTCCGTGCTTCGGAGGGCACGTTAAACAGTCGGTCCCGGCTTTTAAGCGGCCTAAAAACTCCGTCACTAGAGTTGGCCACTAGCTCATACGAACATACATACGTGGCTTCGCTCGCGTGGTACCCGGATAAAAAAATAGCCTATGTGTTAATCCAGCACATGTACTATGTATATTCCAAGTTTCATCCAAATCCGTTCAGTAGTTTTTGCGTGAAAGAGTAATAAACATCCATAAATACAAACTTTCGCGTTTATAATATTAGTAAGGATAGTAAGGATAGAATTACAACACCCAGACCCGGAAGAAATATTTGCAGTGCATGCAAACATTTCTCCCGCATCATAAGATACTGTTTATTCATTAAAATACTTAGAACACATACTTAAGCTTCGCTACTTAAGAAAACACTCACATTCGGAGTTCAAACTTGAAGAATGTCATTCAGCATCACGACTTTACTCAGGTACAATAAACGTTTACGAGGATAGCTTCAATTAATGCCGGAATGAAACTAGGAGAAGAATTTTGAGTGTGTACAAACAAGCTATTGCACTTAGTGAGTGAGCAGATATGCAAATTCGTGCTGAGAGAGAGTGTGCCGTATGCAGAGATGGAACGGGAAATGTGTGGAGATGCATTAAAAATACATTTTTTGTATACAAATTGTTTATTTGTCTATGAACCTACATATACATAATACATAATTATTATCACGCCGTATCACTAATGGGGTGGGCAGAGCCACAAGTAAACATAACAAAACTTGCAGCCACTTCTGATTTAAACTCCTAAGATGGATATGGTGAACCATGGTGACAGGTGATCAGCCCATCGCCCATATCAGCCCATGTCGCCAGACAGCCTCGATGGCGTGGCGCATGATTGCTCGGCAATGACGCAGAGGCGCGGGTTTGATTCCCGCTGTGGAAGAAATGTTTGCATGATCTGTAAATATTTCTTCCGGGTCTGGATGTTGTGGTACGAGGTCTCGTACCATGGTCCCCGTAGTTTCCGATACCCACGACACAGGGAATCCTAGTGTGGGGTCAGGGCTTAGTATGTGACTGTTGGGTGTTATTTATTATTATTATTTCTTTATATATTTTTCTCCCGTAACAGAAATCGAACCTGCGCCTCTTGCCTCTCAGCCGAGTACTCACCCGCAACGCCACTGAGGTCGTCAATAGTCTCTGATCTGATATCTACAAGAAACAGTTTTTCAATTTTATTTATCACAAAGCAATCTCCACACTTTCGTATATTCCCAGGACAGCGTAAGAAGAGGGTGGTTAATGAATAAAAAAATCCCGTTTTTTTCTCCACAGCTCAGTGATTAGTTACCCTTATAATGAGCGGCGGTGTGTGTGGGTGAGGGGGGCGGGGGTGCTTAAGTTTTTATATGACAGTTGATAAGGGACCGAAATTAGGGTCTTTGTCTTATTGATCGCGATTCATAAGTTGGGTGCATGTGCTTTTAATGTTCTTTTTTGTGTCTGTTTTGCATTTGTTTTTCTCTTTTCTGGAAGATAGGGCGCGATGACGCTTATTAGAGGCCTATATCCTGCAGTAGGTTGATATAGGCTGATGATGATGGTGATGTCACCATTCAGATGTGTCAAATGTTCCAACATAATTGACAGTTTCAATCTCATACTCATGTCGATGTTCTATTTGGAATAGTGGTACCGAAAGAGTTCGTGTTGACTGTGGAATACCTTTTTAGGGTTCCGTACCTGAAGGGTGCTGACGGGACCCTATTAGGCTATAGCCACCACTGTCCGTCCATACGTCTGTATATTTAGCTACTTTGCATCATTTTATGATCATCATCATCATTTTCCTGCCCTTATCCCACTCTATGTGGGGTCAGCACACCAAGTTCTCCATTCCTCTCTTTCAGCCGTCATCTCTTTATTCACTCCTTTCTTACCCATGTCCTCTTTCACACAATCTATCCACCTTTTCTTTGGCCTACCTCTATCTCTAAATCCACCTACATTCATATTCATAACTTTCCTTGCAACATGATTTCCATCCCTCCTCATGACAGGCCCATACCACGCTAGACTTTGCACCATTTTATCATAAACATTAAACTCCGAAATAAAATAAACCCAATTTTTTCTACACCGTGTAAAGTACCGCAAACGGCGTGTCAAGGTAAACCGAGACAAAATCGGCTAAGACCCACTTGCACTAACTATGCTAAGCTGGAGTTAGGTTATTTTGTAAATAAGACAAACTGATAAAACTGCCGAGAACATACTAGAAACATCGAAGCCTGAAGTCTGAAGGAGTCCACTTGCTGGGGCACTACCTCTATCATAAAAAGAAAGAGAAACTAATCCATTAGAAGCATTAAAGGCGTCGGTACATTCCTAACTCTGAAAATCTTCTTAAATACTTATACCTCACGGCTTATTATATTATCATCAGTAGTCTGTAGAAGTCCACTCATTGGGCATAGACCAAAAGATTTGAATGACGAACACTCCATACGTCGACTTCTTAGTTCTATACTACTACTACTAGTGGTGAAAGGATTTAAAGTGCGTCTCAAAGGCTCGTTTGAACTTGCACTTAAACGTGTTTTGGAAGTTTTTGTGTTCTAAGACACGCCGTTTTCCTTTACCGTTTAAGAGTACTGGTATACTTAGTTCTGTCGATATTGAATAAGCAAATGCATATTTAACTCGAATAAACGGTAACGTTAAGTCTGGTAAGTGCAAGTAGGGCTAAGTATCACACACGCATAATACGCTTCTGTATCGCCCCGAGAAATGGGGACTTTCTTACCTCCCTTTTCGTGACACTTGACCAGTTTAACTTGAACTTCCAAGAAAAATTAAAACATATTTTTTTCAGCTGAGTAAGTATTGTGGTCATTATATTGGGTCTCTTGTAATTACAATCTTTAAGACCTTTATGGATATACCACGAAAATATGTAGGTAAAAAACTATAATTAAGAAGTGAGATAGGTACTTATTAAGAAGTGTCCTAAAAACATACTAAATAGAATATTATATACATACCTACAGATGAAAAAAAAATTAGAATACTGTTTCGTCCTTTTGAAATACTGGCGTGAAAAGTTTAAAGTGCGTCTCATAGAGGCTCCTTTTGTGCACTAGGGACTGGTAGATACTACTTTAGGTAGGTATTGGTAATAACAAGTAGCAGTTACTTTGTTAAGATTACATGCTGCTAAGTACTTACATACTTAGCAGTTGTAGGTAGGTATAATGTCAAATGACTGTGAAACCCAGCTTTCTTAGAATTTGTAAAACAGGTAGGCCAAGACATTCTGGCGGCAAATTCGAGTGGGGATGTAAGAGTGACTCAAGTTAAATTAAGAATGTGAAGTTCGTTTTTTCTTTTCACTTTGTTTGTTGACGGCGACTTTTGACATTGTGGACTTTGTGCGCCCTCTTTTTTTAATTCCTGAGGCGTCCGTGTGTAGGCACCTTTATTACACCTCTAGTATAGATGTGTGGGGGTGCCTTAAGATTCGGGATTCGTGTGTTTTTTGGATTAGGCGCGTTTGATGTCGATGAAGGTTTTTGATTCGTTTTGTTTGTTTAGGTAAAATGTTTGCTACTGCTGTATACGGTATATTTACAACGGTATAGGGTTTTTTTTTATTTTGTTTGTTTAGTATCATCAAGGCTCTGTATTGTAAAAAATACTTAAAAGTAAGGTGGATAAATGCACGGATATCGTGAGAATACTGCCGGACCTGTTTGGCCCACACGACACGACACAGAGGGGACTAATTAGCACAAATTTAAACTAATTTTATTATATCATGTTTTCTATTTCTGTTCTTCTTTGTATTGTTTTTATTTTTTTGTGTGTATTGTGTGTCAAATAAACAATTTCTATTTCAATTTCTTTCTTTTCAATTTCTGATGTGTTTATACGAGTATGTATGTAAGTCGTGAGAGGGAAACTGATATCTACTCTTACATTACTGACTGACTGACTGACTGACTGACAACGCGCAGCCTAAACCTAGAAGCATGGAATTTGGAGAACTTAGTAAAGTTGTGACTATTCCTAAATCGAAGTACCTTCACTTTAATGTGGCAAAACGTCGAACGAATATGCGCAGAGTAATAGTGTTCTGTGAATATGCGTCTAGTGGACTTTTTCACAAATTAACAGTTCGTCAGCTATGTCATTAACCGCAATACAGCTAGTTCTGAGAAAACATCGGACCGAAGCAAAAAGCGAACAATTAATTAGAAAATGTACCGAAAATTAACGGTTTTATCTGAGTTTGTGCGAATTTCAATCTTATTTCTATGAGAATAAAGAACATGCTGTATTGTTAATCAATCAGTCGTAGATCGATATAAATGGACACAATTTTACCATCAAAATGATTTGAAATGTTTGGTGCATTGTTGAAATATAAAAATTGACATATATTTATCGATTTGCCACTTGCAACGAAACGTAAATCGAAAAAAAAACACTAGTGCACGAAAGAAGCCTCTTTGAGGTAGGTACACTTTAATCACACTTCTTGCACCACGCTGGTTCGAAAGAAGTAGTGATACGACCAGTAGTAGTTAGTACTCCACTTTCTTTTTCTTAATAGCTTCGCAAAGCAACGCACAGCTGAAACATTCTCACGTAATGCTATTTGTCCGACAAACAGGAGCATTTGAAAATGGTATAAAAAGTAAATTCCATGTGCAAGCATTCGTGCCGTTGTCCGTGCATTGTGGAAATGTAAAAATTTACACAAATACTTCGCGCCTGACGGAAACTCGTCCACGATTTTACCACTACCCTGGGTATTATTTTATTGTCTAGTTCCTTTCTAGAAAAAAAGACATAAAGCGATGTGGTGGGCTTGTAACCTATTAAACGTGATGAGCGAGTACTCTAGAGGTATGTGCCTCTGACAACCCCCAAAAACATTTACATAGAGTGGTGACTCTAAAAATATTCTCGTTCGTTAGACAGTAGGAAAAAACTAAACTGTACATCAACTCATGTGCTATAGGTACATAGTACTTAGGTGAAAATTCGCAAATTCAGCTGGTTCTTCATCATCATCATGATATGACAACCTCGATGGCTGGCGGGCGAGTGCTCGGCTGAGACGCAAGAGGCGCGTGATCAATTCCCGTTGCGGGAGAAATGTTTGTATGTTCTGCAAGTATTTCTTCCGGTGTTGTAATATTTAAAAAATATTATATCAGTCATCTGGTTTCAATAGCACAAGCTTTGCTTAGTTTGGAGCTAGATGGCGCTGTGTGTAATGGCCCACATCCATTGTTGAGTATAGGCTTCCTCTTTAGTACGCCATTGTTTCTGATCCTGAGCTAATCCAGTGGATATCCGCTGTCTTCATCAGAAAGTCATGTCAATGGCATCAGACCACCTGATAAAGTCAAACATAAAAACAAAAGATATACATATTAAATCTAGAATCAAATGTATACTACCATTCTTCAAGGTAGTCGGGTATATAAGACAAGGTTTACTTCGACACTTTTATTTCGAACAAGGAAAATCTTGTAAAGACTTTGGTAGGGGCAAAGCGAATCACACCAAAATGCATCGTAAAAGTTTTCCGAGCCAGATTTAGAAAATTCCCGGCTATCTCGGAACAAGGGAATTTTATTTTACATGCCGTAGGCTTTACGAGTTAAGGTGTTGTTCTCTGAAATTACTGAGCTATATTATCTATAGGTACATTAGTTTCTTCTCCGAAAAGCTGTCCTCTTACAATTTCTTTAAGAAATGAGTTTGATACTATTACTAAGCTACTGTACCTAGTAGGCTAGTAGATGATTTATACAGCAGCGTCAGGAGGCAACTTTTACCTTCACAAATGGGACGCTGTAGTGTCCGGGACGAATTAAGAGTAGGCTTGCCCAGCAGCTATTCTATCCTCTCAGCACAGTCGGCCTTGTTCACAGGAAAGACATTAACAATACGTGTGGAGCTGACTAAGCCGCGGATTTCCTCACGATGTTTTCCTTCAACTTTGAAGGAATGGATTTTTCTGTTGAAAAAAACTATGTGCGCTGTACCAGAAGTAGTACTCTCAAACGGTGAAGGAAAATATCGTGAGAAAACCGGCATGTCGTAGAAAAAAGTGCATATAAAATCTTTTCATCGCACTGGTTCCAAAGAAGTTAGTTATTTATTATTGAGTTTACATTTAAAAATCCCACAGTAACTTACTGTAAATCTCTATAATGAGGGCAGGTAGCCATAAAATAAAATAAGTGGACGCAAATTGACCATCGGCTCACTAAACGCATCCGACCGATCGCCATGTCCAGGATTTGCGGTTTCAATGTGCTTACAAATGGTAAGTGGAGTTTCACACGTAGGTATCTGCTTAAGTATTCTTATGACCTGATTGCCACGTGACTAACACACGTTGCACTAGCCTGTTTCAGCTCCTCTGATGTTGCAGGTGTCCGTGGGCGGCGGTAATTACTTACTATTAGGTGAGCCACTTACTAGTTCGCTCCCTCTTCCATAAAAAAAAATGTGGTGCTACTTAAGTGTACTATGACAGGATTTAAATTGCGCCTCAGAAGTACCTTTCGTGTACTTGATACATGGGGTGCTAATTTTACCGTAATACTAGAAATTATACTACTGAGCTGTTGTCAGTAGTATGGTACGGAACCCCTCGTGTGCGAATTCGACTCGTACTTGACCGGATTTTAGCAATGCAGCGGGCCGAGGCTAGTAAGAACAAAATTGCTTGCTTGTAACTTGTACGTGATGATGACAGAGCGAGTTAGCTAAAAATGCTACTGCGCAGCTCGTGACTCAATCACGGACAGGCTAATGCACAGAATGCTTTGGCTGTGTGAGACCACAGACCAATATTATAACGTATTTTTGCATGGGATTGAATCAAACTTTGTAGTTTGTATTTTTTAGCATAATTGATGATAATAATGAAAATAAGCAATGAAAAATACTGTCTATTTCATTAACACATAATCACGAGCACTATTCCCTCATAAAATTAAAGCATTTTCATTTCTAAATGTACCAAAATTTCGGTCTAAAAATCGGTTACATGAAGCCAATTATACCATAATTATAACGTCTCGTTATCGCGCACGTTTAACACCTTTTCAAAACCATAACATACTGCCCAATTTTAACCAACCCCTCACAAACCCTTTCCGCGGTTTTACACTCTAACCTTATAAGTTTAGGTCATAAAATAGCAAATCAACGTTTTATGGCGCAATAAAATAACTATTTTGAAATAGAACCGCAGTTTTCATAGTTTGGACGAGTTTGTAACGTATCATTTCCAAGTCACGTTTTGGTTAGAGTTAACGAACTATTTATGTCTACATCCCTAATGTTTTAATGGTTTAATAATTTTACAAATAGCATGCTTGTCTCTTAATTATTATTTAAACAAACTTTAGTTTAGTAGGTTTTTACATGATATTTTTTCATAATGAATACTATTTTTCTGCCAAGTTCAAGTTTCACAAGTTCTTTAGAACCAGTGTGCTAAATAACTGAAGTGTAAAGAGCTTTTAATGACAATTTGACACATGTCTACAACATGCCTGTTTTCATACATTTTACTTCGCAGTTTGAGAGTACTAATAAAGTACAACGCACAAAAATGTTTTGAAAATACAAATCAATTAGTGCACGACTGAATTCAAATTTAAGACCTAAAGAATGGCTCTTTACACTCGACGTTCTTTTTCCCAAACTGTTATTTTATTAAGTGTATTTCAGCTACAATTTACAGAACCTATCTATGTCTCTTTCTTATCAATCTGTCTCTGTCTTTAAAACCTTTCAAAAAGCTACTAAAGTAGGTACAATGAAAAATCCGTGCGTGTCACTGGAACTTGTAACGTAGAAGACTTAAAAGATGTTATCGTACGATTTCGTTATTAATTACACCCGAAAGCCAAGGAAGGGTTTGCTATTAATGCAACTTACAGACGAGAATTCAAGTGCCGTGACATGCTGTTGAAAACTGTTACTACTATGGACTCAAAGGTGTCAACAGAGGTTTAAAAAAACTTTGAAGTAGACATGGTGTTTTGATTATGAACCAAAAGATCTATGTCTACATACTGGAAGTCATACCAACTGCAACTCGACGACATTATCAGGCTTCAGGCAGGTGTACCATGTTTGTTACTGGATAGACAAGGGATTCAAAACGCGAACCTTGATAGTGGTTGATAGTGTAGCAACAGGTTCAGAAAGTTGGCGAATTAAAGAGTCATTGTTGAGAGACAACAGTTTGTCCTATAAATTAGTTTATTATGCTATAAATTTAGTATTCATAAAGTTGCCATGCCTAATTTTTTCACCAGTGTTACTAATGCAATGGTCTGAAAAACAATACTATTTGATTTGTGCAAATATGGGCAACTAGTTTGTCCTATGCCAATCGTTATCCTGCTGGTAAAAGAGCCGTCACAGATAACTGGTTATCTAAACGAAAAATCTCCAAGACAGAAGCGGCTGCGTGCCACAATGCCGTCAGAGGTCGTGTGCAAGCGCCTAACGGGTATAATTTATAAGGCTTGCGCCGCATACACGTGCTGGCTATATTTCGGTAATGCGCGCTCACGATGTGGGGCACGCGATCGAGTATGTTGTCTGTTTATTGTACTTTTTGTTTTACTTTTGAATTAGCCGGCTTATGTGAGTTTCAAACTAATCGGTTAGCATTTTTGTTTTCGTGAGAATTTGACTTTCGTTTTGTAGTAAATTGTAGTCCGGGTGTAAGTAGGGCTATTTCTAAAATGCAAATATCATCATCATCATCAATCGTCTGCTCTTAGATTACACTTACGCGCTACTTACAGACATTTGGAATGATTTTGTACTGGTGAAACCCCCTTTTTTACAAACTTTCTAGGAGTAGAATTTCGGGAATACATTTCTTAGTGCACCTCCACACAATACGAGAAATATTACCTCCCACATCATTGCTCACATTTGGAATGGTTGTCGGTGCTTCGGTAGATATGGTTTTGCCACTTCAGTTTGCAAATTCTTTGAGTTTGTCGATGACCTTGCTTGATGATAGACGAAGAGAAGACTATAATTAGTCAATTTAGTTTAGAATAACAATGGATAAATTAGTATCTAACTACAGCTATGTAAATTATCTAAGAAATTACAAGTGGTTTATTTCACGGTGTTTGTTACAATGTTATTATTTTAAATTGCCGTTGGCTTGAAATACAAACTTATGGTAAATACGGACTATTAGAGTTTTAAGTAAAATGAATTTAGATAATTTGTATTTTATATTTACTTTTGATACTCAGGTGTTTTTCAGGAAAGCTGAGAGAAGTGACCAAGAAGGGAAAAATGGGAGAGGCTTTTGACTAAAAGTGGGATGGTATAAATAAAGAAAACAAAATCAGTAGAATTGGGGATCTCCTTCTGTTTTTGAAGTTAGTTAAAATTCTAAACACGGTTTTGCCGAAAAAGAAGCATGAAAATTTTGATAGGGACATCGGAAATAAACAGGTTTTACTGATAATACTCGTAACTTTTACCCATTCTATCCTACTATATTATAAATGTTTGTGAAGATGTTTGTATGTTTGTGCCTCCATCACGCCTAAACGGCTGAACGGATTTGAATGAACTTGGAATATACATAATACATGTGCTGGAATAACATAACAATAAGCTTCTTATACGTTTAAAAAAATGCTTGTGAGTTTAAAAACAAAATATATTATAGCAAAATATAATTAATTACGGATATATATTTTGCCAAACACAAAATTAGTTAGTGATTCAAATCCACGCAATTCTGATCGAAAGCCAATATTCCTCCTACTAGCATGATTCCACCACACAGATGCTCTATGTGGATATTGGAAATCATTTTTTCTTGGAAGCCGCAGCAGGTGTGCGCGCGAAGCGTGATTCCTGCAATCACATCCAGCGGCAGGAAATTTGCGGTTCATTCGAAGAATGCTACCGCTCTGATTCATAGACACCTTTAATACTGATACGTATACTTATCGGTCTAGTTGGTAGTGACCCCGCCTTCTGATCCAATGGTCGTGTGCCAATGAATATTTCTGTGCGAAAAATTCATGTGCGCTATACCAGTACTCTCAAACGGCGGAAACCCGCGGCTTACTCCCGAATACTCAAACGCATCTCAAAGTTGATCACGTCTCAAATGACGATTTTTGACAGATTTTCATCAGAAACTGTCAAAAACCGTGAGTTGTGACATGCTCAACTCTTGAGTCGCGTTTGAGTATTCGGGAGTTAGTCAGCTCCGCACGTATTGACCATGTCTTTTCTGTGGACAAGGCCGACTAAGCTGAGAGGTTGGAATAGATGCTGGGCAAGCCTACTCCATCATTATTCGTCCCGGGCATTAGAGCGTCCCGTTAGTGAAGGTAAAAGTTGCCTCCCGACGCTGTATAAATCATTCACTATAGATGATACAAGGCCTTTATATACTTATCGATACACTACTGGTCATTTAACTAAGGAATTATATTGTATTACATTCTTTCAGGGCGACTGGTCGAAACGCTGGACCCAGAGCTCGTTCTTATTAAGCTCAACGGATCAGTATTGCCATTCATAGTCTTAGGCACACTTCCACCGTCATATGAGCTGGATCAGGTGAGCTCATATTAACAATACTTCACTTATATTCGATTGTATAGTTAGAGCATTTATTTATAGATACAACTTATTTACAAAGACAAATAACAATAACATTAAAAACTTTGAGGTAATCGGTATAATAATAAGAAACGAAAATGAGCTCGGTTTTCTATCTAAGTTCGCCTACAGATAGAAAACAGAGCTCAGATCACCGGACCGCAGGTAAGGTCCCCAATAGGCTGGCGACGTTACCTCGTTGGATAGCTATACTTATCCTTTGTCAGAGGTAAGCGCCAGCCCTTTGGTCGTTGGTCACATCCATAAGCTTCTTGGATATCTTCTTGAACTTGTCATATCTTTCGATTGTTACTAACTTACGTGTATACTTCCCGATAGATTCCCGAGAGCACTGGTAGTCTAGTGGTAGAAGCCTCGCCTTCAGATTCTAAGTTCGTAGGTTCAAACCCAGTCGCGCACTGATGATTTTTTCTATTCGAAAAATTTACATGCGCTGTAACAGTATTCTCAAATGGTGAAGGAAAACTTCCTAGACCTAAAAATGTAGTTCGAAAACATTTTTCAAGTGCACGAAAGGAGCTTTTAAGGCGCACTTTAAATCCTTTCACCATACTAGTTCGAAATAACTAGTGAAACGACTGGTAATGGATTCCTAAGTAAAAGTAGCAGCTAGCAAATAACATAAAACGCTCAGCTGTGGAAGGTGGTCTGGTTCGCGAAATTCACTTATCGGCATCGGACGCCATCGGAATAATTTAACCAATAACAATCCAACGGCTAATTTTAGCGGCGAATAGAAAAAATGGTCAAGCGTGAACCGACTGCTTTAGCATTTTCTACCGCTTTACGAGCTCTGGTGGTCTTGTGATAGTGACCGCGCCTTCGAATCTTAAGGTCGTGGGTTCAAATTAAGTCGTGCAATGAATTTTTCTGTTCCGAATATTGATTCGTATAATACAAGTACTCTCGAACGGTGAACGAAAACATCGTGAGGAAACTGGCATGCCATAGAACCTAAAAATTCCGAAAACATGCCGGTTTCCTCACGATGTTTACTTTCACCCGTTCGAGAGTACTGGTATAGCGCACATTCATTTTTCAAACAGAAAAATCATTGGTGCACGACTGAATTTGAACCCACGAGCTTAGGATCGGAAGGCGGGGTCACTGCCACTAGACCACCAGTGCTCTAAGTTAATTTCTAAGCAAAGATTTTAAAATTCAGAGAAAAAGGTTTTCTTAGAAAGACAAAAAAGTTTAGCTCCTTGTAACTTAAAATAGAACTAGAAGCACGAGATTTGATTTGATTTGAGCAGACAAGTCGCAAGCATTTCAATCGTATTGACATAAAAACAAAATCCAAACATTTTTCAGTTCCGGCCTTTCACTGAAAAGCGCCGTTTCCCATTAGTTCCCGCGGTACCCTAATCCGGCGGACACGCCTCTACGCCGAGTAAAGCAATTTGCGTGGACCCGCTCGCTATACGTGAGTCCAAGTAACTCTGTTCGATTCCCTCATATTTTACCAGCTTCTCAAAGAAAGAGGTTTTATCAAAAGTAAAATAACTGAAGGGAATTTGAAGTCTGGATACTTTATTCTTTATTGTTCTTTATTCTTTATTGTACATAATATAAAACACAGAAAACACAGACATAAAGTAAGGACATGTACAAAGGCGAGCTTAACCCTACAAAGAGTTTTCTTCCAGCAAACACTGGATACTTCGAGGGTTCGAGGGGTAAAGCGAATTCACACGATGTCAAAATCACTGTTCCCTGGATCTTTCAGTTAATACGACTAATCGAGTTAATAGATCTTTCAAACCAGTGTGGTGGAAGGTTTTTAAAATGCATCTCGACAACACTGCCACATATTGAATTTAATAATGTAACTGTCCCTTACTCTAAAACTGTAAAAAACCTAGGTGTTTTTATGGATAGCTGTATGACGTGGAGCACGCAGATTGAATCTGTGAGCCGAAAACTTTTTGCTTCTGCCGGATCACTTAGAAGACTGCGTAACTTTCTTCCTACAGCTACTAAAATTGCGCTTGCACAATCCCTACTACTCCCCATGTTGGATTACGCAGATTCTTGCTATCTCGACCTTACAGAAGAAAAACTTGATAAGCTGGAGCGCCTCCAAAACTTCTGTATTAGATTTATCTTCGGACTCCGTAAGTATGACCACGTAACAGAATTTCGTGTAAAACTCAAATGGCTCCCTATTCGTCTTCGCCGGAATACTCACATCCTCTCACTCCTATTTAACATCCTTCACAATTCCTCAACTCCCAGTTATCTGAAGGAACGTTTCGAGTACCTCCACAGCGAGAATGCTCGAACTCTCCGGTCCTCAGACAACCTCCTTCTCAAAACTCCTGTGCATAGAACCTGTTTCTATGCGGATTCCTTTTCCGTCCAAGCTGTCCGACTATGGAATGCATTGCCGATTTCCACTAGGAAATCAACGTCACCAGCTGCATTTAAAGCTAACATAAAAAACTTTTATTTATCTGAAGTGTCATCCTGAATTGCTTCGTTGATTCGTTCATTATATGTATTTATCTAACTATTTATGTATTTATCTTATGTAGGTATATGTTTGTATTTATTTTCTATGTAGGTATCTATTTGTGTATGTTTATGTAGGTATATTGTTTTTGATATGTATGTAGGTTTAGAAATTATTATCACATTATTTATTAAAGGTGCACCTCGGCCAATCTTCAACTTCTTTAAATTCCTCTCCATCCAAAGGTTGTCTGGAAGAGATCGCTTATTAGCGATAAGACCGCCCGTTGTACAATATCTTCTTTTTGTTAATTTCTAGTTGTTTAATTTGTATGATGTGCAATAAAGTGTTTTTCATTCATTCATTCATTCATTCATTCATTCATTTTCATTCATTCACTCGACGGCTTTTTTTGTGCATTTGACACTTGTTTTGGTACTTTGTTTTTAGGTCAAGGCACTATTTTTTTTTAATAACATGAAGGTTTCCTCAATCTTTAGTGATTCACACGTTGTTAGAATATTTGTTTCGTGGTTTCTCGCCCCATAGCATCTTGTAAAAGAACACGTATCTATGAGTTATTATGGCGTATTATGTATGTTCGTATGAGCTAGTAGTGGCCAATAAATATTTTTATCTTATCTTTATCCTGTAAAAAAATGGAAACTGTGACTAAGCGAACATTTGCCTCGCGTGGCTACCTCGCGATTCTCCTCGGTCAGTTTGTATGCAGCTAATGAACTTCCTTTACTGTAGAAGCGCTCATGGCGTAGCTTGCTTAGACGTCTTGATTGATAGTTGAAGCTAAGCAACGTAGTGCGCGGTCACAATTCGGATGGGTGACCGCAAGTGGCATTACGAGCTGAGCGCTTCCGTGCTTCGGAGGGCACGTTAAATTGTCGGTGCCGGTTTTCAACTCGTTAAGCCATGAGCTTTAGGTGGCCTGAAAACTCCGTCACAAGAGTTGGCCACTAGCTCATACGAACTTACTGTATATACCTGCCTCAAAGAGATAAACATTATTGTATACTTACCCACATTTACAAGTCCGAGTGACTAGTACCGGATGGAATAAATTAAACAGGTACCAGCTGTCTCTATCACATGGCTAATTAGCACCTCTGTGGCTGTTCTATCTTAATTAATGGATAGAGCTGACGAAAATATAGGTCCTGATATCGTATAACAAGACTAGAGCAAACTACATAGGACACGTCAATTGACAAGACTGCATCTACATAAGCAAAAAGTATAGCTGCTAAATGATAGGTGTTGTACAACAAATACTGGTTCCTTTTTAGGGTACCGTACCGTCTGTTTGTTAGCGGGCTTGTATCTCATGAACCGTAATAATTTAGGTAGATAGTTGAAATTTTCACAAAGTATGTATTTCTATTGCCGCTCTAACAACAAAAAATAATAAAAAGAAAATAAAAGGGGGCCTCATACAAGAAACATTTTTATTTAACACACATATTATCACGCCCGTATCCCTAATGGGATGAGCAGAGCCACAAGTAATCATAAGAAAACTTGCAGCCTCAGAAGTGACTGCAAGTTTTCTTGAACACATTGACATTAACGGACTTGTATGACTTTAATAATTTATTATCTATATTTCTGACATAATTATTCTTCCAAGATTACGCTACATTATTGTATTAGGTTAGCCTGTAAATATAGATGTAAGTTTAAATAAATGACTTAATTTGACCAATATTTGATTTTAGGATTTTGAATTACCCCTGTTACCAATGGCATTCATTGGCAGGGATCGTGACTGGATAAGGATTCGAACTGCCACGGTTTTCGGCCAGACGAATAGCGACGTTGGCGTAGCATTCGTATATGTAACAAAAAAGCCAAGAATCCGACTGTACGACTATCCAATGTGTCGACAAGGCAATTGATATAGGCAACTACAAAAATCAGTACTCTTCAAACATGACATCACAGATCTAAAATATTCTATTCAAACTTAAAATATTCAGAAACAAGTACAATATACACTGGATAATTTAATTAAACGTCAATACACAACACGGCTCGTTTTATTTATCAGAAATGTATCTTAAATTATAACATAGTTTACTTCTTACCATGTGCACTTTGTATGGTAATGAGGATAAAGCTTGGGGTTCTAAGAAGCGGTGGTGGACATTTTACTGCCGTAAAACTAACTGATATGGTCTGAATGACAGAACACCAACTTGAAGAGCGCTATCCTATACAGCACCAACATTTAGAGAAAAAATCTAAAGAGTGACCATTTGAAGAGTACCAAAATTTAGGGCACTAACATGAAAAGCACCTGTTTATCTGGAGAGTATCAAACTAAAAAGCACAAATGTGGAGGTCACCAATCTGGTGAGCACTAACCTAAAGAGCACTAATCCAGTGAAATCCGATCTGAAGAGCACCAATTTGTATAACGAGTGTGTTTTATAAAAACGGTAGTCATCAAAATCAACCGCTTATAACCTTCCTCCCCCGCTCGCTGGTCTCTTTAAGTGCGTGGGGAGACTTCTGAATTATGAGGTTAAGCTATTGAACAAAACTATAGTAACGATATAATCACAAAATAAGCACTAAATTATCCATCCTAGGTTGCCTGGTAGATATTACTTTTATCGTTATGCCGCACATTATTTTTACTTTTTTTCCAACGGGATCAAGATAAGACAAGATACAAGAAACATTTAGGTACGATGGTACTGAACCCTTTGTTTGCGAATTTGGCACAAAGGGCACTTGACCGGTTTTTATTTTATAAGTTTAATTTAAGAATGTTCGTGATAAACAATTAAAAGTTATCTATCTACCTATCTGAACGTTATGTGCGGTAGGTACCTTTCAATCACCCGTGGTCTTTATAACATACTGTAAGCGCATTTATCGAGAGAATTGACGCTTACGTCCGCTAAATGTAGCTGACTGCTTCTTAGAAAACCGAAGTATTTCCTTTAGTGTGTCTTAACTTAGGGCGCTGGATAGCAAACATTGTAAGGCCTCATATTGTAAATCGCTACAGTATTTAGATTATTTTGTTATAAGGATTTCGAACAAATACGATTATTTATTTGAATACAGCTTTGTTGGTGTGGCAGGCAAGTAAGTAAGTAAGAAAGTAAGTTCGTATGCGCTAGTGGCAAACTCTTGTGACGGAGTTTTTAGTCCGCCTAAAGGCCTCCATTACGGCTTAACGAGTTAAGCCGGGACCGACAATTTAACGTGCCCTCCGAAGCGCTCAGCTCGTAATGCCATTTGCGGTCACCCATCCAAATTGAGACCGCGCACAACGTTGCTTAGCTTTAACGATCAATCAAGAACGTCTAAGCAAGCTACGCCACGAGCGCTTCATAGGGCGTTCCTCTAGTAACTTCTTACACTTTCTGATTTTTAATAGAAGTAGGATAGGTTTGATACCACTGGTGGTCTAGTTAGTAGTGACCCCGCCTTCCGATCCTAAGGTCGTGGGTTCTAACCCGGTCGTGTACCAATGGATTTTTCTGTGCGAAAAATTAATGAGCGCTATACCAGTACTCTCAAATGGTGAAGGAAAACATCATGAGGAAACCCGTGGTTTAGTCAGCTCCGCACGTGTTGACCATGTATTTTCTGAGGACAAGGCCGACTAAGCTGAGAGGATGGTATAGGTGCTGGGCAAGTCTACTCCATCTTAATTCGTCCGGGGCACTACAGCGTCCCGTTTGTGAAGGTAAAAGTTGCCTCCTGACGCTGTATAAATCATCTACTAGATGGTAAAAAGGTCTATCCTACTATGTAGTTTAGTTTAGTAGGATAGGTTTAGATGTTACCTTTATCTCTTCTTATCCAGCTTGAAACGGAAACACGAGAAACAGTATTAAAACACGTTTACGGTCATTATCGGTTTATTTTGCATATAACATGATCATCAATGTGTTAAGACTAATGTTCACCGATACATTAACCGCCTGATAAAATACTTTTGACATATAATACAAAATGTCGTTAAACTACTTTCGAAAGCAAAACTACATCAATCTCTATAAAAAAAGTTGATCTATCTGAAACGTTCTGTCAATGAAGACATTGATAATATCCGATGATCTGGATCAGGTGAGCTATCTATAGACCGTTTGCAGCGGTATTTAGATAGCCCGATTGTTTCTTTTGTATTTTACTAATTGTATTTGTATTAGTTGTAAGATTAGCCGTGATATCAGCATGTTTGTCATAGGGGTAGGCAGAGATCAAGGGGTCCTGATGTACTACTTTCGCTTTATTCACTGTCAAAACATGCAAGAATTTCTCCCGCAGCGAGCATTGATATCACATCTTTGCCGTATCCGAATTAGGTCGTCGCAAAAATCAAACACGAGGTTAATTTCCGCCGGTTAACAAATTGGTGTCAATCAGCTTTTAGTATAAGTTAGGATTAGGTGTCCAGGATGGATTATAATGTCCCCTGACGCACATAGAGCAGGCACGGCGCTAATCTTACGTTATCTGTTATTGTGAGCACCGACCAGATTATAGTCAATGAGATGAGAATGTAGATCTAGGAATCCTAGTTTACTTATCCTGTACCACAAAATATTTACTCAAATATTTTTTTGGTTCTTATAACAGAAAGAAATTTACATATAAGTATTTACAAAATTCAAAATCAACAGTCGGATTATACAAAGACAGTTTGCAATGGCAAACGGTTTATATATAGCTCACCTGATCCAGATAATCAGTAGGTGGAAGCGCCGGTGGTTTAGTGATAGTGACCCCGCCTTTCGATCCTAAGGTCATGGGTTCAAATCCGGTCGTGCACTAATGGATTTTTCGATTCGAAAATATTATCGGTTTGCAACATAGGTTTGATTTGGATGAAACTTAGAAAATATCTAAGTACATTATATATATATTAATGGTGAAATCGCCATGTTTCTCCCCTTTCTATGAATGTAACAAAGTATAAAGACAATCTTTGAATTCATTTGTTTGTTTCCATTTTCGGTAAATACTTTATTTAGTAAATCTATTAGATTTTTGACCAATGTTTAATCCGTAGCAGTATGTTAGGATGGTAGCAAATGGAGATCCGTGATCTCTGCTTACCCTTATGGGAAACAGGCATGATGATTATTTATGTATGTAATTCATAAATGTTTAGTTAAAAACATGATAATTTAGTTTAGTCAAATATAAGGACAAATTAACTTCTGGAAATAGTCAAAAATATGTATTTCATGAAGTTTTAAAACCGTATTTATTATAACGATTCTGCGATATTTCCACAATAAAACTAGTTCGTATTTGTATTTTGATTCAGTAAAAAATGTGTTTACAAAATCGTCGCCATGTTCCATAGATCTATAACTCTGCAGAGACGTCGCGACATGTCACTTGAATAGACGTCCGTATTCCAACTATTTACATATTTAATGACGTTTAACGTCCGTCGCAGTGAGTTCGCCTAATGAGATACACTATCAAGTCGTTAGTGAAAGTACGAATTTACTTATTCATGGTTTATACTCTGTATTAAACTATTTTTGTATGATCTACATTTAAATTGAAAATGTTTTCGGTTCTATTCACAATTTTGGTTTGAAAGCTTCTAATAGCTGTAGAAAAATAATAGCTGTATTTTTTTAAGAACTTTGAAGAAGTCAATGTTTTGAAAGGTGGTCTAAATATATTGTTGTATTATTACAATTACAATATATTTAGTAACATTGTTTTAAATTAATTGATATACAGCACAGGCGCGTATCTTAAATCTATACTAATATTATAAAGCTGCAGAGTTTGTTTGTTTGTTTGTTTGTTTGTTTGTTTGTTTGAACGCGCTAATCTCTGGAACTACTGGTCCGATTTGAATGATTCTTTCAGTGTTGGTTAGTCCATTTATCGAGGAAGGCTATAGGCTATGTTTTATTTTTTTCAAAATTAGGGATCCGTAATAAAATTGCTATTTTGTAACACAAGGTGTAAAATCGAAAACCTATTTTTGCGTGCGCTGCAAAAACTATTGACAATAGAACAAAATGATGTACTACGGGTTTGTAGATCCCATGAAGACCTACAAAAAAGTCCGCAAGAACATATATCTAGCTATCATGGTTTAATCACAATAACCGATTTTGTGTTCAAAATAATTATTAAATCGTCTGAAAAAAAAAACTACGTTAAATATGTATCGTAATATTAATCTTTATCGAAATTAAGCATTATGTTATCAAGATTATTTATGTAGAAGTAAAATACTTTTTGTTTCATCTCAATCGGATATTTCGTTTAAAAGTTATCACGTGTGTAAGATGTTAAGAGTTGGTACCTATTAATGAGTTATGGGCCATAGAGTTTTTTATCAACATAAAATCCTGTAATAATCTTTTTGAAATATATTTGTTGATGATTGTAAGTATAAGATCTTTGAAAAGTATAATAAATACATTTCTAAAATAACTCTGCTAAGAAAATCCACGCGCGCTTGATGCAAGCAAGACGAGACGCTGGCGGCGCGGCGGCGGGCGAGACGAGGAAGCCGCGCTTGCTGGCCGCCTGTGAGAAAAACGCGGGTGAAACCGCGGAGCACAGCTAGTCAGTTATAATAGTAATTCAATAAATAATCTGGTACTAGACCACTAAAATAACTGTGAACTATACAATAGCTACGCGTGAATTCCACAATTCCACCATAGATAAAACCACATAACCAATGGCAAGCATCCTATTCATAACTCATTTTCCTAAGCGAGCGAGTCGACTCACACATGGCACAATAATGAGGTTAGAGCGACCGCGTGCGATTGTCATTGGTGCACTATTGTTCACTCTATATGGCGGCGCCACTGAACCGCTGCATTTGGACGTGTCTAAATAGGCATAGATCTATGACCGCGGCTTTTTGCACCGACCAGAAAACCCGACCTCCCGTCCAGGACGCGCACGTGTAACTTTGGTTCGTCTTTCTGGTTTTGAGGGGTCTAGCGTTGTTGGTTTTTCGCATGCCTGTTACGTATGGGTAACATTGTCAAAGTTACAGCTTTCTTCTTGGCTGTTGACTTAATTAGTAAGTTGGATATGTGAATGGCAGCGCAATGCTCTCAGTGCTAAATCTAGAAAACATCGTTATATTGAAAATATGGGTGGCGTTCGGACCGCGTCTTTTACCGGATTTGTATGGGACGTTTCGCTTTGTTGCCGCCTGATTGTATTTTGTACAAACAAATCTAGTTGAGCTAATGAATAGGAAATGTGTGTAGGAGAAATGATGCATTATTTCATTATGAGAAGATTTGTACGAAATTGTTTTGTCTAAAGAGTAAGTCTTTAAACTGTCGTTGTTTTTTTAGGGTTGCGTGCCCGAAGGGTGCTAACGGGATCTTATTACTAAGCCTTCGTTCTTCCTTCATCCGTCCGTCCGTCAGCGGGTTGTATCTCATGAACCGTAATAAGTCTACTTATTAAAAATTACTTACTTTTTAAAACTTAGTCGAGTTTTTCACAGAGCGAAAATATTATTGCCGCTACAAAATAGTAGGGGGCTCCCTACAAGAAACGTTTTTTAACGTTCGTAATTGATTATAGAAGCTACCAATTCAAAAAGTACATAGAGTAAAAGTCATATTAAAAAGTACGTGTAGATGGTACGGAACCCTTCGTGTGTGAATTCGACTCGCACTTGATGGGTTTATTCTTATTTATCTCCTCAATAGTACATCTTCTCCATGACTATTTGACGTCCAAACGTAACAATCCACTTACCTAATTTTTTGCTCTCAAACAGTCACTTCAGGTTCTATTTTTGATTGACATAGAGCTCACATTTATTTGACATATTATCTACAGTCATCAAAAAGTGGCCAAAGACTTTTGTTTCCAATAGATAGAGCACTCAGGTAGGGTTTGACAAAGTTGGATGGCATAATGTCACATGGTGTAGTATGCGCCCCGACAACACTAACAAGCAGAAAACTACCTGCGATTTATTGGCGTAACTTTTACTCGGAACTTTGTTGACTAATTGGTGAGTGTAAACAATGCTTTGAAGCTTAAGAGCATCGTAGTTTTGTTATTCATCATAATAGGACCAACACAGTCATTATATTAATTGAAATAAAGAAAAATAATAAAATACCAAGTATATGAGACATAAACACTAATAATATTTGTGGATCCATCTAGCCCTAAACTAAGCAAAGCTTGTACTATGATAGTGATATTGTATATGATAAAGGCAACAGATGGCTGATAGTATACTTATATACCTACTTTGTTTTTTGTAAATACATACTTATAATACTACAACACCCAGACCCGGACGAAATATTTACAGAACATAAGAACATTTCTCTCGTAGCGGGAATCGAACACGCACTCTTGAGTCTTAGCAGAGCACTCACACGCCACGCCACCAAGGTCGTCAGTTTAGGTCGTAGGGTTCGTTGTGGTCCAGTTTCCTTTATTTGAGGATTTGCTTTATTTCCTAAGAACCGTAAGATGTTTTTTTTAAATAAGCGATCACTGCACTAAAAATATTTAAGTTATTTTTATTGTTTTGCTTACAGGGACTTGTGTAGTGTGTAGCCGCGATAATTACCTTGAATAAAATTGCTCTTGCCAAAATAGAAATCTAACAATGCATCTACTTATAAAACATCCTTGTAAGGACCCATTGCACATTTCCAACACACAAATACCAAAACAAAAGACTCACCATTCTATATTAATTAAAAGTCTCGCGTGCACAGCGACAATACGCGTATATTTACGTAATAAAGAATCAATAAGACTAAAACCATGTTAAATCAACATTGGAGCCAAAGACAAGAAACGAATCCGACAATTTATGGTCCGTGTATTGTAGAGCTAAAGATGCGTAGAGGCGGCAAGGATGTGGATTATGCGGAGAATAATAATCTTAGCTCAAAGAGTTCAATACTAATTCTCGCAGATCATATTCAAAATAAATATTAAAAAATTAGGTACAGTGATTTGACAGCGCATTATTCATCCAGACTCCGTGTGATTACAATGAAAGGAATAAAATTGTCACGCACAATCAATATAAATAATAGTATTTCATCATTTTAAGTGCCTACCTACGTGTAATTATCGAGTGTTGCTTAGAAAATGACTGTATAATAAGATCAAGTATGAACAATATCTGACCACTTTACATAGAAACCATTTCTAAAATATCAAAAGGGTTCTTTTAATATGCTTACTCTGCAGCAGAGTTGAAGAGTCACAAATGACGTCATATTATTCTTTGTCGTCGCCGACTTTGTGTAATGGAGCCTCGGAGTGAGGCTAGCTCGTTAGTGCATTAAGCGTATCACTTTTGATGTATTTCTTGTTAGATAAAATGTCCTGAAAATCCTTTGAATATTGCAACCTTGTGTTCAAATAAATTATGAAACACAATATGCCAATTAAGATGCAGCACTCTAAATTGAATTTTGTTAAAATTTAGCGTTAAAGAAACCTATTATTTTATTGATTTTTGAATTATTTTGTTTTTGTTTTAAGAATTCTTAAAATTCCTAGCTCTACACAGAAAAGCCTAATTTTATTAGGGACGCGCCCACAGTAGAAAAAGGCGCGAAACACACGCGATATAAAAAATGGCGGTGTGCAATTTGAATGCGTGAATTATTGTCTTTTAAGGAGAAATAATACACCTTCGGAAAGTAATATGAACCCCACACGTAATGGCTTTTGATAAATTGAGGATGAGCCTTTGTTATCGCGAGTGGTTATTACCAATTTATCAGTTTTTCTGGCGACTGGAAAAGACGTGTGGAAGTTTTTCTTCGGCGTTCTATCCAGGTTAATAAATATAATTTACGGAAGACGTAAACCTTTTGTAGGCACTTACTTGTTTTGTTTTATTGTATCACCAGCGAGAGGTACATGAACATAATGAACGTATTACTAGGAATCTTAAATCTAGCAAGTTCGTATGAGCTAGTGGCTAGCTCTTGTGACGGAGTTTTTACTTCTCTGCTGGACTGGGAGTAAAGAAAAAACATAGAATACTTCCAGCTGCTTCTTTGCCCGAGCATGTCGTAAAAGTCGACTAAGGGATAGTATCCTCTCCACTATGAGATACAATAAGCAAATATTCCCAAGGAGGGTTGACGTCAGGCAGGCGGCCGGTCATAAAAAACCTTAGACAAAACTCTTACCCCACATAGAGTGGGATAAGGGCAGGAAGATGATGATGGTGGTGTACGATCTTTAAGACTACGTCTTGGGGAAATACCTACATCCAACACAAATAATTAGAACGTCACGAGGCAGTCAATACACAAGCAAAAAATGCACTAGTTTTTGCATATCCTTCGTGGTCAGTCGCAGGCCACTGCGTGCTTTGATTATCTCATTAGAACATTATTACTGACTAGTTGAATTTGGGACTTTGGTCGCGTTGACTTTTTTTTTAAATCTTCATCTTCCCTCTGCGATATAGGTATTGGATAAATGTCGATAATTCATTTCTTAGCGCTCCTCTACACCATAAGGAATACAGCTTCCAATTATCATGCTTCAAGGACTTAAGGTTTAGGCTGTGCGTTGATTGTCAATCTGTTAGTCAGTAACAAGTTTTATATATATAAAAAGAAGGAAGGTAGAAAAAACTTATTAGAATGTGCATTTAAGGAACTAGTACAAGCCGTTGCGTTACAAGGGGAGTGGGCTCTACCAGGTTTTGATGAAGCGCTCGTGGGGTAGCTTGCCTCGTTCTTGATTGATCGTTGAAGTTAATTAACGTTGTGCGCGGTCACAATTGGGATGGGTGACCGCAAGTGGCATTGCGAGCTGAGCGCTTCCGTGCTTCGGAGGGCACGTTAAATTGTCAATCCCGGCTTTTAAGTCGTTAAGCTTTGAGGGAGGCCTTTAGGCGGCCTAAAAACTCCGTCACAAGAGTTGGCCACTAGCTCATACGAACTTCTGTTCTTACTTTACTAGTTATTTAAATTTTATTCAAACTTTATTTAATAAAATTACAAGGATAATTTTAATTGCAACGGTAAAAATTCAGCGACAAGTCAGCGATTTCCTAAAAGAGTTCACGGAGTCATTTTGTCACCAGTCAAAATAAGCCTCAGGCGTGAATCTCTAAATCCATTAAAGCAAACATAAAGCTGTAAATATGTTTGAGAGTTCCGGTTTAGAGTATGTAATTTTTTCATGAAAATCCAGGAAATAGAAATAGAACGTAACACGAAAATAAAGAAAGACATTCAGCTCCATAGAAATACGTCCAATAGAAAGTAAATTGCATTTTGTCGGACATTTCCTAGAGAAACCCATATGAAAGTACAAGGCAAGAGCTAATTACGAGTACCTAGTTACACGCTGTTGATAAACCTTATCCTACAGTAGGTTGCCACGTTGCAATTAATTCAGGTTTTCCAATCAATGCCTTTCAATCAATGCAAATCTTGCACTATATAGATGTTGCTATACTGATGGGTAAAAGGAGAAAAGTGACCAAATTCTACAAGCGCTAGCTCGTAGTACTAATTGTACAGTAGGTATGAAGATAACAAGTCGCTTCATTTTTAGGGTTCCGTGCTCGAAGGGTGCAGGCTATATACCTACTAAGACTCCGTTGTCCGTCCGCCTGTCAGTGGGCTACGGAAGTACGATGGCACGGAAACCTTTATGCGCGACTTCGACTCGCACTTGACCGGTTTTTTCTTGACATAGGCTTCTCAGCAGGCTTAAAGATTTTTGTGAACAAAGATCTATCAACATTTTACTTTAATTTTAAATGACCTCGGTGGCGTGGCAGGCGTGTGCTTGGCTGAGACGCAAGAGGCGCAGGTTTGATTCCCACTGCGGGAGAAATGTTTGTATCATATACATGTATTGTACAATATTATAAGTATTCTATCAGCTATCTGGTTCCCATAGTACAAGTTTTACTTAGTTTTAGGCTGATAAAGTTATATGTCCATATTTTTTTATGTAAATGACCAGGTTCTAATATTCTGCTGACGGACGACAGATTGTTCAATACCATAGCAACGTTGTTATCTGTCGAAAAGCAATTTTTTTTTAATAAGCCATGAATGTTACGTCGTAAGTTAGTAGAATATTGGAACCGGGCATTAGTCATGTTGTCAATAAGTCATCGATGTAGAGTCCATATCCAGAGGGGGTGTGTCTTGCATATGCACGTATCTGAGGCCAATTGATCAACGGGTGCAGCCAATCATTTGATCGGATCTTAATGAATATGCAGGGACTGGCAACATTTCGATATTTGGGTCAAGGTCTTGCCAGTTTATAACTATCTTACAGGTACATGTGTGGAACAGAATTTAAGCATAAAATGGATCATAAAATGTGCAATATTATTAACATTGACATCAAAACGAATTGACGATAAAACCCTCAAACAATCATAAAAGTGATTGCCAAATATTATGGTCAAATTTACGTATTCAGAGTTAACAGAACAGGCTCTATGCTAAAATTATTCATACAAATAACTCAAGTGAAAGGAAATATCTATATGTAGGCAAGTCATGACTACAAGTTCTTAAGCACTATTAGAATATCAGTCAAGAGATCAGACAAAACAACAACTTGTCTGCTAAATTATTTCAACAGATTAGTCCAGAAGTGAGTAAAACACTGTTAAGGTAGATACTGATTATTGCACCGACAATCGCCTGTATTATGCAAAGCACTCGCCGTCACATATGTACTTTACCTAAGCACACTTTGTAATAAGTAGAATGGCAATTTCTATATAAATTTCTCAATGAACGCAGAATATCTTACATGCTAATGAGATTCTATTCGAATAATGCGGCAAAACGATCGATTTGTACGACAAATATATGAAACTCCCGGCTTATTACGTCAACAAACTTTATGTGCTTCATATCGCTCGGTCGCTGTAATTCCTACATTCTATTAAACTGACTATCGGCAATAATATCTGTGTGATAAAATGAAATGGCGCACTGGATACTAAGTTCTACTTATGTGACCACAATATCGCTTTCGCGTATCTGAATTGCTAATAAAGGGAGGGAATGTGTGCCGGCGGGTGCGCGAGAGTCGCTTATTAGCGAGCGACGGTGGCGCCGTGAACAATTGCGGCGATTAGATGAGTTACAGAAGGGAGCCGAAGGTTGACGATCAATGTTAGCACCTGTCAAGCACGTTCTAAGCAGATTTCGTTGAATAATCTGTTTGAACGGCGATTACTTATTCAATTGTCGATAATTACGTCCAAAGCTGACATAATAGTATTGACTATTAGGTATTAAATTGAGCTTTCTGCTATGAATACTAGTACGAATAGATCAATGCAGAAAGCACTATTTTATCAGCTGTCTCCGACTCAAAACAACAATTAATCTTCAAATTACTTTACTTTAAAATCATCGCACAATTATTTTGGTGTTTTTAATATGAGGTGGCTGCAATGACGACTATTATGTCAAATATTTGGACGTGTCATAAAAAAAACAAATGTTCCGTTTCAAAATGTTGCGGATCTCTGAGTAGGAAGCTCTAGTGTATTATCGCCGTATTCAACGTGTTACCTACTATAAAATACCTATTTATGTAACCTTATTCAAAGTTATATTTACCTCATTTCTAGTTTTATAGATATAAAACTACAGAATTAAAAAAGATATTTATCCAATTAGATTATGTTTTTGTGATCATCGAAGTCTAAAGTGACTTCATACTGAAGTAATTCATCATCATCTTCCTGCCCTTATCCCACTCTGTGTGGGGTGGGCAGAGAGTGAGAGTTTCTTTGGCAAAGGTGTTTTATAATCGGCCGCCTGCCTGACGTCAACCCTCCTTGGGAATACTTGCTTATTGTATCTCATCATGTTGGAGAGGATACTATCCCTTAGTCGGCAATTATCAATTACTTCAGTATGAAGTATACATTTTAGTAAAAAGTATGAAAAGGTATAAGTAGAGGAGTTTCGTATTTTCAAGTACGGGATTTTGTACCCTTTTTTGAATTAATCCCGGTCATGTATCCAGTAGAATATACCCGTCTATTCTTAGAAGTGTTTTCCATATATTAAGGATAGTGTGCATTATGTATATCAGGTTTAGTACCAAAATAAATCACACTAATATTATAGAGGCAAGTTTTTTTGTTTGCTTGTAACGAATAGGCTCCGAAACTACTGGACCGATTTCAAAAACTCTTTCACCAATTATAGAAAGCTACATTTTCAGGGACCAGTATAGACTATAATATATTTTCAAAAAAATTAGGGATCCGTAAGAAAATTGCAATATTGTAACCCAAGGTAGAAAACATAAAATAGTTTTTGGCGTGCGCTACGAAAACTATTGATTATAGAACAAAATAATGTACTACACGCGTACGAAGTCGCGGGCAACAGCTAGTAGATAATATACTTACTATTGTGGCCAAGGATCAGCAGCATGATCTGTCGACGACATAGTCGCGGGCCGTCAGCAGCTTAGACAATCGCAGGATCGATTCCTATATCCAGAGCAAAGGGATTCCTAAATCCAGGAATGTGTGGATTCTGGATGCGAATTCTGATATGTTTAGTTTTCTTTCGACGTAATATACCGACCACAGCTATTTTAAGGACTCCTCACACAGAAGCCGTAGATCCTAGTCTCCATACATCCAGGATCCAGTTTATATGCAGATAAATGACGGAGATTACAAGCCGCGGGATGAGATGTGTCAGACCGAGTTTATTCTAACGCCTCTGGATCGTGTTGAACGGGACTTGCTCATTTTATGGTAAAAAGACGTTTTATTTAAAACTATTTTTAGTGTCTACATTCATGACATGACTACATTTAGTGAGTTAAATGTACCCACTTAATACACTCACTCGAATAGCTAAAAATAGTGCATAACAAAAAGTCTTTTTGGACGACCTCTGTGGCGTGGCAGGCGAGTGCTCGAATGAGACGCAAGAGGCGTGGGTTCCATTCCCGCTGCGGAAGATATGTTTGCATGCTTTGCAAGTATTTCTTCCGGGTCTGGGTGTTGTAATATTAATGTATTTGTAGGTGAATTGTACGCAATTCGATTCATCAGCAGATTCATATTTCGCCGTAAAATGGTCGGAATTTTCTCAAACGATGAAGGAAACGGGCATGTGGTATACTCTAAAAAGGTTGAAAATATGTGTCAAGTGCACGAAAGGAGCTTTTAAATAAATAAAATAAATAAAATAAAATAAAATTTATTTTATTTATTTTAATTTAATTCTTTCACCACACTGGTTCGAAAGAACTAGTTACATGACTATATAGACTACTAGAAGGAAAAGGTTCCACTACACTACAACTTTTCCAACGTCAATAAGAACGTATATTACTGACATCTACAGTAATCTTTATCACTTCTATTTGTAATAACTAGATAATCCAATCACATGAATTAGTATTAGTGTGATATAGTTATGTTATAAAGCGTTTTGTTTATATCGCGTCGTAAGCCGTTATACCGACTACCGACATGTGTAGTCTGGCATAATACATGCTACCATGGGTGCTACTGCTGAATTATTTTTAGAAAAGCTTTCGTTTTATTACAATTTGCACATTATTATAATGCAAATTACATCTTTGCTGGACTGGGAGTAAAGAAAAACATAAAATGCGTCCAGCTGCTTCTCTCCTCGAGTATGTCGCAAAAGTCGACTAAAGAGTAGTATCCTACATGATCACCTGTCATCATGGTTCATCATCATCTTGAAACTCTTGGATCAGGAGTAGCTGCAAGTTTTCTTATGATTACTTGTGCTCTGGCCACCCCGCTAGGGATACGGGCGTGATATTTTAGATGAGTGTATGTATTATGAAAATAAACTAATAATTTACGCGAGAAAATTAAAAGTAAAATGCGTAGTCGTGATTTCAAAAGATTAGGTGCCAAGGCGTTTCCCTTCCAACGAAAGTACCATTCACACTCGCCTCATACACCTTTCGTGAATCTTCGTTCATTCATCATCTCTACATTATCGGAAGTCCAGCTTACTTAATACCTATTAGTTTTCGATTTATCATAATTTCAGAGTACCCCCCATTTGCTTTAATTAGATGTACGCCGCTAACACAGCTGATTGGCTGCCGATGATGGTATCAGTACTCTACCCGTCATGATGTATCATGAAATTATTTACGCTTAATTAGATGCAAACTAGATTGTAGACTATGTTCAAGCCCTACTCATACAGAAATTACAACTATGTTTTTTTTCTTTCAGTTTAGAGAGATTGCAAAATATAATCCTGTGTTTCCAGTGGGAAATCATCAGCAAATCATCTTTGTAGTACATGCGTACCTATTTATTTATTTATTTATTTATTTATTTATTTATTAGGCAACGCCAACAGACAGAACTACAATCCTTGCGAACATAACCAACAAAACAGAACAAAATCTGCGAAACGTCGGCGCCAACCTTTCACGTGCCCGGAAATATACAATTTTATATACCTATAACTATGCAAGAGAATCAGGAAACCGTCGATATTTCAACACGTGCCAGAAACTTCGAATTTACAGGTGCGTGCGTTTCTCTTATTTTCCTGATCATCGACTTAACTGTACACCTCACGCTTTGCCCTACTAGCAGTTTGCCCCGAACTGTACCTCGGAAGTTTTTTAATTATAATAATACATACATACATATTATCACGCCCGTATCCCTAATGGGGTGGGCAGAGCCACAAGTACCTAAACATAAGAAAACTGGCAGCCACTTCTGATTTAAAATCCTAAGATAGATATGGTGAACCATGGTGACAGGTGATCAGCCCATCGCTCACATAGGTGGTTCATCATTTTAGAGAGGATAATCCCTTCCTTAGTCGACTTTTACGACATGCTCGGGAAGAAAAGCAGCTGGACGCATTCTATGTTTTTTCTTTACTCTATTCTATGTTTTATTAGCCTAGCAGAGAAGATTATAATAATAATAGTGTTTATTTCAAAAATAACTTATTTTTTAATGTTTTTATAGGGGTCGCATTCCAACGAACTGCTCAGTTAAGTCACATGTATTTATAACCATACAGATTTCTGCATATTGGAATTTACCTAATAATATAACCAAACCAACCCATTTTAGAAATATAAAGAGCAATAATTTTTTTAGGATCATAATAACGATCTTATTTACTAAGTACCTACTAACATTATAAATGCGAAAGTCTGGATATAACAATGAAAAAAACTAATTAATTTGATAATTCTTTATTTTACGACTAAGCTGAGAGGATAGAATAGGTGCTGGGCAAGCCTACTCTATCTTAATCTGTTCCGGGCACTACAGCGTCCTGTTAGTAAAGGTAAAAGTTGCCTCCTGTCGCTTTATTAATCATCTACTTAGATGGGAAAAGGCCTTTATATTTACGTATGAAAAAGGAGGCACTAAATGAATCATCCTTTAGTACATATCTAGTGAAAACATCGAAAGTAAGTTACTTACAGTCGCTCCATATAGTTTAGTGGCCAGGTACATATATAATGTGAAAGTGTAGGGACAATACACGCTTATGCGCGGATAGTCTGAACGTTACAAAACAAATTGGTCGCTCGTACTGGCGCCTGCGCAGCAGCTAATTGCGAATGTGCGCGAGCTTACAACACAAATACTTGTCAACGAGTTTACACAATATCATTTGATTAATTATTTAAAAGACGAATAATTACGCTGCAAAGCGTAGTTGAAACTGATAAAAATCTTTCGGAATTTATTATACCAGGAACATTTATACCTCTAGTTATCCCAAGTGATAAATCATTGAATTGGTTTCACCTAACCCTCTTTTAGCTGTATATACTACATTGTTTTTTCAATGTTTATTTTAATATTTAAATAAATAACATCCAACAGTGTCACATTCATAGTCCTGTCCGCATTCTAGGATTCCCTGTATAGTGGGTATCAGAAACTACGGGTACCATAGAACCACATCTTAACTATAGATACTATCCTATGCAACATGATGAACCATCTATATGGGCGATGGGTTGATCACCTGTCACCATGGTTCATCATATCTATCTTGGGACTCTATTGGATCAGTAGTGGCTGCAAGTTTTCTTATGATAACATGTGGCTCTGCCAACCCTTTTAGGGATACGAGCGTGATAATATGTATGTCTTTTGTAAATTAAACTTTTATCTCGGTCATTAACCCACATATCATTAGAGCCTACTAAGCACGTATGTTAAGCCCAAAAACACATGCCCAGAGATAAAGGTGCGTATACAATCGACACGTACGTGGCTCGTGACTCCTTGTCGCATAACAATGTTAAAATAATGTATAATGTGACGATAATAAAAGTTTTAGCTGTGGCCACGAACAGGTAGGTCTAATTGGACCTATGTAAAAAGAGAGAAAGAGCGAAGACAATATGCTCGGGGAGAGAAGCCGCTGGATGCATTCTATGTTTTTCCTTTACTACCAGTCTAGCAGAAAATTATTAACATTAAACAAAAAAAATTATGAGCACTAAATCTTTTAGCCAGTGGTAAAAATTCTTGGATTATTTGTGAACAAGAGTATCAGAAAGCTTATCTAGCATAAATGTTTACAGATCTGCAAAATATTTTGATTAGCTCGGGATCGTCTCATTTGACCAATTGGATAGGTAGGTAAATGATCAAATATCTACCTATGTTGATCAATTGAAAAACCCTCGACTAATATTTAATTTTAAGAAAATATCATATGTCGTGTCGTCAGGCAGGCGGCCAATCATAAAACACCTTAGCCAAAATTCTGTGCCGACCCCACATAGAGTGGGATAAGGGCAGGAAGATGATGACGATGATCAAATGTCGTGGATGACAGGATATTACTTGGGAAGAAATAGAAATAAATGTAGCGCAAAACCATGGCGAAAAAAATACACAATTTAAATACTCCCTAACAAAGGATAATGTATCTGTTTTCACAAATGTGTGGTCATACGAAAGCTGCAATCGTCCGATCTGCCGGAGTCGTGAGCGTGCTTAGATAAGTGCACATGTGGTGTTGCGCAAGTGTGCCGATGGTCAGGTGGAATGGGATGAAGCTGGCGTACCTAAGTTTGGCCAACTTTTCTTAATAAATATCAATGAATCATCATCAATGAATATTAGCACTGGTGGTCTAGCATAATGACCCTGATTTCCGATCGTGGGTTCAAATCCGGTCGTGCACTAATGGATATTTCTGTTCGAAACATTTATGTAAGCTTTATCAGTATCAAACGATGAAAACATCGTGAGGAAACCGGCATGTCGTAGAAACTAAAAAGTTCGAAAATGTGTGTCAAGTGCACCAAAGGAGCCCTTGAGGTCTTTAAATTGGGGCACTTTAAATAATACTGGTTCGAAAGAACTAGTGACGCGACTAGAAGATATGTCACTTTTATTAGAAGGGACAAGAAAATAAGTACTAGGCTTAATTCATGAGACACAATTATCAAAATCTGACCATGCTAGATAAGTGGACATATGGTTTGGCACAAGTGTGCCGATAGTCACGTGGAATAGTGGAAGTAGCTGGTATAAGTTTGGCCAACTGCCTAGGTAAGAGTACCTAACCGAATCATGTTTTGATAACTTTTTTAGCAGGGAGAAAGTATTAAGTACGTACTTAGCCTAATCAAGAGACATAACGGACAAAGTAAGGACTGATTAAATCGCACCTAAATACAAAGTAGACATTTTGAACGTTTTTTACTAATAGTAAAACAATAAACGACAACAATAATAATAATATCACCTAATAGTCACATACATAGTCCTGACCCCACACTAGGATTCTCTGTGTCGTGGGTATCAGAAACTACGAGTACCATGGTAGCACAACATCCAGACCCGTAATAAATATTTACAGATCATGCAAACATTTCTTCCGCAGCGGGAATCTAACCCGCGCCTCTTGCGTCTCTGCCCGAGCAATCGCCCGTCAATACCTCCAAGTTTTTAGAAAATACAAAAGAATCGGTCTGCCTATCATCAGTTATTAATATTTTATTAATATGGAAAGTCAGGGTCACGTCCAAACATTACATTTCTAACATGTCCATATTTTGCAAATAGTAACATACAATTTCTCCATAGCCTCGGTTTCAACGTAGCTCTAATGTCTAAGCTTTAGTAATCAGCATTACAAAGTGGTTAGATCCTCATAAATAATGAATTCGTTAACAAAACATACGGAGACATGTATGTTAGCTTTGCATTGCAACTTGACGGTAAGTTATATTAACGTTTCAAATCGAACAGAGCTTAGCATTTACTTGATATACATGATGTTTATTTAAAAGGTAAAGTCAAGACAATTCTAAGTCACGAAGTACGTAATGCTATTTTTTGAAAACTAAGTCACTAGAGCACTAAGTCTTTTGAACCAGTGTGGTGAAAAAATTAAAGTGCGCTTCAAAGAGATTCCTTGAATGGCAGCTGCAAGACAAAATTATACTGTTTTGTAACTAAATACATTCATAATAATATTTTCATATCCATCTTAGGACTAAAATCAGAAGTGGCTGCAAGTTTTCTTATGTTTACTTGTGGCTCTGCCCACCCCATGAGAGATACGGGCGTGATAATATTTATATTCATTAATAAAATCTGAATCAAAAATATTTATAAAACAACAAACCATTTTTCTAAGAGATTCAATAAAACACATAATTTAATACATACTAGCTTACGGCCCAGGTTTCACTTGTGTGGTTTTTATATGTTATTCCTGCATACGTTCTATGTGTATTCCAAGTTTGGTTCAAATCCGTTCATCTGTTACGGCGTCTTTGAGGCACACACATACAACCAATTTAATTTAATGTACCTTTTAGCCACATAAACTCATTTATAATATTCGTAAGATAACATTTTGTATACCTACAAGTGTGTACACATTTTTACTCGTCATCTTGGAACTACAGTATGCTCTAACAAGATCATAGTAGATAGCACTACAGTTATACAGGGTGATTAGACGCAGTCGTAGGCGAGCGGTAGCGCCCACGGTCTGAAGGACAATGTACCGTACGACATACAGTGGGCTATTATTAGACTAAGCTATGAATGGAATTTATTTAGATCTAAAATGGTTAGTCTAAGCTTAAGAGGCCACCACACGATTGGGTCTAGACCAATTTCGAATCGAATTGAAAGAGATAGCGCTACGGATTTCGGGTGAAAATGAAAGACAGAGTGAAACCGCAAAATATTGAAATCAAATTATCCATCAAATTAAATAAAAAAAACAAAAGAATGTTTAAATGTAATTTAATTAAACACACTTTTTACTAATAAACAACAGAGATTTTTATAGATTTTGGTGAGCAAAATCCGCTATTGCACGCTCTTAAACAAAATGTTAATTTAACTTGTGTATAACTTAGTATTGACAGTATAAAAGGATGTACTTATTTTAGCTCTATAAAAAAGTTTGAAAATAAATTCAGTGCGTCTTTTGCATTTATACAAACGCAGGTATGTCTATAAAATGTGTCCGTACAAAGGTGATTGTTTGTTTCCTGGATGAATATGACCACAAAACGTATTTTTCCATTTTTTATTATAAGTAATTACTTTCCTGTGAATAGTTCTGATAAAGATAAACTAAATTGTACAAAAAATGCAAGTCACTAAACTAAACAATGAAACTACATCAAACTTTATATCACTGTACGAGTTTCAAATTTTTTTAAATTAGTTATAACAGAAAGAAAAAACATCGCTCTATTTCCATTATGATAGGTACTAATCAATGGAGCTACCGCGAAAAACTTTTCTCCTGTAGTGTTCGTCTAGTTACCTAAATTTTAAATTATCATCCTGTAGTACCCCCGTGAAGTTTCCATTTCGATATAGGGTACCAGGTAACACCTGATTATCTGCATTGTGCGCACGAATGCAATGCATTTGAATACAGTACTCCTTTCGCGGTTATATCTACATTTCATCATACATCATCAACAATCCTAATATAAAAAGTTCAAAAACAGGTGAAGTGCATAAAATGAGCCGCGCTTTAAATCTTTTCACCACACTGGTATGAAAGAACTAGTGACATGAGTGAGCGACGAGTAATCCATCGTCCACAGGCCGCCTTTACCCACTGTTGGGCATATCCCTCCCTTTAGCTCATCGATCACGGTTTTGTGTTTTAGGGAGGGAATATGGGTGATGGGCTGATCACCTGTCACCATGGCTTACCATATTGGGACCCTTGAAACAGGAGTGGCTGCAAGTTTTCTTATGATCACTTGTGTCTCTGCCCACCCCATTAGGGATACGGGCATGTTAATATGTATGTTATCCGATCAATCTACGCAAATAAGCTAGCATGGTTTTTGTTTGCAGAAATGCCGAAGTCGTGTAATGTCGATATCTGAAGTGAACCTTTATTAATTCACATAGTTCCATTCATGACAGAAGTGTCATAACGTGTCAGCTAGTGTCAGCTCGTGTCGACTGGTGTCAGACAGGTCAAACGGGCACATTGTCCACATTCGTGAGTGGTTCTACTCAAACGTTGACAAACATTTTATCAAGGTGCTGATTGCTTAAGACACTTGCTAGTAAATCGAGATGCCAACATAAGGGTGCCAATGGGACCCTATTACTAAGCCTCCGCTGTCCGTCTGTCCGTCCATCCGTCCTACTGTCGTCCGTCCGTCTGTCAGCGGGCTGTATCTCATGAACCGTACCATTACGGTTATTAACTTGTGTATAACTTAGTATTGACAGTATAAAAGTTGATGTACTTTTTAGCTCTATAAAAGCTTTGAAAATAAATTCAGTGCGTCTTTTGCAATAAAACGTAGGTATATAAAATGTGTCCGTACAAAGGTGAGTGTTTCTCTATCCATATAGAGAGTTGAAATGTTTTACAAAGTGTGTATTTTTATTGCCGCTATAACAACAAATAATAAAATATTTGTATACCATGCACATTGAGGTCTCCGATCATTACACCCTTCCATAAACGAACTGTCAATGTCCTGGTGCAAAAAGATGACAAAAAAATAATATTATAAGCTCGGAACGATAAATTCTTCCAAGATTATAAGCAAATATTTGACAAGACAATTTTGACGACTCGTGTCACTACTTATACTCCTGCTTGGAAAATAATAGCCCTGACAGTATAAATAATAATCTTATATCGTATTATGATATTTCATTTACTTTTTGTCGTCATTATGACGAATTAGTAACTAGTTAAGTTGACTTTTTATATAAATCGTTGGAAAAATAGGCTATATTATTTCGAGTAGGCCTTAGGTAGTTCTACTGTCGATAGATTGATCGTTCCAAGATGAAATAATAATTTGCTTTCGATACGTACCTAACTATGCACTAAAATTCCATTAAAACCAAGTCATTTATACCGAGCAGATATTATTTGTGTGCATGTCAAATCAACCTGTCGTCAGTACTATGAGTTAGAGGCTGAATGTCTAAATTATGGTTTCTCTATGCATATGTGTCTGACTGTGGACTCGTTAGCAAGAAAGTCCCAATTGATTGATGTGCTCAATTGAAACCCAGGAATAATAAATTGCAAGGAACAGAAGCGACATTTGAATGGGTATCAGTTGTTGAAAATAATGTTATTTATTTATTTGATTTTGCTGGTTATGCGGCTATTTATGGAGTCACAGAATGTAGGAACTAAATACATTTAAGCTCTGAGTATCTAGTTACCATCGTTTGAGCTTTTGCTTACTATTTTATTTATTTATTGGAAAACCAACAGCTAACAAATAAATACATTAAACACACTTATAAAAAACAGAAAGCCAATAATAGGTTTTCACGTTTAGAAAACATTCTACGACACAAAAACTGTCATGATGTCATACTAATTGACCATGCTTGATGATTGCTCTTTAAATTATATACCCTATCTACCTACCACTATGCCTATGACAGTCAGGCGAACGCACAAAAACGAGTGATATTTGAAAGGTATGAAACTTTAAATAAATATTTCCCATTGTTCTATTCGCATGAGCCTTGGAAGGCTACAAATTGTAACGTAGGGTTCAATGTTTTCTTAATATCATCGCTCACATAGAGCCACCATGGTTCAGCGTATCTATCTTGGGAGCATTGGATCAGAAGTGGCTGCAAGTTTTCTTATGATAACTTGTGGTTCTGCCCAACCCGTTAGGGATACGGGCGTGATAATATTTTTCTTTCATATTCACGTAGAGCCAATGAGGCAAACGTCAAAAGAAATATCAACCATTCAGTTGAGTATTTCTCAAAATAAATGTACTTCTGTCAAAAAAAAAGTGAGCTTTGAAACATTGAAAAAGTTTAATGTTATTATTTAATCATTCAAATAGAAATAACATAATTGTCAGTCACAATTATATTAATCTTTAAATTTATGAAGAAATAAATATTTAAATCCTAGTATTTTCATATTTTAAGAGACTTTTTTAAAACAATGTTTTTTTACTTTCATACAAAAATTAAATTGCCACCCTACCTACCACATCCGTTTTTGCTACATAAAATATGTTAGGTAACATTAGTATTGTACATTTTTGTATAATACAGATCTTGATTATATGTAGTTTCTGTATTAAAGTGATTTTCTGTGTGGTTTCATAACAAAAAAATAATTTAACTGCGAAAAACAAAATGAGTCGTATCTATTTACTTTTTAGTTACTACTCTTTAGTTACGATTTATTTCTACTTCCACGTTATTTCTGAAAGCATCCGTTAAATTTTAATGTAGGCAAACACTAGTTTCATTCTGATTGGTTGTTAGTGTGGCGTCTCCGCCATTTATTTTCGTGTGAAAATCAGTAAGACGTGTTGTGAAAGTGGAACTACTTTTTCGAGACAGGAGTTAAAAGGCCTATTTTTTTACAAAACGGTAAGTCTTAATTGATTTTAATTGTCGTGACACGTATTAAATAAACATTAGATAGGTTTTTGTAGTTGCTGTTTTAAGATACGACAAATCATTGAATTTTGGGAACCTGGTTTTGTCTAATTTCTGTTACTTTTTCGTAACATTATTTAAGAATTTCGTTACGTTACGAAAAAGTATGGTGTAAAGCTGAGTGTATATAGTCACGAAGTATCTGTCTTGTCACGCTAATGTTGTACCGACCATCTCGATATAGGTACGTACTTTAGGAAACAAGACCAATAACTACGATTCATGAGCTATCTAGCAAATATACTCTATATCTAGTTACTATTTAGTTACATCTTGAAACTATTTCGTAACAGGATTTCGTAACGACTTTTTCGTTACGTACATTTATTTTGAGAAATACTCAGTTATCATCTTTTGGTATCTTTAGGTATAGTTGACAAAAAATCGCATCTGTACACAAAACTCTAGAATCTAATGACTTAATATATTCAAAGGAGATACGGAACCGATGCCTGACAGACGGACACACGTAGATTTTTTGTATTTATGTGAGTGTGTCTGCATACATCAAATGCTTTCAACCTGTACTTAAACACTAGTAGAATGCCTGGGACTTTGTTCGCGTGGTCTTCTTACAAAATTTCTTTACTAGCTTTGAGTTTTGGTATTTTCTATTATAAAACTTTTATACTACACTTATAACACTCATTCTACTAATATTATAAATGCGAAAGTTTGTGAGGATGGGACGATGTTTGTGGATGAACGGTTTGCCCGCGCTGAGTTTTTTTAAATACAAATATCTTCCCGCTAGGTAGTCTAGGAGTTGAATTTCGGGAATTCCTTTCTTATTGCACCTCTACACCATAAGACGATTGTCAGTCAGTCAGTCAGTCATTAACGTAAAAGTTTTAGATACTTAGATGAACAGTTTGAGTACAGGTTTCTACTGAATAATGGACGTTGATTTTAGAATATTGAAGTGTGTTCTAGATCTTCTGAGAATGCACTCTGTTTTTCTACAAAGAAAATATTGAACGCAAATCTAGAACGGAAGTCCTCTTAGCCTCTTAGAACTCACAATGTTTCTTCCGCGTCTGGGTATAATATTGTGACGTCGAGCCGTCAACATCACGCGCATCAACTAACTAACTAATGTTCTAAGGATGTTCCAAATATGATTTAAAAACATTTTGAAGAATTTGAAAAAGTTCTAATAATGGGAAGAACAAAAAAACAAAAGACGATCAAAATTATATAGTATATAAGGCGACACGAGCCGAACAGTCGGCAGTTTGCAAAAGTAAAGCGAACTGGAAGCAACTGGAAGAAGAAAAGTGAAGTGAGAGTAAAGTGAAAGTCCAGTGCAGTGATGTGAGTGCCGCGAGAGGATTACGTCAGTTCTGTCAGGACTACATAGACTCTACGTCAGTGAGGAGGACAACGTGGACTCTACGTCAGTGACGGGGACTACTTCGGTGAGGAGAACAACTTGGACCCTGCGTCAGTAAGGAGGACTACGTTGGGAACGCGACAGACGAACACCCTGTGCACTCCACGTCAGTGTGCGGTGTTTCGAAGAGTCTAATAAACGTCATCTCAGAAGACCAGTTGTTTCCTTCCAATCCCGTACCTACCCACGTCCGTAACAATATTATGTTTGTCTGTATTGTATTTTCTGATACTCACGTCACTGAGAACCTCAGTGTGGAGCCAGGACTAGTGGTGGGTTTATTTTGACACATGTCAGTTGCATCGCAAAATATGAGTGTTTAAAAAACTAGCCTATCTATCCTTTCTCAACTTTTTAATATGCATACTGTCAGGAACGCAAACTCACGTCGCATAAGCAAGTCCACCCACGTGCAACCACTTGTTGTATGGTATCGTTACGCGGCACTTGACATGTAACACCTCCCCGAGGGCTCCGCAAATAATTACCGAGCAGATTTCGATGTTTAGTGCGTCCTGGAGCGAGTTTACTTAGGCTTCTAATAAATATATCGCGAGAATTGCTTATGGTTATTAACTGGCTTCTTGTGGGTTTGTCCGTGTATTGGGAAAGATTATACTATTACTAGTCGTGTTATCAGTTTTTTTCGAACCAATGTAGTGAAAGGACTAAAGTGTTCCGCAAGGAGGCTCTTTTCTCAACTTTCGTTTTAGAATTTTTAAGGTTCTACGACATGCTTTCTTATCGATGTTTCACCGTTTGAGAGTACCTACTGGTACAAATATTTCAGCCAGAAAAATACGTAGCTTTATTATGAACAGGTATAAAAAGCAACAGATAGAATGCCAGTGGTGGTAGGCTAGTCTATTATAATCTAAAATAAAAATAATAAAAAATAAAATAAATTAGTACCGTTAGTGTAGAAAAAAGTTAGATAAATCATAAAGAGGTCATGTAAATGGCTTAAAAGCTTTAGATTTTTTTATAGGAAATAGAAAACCAAACAGAAAAGTATAGTCTGTTTCTATAGCTTTTGTGCACCTATGGATATGTTGTACCCTGAAAAGCTACATTTAGTATTAGTATACAAATGAACAACACGACACATAATAATCTCCTCAACCCACATGGATTAAACTTCCTATAAGCAGAAATGATGGTTGCATCTCAACAGTGCCTAAACCCACGCGCGAAGACTTTGTCAAAGTTTAAATTAAATCATTACGTTTATTTGAATTTCGAATAATGTGGCAAAAGTGCAATTTTGTAGGATTAAATTCAGTGTGCAATTTATGACTAATTTGGTTTGGATAGAAATGTAAATGGACGCGAGTTGATATTTACTTGATACCTGCAATTATGTTCAAGTATAGAATGTGCTATATCTAATGGTTTCAAAACCGTCATTCACCAATATATTTTTCTGTTATAAAATTTGATGTGAACGGTTCTCTCAAACGGCGAAAGAAAACAGGCCTAAAACTATGTACCAGGTTCACGGAGCCTGTTCGAGGCTTTATCCTTTCAGCACACTGGTTTCAAGAAGTAGTAACTCAAATGGTAATAACTAAACGCATAGTGACTTGACTAAAGGAGTCTGGACTGATATAGATAAGTCTTCCGGCCATTTCACCTTTGATATATCAAGTGTATTAATCTGTAACAAAATATAGCCCTGGTTCGCGCAATTACAGACCATTGACAGGTCCCGAGTGGCGACGGATTTATGGTGAGGGTACTGGCATGTGTTAATTAATAGCTAGGAGTGCCCTAGATCCGGGAAAAGCGTGGATGTGAAGCTAGAGATCCAAGATGTTAGGAAATTACTGGGTAGGGTTTTCATCGCAGGATGATGAATATAACGATAAGGCAAAGGACGTATGCCAGCGTGATCAGAGCGTGATCAGCGCGGTTAGGCGATTTTTACAGCCTCAGGAGGCAACTTTTGTTTACACTAAAGGACGTAGTGCTGCAAGGAATGCTTTTAAATGGAATATATATATAGGTTTACCAGATCCTTCTTTCAGCTTAGTCGGCCTTATACACATAAATTATTTGACCAATACAAAAAATTATTAAATAATAAATTTACAAATCATTGCCAAAATTTTACAAATTTCTACAGTTTTTTCCATATTTATCTCCCATGAAATATGAAATATTCCAGGAAACAACTTTGCACGATAAACAACTGGCTTCCTTTTTTTCGTTCGATATTCATAAACTTAGATTTATACCATAGAAATGAATAATACCTGGACTCAAGTACTCAAGTGTAGTAAAAGCATAACATCTTATAGGAAGCTAAAGCGACCCCATTCGTTATCATAGGACTTGTATATGCAAATGGCTCGGTCGACAGCATCTACTGATAGATTAAACAGTACTGGCGTATAGAAGTGCAACTGTTATCGGTCGACTAGATAAAATGGCGCCGGATAGCTGAAAGTCTAGGAATAGACGAATAAATACACGGGATACGTCATGCTTGAAAAACGAATGCAATCAACGTTGACCAATTTTTGCTGAGCACGGAGGGAATGATCTAGTGCTGCTTTAGTTCCGCATATTGCGTTGTCACTGTCTTACAATATGTACTAAAAAATTATACTAGTGATGGAACGTACTCGATGAAATGGTATCGATAAAAATTATTCGTCCAAGCATAGCTCGCATAGGTACATATACATTCTGAGAAATATATTGTGTTTGTGATTTAGTAGATGAAATCCGTGGTTTCATACATGCTATGAACATAATTATTTAACATTGTCTATTATTTTGACGCAAAACGTAATCTTCGCAAATGTCCTCATAGTAGAATGTTATTATCGGCGATTGCCCATTTTGCAAGATGTCCTTTTTACCTGGTTGGTAAAAAGGTATGCTACTATGTAATTGTAGGCTATTTGTCGAAAATTTATAAAATTAAGCTCAAGAGGAAAAATCTTAAGCAAACTTTTGTATTAGTAAATTGCAAGTCAAGCAACGTCAAGCAAGTATTCAACGATAAGCATTACAGGGAATTTCGTCTCTATAAGCTTATATTGTTATCTAGTTTATGATCTAGCCTTGCGGACTTACACTATAAATAACAAAGTTTTGATTAGAGAAACCCTTTTATGTATATTCATATGGATATTAATTAGAGTGGGCTGGAACGAGTTACGCTGGTAGGTAAATGGGACCATCAATATTGAAGTCTGACTTGGATTACTTCAATACACTGTTTTTTACCAACTTTGAAAGGTGGTTTTTAATTATACAACGAAACGAAGAAAGCTTCCCATGCACAGTGGATATTATTTCAGATCTCTTCATTCGGGGATTTTAGAAAAGAGGATAGTAGATATAGAAGAGGATAGGTTATCTATTCTTCGTGCTATATGACTGTCCATTGCCACTTCAGCTGGCTTATTCTAAGAGCTATGTCTGTTACTCTGGTTCTACATTTCCGTAGTGACAAATTGGGTGTCAAGTAATGCGTTTTGGCATTCAGAGGTTTTATTTGTTGTTTTATACTTTCCCCTTTTGGCGAGGCTTATGAATGAATGAAGTATTTATTTGTAACAGCCTGACACAAAAGTAAGAAATAATTAAATCAAAAAATAGAAATAGAAAGTAAATAAGAGTATGTACCTACTAATTATACTGAAAAAAAACTCAGTATTTTTGAATAACAAACAAAATAAATGAGCGTGACAAATAATGATTCTACTGAATAACAATAAAATAAACATAAAAACAAAGGTCGAGGCACCAGAAAGATTACAAATATTACAAAAAAAGTAAAAGTAAAAAAAGAAAGAGTAAAGTTTATCTTGCGTTTTGCAACTTATATACTTATATTGAACTTGTATCAGGTAGACATCAGCTTCTCTTGCCAGTCGATTAGGTACATTTTTAGCTTTATCTTAAAAACCTAAACGCTTTCCAGATTCCTCGATTCCAATTCCAATGCCACGAAAGACTTTACTGTCTAGTTTTTCGTTAATTTAATATACTATTTATTGATAAAAAAGTCATCCGTGCACTTAATGCGAATTTTTTTTCAGAATGACATGAAACATGACATGACATGATTTCATTTAGTATGACGGTAAATAAAAAATAGTTTCCCAGTTTAAAAAAAAGTAAAATTAAGGAATGATTCATCTATATTGTAACCATTTTATTATGTCAATAAATTGACTTGTTTGTTTGTTTGATTAATTGTGTTTGGTATTAAAATGTAAGGATTTTGACCTGTATTATAAACGTTATAAAAATGTAAGTTACTCGTTTTTAGTCGGGTTTAGTTTTTATGTGCCTTCCATAAATTGTTTTTGCAATATGTTAAAACTACGATTAGGTTGTTTCTGACCACGGTACGACCAAGGTTGCGGTCATAAAGGAGCAATATAATTTTTACGGTCATCTTAAAAATCAATTATTGGTTTCCTGTAATAAAGGATTTATAGCGATCGGTGCACTCAAGTTTCCCTTTTCATTAGGATATGATAAGATATACTTAGTGCAAGTGTGTTGCAGGATCCTACCAATATTATAAATGTGAAAGTTTGTGAGGATGTGTGGATGTGACGATGATGTATGTTTGTGTCTCAATCACACCCTAACGGTTGAACGGATTTAAATTAAACTTGGAATATACATAATACGTGTGCTGGAATAACGTATAGGCTAATTTTTATCCGGGTACAACGCGAGCAAAACTGCGGGCGGCAGCTAGTTATGAGATAAATTAATTTATGAATATTAGCTTGGTGACCAAGCGAAGCTGGCGAGCGAATATGAACGAATAGTTCTCGAAACCAAGTGTAGGGTTTGTTATTTCTTGAGCCCGATTCTCGGGTAATAGACAAGATTATCAATAGATCGATAATAAAACCGATCAAGTTAGAGTCGAATTCGCACACGAAGGGTTCCGTACCATTGTACATGTACATAAAAGTTCCTTGTGGGCCCCCTTTTATTTTATTTTATTAATTGTTGTTATAGCGGCAATAGAAATGCACATTCTGTGAAAATGTCAACTCTCTACCTATTACGGTTCATGAGACAGCCCGCTAGCAGACTAAAAATATGTGAACTGTACTCTCGAACGGTGAAGGAAAACATCGTGAAGAAACAAGCATGTCGTCGAACAAAAAGTTCGAACATAATTATATAACACACTGGTTCGAAAGAACCAGTGACACGATTAGTAATAGTAGTATTGAATACTGGCTCTAGATGTACCAACTATCTAAATACACACAAACAAACCCAAACAAACGGACTGAAATAAATCAAACATGCAACGTGTAAACACTTTCACCCGCACGCGACCGACCGGTCCAAGGTTCGATTCCCGATAACAGCACACTAATGAGAATACCAGTTAATTGATTTATTGGCACACAGAGATTGCGAAGGGACTATAAATTTTGCTCTGTTTGTGTTTAACTATGTGTCACTGTTCTGTACGCCTAAATAGGAAAACTATTTCAACTTAAACAGTATTTAAAGAAACAAAAATATAAATAAATATTTGTGGAAATTTGACACAGCGCCATCTAGCCCCAAAATAAGCAAAACTTGTATTATGGACACCAGATGGCTGATGAAATACTTTTTATTATAATAAATACATACTTATAATACTACAACACTCAGACCAGGAAGAAATATTTGCAGGACATACATACATTTATCCCGTAGCGGGAATCGAACCCGCACCTCTAGCGTCTCAGCCGAGCACTCGCCATCGAGGTAAAATAAATAAACTAACTCAAAAATCCGTCGATATTTCTACTTCCTTTCTTATTACTAAAATTTTCAGGGCTCTACAGCGTCCCGCTTGTGTAGGCATAAAGTTACCTCCTGACACTGTAAAACTTAATGTATGTAGCCTCCTAAGCATTTTTTTTTGAGGTCATCACTCATTAAACTGCACCATTCCGGTACATAATTGCTTGTCAAACTTAAAAACTTTGAAACAATTTTTTGGTAAGTACGAATGATTTATGGTAACTAAAATTTGTTGGTTTTCGTCGGCATTTAAACCCACGATCTTCAGATCGAAAGTCGGAGTATCTCCCACTCAACCTAAATTATTCACAAGTTAATAAAATACTTGTACTTGTTACTCTCATAAATTAAAATACTTCTCGGTTTGTGTCAGATGTAAGGAATCTTGTAATAAAATGTACGATATTAATAATTGACCTATTTTACTCTAGAATTGCTTAATTGCAATCCTTATCCATACTAATATTATAAATGCGAAAGAAACGCTGTTTGTCTGTCTGTCTGTTACCGTTTCACGCCGAAACTGCTGAACAGCTTTTGTTAAATTTGGCAAGGAGATAGATTGCATCGGGAAGGACATAGGCTACATTTTGTTGCAAAAATAATCCTCGAGGGGGTGAAACAAGGGATGAAAGTTCGTATGCGGCATGCATCATTGTACTGCCGAAGCTAAGCAATGTTGAGCGCGACCAGAACTTGGATGGGTGGCCTACAAGGTCATACTAAAATAATCTTCTAACACGCAGACAATGTCGCGGGTAACAGCTAGTTATCTATAAGTTTCATGTTTCTAGAACCTATGGTATAATCTATGCGTTGATTGTGACTACTACAACAGAAGTAGATCTCTGCTACTGTCGATGTTGTATGAAAGGCCTATAGAGATAGGTGATAGGTTACTTCCAATTTACGCGCGCATCCTCCGTTCTATGGACACTGGACATTCCATTGTCCTCTGTATTCATATGCCAACATTCAATTTATGTCCTACCCACCCCGCCATAGCTTACAACCTTAGCCCAATAGTAATAGAGTTCAAATTCCCGTAACAAGTGGCAAGGTTTGTAAAAGTAGTGGCACTGAAATCAGATATATTGTGACGGGAGGCTCCTAAGTAATATGGCGGTTTATTTATTAGTATTGTTCAGTTAATTATTTTGCTTTGAGTAATTGCTTGTTTGATGTATTATCTTTATTTATGGGTGACAAACTAGTCGCTGAAATTGAATTTAGAAAGGCTTGAAAATGTCTTTAATTTGAAATTTGTTTTTTTGTTAGTAACTTAATTAAAATGTATGAAAGTACCATGCTTCCAAGACAAATTTTGCAATTCAAATATTATTGATATTGTGCGAATTAACATACATGGTACAGATTTTTTTAAGAATACACAGAGAATGCATGCGAGCATTGGTATTGGAGACTGATCAAGCCTTGCATGAACTTATCGTGGCCTCTTGTCAGTCTATAGATCTCCACTCATTATCCCATTTACGGAAATGTAAACGGACTGTCACTGTCATAGCACGCTGTCAGCAGTCCTCAAAGGTTAGCTTCGCAGAACTTTGCTTTGTAGGGTTCCGTTCCCGAAGGATGCCAGCGGGACCCTATTACAAAGCCTCCGCTGTCCGCCCGTCCGCCTGTCAGCGAGCTGTATCTCATGAACCGTAATAGTTAGAGAGTTGAAATTCAGTGTATATTTCTATTGCCGCTCTAACAACAAGAAACATTTATATATCTACATGTACGATAGTAAGGAACCCTTCGTGTGGGAATTTGACTCGCACTTGACCGGATTTTTTCTACTGAGGAAGTGATGACGGTCCGGTTATGGTAGGTAACGGTCGGTTAACTTAAGCTGGACGTTGTTCAAATGACAGCAGTTGGAGAACATTTAATTACCGTGTTGGCACAAGCAAAGGGAAGCGACGACCTCGGTGGCGTGGCGGACGAGTGCTCGGCTGAGACGCAAGAGGCGCCGGTACGATTCCCAGTACGGGAGAAATATTTGTATGTTCTGCAATTATTTCTTCCGGGTCTGGGTGTTGTAATATTATAAGTACGTATTTCCAAAAGAAAAGGATATAAGTATTCCCATAGTACAAGCCTTGCTTAGTTTGAGGCTAGTTGACGCTGTGGGTCTCCTTAAATATTATTTTTTTTTATGCCTAAGAGGCTGGTAATAATGATAATGGAGTACTTATGTTGAATGTAATTCAAATAACAGAAGCTTTCCGAAGCTTATTTTCCATAATATTAATTTACTAAAACATTATACTAATCTCCAATCTATCAACAGATAGCCAGGTAATGTGATCCTCCATTGTATTGTCTACTAGAAAACTTTAACTCGTAATTAAACGTCGATTGATTTCAGTTTCTAACTGATAAATAAACATCCAAGTTAAACATTGTTTCGTATTGTTTCTCCGGGCTAATTGTGCTTTAGCGAGATAAAATGTAAATAATTTGGGATAACAAAAGGAGTCTAGATGTAAATAATTGTTTGTAACACATCAAAACTCACCAAATCTAATCGTATATCTCGTTAGTACTGGAAAACGGAATTAAGACTAAATAAAGTGACAAAATTAAAAACGGTTAAAGTTGAATTTGTAATTTTTTGAACAAATTTGAAGAACTGAAGAAATAGAAGACACAGAATGTATTAACTCTCTATATTGTTTTCATTTGACTTAGAGAATAAGATAGAATCATTTTCTTCTAGCAAGTTTTCCGATTTTGTGCTTTGATCGTTCTGCTCTTTATGGCGTCTAATACTAACTCCACCATCTCTACTCCATCCAATATCGTTCGAGGCACTACAGCGTCCCCCTATTGTACGCAAAGTTGCCCTATGACACTATATACATCACTAGCTTACATGCGCGGCTTCGCTCGCGTAATGAAAATTATAGACACCCCCTTTTTACTCCTTTTTGAGGGTTATTTTGAAAAACCCTGAAACAATTGTCCATTTTATTTTTCATTTATAGAATCCAAACCGGATTTCAAGCCAATCGCACCACCCATTAAAAAGCTCCTATACAAACTTTAACACCCCATTTTACCCCCTTTTAAGTATTGTTTTGAAAAATCCTGAAACACGTGTCAATTTAATTTACATTTCTAGTCTTCAGACCCAGTTTCAAGCAAATTGCACTACGCGTTCAAAAGTTCCATACAAACCTTTTTACCCCTTTAGGGATTGAATTTCGAAAAATCACGCCTTAGTGGATGGTGTTGCCATAAAAGAAAGCTACTTTCCAAATTTAAGGTTTCTAGCTTCAAAAGGTTGTCCTTTGCATTGATTGCAAAAAAATGATTATTGTTTAATAGATGATTTAGTACAGATGGTAAAGGCATTAGTTTATTTATGTTAAATATTTCTGTATATGATATTTTTTGGTGACTGCACTACAAATTTAATTTTAACTACCTATTTTGAAACCACTTATGGCTGGAGTGGAATTATTACTATGCTAATGAACATACCTAATGCAAAACAAAAATAATCACATTCTATCTCGATTCAAATGAGCCGATACTAAAAATCCAGAGCTATCTCTTCCCATATAGATTAAATACAACTTAGATAATCCTTGCTTACAATGTCATTATCCCACATGGCTAATGCTCCAAGCGTAATCGACCAGTTTTACTGTAAGCTTCTACATAAAAACTACTCAGCTGTGCACTACAAACCTCGCATTATGTACTTACCACACCAATAATCATTTAATTATAAAGATAAATAATTATTGGCATATAAGCCATTAGGATAGTACGCGAGTGCAATAAAATATCGTAAAAAGCAACGTTAGAGAGGTTATTCTGGTTAATCTCGTTCTGAGATTGTCGCTCGAACGATAAGATGGGAAATTTTAATTAAAACATGCATTGGGAAGGAATGTTGTTGCAGGAAAACGAATTAGCTATTAAAGAGAAAAGCGATAGCAGATCAAAGCTTTTATTCATGCATGAATCGACCACCTTGCAAAGTTTATAGGCGATGAAGAAAAGGGATGAGATGAGAACTTCCCAATACAATGAAGTTAGGATGCTATCAACGCGTTTACGCGTGGTTTATATTTTCAGAATATACACATCTCTATTAAGTTTTCGCATAAAATAAAATAAAGAAGACATCGCTAAGGTCTTTATGTAGATGCAACGACAAAATGAATCGGTGTTCAGAATATTGACTTATGAGTATTATATGTTTGTCGAGAATCACAATAGTCATTTTATCCTACGTTATGTCATTGAATTTTTGAAGTAAGTATGGCAAAAAGAACGTATAATAAAGTAAAATGTTGGTAAAGGAATTAGTGTGGTGAAAGAATTGTTTTCGTGTACTGTGAATCGTCTTATTAGCTGACAAATAAATTATTATTTAAAGAAGATCATATGGATTGTTTAAATATTGTATGAAAATTTGCATATGATGAAGACATAACAGCGCACGAAAACATTTCAAAACGACTATATTTTTTTGAAATTGTTATGGTTAATGAAATATCAGAATACTCTCTTGCTCTTGTTGATGTTGTATCGTATTCGTAATGAAATCTGCCGTTTCAATGAGTCACCATTTGCATACGAGCTGATAACAACTTTAATGGGAGTTAGATTATATCAGATATCAAGGCACCGACGGTTGTTAGCAACTAGTATCCTACTTAGTCTTGACCTCTACGTGTTGTAGTTACGATTTGCGCGGTTTTTGATTTATTTTAGACGAGAAATACGTCTGAATGTTGGATTAATTGTGTGTTACGCAATTTTGGACGTTTATACCAAAACGAATATACGTTCGTAAACGTTTAAAAACTTTGCTCTTAGGATTTTTTTACAATTAGTACAGTAAGGTTGAGAAGATGTCATTTTTCAAAACAAAACAAAAGAATAGCTGAAAACTAGCTCAACTGCCTTCCTGGCAAACACAAATAAAGCAGTTAGTAGTTGCACGTCTATAAGTTCGAATAACGCAAGTTATTCTAGTGCGCACCGCGTGTTTGTCACGTGTTGTGTCACGTGGTTATAGTAGTAAAGACCAAGTTATGAACGTTGCTCCCTGTTTATAAATACTTGTATTAGTTGCAAGTTTCTTTTTGATAATAAAGGTACGACTAAGTGAGCAACTCGTGTTAGTCACGTGGTGTCACGTGGTTTTAGGAGTATTCTGGCAGGCAGTCAATGCTCGATACCGTGAGAGGTTATGAGATCTTCAAGCAATCAGTGATGACATCTGATGGTTTCCGCTGGACTTCAAAGGGTAAGCAAAAGCTTATTTCATGCAAAAGTGGTGATAACAATCGAGATAATCTAAATACCTATATAAAATTCATATGAAGCTAACTGACTGACTGACTGAAAACAGCACTAAAAAAAGATTTTGTAATTCTACCTGTACTGTGTCCAACTATTTACTTTTGACAGTGGGTGGACAGTCATTTTTGTGATGTTTTAAAGCGTTACTAGCAAACAAATAATCATACATACCATACATGCATATATGTATATGATACATAAAATCACGCCTTTTTCCCATAGGGGTAGGTAGAGATCAGATAGGTAGTAATTATAAAGAATTATCAATGTGGTCATCATCATCAGGAGCACTGGTAGTCTAGTGGTAGCGACCCCGCCTTCCGATCCCAACGTCGTGGGTTCAAATCCATTTGTGCAATCAATAAACATGATCGAAAAATGTATTTGTTACACCAAATATTAGATATACCAGTACTCTGAAACGGTGAAGGAAAACATCGTGCGGAAACCGGTATCATAGAACCGTCGAAAGTTCGAAAACATGTGTCAAGTGCACGAAAGTAGACTTTGAGGCGCACCTTAAAATCTTTTCACCACACTGGTTCGAAAGAGCTGTATAAATAGAACAGAATGGAACAAATAGCAACGTTGATATGTCAATCTACGAGTACCTGCTGCTGGACTGCTATTAAAAATCAGAAACGGATCCTAAAATTAATAATAACTTGAATAGAAACGAGATTTTATCACCGCGACGTGTATATTACCTTTTTAAGTAAAGGGCAGTGAAAAGTAGGAAAAGTGAGTGAGTAATGTAAATCGATTGGATATAATGGTAATCACGCCCCGGGATAGACTTTCTACTGCGTCTATCTTGTACCATTACAATGCATGCACCTACAATTCATATAGAAAGTTTTGTACTAAGGCTTCGGTAGCTTTGGACTTGGTGAAATATACACTTCGGTATTTTAGTCAACTGTAAAAAATAAATTAATATTTGTGGACATTTGACACAGCGCCATCTAGCTGATATAATCCTACTAATATTATAAATGCGAAGTTTTGTGAGGATGTGTAGATGTGTGGATGTGACGATGTATGTTTGTGCCTCAATCACGCCGTAACGACAGAACGGATTTGAATGAAATTTGCAATGTACGTAGTATGTGTGCTGGAATAACATATAGGCTTCTTTTTGTCTAGATACCACGCGAGTGAAGCCGCGGGCGAAAGCTAGTACCTATATATTTTTTTGCAAATATAATACTTACAAAATACTACATCACCCAGACCCGGAAGAAATATTTGCAGAACATACAAACATTTCTCCCGTGGCGGGAATCGAATCCGCACCTCTTGCGTCACAGCTGAGCACTCGCCCACCACGCCACCGAGGTCGTCAACATAATATAACTGAAGCGGATATAACTTCCTTGTTTCTTGCCAGAGATAAGTAACTCCGCGGGATATTTATAAATTTACATACATACAATATCCGCCCGTATCCCAATGGGGTAGGCAGAGCCACAAGTAATCATAAGAAAACTTGCAGCCACTCATGATTCAAAGTCCCAAGATGAATTTACATTCCATTTACAAATGCGAGGATTATATTTAGCAATGTTTATACAAGTATAGGTACACAGAGCAGGCCAAGGTTCCATACATTTTTGAAACATTGTATTTCTTTTGTCGCTATAACAACAAATAATATTTACAAATAATTTAATTCAAAGATAAAATAAATTATATCCTAGCATTCAAAGTCAAAAACGAATCAGCGTGTTTTACAAAAGTTTAATAAAACAAAGAAAATACTGTAAAAGGAACAGAAGTCAGTTGTATAGGTGGCGTTGGAAAGCCGTTGTGTATCGGAGTGGCCGCTAGACATCCTGTACAATGTGTTGCACATCTAATGACTCGCCCGCGGTTTTGCATATTAGACCAGTTGTCCAGTTGCCCAGTGCAAGTCCAGTCGTGAGGAAATTGGAGCCGTTTTTAGATTTATTATAATGTGGATAGCTGTATTTTAATGTCGTTACTCTTAATACTGAGGGTTGCATCACACTTTAGATCAAAGCGGGCCTAAAATACTGATACAGAATATCTTTTTCTATCAAAAGATAATTAAAAATTTCGATGAATTGTGACATAAGTTGGTAGGTATTGAAATGAGCGGATCTGTTTTGCTAATTCTGTATTATTCGAGTTTAAATTAAACATGAATCATTACCAAATTATATACCTACAGTAACAATTTAAATTATCCAAATGGTATCACTTTCATAAAGAGCAAAACATACATGAAGAAAACAGAAGTAGGTGCTGAATTTAAATCTACACATGAAATGAAGAAAAAATACAAGATAATAATTTGAAAGTACAAGATAATTTATCATAATACATTCTAAATACGTACAAGAAATGATTATAGGTTATACGTTAGCTTCCGTCAGCTCGTGGTGAGCGCGGCATCAAATCATCAGATCACACATGCTGCATACCAGCCGTCCACGTTGTTTACGACAGTTTTATGCATCGATGAGGTATTCTAGTGTAATTTATTCGGAACTCATCGTTGCTTCGATTCTATCGGCTTGCGGTAATGAAGGAGTTAGTGCCGCTCATTTGCATTTCGTCGTCTTCCCACTGGCTACTTAGAAGATGGACATCTTGTTTACCTATAAATGTCTCTTTAAGACGTTTAAGATTCGCACCTCTGTTGTATTTTTTTACTAACGGGTGCCAACGGGACCCTATTACTAAGCCTCCGCTTTCCGTCCGTCCGTCCGTCCGTGTGTCAGCGGTCTGTATCTCATGAACCGTAATAGATAGAGAGTTGAAATTTTCACGGTATATGTATTTCTAATGCCGCTAACAACAAAAATACGATGGATGGACAGAGGCGGCTTAGCAATAGGGTCCCGTTGGTACCCTTTGTATAGAGAACCCTAAAAATAGAAAATGTCCGCCACTGAGTAAAAGTTAGAATAGTAGAAATAAACAATCCTGCGTACTTCATCAGAGTGCACGCACGATCGCATCTGCGCATACGCAGCGACAATGCGTGTAGCTGATTTGAATAATTGCCCCGCGATCGATCGCCTCCAGATTGTGACTGGACGATGAGAGAGAGCCGCTTGCATAAATATAACTGGTTCTCAAACTGTACAACCCTTTAAACAGTGGTCATGGTCGTAATATAGCGGAAACGTTTGACCATAATTGAGGTATGGTTGAAACGAAACCTGGGGGAACTAAACCCTGTGCTTAATGCTTTGTCACGTAGAGTGACAGGTGTAGCCATATCATCCATAACAACAGTCATAATTCATACATATGAATCGTTTGGGATAAACAAGAATGCAAAACAACTTTGACGAAGTCCTATAATGAAGCTGCAGAATTATAAAAACACCTTAACTAAAATTAAATACCAACACATATTGTAGGATAGTTTTTTTTATTCCTGATGGATTGCGTGAAAGATGACATGAGTAAGAAAGGAAAATAAAGAGTGGAAGGGAAGAAAAATACATGTTGTGCCGACCCCACGTAAGTGGGATAAGGGCAGGGATATGATGATGATGATTTTTTTATTCATCTTAAAAGGTAGATCAAGTCTTGTCGATAAAATAATTTGTAATACATTTTGTTGGCCAGGAATTTCTATAAAGAAGGCATCTATACTTCCAAGTTGTAGTTGACAATTTCGATCCAGGCAGAAAATTAAATATCCTAGTATTCTTACAAAAGCGGGGTATGAATCATAGAATAAACGAAAAGTTTAAATCCTTTTCAAGATGATGGACCATCTGTATGGGCAATGGGCTGACCACCAATGAGTGATCACCTGTCACCATGATTCACCATATCCATCTTGGGGCTTAGTTATAGGCGCCTAGTTATGTTATGATTACTTGTGGCTCTGTCCACCCCATTAGGGATACGGGCGCGATAATATGTATATATTGTAAAAGCTTAAAAGTCATATTTTAATAATATGAAACGTTTCTGGCATATTAGATGAGGATATTTGGAAGATAAGGATATTTGGAAGATATCACGGATTCCCTTTATTTTTCGTTATTCAATCGAAGTGTTGCAACAATACAAAGGCGCCTGGGTCTATTTCTGCATTTGAAACGACACCTTACGTTCTAATTTTGCAAGCATGCTGAATCAAAGCCTCTCCATAACTCATGCATACCGCCCACGGAATGCACATGCAAATGGAACGAGATCTATCACTGCATCACTCAATGCCAGATCAACGCATGATCCTGCGCTGATTGTAGAAAGCTGTTTGTTTGTTGTAACTGTTATATCGTGTGTGAGAACATTGGTGGTTTAGTTGGTAGTGACTAAAAAGACTAGATGTCGTAAAAGTCGACTAAGGGATAGTATCCTCCAACATAATGAGATACAATAAGCAAGTATTCCCAAGGAGGGTTGACGTCAGGCTGGCGGCTGGTCATAAAACACCTTAGCCAAAACTCTTACAGCATGATCCAAGTATCATGCTGTGCCGACCCCACATAGAGTGGGATAAGGGCAGGAAAATGATGATGATGATGACCCCGCCTTCCAATCCCAAGGTGGCGGGTTCAAATCCGGTCGTGTTGGTACCGAACAGGTGTAAATGCAACGTAGATTTAAGACGTGTCCAAGTGATCCCCGTGATTTTATGGAATACAATTTTTTGACTTTGACTTTGACCAATAGATTTTTCTGTGCGAAAAATATATAATATATCAGTACTCATCGCATATCACATGGTGAAGGAAAACATCGTGAGGAAACCCGCGGCTTAGTCAGCTCCGCACGTATTGACTATGTCTTTCCTGTGGACAAGCCCGACTAAGCTGAGAGGATGGAAAACTATTATATTTGTTCCCCAGGAGTTTTTAAGGACGTTCATAATTATGTTTGTGCAATCATAATAGCAAATGGGGTTTAAATGAAACTCAATATACAAAGTTACCTGGAATAACAAAGGACTTTTATCCTGGTACAAACCGAGTGAAGCCGTAACCGAGCTTATCATATTTATACTGATAATATTTCTGGCGTAGCATTCTGCTTTTCTAGTAAAGTAACATGTTAGGAAATATACATCAAACACGTATAGGTAGACAGAACCACAAGTAATCATAAGAAAACTTGCAGCCACTACTGATCCAAGACTCCCAAGATGGATATGGTGAACCATGGTGACAGGTGATCAGCCCAGCGCCCATATAGGTCCATCAAGTTGGAGAGGATATTAGGTACTAATTCGTCGACTTTTACGACATGCTCAGAGAGAGACACAGCTAGACGCATTCTATGTTTTTTCTTTACTTCCAGTCCATCAGAGAAAAACATGTTAGAAAATTTAAGCCAATCAAAATTTCTATATCTAATGTTAAAAAGTTTTATAACATAGGAAGGGTCTATCCTCTCATCTAGAATGATCCACGCATGATTTTAATTGAAACCTTACTACTAAGGCAGCGAGCACACTATTGAAATGTGTAACTCGGCAAAGGCACATAGTTAATAACCCACGTAAAGACATGCGGCCTGTCACTGTGAATGATGTTGCGATCCCAAACGAAGATAGATCTTTCAGTCTGTACGCTACTTTATATTTACCGAACGGGATATTAAGCAGGACTTTGTTATTGAAGGCCTTCATTTAGTGCCTATGCTATGACTGACCTTATTGCTTATTTGGTAGTTACTCTGCATTCTACGCTTTAGGGTTCGATTCCTACCCAGGACAAAAAAATCTGATGAACTTATTGTGTTTGGGACTAGATGGGGCTCTGTGAAGTTCAGCAATATTATATCACACGATGTTTTCCTTCACCGCTTGAGAGTACTGATAATAGCGCATATGTTTTTTTCGAACAGAAAAATCCATGCACGGCCGGATTTGAACCCACTACCACTAGACCGCCAGTGCTCTAATCAGTGTACAATTAGTAGTAGTAAGTGAACCTTACGATAAAAGTGACGGGTTTTTTCCTTCAGAGAAGAACTTACGATATTGTTTCCGGCTGTACTTTTGTGAATAAGTCCGATCTTTAGGCAACTTTTGAGTTAGTTGCCATTACTAGTTTAACATATTAAATATCATCCTATTAGGTATTAAATACATTGTACAATTGTCATAAAACTTCAATTAGCAGTAAATGTAATTAACGCAATAAAAACCATGTTCATATCAAGTACAGGATCTTATAGAAAAATACAACGTCTGTACACCGTCTGCCAAGGAATGAACATCAGCATGAGTTTGAATTTGTTTACATGACTTGTTTTATTCACTAGCTTTGCAAATCATCGATAGAAGTTCACTACTGTGGGGCTAAAAATGCCACTTTGGGCAATTCATCTAAAGCAATTCATTTTCGATTTTAGAGCAAATACTAAGCGATTCCTGTTATTTTAGTAAAACGGTCTGAATCTTCGAATGAGACTCATTATTCATACGAATCCAACGATATCTCATTAAATAATATTGTCTAAATTCGTCCAGCAGTTTCGTAGTCGAGTAAAAATAATAATCATTGTTTCGATCACTTTTGAACATATCTTTCCATTATGATATGGGATTAAAATACAACAAAGTACAGGTAGGTGGGATCTTAAGGTCATTGACCTAAAATAAAATCACTGAAAAAAAAAAACTGTTTAGGTTTTGTTTGGGTCACTTTGAACCGTCGTAAATCAACGTTGTATTGAAAAAAATCTAAAATCAAAGTACCTAAGTATAGGTGGTCTAAAATCATGAAAACTCATGCTAGACGTGTACACTGTCTGGCAGGAGAACTGTACGCGGCAACATGAAGTGTAGTAATGCGAGCTACATGCGCACGTGCCCCTATTTATCCTTACTGGTACGGGAGCTATCCCTTATAGAATTATGGACTCTCATTTACACTGAGGGGAAAGAAAAGAGTATCATACATATAGGAAAAGTTTTGGAGTTTATTCTAGTACATAAACCAGTATTCTAAACCATATTCAATGTGGATGGATTAGGTAGAGGTAGGCCAAAGAAAAGGTGGATGGATTGTGTGAAAAACGACATGGTTAAAAGACTCCTTCAGTGCATGCAGAGATGATGGCTGATAGAGGGGAGTGGAAGAGGAGAACATGCTATGCCGACCCCACATAGAGTGTGATAAAATGCAGGAAAATGATGAAACAAGTATCCTAAACCGGCGAGCATGCATGAAGAGATAAGAGTAAAGCGAGAGTAGCAAGGTCAGGACCGAAGCAAAATAAATGGAGATCCGTGATCTCTACCTACCTCTTTTTAAAACGGGCATAATGACTCGTCACAGAACACAGTAGAAACAGGAATTATTAGAAACTATTATTATAGATATGATTTTGACTTATAAATATTAACATTATTTATGAAAGAACATTGGATATTCCTTTAAACACTCAGCCTGCAAGACACTCGCAAATAAAACTCACTATCCAATCAATCAACTCGGAAACATCTTCATTCCCCTAATGACGTTCACTCGGCCCGCAGTGTACGCATTTATCTACGTGCGTTACGGTTATAGTTATAAATAAAATGGCTTGCGAGGTCTAAGGCATTACTCATGAATTGCTGAGCGCGGAGCCCGCTAACTCATATATCTGCACTATTCCACTTGCTGTAAGTACCCAGCTTTATAAGTGATTGTGTGCATTGGAATGTATGATGTAAGGTCGAAGTGATTTGAGTGTTTTGATTTTGCTCAGAGCTCACGAGGTAAATATTCCTTTTACCATACTGGTTTGAGACATACTTAGTCGAGTTGGGACCCTACGATATGCCGGTTTCATACTGATGTTTTCCTTCATCGTCTCAGAACACTGGTAGATGAATAATAAATAACAGTTCACTGTACCTTAATTATTTACTACGAGTACCATGGTATTATAATAGTGGCTAACAGAATATCTATTTTTACACGAGTGGATTTGGACCCACGTTCTTTATAATCCAAACATAACTCAATAGTCAAAGTAGTTTCGAATTCCTATTGTTTTCAGAAGAAATATGGGAAGTGCAATACAGGAAGGAGTGAGTGCAATACAGGAAGGAGTGAGCACATTCAAAATTGGACTGTCCTCTGCAGAACTGGACGTCATAAAACTCTCAATAGTTGAAAACTATTTATTTAGAAACCTATACTCACCCGGTTTTACTTACTTCTGTTTTACTAAATCAACTCCTTCTGTTTTACTAAATTGCTAGAATGATAAGCATAGTTTTATTTTCATAAGGCTTATATGGTAGTAGAGTAGAATCATACCGAAACAATCAAGTGAAAGACAGAAAATGAATGATGAGCGCAAAGAATTTAATTGGCCATACAACGTTGAATGCAGTCAATGCTCTTGGAACCTTGAAAAATGATCATATTTTTTTGTTTACTTCTTTTTATTTTTTTTGTTATTAACTTTTAATTTGTTGTAGAGAATTTGATTGCCAGTTGAGTTACCATCCAGTCACCGATTGAGACCCATTATTTATGTTTCTTGTTAGTATTTTAAAATAGACTAAGAATTGCCGTACAAAAAAATAAGTTAGGAGTATATTTCCCTTAAAAACAAGCGCACAAACTGAATTTTGTTTTGTTATAGAAAAGTGATTCAATTTTGACCTCACCCAAGATTTATCAAAGGTATCCAATATCAACATTACATTGACCAGCATAATAAGAAATGTCGCAGGACCGATTTACGTGCCAGTAGAGTCCTGAGCAATTTGAAAAGGAAAGTCTTTGATGCAAAAGGATGAGATAGTTTTAATGATGAATTTTATTGGTTTAGGGAAAGAAATTATTTAAACAGAAACGCTCTGGAGCGGAAAATGCACTTGTGAGGGTAGATACTAATTAGGTACACGTTGCTGCGAGCCCTTAGACGTACAAAATCAGTCATTGGAAAAAATTACTTATAATGATTTTCGGGCTCGCTGATAGGTGAACTATGGCATTGCTGGTTCAATGAGAATGTGCGGGTTCAAATTCCGCTAACTCATACAATTTTGGTTATATGTCTTCAACAATGACTGATGATGATGACCAATGAATTGAGAATCGAATTACAGTGGACGTCCTAAATTTGTTAACATTCATCATTGACTAGGCAAGCTTCGAGGCCCACCGCCGCTCATTTTAAATAAAAAACTGATGGGAATAATGAAGAAAAACAAAATGGCATGCGTTTCAGAGACCCGACTCTGCGTTTGCTTCTATAGTTTTACGATTCTATGTCAATAGAAGGATTTAATGTGATATTAGTATTGCTTTAATATACAGTAACTTTGTGTTACGAAAGTTATGGATATATCTGTTATGATGTAGTAAGTTGTCCTATAATAATACTGACTGGATTTATACGAATCTCAGAGGTAACTGAACTGTATTTTCTTAGTACCTGCGAAACTTAGGTAGAAAAATATACTTTATAGGTATTGACAACAACTCTATGTTACCGTTTTTTATCATCATGCAATATAATCCATAAGTTTTCTCCATAAAAACGTTCTTTAAAGATTTCAGTGATTTCATCCATCATCGGTTTCATTGTGATTGCCAATATATTTAATTTTATAGTTGCCATATTCGCTCCACCCATTTATGTTAGTCAAATTGTTTGTATAACTTTATTTTGACAATTTTAAGTTAGGTTTAGTAAATAGGTAGTTAAGTTTTGTTATAAGTATAGTTTAAGTTTTTCTTGGTTTTTTATACATTTTTATCTTTATATGGGTGATGTGGTCGCAAAGCGACAAAGCCCACAAATAAATAAAAAAATATATAATATTTTGAGATAATTTTGCTTTTGTTTTGAAGTTTGTTTGAACAGAACAGTGGTGAATCCTAATAATTATTTTTAAAATCTTCCTGATTTATAAACTTTGTAGTAGTATAAAATATGGTGCATAAAAAAAACTAAATCGGGGCAGGTGAAATACCTCGGAAGTACCAGGCGATCATGAGTTTCAAGGAGATCGTACAACGCATGAGTTTAATCGACGCCGCGGGACTCCGGCCGAGTTACGGGACATGCGAGCGGACGTGTGCCTGCGAAGAGCTGGGAACCTATGGAACTGACCTAGAATACATTTACTACTTTAGCAGAACTACGATTTTAAAAAAATATTTTGCAGATTCGAATGAATGGATCATCATCATCAACATTTTAGCCTGGTACCACCCATTACTGGGTATAGGCCTCGCTCCTATGCGTCTCTTATCCAAATTTTGCCCACAACTTTTTGTAATAAATGGATATTTGACATAAAAATAATGTTTCGGTTAAAACAGCATTCAGAAGTTTGTAACAACTTTGATGATATAATATAATAGTAATAAATTCTTTATTTTAGAGTTTATTGTGATCTAGCATCCTCTTCTGGTGCCTGGATATAAAGTAATATGTTATTTCAGGTTATAAACTAGAACCAAATTTCAGCCATATCTATTATGAGTTGAAACAAACACATACACAGCCTCTCATAGTCAAAGTCAAAGTCAAAGTCAAAAAATTTTATTCCATAAAATCACTGGGATCACTTGGACACGTCTTAAATCTACGTTGCATTTACACCTGTTCGTAACGCGACCAGGCGTGGAAGATACAGGCAAGAAACCACGCTTGGCTATTTTTTTGGAAAATGATCCCTTTACAATCATGTTATAAAAGGAGTTGGAGCATTCAGTCCCAAGCATTTTTATCTTCTATATAATCGGATATTTTATAGTAAGCTTTTTTATACAACTTTTGTTTTATTAGTGTTTTGAATTTATTAACTGACAAATTTGTCATCTCGCTTGGGACTTTGTTATAGAAGCGTACACATTGCCCTTTAAATGATTTATTAACTTTACCTAGCCTAATCGTGGGTACAGCAAGTTTATCCTTATTTCTAGTATTAACACTATGATTATCACTATTTTTCTTAAACTTACTAACATTTTTATGTACGTACATCAAGTTTTCGTAAATATATTGACAAGGAACAGTCATAATGTTTATTTCTTTAAATTTATTACGTAATGACTCCCTAGGACCCAGGTTATAAACTGCTCGAACAGCCCTCTTCTGCAACACAAATACGGTGTTTATATCTGCAGCACTCCCCCACAACAAAATGCCATATGCCATGATGCTATGGAAGTAGCTGAAGTAAACTAGTCTAGCTGTATCTACGTCTGTAAGTAGACGTATTTTTTTGACTGCATATGCCGCAGAACTAAGTCTCTTCGACAATTTATCTATATGTGGGTCCCATTGAATCTTTTTATCTAAGGTTATGCCCAAAAAAGTAGTAGTGTCCACGAGATCTATATGTTCATTTTTTATTTTTATATGAGAATTTACTTGTGTAACATTTGGTAGTATAAATCTTATACATTTGGTTTTCTTTTCATTTAGCAATAGGTTATTTACATCGAACCATTCTACGACTTTGGAGATTGCATTGTTTACTTCGCCAAAATTAACCTGGCGTCGTTTCATTTTAAATAAAAATGAGGTGTCATCTGCAAACAATACAATTTCATGATCATCCCTAACAAGTTTAGGTAAATCATTAATATAAACTAAAAATAGAAATGGTCCTAATATTGATCCCTGTGGTACACCCATTGTTACTATTGACCCTGGAGAACGTTTTCCATTAACGTCGACTCTTTGTATTCTGTTACTTAAATAGGAACTGAGAAGGTCAAGAGCAAAACCCCTAACCCCATAGTGTCGGAGTTTCCTGATTAATGTTTCATGATGGACATGGACATAAGATGAGACAAGTGTGATGATAATTAGAATTCTAATGGTCGCCTTGAGAAAGCAAGATCACTTGCCAGATCGAGCGAATAGGGGGAAAGTGCGATTGGCCGAATCCAGATCTGAATGGCATAAAATAGGGGAGGTCTATACCCAGCAGTTTGTCGACGGATCGACAATGGTGATGTACATACATACATATTATCACGCCCGTATTTTTAATAGGGTGGGCAGAACCAAAAGTAAACAAAATAAAAGTTGCAGCCACTTCTGATTTAGTCCTAAGATGGATATGGTAAACCATGGTGATTAGTGATCTGATCAGCCCATCGCCCATATAGGTGATCCACTATGTTGGAAAGGATACTATCCCTTAGTCGACATTTATGACATGTTCGGGGAGAGAAGCAGCTGGACGCATTCTATGCGTTTTACTTCCAGTCCAGCTGCGAAGAATAGATAAATCAAGTGGTAATCAATAATGAACCGAATGGTATTGGTATTGCTCCCTTTGGAGTCGATATAGAACCTAACCTACTCCCCATATACTCGTAAAAGGCCAGCGTCCACTCTGTACACACATAGGCCGTACTAGAATGCGGCAGGCTACACCCAATCAGACAATGGTTGATTTAGCCGCTACCGTGTCCGTTACGCCGGCCCACGCACCTTGCAACTTGTCCATAACCAATGTACACCTAAATACAGTACAACAATCTTACTTATATTATAAATGCGAAAGTTTGTGAGGATATTTGGATGTTTGAATGCTTGTGCCTCTATCACGGCTAAACGGCTGAACGGATTTGAATGAAGCTTGGAAAATACATAGTATATGTACTGGATTAGAATATAGGCTATTTTTTATCCGGGTACCACTCGAGCGAAGCCGCGGGCGGCAGCTAGTTTTCTATATTTATGTATACAGGGTGGAATTTTATATTGCCACCCTGGTGGGAAAGTACTCTAAATACTGAAGATAGCAAATTTTACTCTAAGCAAACATTCTTTTATTTTTAAAAGGAAGCAAAACTGCATTTAAAATTTTTTGAAAAAAAAAACTTTTATTACACTCAGGAACCGAATCAACTAAAATCCGAAAAAAGCAACATTCTGTACTTTTTGACACCAGTTGATAGGGCCTACTTGAATAGGATATTTTAAATACAAAATACATGTCCATTAATTTTGTATTTAAAATATCCTATTTAAGTTTCGAGTCAATCGCACCACCTATTGAAAAGTTTCCATACAAACTTTGACACCCGATTTTGCCCCCTCAAAAAGGGGGCAAAAAGGTTTCAAAGTTATAAGTTAAGATTTTATGGTCTTCCTTAAATTTAATTAACCATGTTGCTAAAGAGCGATTGATCCTTATGATTGACCCTATTATCAAATTTATTTGTTTTACTCAAAATTGAGAGTTGAACAATATTTAGTTGGATATCTGTTTCCCTTCGACACTGTCCAGTCGCCTGTCCGTGTGTCCGTAGATACTGCGCCTGCGCACGATATGTTAAATTGGACACACGCCTCCTGACATTAGTGCTCCTTGTGTGTACTGTTATAATATTGTTGAACAGTTAGCTTGTTTGATGCTAAGTTGCGATACTGTAGTTCAATAGCGTAGGTATTTAAAGTTTGTTTGCCAAAGATGCCTTTTCCACTTCCGATTTTTTCGATGTCCTACCGATCCTAAGGTTTTCTGTTCGAAAAATTTATGTGCTCTATATCAGTACTTTGGTGAAGGAAAACATCGTGAGTGAGAAAATATGTGTCAAGTGCACGAAAGGAGCCTTTTAGGCGAACTTTAGTCCTTTCACCACACTGGTTCGACAGAACTAGTGACACGACTAGATAGATAGAGACTAGTTCTTTTCAACCTTTCTTCCATTTAACAAATGTTTTCGACGATGATGATGATTTTATACTCGTATAATATGATAAGTAATAAAAATAAGCTTCTTGAAAATAACATAATAATAAACTTCAACATTATTTATTTTTTATTTTAAAAACCTTTTATTCCTTGACTTAGGCGAGAATAAACTGGGCACGATTCGACTTTCTCTATTTTCACACCGAAACACTTTTACTATTTAGGTATAAAACATACACTAGATTACTGTGAAAATCCCGTATTACTTATCAGGTCCAACCTCAAGAAATATTTGCGACCAATTTCTCGAACTATTGAAGTTCTAAAAAAAGTTACGAGCAATAAAGCCGCGCCCACACTTACCCGGCACTTTACTTACACTTTAGTTCAGCAAATTAGTGTAACATAAAGGAAACATTCCGCAATCAGGGCTGAGAATAAGTAGGTACGCCACATGCGGGCATTGTGCGTAATTGCGGCTAAGGGGCGCCGCTCATTGGATATTAAAATTTTTGAGGTGCTAATAAATTATTATTATTATTAGCAGCTTTCAATATCTCACTGCTGGGCAAACGCCTCCCCAACTCTTTCCAGTCATCCCTCTTCTGTGCTAGGATGGTCCAGTAGGCACGGAATTCGGTGAGCTCGTCCTTCATAACATAAAAACAGGTGTTTTTTTATTAGATTTCTTTATTAGCAAACTGTGTCCTATTTCTAAGTAAAAGGGCTAAGAAAGCTAAAATCCGTCGGCGTTAAATTTAAGTGAGTAATCATAACCACCATAATGGTTTTTTGACACTTCATTTGGGTATTTTTAAGTCAACTTAGTGATCCATACGAATTCAACATGTTTTTTTGGTTGAAACTGATAAGTTGATACCAGTTTATGTCATCTAAAATGACTTCTTACAACCACCATATTAGACTTTTTGACACTTTATGACGTGACTGTTTCGTGATCTAGAAGAATCTAACCACAACTCATTTGTCAAAATCCGTCCAGCCGTTTGGGCTACAGAGACAGCCAATGAAACACATCAAAGAAATCAACTGGTAACTTTTACTTTTACCTAGTCGGGTAAAAGAGTATAGTAAGTTAGTAATTTATTATTTCTAGAACGCTCAATGTCCGTCGGCCCTTACCCACGCATACTATCGACATTTTCCTTTAGTTTACACTTAATTAATGAATTAGTTTGCGAACAGGCCGAGGTGCGGTGCTGATACAAGATATAGACTTGTTTGTCCCGCTTCTTGCGTTGTTAACGTGGACACAGATTATATATTTTAGTTTAGAGGAGACAATGACAAGGCAAGGCAAGGTAAAAATGAACAGGCCCCTTATTTCGTAATCTGTTAAAGGTAAGTAGTCATAAATTGATAAACTAAGTTGACATAGAATTGGATTCAAGCTAAGTGCACGCGTTAAAACTCCTACCTGTTAGGTGTCCAAAGAGTCTTTACATTGTAATTATGATCTGTGAAGTAATGAGGCCATAGAAAATCTTGTTGGACTATCCCCCGAATACTCAAACGCGACTCAGAGTTGAGCACGTCTCAAGTCACGGTTTTTTAACAGTTTTTGATGAAAATCTGTCAAAAACTCGTCACTTGAGATGTGCTCAACTCTGAGATGCGTTTGAGTATTCGGGGGTATGTGTAAGATGACATGAGTAAGAAATGAGTTAATGTTGAGATAACTTCTGACAGAGGGAAGAAGAAAGACAAGTTTTGTAACTCTGTTTATAAAAAAGATTGTAAAAGGATTATTTTCTAAAAAAATGGCCAAGCGTGGTTTCTTGCCTGTACCTCCCACGCTTGGTCGCGTTACGAACAGGTGTAAATTCAACGTAGATTTAAGACTTTTCCAAATGATTTCACATAAATTACGGAATAAAGTTATTTTGAACAAATTCAAAAAGGGCAGGGCAATGATGATGTATTGTGGTCTGGGTTATTATCACAGAGCGACAGTGTGCGGTTTGCCTCAGCTTCCTTGTTTTTAATTAAAACTGTATCGAAATATAATTAAGAGGTTTCAGCTGTCGATTTGTTAAGCGAATAATCAATTTGTTTAAAAGGAAGTAGTGGTTTGGAGTGGAGTTGAGTAATTTATTATAAACTAGCTTCATTCTAGCGGCTTCGCTCGAGAAGAAGAAGGGGAATCTCAGAAAAAACTATTCATTAAAATTAGAAGGATTAGTTTGAAATAAAAAATGTTTTCAAATAGCGTGTTTGGCTGCTTATATCTTCTGCCTGTAAGATAAAACAAAAACTACCAAAATTAATCATTTACATCAGAAATAAGGCAGTTTGACAGTATTGTAAAAATCACGTAATTTTTACATACATACTTAAATTTGGGAGAACTGCCTATTCTGAATTTAGTACTATTCTGTGGGTCTGTACACATTCTGCTACAGATTTTTTATATGATATTCACAAGCAACTTATTAGTCTGGGAAAGCTCATGTAAACTCTATACGAACATTATATTTTAAACACCTGTATAAATTGAAATGTAAAACACTCGTAAAGGTTACCTGCCTGTCACAAGCTCAGAAGTCAGTGACTATGAGACATAAATAAGAGTACTTTTCCAATTGAATCGTAACTGCCTTCGCACTTGCCAAACCTTATAAATGTGTGTCTGTATTCAAATTTATGGGCTGCATGTACAGCTACTTAGCCTACTTTTCAAACCAAGGTTATCAGTGAGCTAGTGCTTTCTTGGAGTGACAATAACCATGGTAGAACGCTAAGGGTGTAACTTTTAGGATCAATACTCAGGCAACAGCCCAAGCCGAGGTTCGTACCTAAGTGGTGCTCTTGAGTTTCGCGCCCTCTGCGCTCGCCAAAACCCGATAAAGCTGCCAGTGGTCATCTATGACCCACAGCATTTTGTCAGCAGTTTGCTTTTTTCCGATGACAAAATGCTGTGGGTGAAAAAGAATGAGTATTCTTTACGCACGTAGGTACTAGTGGTCTAGAGGTGACATTTCAGTGTGCTACAGTTTTGGTAGGATATTCAATAATCGATTCAGTGTGATTAACTTTTTAATCGACTTCGAATCGAATCGTAGTTTTTGATAACATATAATGCGTGGCACCAGAAACACTCGAAAATTTAATGCTATTACTGCAGAAAGATAACATATTCATTATATATTTAAAGCTTGATCCAAGTCCTATCACTCTAATAGCTATATGTATGGAATCGACACTAAGATAGATAGGGAGCGCGGCTTCGTTCCCGACGCAGAGTTATGTGACGTCTACGCAGTGAGATGTGACGCATACGCTCAAAGACCCGCTAGGGAGACTGCGCAATGGGACGCATACTAAGCTTTTACAACTTTTCTAGACCAAAGTTTAAGAAACGTAGGTTTTTTTTGTCTTTTCTAGACCAAAAGATTCAATAAATTAAGAAGTAGCGGTTCAATGATATTCCTGGAGTTTAACCCATTAGGGCCACATATTACGCTCATGTCATTTTACAAAAAAGATTTTACAAAATGACACCTGTCTTATCTAATGTGATTTCTATTATGGTGTTTAGTCTGATGTAATGTCTATTCCCCGAGAACCCAGCCCCTGGTACTTATCGGGAAATAAACAAAAAGTCATTTTCGATGTAATTTTTTACCTATGTGTGTTTCCCGGGAGTCAGGTTTTGGACAAAAACATTTTCCCGCTGATGTGCAAGACTCTCTACCCAGCAACAAAACCAATCCCACGCAAAACTTTATCTGAGCACTAGGTAATAAAGCTCAAATTTCCTCGTCCAATAAATAGGTTGAGTCTGTCTGTCTGTCCGCGGTGATGTGTGGCTGGTGCGTGTTGCAGACTCCATTAGACGGGAATTATGGCCCCCTGTCGTGTTAAGCTATGCTTAGGAAACCTTGTGGCGACCACCGACTATTTTTTACAAATAGAGCATTTGCTATTTGCTTTACTGGTAATTTTTTACTACATACACATACATTATTATCTAACTTCTCTGCTGGGCTGAGAGTAAAGAAAAAACATAGAACGCGTCCAGCTGCTTCTCTCCCCGAGCATGTCGTAAAAGTCGACTATGGGATAGCAACATGATGAGATACAATAAGCAAATATTCCCAAGGAGGGTTGACGTCAGGCAGGCGGGCGGTCAAAAACACCTTAGCCGAAACTCTTACAGCATAATCCAAGGATCTAAGGATCATGCTATGTTGACCTCACATAGAGTGGGATAAGGGCAGGTGGTAGGTGATGATGATGATGATACACATACATTATTATCACGCCCGTATCCATCGCCCATACAGATGGTCTATCATGCTGGAGAGAGTACTATTCCTTAGTCGACTTTTACGACATGCTCGGGGAGAAAAGCAGCTGGACGCATTTTATGTTTTTTCTTTGGTCAAGCAGAGGAGGAGCAGCATTTTTTGCTGACTAGTTAACTGGCCTGAAATGCTTAAACTTTCTCAATGAGGTTAATGAGGCTTGACATTAAAGTTTCATTCAAATTCTGGAGCTCCTAAGAACTTCCTCCCGTTTGTTCCACTACCATAATTATCATATCAGCCCAAACTTACCCTTCTGGGTATAAGTTTCCTTTTCAATAAATTAAAATTTCCCCCCGTCATCACAATGTCATATATACATACATAAAATCACGCCTGTTTAAGATAGGGGTAGGCAGAGATCACGGATCTACATTTGCTACTTATCCTGATACACTCTTTCGTTTCATTCACTCTCATAACATTCTTCATGCATGCTCGTCGGTTTAGAGTACTCTTGACCTGGCCCTTTTTCAAAACGTCGCCGATTTGGTCCAGTTATGTGCGCCGAGGTCTTCCCCTTCCAACGGTACGACTCACTCTCGCCTCTTACACCTGCCTCGTTAACAATGTCATCAAAGGCAAACAACGGAAAAGCTTTGACAGTTAAACTTTTTCTTTGGATGTGGAGATCCTGAGCCACCCCTGATGGTCTGATTGTAAATACCTCCGCTATATAACGGTCACTGTTCTAAGGAAACAAAAGCATAAAGCCACATTTGATTGTGCCTTTCGCAACAAGTGATTAAATCTATTTATTGCTGTAGTTTCCTGATTAATGCCACTCAAGTGACTAGAAATACTCAGGTATAGGTATAACTGTTTCGGGGAAGTACAATACACTTCAAAAAGTTCTTGAATACTTTACACTGGGGTCGATTGATCTCTTTTTGTACCATCCATATCAGTAAACTCTCTTTCGGTCTTGTGGCCAACTTTTCGCACGTTTCGCGTTGCCAAATGTTTTTTTGTGCTATTTACATCGGTCTTCCTTTTCCAGTTTTGTTGACGGGCTATGGCATGTAAATGAAAAAGAAAAGAAAATAATTTTTTTTACTACAAGTAGATTCGTGTAGTGGCCAACTCTTGTAACGAAGTTTTTAGGCCGCCTAAAGGCCTCCGTCATGACTTGACGACTTAAAAGTCGGGACCGACAATTTAACGTGCTCTCCGAAGCACGGAAGCGCTCAGCTCGTAATGCCACTTGCGATCATCCATTTTTTTTATTGTAACTATGGTAATATAATAATAATAATAATAATAATAATAATAATAATAATAATAATAATAATAATAATAATAATAATAATAATAATAATAATAATAATAATATAATAATAATGTTCCTCTATTTTTGTGTAACTATCACAGTATTGGCTACTCAAAAATATGTCTATTTAAATTAAGATACTTTTTTTGGTCTACATCCCGATGAACACCAAAGATAACCAGGGCAGATGGATTTTTTTTTCTATCCGCTCCGTTACTAAAATAGGACCACAGAGACAGATATATGAGTTAAAAAAGATTCTCAAATACCCGTCTTGGAGTTGATCATTTACGACATTGATAAAAATGGTGCTTGTCGTCTTTTTGATAACTACGACTCCAGTCTTATAAGAGATGGTATATACAAGCTTCCCTAGCTGACCGTACTTACCCGTAGGAGTTATTGCACAATTTATTATTATGTTTAGTTAAACGCTATGCATCGGGATCATTAAAAGGTATACTAATAATAAATATTGCTAGAACTGGTATCCCCAGTGTTTTCAAAATAAATACATAAAGACACCTTCGCCTATATATATGCATAGAACAGTGGTTGACTACGCATACGCAATTATTATTTATACAATTATGTTACAAGATTAGAAGAAGATAGGTGGTTATTTAAAAATCTTTGAATGCAGTTCGAATTGTTTTTAAAATCAAAATGAATTCTTCTTTCAGTAAAATTTTCCATCTAAGATATGTAAGTTACTTTCCCTCCGTTTGGCATGGCCTTTCTCTGTATACTAAAATTACTTTATCACAAATACTGTATGAAATAATAAAATGTAACAATTACCTTTAATAACACTGCAAAAGTAATTTCACACAAAAAGACTAATTGTTACAATTTGACCTCACTCACAGATTAGATTACAAATTACAAACAAAAGTCGTGATGTCGTAAAATTTGCCAAATTACAGAGGGTTGAAATATGCCTAATTCTAGTGTGCAGTGCGCAGGAGTTTTCTATTAGGAAATGTGGTTTCAAGCTGCGGATATTGTCATAAGCTGAGCGATAAAATGTGTATGATGTATACTCTCATAAGACGACTTCTAAAATTTTGAGTAGCACGCTAAGTCTCCAGCGGAACAGTTCTGCAAGCCTGAGATTGAACAACGGGCGTATTCACGATTCATGAATTCACGAGTGATTTGGTTTGAATTTTTTAGTAGGTTCACGTTTTGCTAACCACTTTTATAAAAAGTGATCACAATAGTCAAAAGAAAACGAATGTCTAGCCCAAATTTGATGTCTAAAACATAAAATTCAACCGTTATGAACTGCCTCAAAACGTCCCAAGTAGAATATTTTTGAATGGAACCTGAAACGTGTGATAGAGTCAATATTTTGGACAAATCGCTACCCGCGTAGCCTATCACCAAGTCCGCACCTCCTCAGCACCTCACTAGGACGACATTCCTGCGCTGACCGCAGCCACACGCTCACGCAAAATTAATCACAATTATGTGACAGTAAGCTCGACGGAACACCGAGACATTCGCACTTGTGTCATTACGATACCTCCTACATTGTCGGATAAGAGGGTAAGCTACTTTTTACAAGGCGCGACACGATACGACACTGGACACGACTTACCAAATGCGATGTAAGTGTTGTAGTTATCTTTAAACACTTTTAATTGGACATTAGTAGAATGCCCCGAGAGTTTGTCCGCGTAATTTTTTATACAGACTTCGTATTCTCTCTGCGTCCTCTAGGAGATGAATTTAGGGAATTCCTTTCTTAGTGCATCCGTACACCATAAGAGTTTTCATGTTTAGCCTATACATGAAACTAGAAGCATGAAATTTGGTACGTTGATTGTCAGACAGTCAGTTACGTAAGACTTTTATAAAGATTTTCCCAGGACTTGAATTTGAATGAAAGCAAAGTGAGAAAAGTTCACTGTGTTTTCACACTGTCATTAGTAGAATTATAAGTGTATTTATGTCGTGTCGTGACGTGTCACCCGATTGTGTTGTGTGAAAAAGCTCTAGGTTGTAAAGACGCATCTAAGAGACTTGCTAAGCATCCTGAATCGATGATTATAAATTCAGATATATTTAGTACTAAATGTAAGTACTAGTTTTATTAGTAAAATTTATATGAACAATTTCACTAGTTCAAAAAGTATCTATTTATGCTGCTGTAGTGAGTATCACAGCTCCATTCACGTAGTTTCCTACAAATGAAAAATATTCTTAAAGTATTATTCCAGGTGATTCCAGGTATGAATTATGTGTATTCCAAGTTCAGCTAAATCCGATCAGCCACTACGGAGATGAGCGTAGCCAAAAACTAACACCCTTACAAATTTTCATATTCATAATACACAAGCTTTCGCCCGCAGCTTCGCTCGCGCGGTATCCGGACAAAAAGTAACCTATATGTTATTCCAGCACATATACTATATATGTTCCAAGTTTCATTCAAATCCGTTTATCCGTTACGGCGTGATTGAGGCACAAACATACATTGTCACATCCACACATCCGCACAAACTTTCGCATTTATAATATTAGTAGGAAGTAGGATAGATAAATCGTTTGCAACAAAATGATTATGTAACAGAAACAGAACACCGTAGAATTTTGTAACAAAAACAAACCTTATTACGGAACACTACATATTAGCTAAGTACTAAGGCATTTGGCGTCAGTACTATTTATAATGCGCTAGCGCGGCGCCTCCAAACATGGTTTGTTCGCACGAATGTGACCTACATGTGGGAAGTTATTAGGTAGGGTTTCCTATGACAATTTTTACATAATTCTATGCACAATTATGTATAACACTACTTATTATTGACTGGAAAAGTGTTGGAACACTTGGAGACTTTTTTAGTTAAAATGTTTGAATCTCTTTTGTCACCTTGCCCTACGCTTTGATAAAAGTTCGAGTCTCTTTTGTCACTAAAAGTAAGTAAGCTCATATGAGCTAGTGGCCAACTCTTGTGACGGAGTTTTTACGCTTTGATTATGTAAGGTTAGGCAAAAAGATAAAACTCTATGTGGGTTCGGCAAAATTATGACGCTTTCATTTCTTTCTTATTTACAGCATTTTAATACATTGTCTAGGTGGAGGTTGATCAGTGGACAGAAAAAAAATAACACCCAACAGTCACATACATAGTCCTGACCCCACACTAGGATTCCCTGTGTCGTGGGTATCAGAAACTACGAGTACCATGGTACCACAACACAACACCCGGAAGAAATATTTACAGATCATGCAAACATTTCTTCCGCAGCGGGAATCGAACCCGCGCCTCTTGCGTATCTGCCGAGCAATCGCCCGCCACGCCACCGAGGCCGTCATTGTAGGGTTTTGATACTTGTTAAGGTTCCGTACCCGAAGGGTACAAACGGGACCCTATTACTAAGCCTCCGCTGTCCGTCCGTCTGTCTCTCCGTCCGTCCGTCCGTCTATCAGAGGGCTGTATCTCATGAATCGTAATAGGTTGAGAGTTGAAATGTTCAGTGTGTAACTCGATTGCCGCTTTATCAACAAATAATAAAAATAAAGGTTGTCCTATTCAAGAAACATTCATGTACATGTACGATGGTACGGAATCCTTCGTGCGCCAATTCGATTCGCACTTGACCAATTTATTTCTATTATCTTTTGTTAGCATTAAACATTGTCAGTAGAACAAAATTGATAGTTCTGGAAGCATTGGCCTACGTGCTCTGTACGTCTATAGGCTGATGATGACTATGTTTAACCATACGATTTTTCGATAACTCCTCGTCGTGTTAAGCCGGCGTCGCTATTGGCGATCACGAGTCTCGTGTTCGCTTATTAACGCTACAGGCGCGATATATCACCTCATACGAACGTCTTGCTTAGCGGGCCATAGCATTGGGAAACGCGAGAGGTGGAAATCACGATCTATATGACACGATCGTTTCTGTTGCGTAAGTGTTTGATTTTGCTGTTTCCCGTGAATTTAATGATAAGCTTTAATCAAATTTTAGAGCTTTTCAAAATTGAGAGCAATGGTGGTCTAGTTGGTAGTGACCCCGCCTTCCGATCCTAGGGTGGCGGGTTCAAATCCGGTCGTGTACCAATGGATTTTACTGTGCGAAAAATTTATGTGCACTATACCAGTACTCTCAAACGGTGAGGGAAAACATCGTGAGGAAACCCGCGGCTTAGTCAGCTCCGCACATATTGACCATGTCTTTCCTGTGGACAAGGCCGACTAAGCTGAGAGGATGGAATAGGTGCTGGGCAAGCCTACTCCATCTTAATTCGTCCCGGGCACTACAGCGTCCCGTCTGTGAAGGTAAAGTTGCCTCCTGACGCTGTATAAATCATCTACTATAGATGGTAAAAGGCCTTAGTTTTAGTTTTAATCAAATTATACTTCCAGTTTAACCTCGCAGTAGCACATGCTGAGATTTAACCTTTTTGGCCGCACAACAAAGCCGATTCGTTCACGGGAAGGGCTAAATAATTAATTAATGATTACTAAATAGTTGTAGTAGTTGTAGGTACTTTTTAGTCGCTATTTGTTTATCTTCTCGTTTTATTTTGTACCTCATCTTAAGTTCTTTTTCTGATTTAAATTTGTTTGTTTTGTGTGTGCTGAATAAATGTTATTTCTTTCTTTCTTTCTTTTCTTATCATTTGAAGAAGCACTGCAAGTTTTGTACTCTCTAAAACTTCAATAAGCTACAGAATAGTATATCGCAAGTAGGAAGTGCTTATAGTGCGCTAGTGTATATCGCACTCGTGCGTTGGTGCAGACCGAGGCTGATTGTGCGCTCAACCCTGAGGAATGACGTTTGGCTTATAACCTATACATAATAAATAAATACAAATAACACCTTAAAGAAGAAAATACTTCTCTGCTGGACTGGGTAACGAAAAAGAATAGAATGCGTTCAGCTGCTTCTCTCCCCGAGCACCTCGGTGGCGTGGCGGGCGAATGCTCGGCTGAGACGCAAGAGGCGCGGTTTCAATTCCCACTACAGGAGTAATGTTTGAATGTTCTGCAAATATTTCTTATAAGTACATATGTATTTACAAAAAAATAATTCTATCAGCCATCTGGTTCCCATAGTACCTACGAACGTGTAAAATGTCCACAAATATTTATTTACTTATCATTTTGTGTTGCCTTGGGAATCTGCAAGTTTTTTTCAGTTGACTGTTCCTTCCTTTCTAGACCTAGCAAGACTTTGAGAGTATCTAAAGAATTCAATGAGATCCCGAAGATTAATGTTTTAAGAACTGTAACTTATGAACAAAAGCTCCATTGCACCTAACTTAATGTAAGCAACTAGGTAAGTATATTTTGTAGGTAATAGGTATATCAGAATTGCCTAAGTTTCTACAAAACCTACATAATATGTACTAAGATAGACATGTTGTCTCTTTCTATTCCAAATGCGTAGAATGGCAGGTCTACTATCACAAATCTTACACGCTCATAGGTAAGTGAGTATAGTGAGTACCACTCGCCTCCCACCGCCGTTTGGCCAATAATAGCAATCACGATTTAATTATTATAATAACCTTGCAATATATTGTACCGTATGGTAGTGGGTTCAACAACCGGTCCGATGCAGTTCGGCTGCGCACGCGCAAGGCAACAATCCCGTTCAGGGCTGCCGCTGATATGAAAGACAAAGTATATGGAATTGGAAAGACTTGAAGCGCAATTTTTCTTGTTTGACGGCCTCGGTGGCGTGGCGGGCGATTGCTCGGCAGAGACGCAAGAGGCGCTTGTTCGATTCCCGCTGCGGAAGAAAATGTTTGCATGTTCTGCAAATATTTCATCCTGGTCTGGGTGTTGTGGTACCATGGTACTCGTAGTTTTTGATACTCACGACACAGGGAATCCTAGTGTGGGGTCAGGACTATGTATGTGACTGTTGGGTGTTATTTATTTATTTGTCGTGTCATTAGTTCTTTCGAACCAGTGTGGTGAAAGGATTTTAAGTGTGCGTCAAAGGCTCCTTTCATGTACGCGAGGGGGATATAAATCTAACTCATGTCAACATTATGTAATTACTGGACTGGGAGTGAGGTGCGGTCGCAGCCTGAAATTTTGGAGGGGGCCACTAATAATAGAATATGTCGAGCAAACCAAGGTTTTATTGCACAATACACAATTTTACTGCACACATTAGAAAACAAATGGAAACCTTCTATTTTTATTGGCATCGCCGCGGCTAGGGGCAGAAAATTGTTTTCTTTTAATATTTTTAAAATTTTTCGATGATTTTTTAATTTGAAGTATACAATTTGGGGGGGGGGGGGGGGGGGAGATCATGTCTCCTGTGACCTCCTCCTTCGGACCGCGCCTGCTGGGAGTAAGGAAAATACGTAGAATGCATCCAACTGCTTCTCCCCGAGCATGTCGTAAAAATCGACTAAGGGAAGGAATAAATACTTATCTAAGTGACAGCCCTAGCGCCGACCCACAACGTGACTAGCCGGTGCTCCTATTAAAATACCTGCCTCAAGATTCTATTATCAATAACTATGTTATATGAAAACTGGAGCTTGAGCAGATTTAGGAATCTAAGCTGCAATATGGTGTCTGCGCCAGGAAATATTACCTTCGAAGAACGGACCACACCTGTTGGCTGCCCTGGTTTATAACCTCCTAGGCAAAAAGAGGGGTGTTAAAAGTTTGACGCGTGGGTCTGTCTGTGTATCTGTGTGTCTGTCTGTGGCCTCGTAGCTCCCAAATGAATAGACCAATTTTAATAGTTTTTTGTTTGATAACTGATAACTAAGCAAATCTTGTACTATGGGTACTAAATATCTGATAGAATACGTATATACATTTTTTTGTAAATACATACTTACCATACATAATACTACAACATCTAGACCCGGAAGAAATTTAGATATTTGCAGAACATACAAACATTTCTCCCGTAGCGGCAATCGCACCCGCGCCTCCTGCGTCTCAGCCGAGCATTCGCCCGCCACACCATCGAGGTCGTCTCTCTCGTCGAAATGGTTCTTAGTTGCGACACAGTTTTTAACAACTGCAGCTATCATCGTGTACTAATTTTGTTATTTTACGAGCCTGTGTATTTTTTGTTCCAAATAAACTATTTGTATTTAGTTATGTAGTTCTGAAACGTAATTATTCTATCTTCAGGTGCAGTATAAAGTACAATGTGTTCTAGCCATCAGGCAGGTAATTGAATGGGTTCCGCCGGTTACCATTACGCAAAGATAGGGATCGCGGAACAATCGCAATTGTTCGTCAACACATTAGAGGTGCATTGTTTATGAACTATTCAAACACTGATAATGAGAGTGAACGGAACTTGAGAATGTCCATTTTTATTCTGATATCCCGTAAGATTCACTATCAGAGCTATGAAGCCTTATCGAGCAATACCAGGCATCATCTTCAACCTCGTCGACACTAACAGCGGCCTCAACAACACCATCGAGGATACTGATAGAAATATTCGTCATAAAATATTAACAAGATAATCACATATCACTCACGAAGCGATTTAAAGTCTTCAATCTTATCTTTAAAAATAAAGTTATATCACAATTTTCCGTTTCAGCAACCCCCCTTTTGAACGTGTGAAGCGAAAAATCTAACCACGTTACAAACTGAAAAAATTACACAAACAAAACTGAACCTCGTTTCCTAGAACTCAGAACTCAATTTAAAAGCGTTGATGAAACGCTTACATGTTCCACCGATAATTTTGTTTAAAAGAATCGTCGAAGTAATTCGAACTTTATTTCTATACCAGTAAAGTTGTGAGAAGTGCTTTGGCTACAGTTGTAAGGCTGTTAACACACTGCGTGATGGATCGCTTGCTTCACGCGTGACAAAACTGTCACGCTGAGGTTTTGCGCGATTTGAGTGACAGTAGGTTTATGTGATTTACATTTTTCTTCTAAAATAAGTACAAAGATGCATAAATACAATTCAGTTTTATTAATTTGTAAATCGTCGCGGGCACTACAGTGTATCGTTAGTGTAACAAAAGTGCAAAAGTTGTTTCCTATTTTTTGAACTAGGTACCTAATAATAAAATTGAAATTGTGTTCTAGATGTCATTATAATAACAATAATGTCAACATAACAAAAAAAGGCAGTTATTAAAAATCAAAGTAACAAAAATCAATTTACCCTTATACAATTATAATGTCCCACTGCTGGGCAAGGTCACCCGCATTTTTTTCCAATGTTTGCGCTTCAAGGCCAGTCTGCCACTGTGGCTCAAATGCTCAAACCAATAACATTACTTATTTACTTATTTAGATCATCATAAAAATCCTTTAGTAATAAAAACATGTCAAAAAACATCACTAACTACTTATGTAATAATTAAACTTAAGTAATAAAAAAAGACAATCGACTAATAATAATTAGATTATAAAACACTGAAAGTACCATAACCCGTTAGTTCACAAATTCTATTAACTAATGAAAACTTAATTAAAATCTAAAAAAATCGATTGATTCATCACAAAATGATTTTCCATAAATCGAGAGTCCAGAATTACTACCGCGGCCGACCACGCCCGTAACTTATTTGCTCTCATTAAGCATAGTGTACACGAGCCGCGTGAATCTCAGCCCAGATTAATAGTGAAGACTTTTAAGGTGAGGCGGGGAGAGTAAGACACACGACTGTCAATTTTCTGATTGACTCAATAGATAATATTTAGGTATGCTATGTCGTACTACACTTCTCTGCTGGACTGGAAGTAAAGGAAAAGCATAGAATGCGTCCAGCTGCTTCTCTCCCCGAGCTTGTCGTAAAAGTCGACTAAGGGATAGTATCCTCTCCAACATGATGGACCATCACCGCGTATATGGGCAATGGGCTGATCACCTGTCACCATGGTTCACCATATCCATAAGTGTGAGTAGAAAGTTATACGTATTTATTTTAACTTACGTAGAGTTACGCTGGTTTCCCAGAAAGTAGATATCACGAGTCTCCATTTGATCCTCAAATACTTATATTTTATTTTTTAAACGACTTGTTAAGTGGAAAAGACTATATCTCTGATTTTGAAACTGATAAATAACTCTTAAAACCTTTTAACTAGTGAGCATTTCTATGGTTAAATTATTTATATCATTCGAATTATTTTTTTCTGGAATTTCTAATATTTTTCTTAGACGATTTTTTTCTAATGTCATGATTTTATTCACCAAAGCATTATCTTAATTTTGCAGTCCCTTGTCAGTCGCTCGTATCAAAACTGCACTCTAAGTTAGTTGGTATCGTGCTCATTGAACGCACGCCCGAGGGCCGTTTTGAAGGCCGGCGTGTAATGTGCTTGCATAAATCTGCGCGATTGAGGTAGCGAGAAAATTGTATTGCAATTTTTATAGTGTGTACTAAGCCTTATTATGTTGCCACGTTGTATGAGATATTAACTCTTGAGGCAATGTTTTAGAACAAGATTATTTTTAATGATTTTTATTATGTGAATTGTAGCGCTTTTGACGACCTTGGCGGAGAGAAGTGCGGGTTCCATTTCTGCAGCGGAAGAAAGTTTGCATGTTTTGTAAATACGAGTATTTCTTCCGGGTCTTGGTGCTGTGGTACCATGGTACCTACTCGTGGTTTCCGATACTTCTCTGATACAACACACGAACATAACTATTTAGTCAATGCCTAACGTATTTTTTACCAGTCATAAGTTCAATACCGATTAAAATAATAAAGTTTTAGCATCATAAGTACATTTATTTGAGGTGCACCTCAAACCTTTCACCACACTGGTTTATTTGACACAAGTAGCTCGTATTTCCTCAAAAGCCTATAGCTACCTACCGGCTTCCATCTGTTATCTATTTCAAATAACACTTAAATCGTGTTACTAAAACAAGGGTAAATTGCTTTAATGACAGCAATACTACTATCTAATCAAACTGCCTCACGCAACCGAGCCGATATAACCTATAGGAGTATTGATTAAAAAAGCAACATAAATTAGCGAATTGTAGGGGTGGGCACCACCCTGTTGTCAAAAAACTTTATAAGTGTTTATGTGTACGTACCCCCCCGCCCCCCTTGACACCCTTTCGCGTATACCCACATTCGCGCACCCGGCTGTACGCAGGCGATGAGCTCGCGAAGAAAATGGGTTTAAGAGGTTAATTTTACTTGAAAAGATTTTTTAGAGGATATGGAATCTATACTCTGCACATTTTATAGTACACGAGAGGAGCCTTCGAGTCGCATTTTAAATACTTTCACCACACTGGTGACACTACTAGTAGTACGATTTTGTTATAATATTTAATTTTTTGAGAGCTATTGTGATTGGACGACATTTTGTTCTTATTGTGTGATGTAAAAAACCGATCAAATGCGTGTCGAATTCGCACACGAAAGGTTCCATACCATCGTATGTGTAAATAAATGTTAATGTCAATTTATATACACACTGAAACAGCCCGCTGACAGATGGACGGACGGACAGACAGCGGAGGTTCAGTAATACCCTTAGAACCCCAAAAAGTGATCCAGAACTAAAATATTATATTTTAAAGTTAAAATACTGGCACTGAAAATAAATTTAACTTGCTTGTCAAATCCATGAAAATCATAGTAACTGAACTGAATTTAATCGTGGAAACAATGTTTTCGTAGATCCTAAAAGTGCGTATAAAATAATTTGTCCATTATAGATACAAGCGTCGTAGCCACATTTTCTAGAGACGAAAACAATACACTCCATTGCTAGTCGTCAAACCCCATTTTCCATTTTCCCCTGCGACGATACGCTGACATACAAGTACATGTAATTTAAACACAACCGCACACAGCCACTCACACAAATAAAAACGGAAAGAAACACGCCGAGAGGAAGAATGTATTAAGAAAGCTAGAAAGGGACAACCTTTTAATTAGCACCTCGCGCGAGAGGGAGACAGCTAGCGCGACACGCTAATTAAGAGTACAAGAAGAAAGACGCTTTTATGTACGGAAAATTGTCTTTGTGTGTCCTGTCTGTGTGTGCAATACGCGTGTGTGTGTCGTTATTAACTCATTATGTGAAGAGTTAGTACATAGGTTCTCTATTTACTGGTTAATTGAAAGCGGTTTCTTGATAAGAGTTGAGGCGAGATCGGGAAAGCCATTTGATTTTTCGAAGACGGCTTTGTAAAAATCGGCGGGTTGAAAAGTTTTAAAACGGTACTAGTCTTGAACTTTTTTGAAGGTTGGCTGAACAAATTCATTGGTAGGTAAATGTTTTGATAATGTTTACTCGTAATTCTATTGCAAGCTCCTTAGGCAAGGGCTTGGTTGGTTATCGAATACGAATAAGACCAAGCTTTATAAGATGTTGGTATTTTTCTTACTGCTTCTCTGCTTGATTGGGAGTAAAGAAAAAACACAGAATGCTTCCAGCTGCTTTTCTTTCCGAGCATGTCGTGAAAGTCGACTAAGGGATAGTATCCTTTTCAACATGATGGACCACCTATATGGGCGATGGGCTGATCACCTGTCACCATGGTTCAACATAATTATCCATCTAAGGACTTTAAATTAGAAGTGGCTGCAAGTTTATGTTTACTTGTGGCCCTGCCCACCCCATTAGGTATACAGGCGAGATTATAACTTTTTTATGATAATTAAAATTTGCAAACGCGGAAAAAAATATGGAAACGTATAATATAATTAGGTACCTTGTGAAAAATTCTATGTTCGGACGTAACTCTGAGTACCCTATAAATCTAAGAAATCGCCAAGAAAAATGAACCTATTTTTTACCATACTATCCCATCTAAATGTTTTGTTTCTTATTATTAAAAGTCAACACTATTCATATCTATTACTCAAAAATTATATTGCTTTTACTGTAAAATTCTGTAAAATTATCTTCAAAAATAACATTTTTTTTTGTTATCATTAGGATTACCTTTTATTCTTTTAAATACTATACAGTGATATCTATGCTCAATATCTGAACGGTATCATTTTAGTTTACAGATCAAAAAATATTTCCAAACTAAGTGCATTGCCTAAAAAGAACTTCCCCAAAACTTTTCTACAAAAAGAAGGCAACTTTTTGAAGCCGTTACCGAAGCTAATGACGACCTGTCTGCGATAAGGCATCGTCAGATCACCTCCAGCATCCGACAAAACCTTATCTCGCCGTAGGTTTATTTGTTTTAAGCTTTCAATGCGAACGAATGAAACAACCGACGGTATCGTATTACCCCAAACGACCTATACACCACTAACGCTCACGCGAAATTGCTCCTTATCTTGGTAAAGGTAGAGTTGGTTTTAGATTGGAGGTGGTTTTCAGATATACAGGTTGTATTGACTATCTGTCTTGCTCTGGGAAAAAGCTTGCAAGAAAGCAAAGAATGGCGGAAGAAAAGGGAAGGGACACCAAGGAGATATGTCTCAGTGCCGTGATGAATTAAATTTTTAGGGGGTGTTTGGGGGGGGGGGGGGGACTTGCCCCTTTCATTGGCGCGTCTTCATCCGAGTTCGTTTCTTTAATTTGTACTCTTAATGTATCGTGTTTGAGTCTTCTTGAATGCTGTGTTTTTATGTATATTTTATTTTAGAAACGTTCTATTGCTCACGACAATGTTGAGAAAGGAGATGCGAATGTTGGGATGGATGTGTGGAGTGACCAGAATGGATAAGATACGAATGAGTACATTCGAGGAAGTTTAAAAGTAACGCAGGTGACAGAAAGGATTTACGTACAAACATTTTCTTCTGTAGCGGGAATCGAACCCGTGCCTCTTGCGTCTCAGACGAGCATTCGCCCGCCACGCCACCGAGGTTGTGTAAGTGTGTGTGTACTAAATAAATGTTTTTCTTTATTTCTATCTCTAGGTCAGTGGATTGTTCAGCTCCAACTGGACTAACTCTTCAGGAAGGGGCATTCTACTCATAAAAAATAAAATAAATTAAAAAGCAAACTTGCCCACACCTTACAAAACGATGACGTCATAGTTAATATCAAAACTTCCGACATACCCCACGAAAGCAAGCACGTATGCACTTTCACAAAAAACGAATCGATGCTCCAAAACAAAAGAGTAACCCTCTACACTCTAAAATCGATGCAGAGAAGTGTCATTAAAGAACCCCCAAAAATTAAAACCCCCTGTATGTATGCATGTTTGCGTCACACACACATATAATATGCCGTACTAATAGAACAAGAGTTTAATGAACTATTCACTCGCGATTTTTCGTGATGTAATTTTTGTTACGATACTAACTACTACTAGTTGTGTCGCTAATTCTATCGAACCAGTGTGGTGAAAGTATTTATACTGCCTACAATGCATCATTCGTGCACTAGATACATGTTTTCAGACTTTTTAGGTTTTTCTTCGCCGTTTGAGAGAACTGGTACAGCGCACATAAATTATTCGAACGGAAAAATAATTTTTTTCAAGGCTGAATTTTAAACCACGACTTTATCAGAATTCGGGCTGCTACCACTAGATAGTGCTCTTAAGAGTTTAATGAACTATTGTATCTAGCGATTTTAAGATTTATGACGTAATTTTTGTTACGTTAATTTTTCATGACGTAATTTTGGTTACGATAATTTCGCAACATTGTTTCGAAAGAATTTCGTAAGCCGATTACGGTTACGGATTTTGGAGTAAACAAAAGTTTTTTTTGAGGTTTTCTCAACATTTACGTAAGGTTTGTGTTTCCACTGTTTTTCTTTTAGACTGTTGCATAATGTGCCACAAGTTTATAATTAATTTTGTTTTATTGTTAATTATAGGTACCTTATTAACATACCTAGATATATATAGATCACGCCCGTATCTCCGATGGAGTAGGCTGAGCCACAAGCAATCATAAGAAAACTTGCAGCTACTCCTGATTTTAAGTCCCAAGATGGGTATGGTGAACCATAGTGACAGATCAGCCCATCGCCCATATAAACGGTCTATCATGTTGGAGAGGATACTATCCCTTAGTCGACTGTTTACTTTTTTAACTGTTATGTAATCAGGTCTAGATTTTGTATTTTACTAGCATCACCCGTGGTTTTGCTCGTGTGTTACCTTCTAGTATGCAATGTTAGTTGTGCAGCTAAATTAGTTCGGCCGTTACGGAGATGAGTGAGATAAACACAGTGATCTTTACAGACTAACACACAAAATTTTACATGTATAATATTCGTAGGATATACAAATTGTTAGGTTAAAATCGTAAATTTTACTAACTTGTTATTTTTAACCAATTACGGCGAAGCAAAAAAGAGGATTATGTTTTAATCGGTATATAAATGTATCCACCCACATACATACATTATGTATGTGTATTTATCTGTTTCCTTATTTACTATAAGACATCTAACGAAGAAATCACAGAACAAATTGTAAATAAAGGGTCCTATACCAATGTGTTCCTCAAATTTAAAATTGGCTTAGCATGTGTGAAATTAAACTGTTAGTTTTGCTAGTTACCTTCACACATTGACGCTAAAATTCAAACCACCATCCAAAGTAAACAAAAATAACATCCCAAATTCAGAACCTTATCTCGCAAGCAATCAAAACATTAGCAATATTTTCTCCCAATACGAAGCGAAACTCGCCGTAAAGATTGCATTAATAAAGGCGTACACACACACGCGAACGCGGCGATGAGTTTTAAAGTTTTTAAGGGTTCGAAGATTGCGTGCCTTGATTACTGAGCCACCCCGAGGGGGCACACACGGAGGCCGCCACTGCCCTCCCTTTTTTAAGGAGGGAAAATTAAAAGTGTTGTGCAGGGACTCGCAGGATTTGGTACTTGGAAGACGTTTTGTGTGTTTGAAAATATTGGATATTTTCAGTGAACTTTCTTTAGCCTCCTGTGATTGTACCAACTTTCTTTCGCCTCCTGCGCTTGTACCTACTGTATACTACTTGTTCTGTGCTTTCTTCTCCTTTTAAACTTTATAATAACTGTAGTGCCGTGTAGTTGGACAATATATGTGTGAACATTCATGGACTATTTTCTTCTGTTTCCTTTCATGGATTGTGTGAAAGAGGACATGGGTGAGAAAGGAGAATACAGAAATTATGGCTGACAGAGGGGAACGGAAGAAGAGAACATGCTGTGCCGACCCCACGTAGAGTGGAATAAGGGCAGGAAGATGATGATGAAAATGAATGAAATATTATGTTCCTGGTATTAATTCCGTAATTATAAAAATATACGTCAATAAATAAGGTCTAGTAACATACAGTCTTTAAGTAAACGTGCCTACTCTAAACTTTCTGTCTCTATAGTAACATACATGCATAATTATCATGTCTGTATCCCTAATGAGATGGGCATAAGTAAACATAAGAAAACTTGCAGCCACTTCTGATTTAAAGTCCTAAGATGGATAATGGTGAACCATGGTGACAGGTGATCAGCCCATCGCCCATATAAGTGGTCCATCATGTTGGAGAGGATACTATCCCTTAGTCTCTATAGTAATAAAAGTTAAAGTACCAAGACCTTCCCCCCACAGTAGATCGCGAAGACATGTTGTGCGTAGGACATCGTTCCCGCTCGTTCATTTACGAACGATTGTAATTTCTTATCTGTGGCACGCGGGATGTTATTAAAAATATTACGTGGATTTGGTTATGTTACGAGGGATTTGATGTTTATTAGAGACTGTATTTGGGAGTGAAATAGGTACATGTGCTGTTGGATTTAGTAATAAGCAATATCATATAAAATGCTATTGTAACTGTAATAGAAAATAAAGGTAATGAAAAAAGGAAAGTATGAGAAGTTCTTAGTTCTTGGTCTATGTGAAGTTTGTGAATATATTGGCGATCATTTGGCGATCTCGGTGGCGTGGCGGGCGAGTGCTCGGCTGAGACGCAATAGATGCGGGTTTGATTCCCGCTACAGAAGAAAATGTTTGTACGTAAATCCTTTCTGTCACCTGCGCTACTTTTAAACTTCCTCGAATGTACTCATTCGTATCTTATCCATTCTGGTCACTCCACACATCCATCCCAACATTCGCATCTCCTTTCTCTACATTGTCGTTAGCAATGGAAATCGCTTCGGGAGAAATGTTTGATAGAATACTTATATAAAAATATATAAATATTCTATTAGCTATCTGATGCCCATAGTACAAGCTTTGCTTAGTTTGGGGCTAGATGGCGCTGTGTCAAATGTCCACAAATATTTATTGTTATATCTAGTTTGTGGTATGTGAATATAATACATATTTTTTGAACGATGTCGCTGTCGATGGGTTCAATCCATCTCAGAAAGCAATTTTATGAGAATGATTTCACTGTAAAGTGAATATTAGTTTCAGAACAGAATTTAATCTAATTTGAAATATCTGGCCAAGCGCGTATCGGATCCTGCACGGTGAAGGCTTCTATTCAGGACGGACGGATAATGTCAAATCTTTATGATTTGGGACAGAATTTCAAAACATAATGTAAATATGATTCTCATATGTGTATTGAATTACAAAAGACGGTATTCCGACGTTTGATTCTATTTACAACATCAAACAATTAGACCATAAAAGTTGAGTAGCACCAAAATGTCAATGAACTAGCTATCCCTAAAGTCAACAACCAAAAAACTGCTTCTGACACATCACCCCAAATTAAAAACAAAACGCCATAAAGGCGCGCACACACGCGCACTTCTAATTATCGGGAGGGACTTTGCATAAGAAAGTATTGGTGCGTTTTACGACGCGTGTCCCCCCCCCTCTGCCCCCCTCGGCCCAGATAAAAAATCTCCCATTTCCTTAATTCGTTTATCGGGGTTGGCAAGGCTTTGTCTCCGATCGATGGAGGACTCCAAATGAGAGCGGGACGTGCTGCGAGTGTGTATTAGGCTTAAGGTGACAGTTTTAAGATGGCCTCAAAAATTTAGGATTATGAGTTTATAAAAGATTTTGCGGTTGAAGGTTTTACGTGATTCTTTTACTTTTTTTTGATAGATTGTTTGAAATTAAGGCTTTAGTTTAGTTAGCTACTTCTAGCTAGCTATTTCTAAAAATAGTTACAAAAGCTAAGGAAAATTAGTGATGAAAACCATTTAGTAGACTCAAAAGAAAAAAAACTCTGCTAAAGAAAAAACATATAATACGTCCAGCTGCTTCTCTCATGTCAGCATGTATGGGATATTATCCTCTTCAACATAATGGACTATCTATATGGGCGATGGGCTGATTTCCTGTCACCATGGTTCACCATATCCGTCTTGGGACTTTAATCAGGAGTGATTTACAACTAAAAGATTAACAAATGAAATAGAAAAGAAACAGTCGGGCCTTTATAATCGGTCAGTAAGTAAGTTCGTATGAGCTAGTGGCCAACTCTTGTGACGGAATTTTTAGGCCGCCTAAAAACGCTCAGCTCGTAATACCACTTGCGGTCACCCATCCAAATTGTGAACGCGCACAACGTTGCTTAACTTTAACAATTAATCAAGAAGCAACGAGCGCTACAATTATAATCGTTGCAAACGACTTACACATAGCTCGACTAATCCTTGTCAGATTAAATGTATGTCAGTTAGAAATCAGTCTTACTTTTAAATGGAGACAAATGAACACACAGGGGACATCCAAATCCTCAAACCCCAACGAAAAAGTTCACTAATCAAACGCACCCTAAAACGCAAAAGTCAATAAATTAAGCCAGGAACACATGTATCCACCCCCTTTCGAACGATAACTTAGTAATTAAGAAAGGCATTAATCAAAGATCGGAGACACTTCGGTTTTCTATGCGTTTGATTGCGAATATGACAAACTGCCATAAGTCATGCGTTTGCGACACCGCTCGTGGGTGCTAAGCCTTACAATAGATTGGGTTTCGTGGATATTACTAGTTTGAATGGTGTATTACCACAACAAATATTTTTTATGAAGCTGTTTCTTGTTAAAGAATTCAAAGCATTCTATAGTATTATTACAAAGAGGTAAGTAGCTCGGTATCTTGGCAGGCGAGGGCTCGGCTGAGATGCAAGAGCGCGGGTTCTATTGTCGAAGCGGGAGAAATGGTTGTATGTTCTGCAAATATTTCTTCCGGTCTGGGTGTTGTTATAAAAAAACAAAGCATTTATGTATTCTATCAGTCATCAGGTTACCATAGTACAAGCTTTGCTAATTTTGTCTGCGGGAAATACAAACATTGCGTCACCGAGCACTCACCCGTCGCAGTGGACGGTCGTCACAAAAGTTTAAGCAACCTTCAGAATCAAAATGATATTGCCAAAAACTTTTACATCAACGCATGTAAACAATCCTAAATATCAAAGCACTCATAAGCCGCCATTTTCTCTTACGTTTTTTAATATGCCATAACGTTCGCCAAAAATTAGGGCAACGTTTACACCTCGGAAAAATCGGGAAATTTTTACCAAGTTACCTATACCGTCTATACCACCTTAAGTCTATCACTTTAAGGGTTAATTTCGCTTGTTTCTGCTTGTCTTAAGTTGGTCTATTAACGTGAGGGAGTGGACGTGACATTTATTGTTTGACAAGCATCGATCTGCCCTTTGCTATGCGAGGCGTGATCGAGCCAAAGTTCATCGGTTTTTGTTTGGCTCAGGTGTGGAAACTGCAAAGATTTTACTGTCTTTAGACTGTTTTTAAACTGAATAGTACTTAAAACTAACAGGCTCTTAAACTTTGAGAAACTGAGTATTCCTAGTATAGTTGAATGGTAGGTACCTATTAAAAGTAAGTTCGTATGAGCTAGTGGCCAACTCTTGTGACGGAGTTTTTAGTTCTCCTAAAGGCCTCCGTCATGGCTCAACGACTTAAAAGCCGGGACCGACAATTTAACGTGTCCTCCAAAGCACGGAAGCGCTCAGCTCGTAATGCCACTTGCGGTCACCCATCCCAATTGTCACCGCGCACAACTTTGCTTAACTTCAACGATCAATCAAGAACGTCTAAGCAAGCTACGCCAAGAGCGCTTCCTAGGTACCTACGTGTTAGTAAGGACTGTTTTAAATGTTTAGTAATAGTTCTTAATAGTCTCTTAACATCACTGTTTTACTGGGACTCAAAAAACATAAAATACGTCCAGCTGCGATTCTCCCCGAGCATGTCGTAAAAGTCGACAAAGGGGCTATGAGCTGATCACCTGTCACCATGGTTCACGATATCCATCTTGGGACTTTGAATCAGGATTGGCTGCAAGTTTTGTTTTGATTACTTGTGGCCCTGTCCACCCCATTAGGCATACGGGCGTGACAATGTATGTTATGTAAACTCCGTGAAATTTTAACCATAGTTTATCTAATAAAATAGAGTTAATTTTGTTATGCATTTTTCTAAACTAGAAACTTAACTGGTCCTTTCTTATAAATCGTGATGAGGACATCTATTTAAACTACTAAAATTCATGTCACTATTTATTTTGAACAAGCTTGGTGAATTATTTAAAAAAACAGCTTAAGAACTCTCAAATTAAGTTTGGTCCAGGAAAAAGTATAACACAGGTGCCAAAATAAGAAGTCGAGTCAAAAAGTATCCCAGAATTGACACCTTCACGCTTGTCAGTGTGACGTAAAGAGACATATTTACAAAATCCGCGGCGTATTATCCAATTTGCCGTCGGATGCTCGACACTCGAGACAAATAAATCCCAATCGATCCCCTTACCTCCACGCAAATCTGTTACGTTTGTTATCCACCGCGAGATAGAAAATTTAAAAAGCACTTATAAAGAAATATTGTGGTCTACTACTAATATAATAATAAATAATAGTCACTAGTTTTTTTGAACCATAGTGGTGATAGGATTTAAAGTGTACTAAAAAGCTTTATTCGCGCATTTATAAATATTAACTGCAGCGATAAAAAGTTAGGTATAATTTTCAGTTTTTTACTTGAAATCTAACTTCAATTACCTTGCAAGGCCGACATTTCGGGACACTATTATGGCTAAATATTTCTTCCGGGTCTGGGTATTGTAGTATTATGTATTATAAGTATGTATTTACAAAAAATATGTATATAAGTATTCTATTAGCCATCTGGTGCCCATAGTACAAGCTTTGCTTAGTTTGGGGCTAGATGGCGCTGTGTGAAATGTCCACAAATATCTTACTTACGAGTATATTATAAATTGAATACATTAAGTTTGCTTGAAATAACCGGCGTAAAGCTCAAAACGTAACGATAGCGCGTGCTACTTTACCTGTGCTGCCATCTAGTTGTTTATGGGTGACCGCAAGTGGCATTGACAAGCTGAGCGCTACTCGTACATACTGTGCTTCGGAGGGCACGTTAAACAGTCGGTCCCGGCTTTTAAGTCGTTAAGCCATGACGGAGGCCTTTAGACGGCCTAAAAACTTCCTCACTAGAGTTGGCCACTAGCTTATACGAACATACATACATACATCTAGTTGATTTATAAATTTATACCTACTGTAAGTTTTCATGAGATACACGGATAGCTTAAAGTGGATGCCACCCTATTTTCTACCTCAATAAATGCCAAATCATGTCAGCGAATATCGAATGTGTGGAAACAAGGGTTCACCTAATCAGGGAAGTGGTTTCTCTTTATTTGAATCTATTTGTTACTTTTCAAGATTGTTGTAATAATTTTTGCTGTGTTTATGTTTGGTAATTAGTATTATTTTGTAGTACATAAATATAAATATTTGTGCACATTTCATACAGCGCCATCTAGTCCCAAACTAAAGAAAGATTGTACTATAGGAAACAGATGCCTGATAGAATACTTAAATACTTTTTTTCTAAATTCATACTTACAACATAATACTACAACACGCAGACCCGGAAGAAATATTTGCAGAACATACAAACATTTCTCCAGTAGCGGGAATCGAACCCGCGCTTCTTACGTCTCAGCAGAGCACTCACTCTCCACGCCACCGAGGTCGTCAAACTTACGTGGCATCGTCATGCTTGCTAAGTCTGTGGCTGAAATTCTAGAACCTATACTTCCTTCTTATCTATTCTTTGAGCTATTTACCTGTACATTGCTACTTCAACTCACTTATGTTGCTATCCCCCGAATACTCAAACGCATCTCAGAGTTGAGCACGTCTCAAGTGACGAGTTTTTGACAGATTTTCATCAAAAAATAAAAACCGGCAACTAAGCACGTATGACGTCAGCCACTCGAGTCGAGCCCCGGGCGATCGCTAAACGATTCAACACATTGTCATGTGAATGGGCTGTTGATCGACAATCGAACTTGATGACACCACATTTTTTATTAAAAAACATGAAAGGCAGGTTATTTTTAGGGTTCCGTACGCGAAGGGTGCCAACGGGACCCTATTACTAAGTCTTCGCTGTCCGTCCGTCCGTCCGTCCGTCTGTCAGAGGACTGTATCTCGTGATCCGTAATTTTCATAGAATGTGTATTTCTATTGCTGCTATAACAAGAAATAATAAAAATAAAAGGATATAATGAAACATTTATTTTATGTACGATGGCACGGAACCCTTCGTGTGTGAATTCAACTCGCACTTGACCAGTTATATTTTTATTTAAGAGCAGCAAAAAATGAGGAATGGCGTTGATTTGGATTTTAGGGGACTTTTCTTTGATTTTAGTTTTTGTTATTAAATGGTACATGCTTCATTCACCCACTGCTCCATTCACTTGTATAAGTTGCCTGAAGTAGGATGATTTTATAACTTTATAATATTACCTTCATAGAAAATAACCAGAACAAAAAGCTCTTAAAAATTGTACATATATATACATATTATCACGCCAGTATCCCTAACGGGGTAGGCAGAGCCACAAGTAATTATAAGAAAACTTGCAGCCACTTCTGATCCAAGAGTTCCAAGATGGATAATAATATGGTGAACCATGGTGACAGGTGATCAGCCCATCGCCCATATAGATTCATCATGTTGGAGATGATACTATTCCTTAGTCGACTCTTACGACATGCTCGGGGTGAGAAACAGCTGGACACATTCTATGTTTTTTCTTTACTCCCAGTCCAACAGAGAGTTAAAATTGTAATAAATTAATGATCATTTATTTTCTGCTGTGTAAATGTTATGATGATGTGACATTATGCTCTCTTACTATTTGCGACAGTACCACAGGAGCGGATACTAGTAACTAATAAATAACTCTACGAAAACAACAAAAACAAACCTCGTAAAAAAACTAAATTCACTTCATAATCTCCACGTCCCCACATAATTTAGAGGATAAGGGAAAGAATGAATACCCTCATACATAGTCACGCTCATACTTAGTGAGTTACACCCCAAATTAATAGCATCCTAACAAAAAATGCCCCCCTATCTTGGGAGTGGGGGGTCCATTTGCATATATGTCTCCCTGGCACCCCAAGGATGTATTTTTAATTTCATTCTTATCCCTGTGCTTAAATCATGAGAGCGGCCATGCGTGCGGGGTGGTCCCCCTCCGCCGCCCCCGCTCCCCTGCAGCTTGCGTCATACGTCGCTAACCGCGTACAGAGTAAAAAGAAAAGAAATCTTAATAAGTTTGTTAGGGTGCGTTGGGATAGAGTGGATATGCTTTTGTGGAATTAACGTATTAAAGTTAAGTATAAGTTTATTTTGTGGAAAAACATGTTTTTAATTCCTTATAAAATTAAAGCATAGTACGTATGATGCAATTTATTTTTATTATTTAATATTGTGATTGTATTTTCATTAGCAGACTGATAGAGAGTAATTTTAACAAAAATGCAACAAACAGTACGCGGAATAGTGGAATGAAGAAGGGTGTGTCGATGACCTTGGTGGCGTGGCGAGCGAGTGTTCGGCTGAGACGCAAGAGGTGCGGGTTCGATTGGCGCTATGGGAGAAATGTTTGTATGTTCTGCAAATATTTCTTCCAGGGTCTGGGTGTCGTAGTATTAAAAGTATGTAAGTACTTACAAAGAAAAGTATATAAGTATTATATCAGCCACCTGGTGCCCATAGTACAAGCCTTGCTTAGTCTGGGGCTAGATGGCGCTGTGTGAAATGTCCACAAATATTTAATATTTATTTTTGTAGCATATACATTATTAATTGTAGTGCAGGATTTTATAGTTAAAGAGAACGGAAATAAACTAAAATAAAAATTACGAAGATAGGTTTTTAACAAAAAAAATCACAGTCGTAGAGTTTCGTAGCACTTTGAGCGCGTTGAAGTTTTTTTTTAAATGACTTGCTACGCTTCGTAGCTATTCGTAGTATTTCCATTTTTAATTGTATTGTTTTACAAATACTAAAATTAATGTACCTTGTATCAAGCGATGTGTAAAGAAAAATACCCTAATTAGCTCATGGTCTTATCCTTACAATCCTAACGTCTTATAAGCAACCTACAAAAAACAAGCGTCGTCATTTGCGTGAGCAAATTTCGCGGAAGTTTTCCGTTCTTCCTTCTCTAATATCTCGGTTATATTACTCCGTACATGTATAATATCATTTGCGTCTGTGTGTGTCTTGGCATTGTATGTGTGTGACTTGACATTACGTGTACACGGCCAATTTTTAGTGTAATTTGAATTCTTCATTTGGAGTCAATGTTTGGAGTGGGTATTATTTTTCTTATTTAGGTTAGAAGATTTCTATCCGATTGAAGAAAGGTTTAGTTTTTGGGGTGCATGTATGAACTCCTTGGCTGAAGCTGTCGCCGCTGTGAAGCCTAAACGATGGGACGGATAATGACAAAAAAGGAGTCGTTTGATTCGTCTGGATAATCTATTTAGTCGTGTCACTAGTTATTTCGAACTAGTGTAGTAAAATAATTGTAGTGCGTCCACAGCGGCTTCTTTCGTGCACTTGACATATATTTTTTAACTTTTTAGGTTCTAAAGGGTCTTCCAATAGGGACTTCCAAACTTTGACAGTTGATAGCGGCCGTATTGTTGAAGCTACATCTGTCAAATTGGCTGTCATTTATTCAGTCTGTTTTGCCAAATTACCATGGATGAATATAGCGTTCAACAACACGAGCAAATGATAAAATTGTTTTATCAAATGGGTGTTCTGTTTGGGCTACGTTCCGCGCGCTTCGCCCACTTTACGGTCGCCATAATTGTCCTACCGAGAGGGCTATTCGCAGTGTGGTGGATAAATTTGATTCCACTGGTTCAGGAAACAATCAACCAATACCCGTACGTATCAACCAATACGTCGACGAAACGCAAGATCTGCTGAAAACATCGCCGCTCTCACTCGCTCGAGATAATGAAAGAACTATAGGCTACTAGCTGCCTCCCGCGGTTTCACTCGCGTGGTACAAAGTAACCTATATGTTATTCTAGCACACATACTACGTATGTTCCGAGTTTCATTCAAATCAGTTTAGCCGTTACGGCGTGATTGAAGCACAAACATCGTCACATCCTCACAAACTTTCGCATTTATAATATTAGTACGATTATGAATTGTCCAAAATTCAATATGACGCAAATCTACGCAATCGATCTTCTTACTTATTACTTATATTATAAAATTGAAAAGCTTTAGTTTGCTTGAAATTACTGGCGTAAAGCTCAAAACGCAACAATAGGGCGTGCTAATTTTACCTGTGCTGCCATCTAGTATTAAATAAATACTTTTTGCTTCGTTTTTATTGATTTCATTGATTTTTAGTTGATAATTATGCAGTTTCATGAGATGATAGCAATGACACAAATTGATTTATCTCAGGGCAAGTGGTAGAGTACATACAGCCTTTGCAGTCCTTTGCACGAGCGGAATGCAAAAGTTCTCACTTCCTTGGTCACAGCCTTTGACGAATCAACTCAAACACTGCAAGACTTGACTTCAAATAATTCACTTCTCAGAAGTTGCAAAGGCATTTTTGTGTTTATATAATATCTAAATTTATTTACGTCAACATACCTATAAATTCTTTATTATTCTTGTCTTACCTTCTGAAACTCAATTTATATTTTTAGAAAGGGTTCTTTATAATATTGTACCTACAGGAAAGTACGTGAAAATCTTGTTTCCTATTGTTTGTATTTTTCTGAAACTTTAACCAGTATGAAAAAATGCTGTCTGATTTAGATGGAACTTATTATTAATTATTCATTCATTGTGAAAACATTAAAATGTTCCTTCTATAATTAGACTTAAAAAGAACTTCAAAAACAGATGTAATGAGCGAGAAATTTTATGGATTGAACTGAGTTGTATTACTGGATAAAAGTGAAGCGCTCGTAGCGTAGCTTGCTTAGACGTTCTTGATTGTTGAAGTTAAGCAACGTTCACAATTGGGATGGGTGACTGCAAGTGGCATTACGAGCTGAGCACTACCGTGCTTCAGAGGGCACGTTAAATTGTCGGTCCCGGTTTTTAAGTCGTTAAGCCGTGACGGAGGAACTTAGACGACCTAAAACTCCGTCACAAGAGTTGGCCACTAGCTCATATGAACATACTTTACTGGGTAATATATTGCGTACACACTTTCTTAACGCTGCATGAATATGAGACAGCTGACTTCTAGTAACAGTTCATACTTGAAAACCACAGAGTATATGATTCCAACGATCTCGAGATAAGATAATGCCTATCTTAAGATGGTTTGTAAAATTCATAGCTACAAATACCTACAGTGACATGGAGACCGAGCAATGGGGCGTAACAGTCTTAATTACTGCGCAGAATTTATTCCTATCGTGTTACCGACTTTGATTAAAACAAGAAAATATTGTTTTACGAACCCCCCTCCCCCCCAAGAATCCTTATTCAAATATCAAAGAAATCATTAAGGCAAAAAGGAGTGAGCCTAAGGATGGTAACAGATGGACTGCAAGCATGGGGTTGACTTTACTTTCACGATTGCTTGCGATAATTATGGCAGCATACTATAACCACGTACTTTGTACTGCACTCAGTTTTGCATGCAGTCTTTCAAAAGGAATACACAAGTTGGCACCCTTGCTTACAAATATGATCAAACTCTAAAAATGATGTTATCTGTTCAACTAAATAAAGCGAGTCGAAGCCCAAGTAACACACAAGTTTTTTAATGGAAATTATACTTTTTAAATTCCAGTATAGTTTCTAGTTTCACTCATCAAAAGCCTTACAAATTCATAAAAAATTGATGCATTTTTAAAGTTGTGCTATCCCATACTGTTAGATAGTAACAAATAGTGACAATACATTTAAAACAGTATTTAATAGTATCTAGGCAACGTTTATACTTCATGCTAAAAAAATGCTGTGCAGTCTTGCTTAAACTTTGAACTCCAAGCGTGAGGTTTACTCAATTGCGTCGATGAAGTTCTTCAGTAAAGAGCCTTAGGCGGCGACAATCGGACGGCCTTTCTTGTTTTTGATGAGAGAACAATAGATTTACTTGAAAATTGTGAAGTTTGTACTTTTGTAGGTCATTTGTTTGAATAAATAAAATAATTATTTTGCGTTGTTTTATTTTAAGTGACGAGAAATTCTCACGTTTCAATATTGTATAAAACTTATCTAAAAGTGAATTACATTTTACGAGTAAATAAAATTTTAGGATATGTTTAATTTAACCTAAATAAACATTCTGTGGACGACCACAGAATGTTCTTAATGTAATTACCAACCTACATTAAGAAAAGCTAGGTATAGGTATAGGGATAGGTATATTTAAGTTATTTTAGCATTTTTAATACAATACACAAAGGATAAATTAAAATCAGAGAAAGCCGGGTGAAACAACGAATTCCAGCATAAATATTAAGGAGGCCGAACGGAGGATTTAAAGGCGGCAATTTTAACCTACACTCTTATCCTGATCGCAGGATAATTTATCTTAACGAAAGAAAGGGGTGGGCTAGGGCTGTTAGGGGGTTGAAACGGGGGTGGTTCACCCAAAAATTGGGTAAAAATGTTGCCAGCGAGCGATTAAACCTTGGGGAGATGCGTTGTATTAATCACCACCCGCTCCGAGTCGTCTTGGAGGATTTTCGCGGTGTTTTCTGTAGAGATGATAATACCAACGGAAAAGTGAAAATATTTTACCTAACCTCTTTTGCCATACGCAAAAACCTGCATGTTGTAAATTTATAAGATTTCTGACGAAAAATCTGTGCTTGACTGTCAACCCTGGCTTGAGGATTATACTTGAATTTGACCCTATGATAAATAAGATCACTGTTTCCCACGAATTTGAAGGAGTATTTTATTACATAAAGATTTTTATACAGATTTTTATTTCGCTCTCATATGACGTAGGTATTTATTTAGTTTTCAAAAGAGTGTTTATCATAAAAGACACTGCAGGCTTTCTGACGATAAAATAAGATAAAGAAGAAAGTCGTACAAACATCTCTATAATTCCGCAAGTCAGTGTGTCCGGGCGGGGCACCTTGGCTTTGTTTTAATATTTTCGCAGGCATTATGAAGGGTTTCCTCGCTTTCAAATAATTTCGGCTTCTGTTCCTGAAGTTTTGATAAAAGTTTCATTCTATCAATAATTAACGGGAACAATCCAGGGTTTGCTGATGCGATTATAAAGGTCGGCTTTTTGCCTTATCTTAATTTTTTTGCAAGTTTCCAAGTTTTCTTTGTTGATAATCGAGTTGCGAAGTTTGGGAAAGGGGAGACGGTGTGTAATAAATTATGAATTGGTGCATTATGGTTTGGTAATTGCTGTTCCTCGTGGAAAGGAGATTCGGATTCCAGAACCCTTTCAGGCATTTCTTTAAAAGTAACCAGGAATGTGAGATTTTTTTTACATACCTCGAACTACTAACCTTTTTTATAACGGATTATCACCGTCGCTGCAAAAAAGCAAAGCAGCAATAATAACTAACAAATTGACAGACAGAATTCAAACGAGAATTTTTTTTAAAGGTTAAGCTGAGAACACAATAATCCGGTAAAATATAAAATTGCATTAACTGTTCTCACCGCAAAGCAGTTTAGAATCACTTCAGAAAAGTTAAGAAGTAACTCACGTGCCGCTTGGTATTCAAAACTCACAACGCAGAGCAAACAAGGGCGTGACATGTGCTCCTGCTTAGCACTGGTCTCTTTCACCTTTTTACTCTTAAACATTATAATTTCCCTGCCCTTTTCCCACTTTATGTGGGGTCGGAACAATAATGCATTCTTATTCCATTTCCAGAAGTCATCTCAACACTCATTCCTTTCTTACTCATGTCACATCTTTCACTCATCTTTTCTTTGGCCTACCTCTACTCACTTATCCTTCCACATTCCAATCTAACATTGATCTCGTCACATGTCCTAACCAAAATTTTTACCTTTAGACAAAAGGTAAAAAATACCTGGAGATCTGGATATTACCTGTTTTAATCTATGAATCTTCACAAAACCTACCCAAATCCCGACTGACAGAGGACTTACCCCCGTATACTCAAACGCGACTCAGAGTTGAGCACGTCTCAGGTCACGGTTTTTTGTCAGTTTTTGATGAAAATCTGTCAAAAACTCGTCACTTGAAACGTGCTCAAATCTGAGATGCGTTTGAGTATTCGAGGGGTATGTGTTTTATGTGTATGTTGGTTGGCTACAAAATCTTTATTGCCTAAACACCCAAAGGGCTGAACTGTATGCTGTAGGATAACACAAATGTTAAAAAAATTTAAATATTACCTTGAGCTGAATATGTATAATCATTACTAAGGAATACGGCCGTGATATTATGTAAATGGAATTATGTTATTACGTGAAATTATGTATGTATGTATCACAAATTATTTTTTTTATAAAGTAAGTTTAAAAAGTAATGTATTTTTATTGCTAATATTACATACATACAAATACTACCCAATGTATCACATCGTAGTTTCAAAAAGTTGAACTGAAATTTTCATAATGAAATTCCCTGTTTCAATTTGACTTCATCAAAAACTGGTGCTAACTTCTTCAATCTACACATTCCTAACACGTGACTGTACTAATGAATTTCGAGCTTTTCTTCAACTTTAAGGTAAAAAGAAAATTTTATCCAAAAATTCCTTTGTGGCTTGTTCTTAGTGGCACCAAAATTGTTGCTTTCTATATAAAAAAATACATCAATTCCTGCTGATATCAAAATACTTTTAATTCCCAATGACTCCAAAAATATTAAGAACAGTCAGCCATACGCGTGGGGCGTTTGACTTTGGCAATTTTCTAAGAAACAATAATTCTTCATAGCCTTCTGTATCAATGTCATTAACCCAATTTATTTTACAAATTACCATGCCAAAATTATGTATACATAATTTGGCTAGATGGTAATTGTGTAAAATGTCTGCAAATATTTATTTTTTAGTACAGGTCCAAGCTTCTAAATAAAACTTTTGATACTACTCCGCTCCATATTAAAAACAAGAAATTAAAACTCAAAATAATTCCGGTTGAGAGTCCAGCGTACCGCTTTTCGCGAATGGTGCTGTACTTATTGTACCGCTAATTGGCGACCGATGTTTGCTAGGAGTACTGACCGTGCTTGTTGACTCCGCTTTAGTTCGTACTTTGCTCATTTTTATTATGTCAATGGTTTTCAGTTGTATATTTAATAAAAAAATTAAACGAATAGTATAAATAAATAATCATTTATTCAATAAGGTTTGTTATACAAGAATAATTACAACTATAGTGTCTTAAATATACTAAGATAAGTAATACACGAGAATCTGAATTAGGTAATCCTGTGTTTCAGGCGGTGAGCACAAAGTAAAGTATAAAAATAACAAATAATCAAATTAAAAGACAAAATATAATTAATTTATAAAGGATCTACATAATTGGTTTAAAGTAACAGTATACTATAATAATCAATATTTAGAAGTACAATTCACTATATCCATCTTAGGACTTTGAATTGGCTACAAGTTTTCTTATGATTACTTGTGCCTCTGCCCACCCTATGTGGGTGTGATAGTATGTAATGTTTTTAGAAGTACAATCGTAGTAGGTAAGTGATAGTGGAATATTTCCTAACTTCATTTTCCTGCTACATTCGACAAGAGTTGAATTTCGGAAATTCCTTTTAAATAAATCTCTACACCATAAGAGAAATATTCTCCAAGTTTCGGGTTTCCAGGACTTATGGTTCACGCTGTGCATTGATTGTCATTCAGTCAGTAACATAAAAGTTTTGTACACTTAGATAAAAAATTAGAAGTAGATTTGTTTCAGTATTTCTTATTACTCGAATCCCGGTCTTCTATTTCTGTCAAGGTAGAATAAAATTCACGTTCTAAGTTTCCCCGTACAGTTTCCTAAAGCAAAAATATTCTAACAAAATTAACCCTAATATGAATTCCAAGAACACCAAAGAAAGCTCTAATACTTTTAATGTAAAGCAGCCTCGAGTTAACGTTTAGCGGTACAACCGGTATCAATTTATAGACATACACCGAACATTTTTCCGCCCATAATTTGAAAGTTAATATTATGCTAAAACCATCACGTGCTGGGTACGGTATGGCACAGAGGTTCGTGCATGGATTTTAATTATTGTCATGTACCAAATATGGCTTCTAATAAATGTCATTATGAACCTGTAACTTAGCCATATTAACCTGTACCCTCGCAAAAATATCGGTAAACTCTACCGCGGTGTCTTTAGGGTTGAAAATTGAATACCGGAATTTTCAGTACCGGAATTCGTAAGTTGGTTCTGATATAGTTCTTTAATGGAACAGCGATGCCATGTGCGTGACAATGACAGTACGTAAATAACAAAGGTATTATGTGGATGCAAGCGAAGACTAGTACGAAAGTTTTGCGGTATTCAATTCTGATATTAGAGTACACATTGCGACGTACTGTCTCATTACAATAATAATTCTGAGTTCATAGCTTCATACCGCTTTTTCAATATAAAAAATAGTTTTTGTGATCGACTAACTTTTTTGAAGGACTTTGTTTTATAAATTGGACCTTGCGGTGTCACGCGAATATAATTTATTTAGGAATTTATTTGAGACGAAACTTAATTAAATTAGTTTTTAAGTATCGTGGTGCAAGCATCGTAGTAAGTTTAAGAATGTCTTCGCGGTTACATTCCTTTGCTATTGTTTCGTTACCAAAAAAAAACGTCGTATTTCTCAATATTGGGTCACAAAATACCCTTTTTGGAAAAGAAAAGCAAAACTACAGAATTAAAGGAAAACTATCGACTCGCTAGAAAATAAGCTGCGTATGTATCATAAGATCGTACCAATTATTTTTATTTTCTGCCAAATTTTTTATACATATTTTGTTTCTCTTTGAAAAGTTAATTCTTAATCACTTTCCTTATCACTCCCGGCCAAAGCCGGCAAAATCCGTCCACAATCAAATAAAACACACATAAAACGAAAATTAATTTCTTAAAATAACACTTAACCTACCATCCTAATATTGAACCAAAACAACGGACAATAAGACGCAGTAGGCCGTATAAAACGTTCGCGCGTAACACCCCTTAAGGGGTGGTGGGATGCCCCCCCCTTAAGTCCTACCCTTTAAAGATTCCGTCCTCTCATTTTTAAGACTTTACAATACCAACACATACACATCTAAGGGTTCTTAATTTATATTACACGGGTATAAGAAAAGTGTGTGTGTGTGTGTGTGTGTGTGTGTGTGGGTGGGAAATTGGTTTTTTCCGTGTTCGCTGTAATTAAAGTGATTCATTAGGGATGCGAGTACCTTGATGGGACATTGGGATAAATATGTGGCTGAATAATACTCGTAATGAAGACCTATTCGTGCTTCTAATTCTTCTTTTGTTTCGATGTATCAACTGGTTAGTAAATTAATATTTTGTATCAAAAAAAAAATCGTGTTAACAGTAAAATGGTGACATAAAATTAGACTCAAATACATATTATCATGCCCGTATCCCTGACGGGGTAGGCAGAGCCACAAGTAATCATAACAAAACTTGCAGCCACTCTTGATCCAAGAGTCCCAAGATGGATATGGTGAACCATGGTGATAGGTAATCAGCCCATTGCCTATATAGATGGTCCATCATGTTGGGGAGGATACTATCCCATAGTCCACTTTTACGACATGCTCGGGGAGAGAAGCAGCTGGACGCGTTCTATGTTTTTTCTATACTCCCAGTCCAGCAGTAAAGTGCGAGTCGAATTCGCACACGAAGGGTTCCGTACCATAGAACATGTACATAAATGTTTCTTGGATGGGTTCCTTTTTATTTTATTTTGATTATTTGTTGTTGTAATAGCAATAGAAATGCACACTCTGTGAAAATTTCAACTCTTTAACTATTACGGTTCATAAGATCCGCTAACAGACGGACGGACAGAGGGATGGACAGTGGAGGCTTAGTTATAAGGTCCCGTTGGCACCTTTCGGGTACGAAACCCTAATAAAAAGTAAGTTCAAAAACTAAAACCTGACTAATAAAAAAAAATTAACGCTCTTAAAAGTAAGAAACAAAAAAATATTCTCATCTGAAATTGTTATTTACAAACTATTCAATATTTATCGCCTAATAAACAACTTACACGCGAGTTTCTTAAGTATTATACATATTTATAGTGATGTTCATAGTAATATGCACGAAAGGAGCTTTTGAGGCGCACCTTAAATCCTTTCACCCCACTGGTTTGAAAGAACTAATGACACGATTAGTACCTAGTAGTTATGTTCAGAGGATCCACCATTTTACTTTTTCTGTAGTCGGGTCAAAAACGTAGGAAGATATTACAGTTTCTAGAATAACGGCGCGTCAAAATATATTATGAGCAGTCGTTTTATTTTATTTAGACAAAAACAAATTATTTGTATGGTTTCTTAAAAAGGTGTTTAATTTCTTTTGATCCTTTGATGAAATGTTTTTTGGGTTACGAGTTTTGTTTTCAAATTGATTACATAAACTTCAAGGTTTCACTTGTTTGTTTTTAATGTAATAATTACGATATCATTGTATCGAGTTTTGTTTTAAAAATGAAATTGTGAATGAAATAATATGAGTTGTGCAATCCACGTTATCCACTACCAATTCTGATAGACCTAGCACGATATTTGGACACCTTATACGACATGTCGTGAAGAACATAATACAAGGAAAGATCGAAGGAAAGCGAGATAGAAGAAGACTAAGAAGTTACATCAGCCAGATAAAGGAGAAAGTCACTGTCTTGTCGTGTGACCGTATGATCGTTGGAGAGAAGGAAGTGGAGAGCGACTGCATAATAACACCGACTAGCTCTTAAAAAACGGTTATCTTTCATCGTGTACCTAGTTCTTTCGTTACTTCTCTGCTGGACTGGAAGTAAAGAAAAACATAGAATGCGTCCAGCTGCTTTTCTCCCCGAGCATGTCGTAAAAGTCGACTAAGGGATAGTATCCTACAACATGATGAGATACAATAAGCAAGTATTCCCAAGGAGGGTTGACGTCGGGCAGGCGGCCGGTCATAAAACACCTTAGCCAAAACTCTTACAGCATGATCCAAGGATCATGCTGAGCCGACCACACATGGAGTGGGATGAGGGCAGGAAGATGATGATGTGTACTTAGTTCTTTCAAACAAATGTGTTCTCACAGAGTTTTCCTACACCATTTGCACATAATCTTAGTCAGTAAATTCGATTGATGTACAACCAGATTCGCACCCATGACCTAGTAAGATTTTAGTCCCAAACTTGTCTACTTCTGATGTTTTAGTAGAATTGAGGACTTCATGTTTTTTATGGCTTCGTTAGATATAGTAGCACGGTCCAGGATGCGGGGGAATTTAAAGCAGCAAGGGTGCTGTAATGTGTGGCCAATGGCACGGAACTGACGTACTTTTGATTTGTCTGTGTTTTTATTTTTGCATTAGAATACTAATGCGTAGACTTCACATGTGTATAACACGTCTTGTCCTACAGTGGGGGTATAACGAGAATTGATTGTATGAGAATTTGAATAAATGAATGAATATAAAGTATTTTACACATTTAAATAACATAAAAATAAAACTGTAATACGCTAAAACAAGAGTAGGTATAATTGGAGGTCTTATCGCTTAAGAGCAATCTCTTTCAGACAACCATGTAGAAACAAAGAAAACAATGTAAGGGTGGTCGCGAGAGTATTTGAGTAAGGTATGAGAAGAATTGGTTGTACGATTTTGTGCCGCGTAGTAGGGAAAATTACCTGCTACTTTAGGAAGAAAAATAATTTACATAAAAAGGGGGAAATAACTATTTGTTGGATAGAATAAGTCTTGAAAACCTTGAATTAGTTAGACCAAATGCTGCATTTATGAGTAGATTATTAAAAATAAAAAAAGATGAATTGAAAAGGGGAAGTTTTTAAATAAAATACAACTGTAGTAGTTTTTCATATTTATTAATTAGTAATTAGATTACCTCTATATTACTTGAAAAAATATCATATCACAAAGAAACTAAATAAAAATCCTTCGCTAACATATAATGCTAAATAAAAATATTTTTTTTTGTCTTTTATGTGCAGAATTCCTATCACCTACAGTAATGATAAGTCAGCTTCGTAAAGTACAACCCAAAGCGTATAAATTCTTTGACCAACCGACTCGCAAGTCTAATGGGTTAAGACGGAATGACGCGAAATTTTTGGGAATTTCAAGTGTAATTAGAGAAGCGATCGCATTAGGGTTGTCACTTTTGGTTTATAGGGTGGGGATGGAATTTTATCTTGTCTGTGTGTGTTGGAATGTAAAATGGTCGGTTATTGATTTTCATTCCAACTTGTGACTTCTTGAGGCTTTCAAAGCAAGGGTCACGCCGTGTCAGTGAAGCCGCGACGGAGTTTCTGTAATTCTTTGTCCCAGCTTCTGTGATTTTAGTTAACTTTATTAAGTTTTTATACACCTTCCGTGAATAATTATCTAACTGATGGTGAAAACCGCATCAAAAACTGTTGCGTACAGACAGACGCGAAAGCGACTTTGCTACGTAATCTAAATATCAATCTTACTTCTTACTTATATTATATATGCGAAAGTTTGTGAGGATCTAACGATGTTTGTGCCTCAATAACGCCGTAACGACTGAACGGATTTGGCTGAAACTTGAAATATACACAGTACATATGCTGGAATAACATATAGGCTACTTTTTATCTGAATACCACGTGAGCGAAGCCGCGGACGGTAGCTCGTAGGGTAATAAATTGTATTCCAGATAAGATGTCATAATGATAGATTCTATCATTTCTTCCCTCACTGGTAAATAATGGGAAGAAAATTAGAGAGTAAATAAATAAAAAATAAATAAATATTTGTGGACATTTCACACAGCGTTATCTAGCCCCAAACTAAGCAAAACCTGTACTATGGGCACCAGATGGCTGCTAGAATACTTATATACTTTTTTGTAAATACATACTTATATAACACTACAACATCCAGACTCAGAAGAAATATTTGCAGAACATACAAATATTTCTCCCGTAGCGGGAATCGAACCCGCGCCTCTTGCGTCTCGGCCAAGCACTTGCCCGCCACACTACCGAGGTCGTCAATAGTATCAATGATGTAGCAAATGACGAATAATAAGTTAACGTTAAGAAGCGTTAAGCGTCTCATTGGTTATATTGTTACTAAAGGAGGTCTCGCTTTCGTCGAGAAACATTCTAATTTGACAGTTCTAATGTTCTCTTCTCTTTCTAATAGATAAAGGTGGCAATCGATAAAGTTTAAGAATATTCAAGAAAATATAACAGGATAGACAGCAATCGTGTCAATTCTGTTATGATTCCTAAACTTAATTTGATAGCTCTGAAATTATAGCGATCTCTGTTATCTCATACATATCATCACGCCCGTATCCCTAATAGGGTGGGCAGAGCCACAAGTAAACATAAGAAAACTTGCAGCCACTTCTGATTTAAAGTCCTAAGATAGATATGGTGAAACATGGTGACAGGTGATCAGCCCATCGCCCATATAGATGGTCCATCGTTTTGGAGAGGTCTATCCCTTAGTCGACTTTTACAACATGCTCGGGGAGAGAAGCAGCTGGACGCATTCTATGTTTTTCCTTTACTTCCAGTCCAGTAGAGAAGTATGTGTTGTCTCCGTTTTCTCAATGTATAGGAAAGAGACGCTAATACTTTTAGGACTGTCAAATTAAATTAAGCTTAAACTGCCTTACATAATTGATACTAATGTCTATGGAACATAGATCCTAGAGACCAACTGGAAGCAACTGGGAGTACTAGATACTTACTCTATTTAGAATACTATTTTCACCTCCGAAACCAGGAGCGCCATTATTGTGCTATTTTTCTACGTATTTACCTTTGTCTTGGCAGTTTTAACGTTTTAACTTACAGTGTGAAACGTTGTGAAGTTTTTGGATATGTTTTGACAATGAGAAAATGTCAATAGGCTGCAGTAATCGCTTTCCGTCAGGCGTGCCGTATACTTGTGAGCCAGTTTAGTAGTATATAAAAAAAAAGATAAATAAAGTCAAATTAGCGCGAATGAAATACTTTTTTTAATGTTTTATAAAACAATTAATAAACAACACGTCCAGTAAACCAACACGGGTGAGCAATTATAAAGGAGGTTACACACGGGGAAGAAAACGTGCGGTGCATAGGTGCCGCTGACAAGTCCTGAGCAAGACAGATTGTTGGGCGAAGACGTTGACTGGTTGCTATGGTAAGGAGATGGCTTCTTATAAAACTCATTCTATATTATCGAAGACCTACGTTGGAACTTAATTTGTGCTTGAATTCAATCAAATCAATCGTATATGTTATGCATTTTATTAACTTCAATATCTAATAATAATAATAAATATTTGTGGACATTTCACACAGCGCCATCTGGCCTAAACTAAGCAAAGCTTGTACTATACCAGATAGCTGATACAATACTTATAAACTTTTTTGTAAATACATACTACAACACCCAGACCCGAAATAAATATTTGTAGATCATACAAACTTTTATCACGAGCGGGAATCGAACCCGCGCCTCTTGCGTCTCAGTCAAGCACTCGTTCCTCGCTGGCGCTATACAAGTGAGAGCAAACAGTGTAGGAAAACATCGTGAGGAAACCGGCATGTCGTATAACAGAACTACTTATGCATAGTATTGTTTTAGTCAAAGCTTTTCGTGAGCTTAAATATAAAGTATAATAAGTTGAATGGAAATCGCAGCCCACATATTTTTTATTACTTCATATAAACTCAAATACATCTTTCTTTGTTGCTTGTTCCCCCAAGCATGTCATAAAACAGTATCCAGGACAGTATCCTCTCTAACATGATGGACCATCTTATATGGGCGATGGGCTGATCACCTGTCACTATGATTCACCATATCTATCTCAGAACTTTAAATCAGAAGTGGCTGCAAGTTTTCTTATGTTTACTAGTGGCTCTGCCCATCCCATTAAGGATACGGGCGTGATAATAATATGTATATATGTTATTTTTTCCGTTTTCATAGCTATAAATATTTTTTCATCTTCACCAAAATAATTGGCAATTCACTTATCAACAAACGTCATTATAAAGCTCTCTCCGCGTTTTGGAGCACTTCCTTGAATGTCGAGGACACGCGTGTCCTATCTCACATCTCTGCCGCCGATGTGTGTGTGCCTTTACGAACCACCTGGTGTGCTCCAAATGTAGATTTCTTTAATAAGTAAATGATAAATCACTTTATTTGTTTTCAATCTTTTTCAAAGTTATTAGTTTATTAAAAAAATACTCGCACCAAAGACACACAAAAGGGGCCTTTGTGGCTAACGTTAAAACCTTACACTACACTGGTTCGAGAGAACAAGCGACATTGCAACTAAGGCCTTTTACCATCTATTATAGTAGATGATTTATACAGCGTCAGGAGGCAACTTTTACCGTCACTAACGAGACGCTGTAGTGCCCGGGACGAATTAAGATGGAGTAGGCTTGCCCAGCACCTATTCCATCCTCTCAACTTAGTCGGTCTTGTCCACAGAAAAGACATGGTCAATTCGTGCGGAGCTGACTAAGCCGCGGGTTTATATAAATATATAAAACCTACGAGATACTTTCAGCACACAAACAAAAATCAACCCTTAAAAATATTACTCCAAAACCGGCCGACCTTGCAAAAGTGAAAAAGTACCGAAGATTTTTAAGTCACTTTTAAGTTTACGCAGGCCGAAAAAAACCGTCCAAGAAATAAGCGAAAATCGGTTCAGACAATTATTTTTCGCCAGAAATTCGAGACTTAACGAAATTCAAATCGCTTAGTGAGCGAAGGAATTATAGAAAAAGCCTGCGCATCTTCAAAGGTGGTATCAACCCTTTTGCGAGGGGGCAGAGGGGGGCACAGTAATATAGAAAACTTGTGTTAGCCCAGTTCCGCGCCTTTGTAACATCATTTCGGGTGCCGGTGTAGGCGGATTCTGTAGTCTTGGTATTTGGCTTTGTATTAGAAAAAGGTTATTGGTATTTTTATCACGGCCATTTTTGCTCATCAATCTTAGTAGGTTATCATTTTTGAAACTAGCAACGGTTTGACCAGAATTATGGAACTGAAACATAATCTTAAATATAATATAGACGTATTTTTATTCTAACGTTAATATTTTATGACGTATTTAATACTAAACGAATACTAAACATGTCTAAACTATTTTAAAATTTAACCTTAATTATTTTTGTTCAGTCTTTTAATGCAAGGATCTACGGTATCTATTGTCAAACTAGTTTACTAAAATACTACAATAATGTCAAACTAAATATTGTAAAGTATCAAAACCGTACAATCTACAGCGAGCTTTATAATTTAAGAAGAAGAAACAGGCCATAAGAAATAAATGTAAAGAAGGAGAAGAAACGTTTGGACCCCGAAAGGGTTGAAAAAGGGGTGCGAAATCACCCCCACCTGTAAACGTCTTTGAATTCACGCTACAATTTTGAAATTGTATTTCTGTTTGTTTGTTGATGTCTTTCAACTTTATGAAAAGTTTTTAATATTTTTTTTACTAGCCAAAAACTATAATCATGTGTGGATGATGATGGTGAACTTTACAAACGTAGTTAGTAAGTAAGTAAGTTCGTATGAGCTAGCCAACTCTGTGACGGAGTTTTTAGGCCGCCTAAAGGCCTCTGTCATGGCTTTTAATTTTAAGTCGTTACTTCAAAGCCGGGACCGACAATTTGACGTGACCTCCGAAGCACGGAAGCGCTTACAAATGTAGTTATCTATCTAGTCACTAGTTCTTTAGAAGCAGTGTGGTAAAAGGATTTAAAGTGCGCCTCAAAGGCTCTTTTCGTGCACTTGACACATGTTTTCGAAATGTCTACGGTTCTACGACATGCCCGTTTCCTCACGGTGTTTTCCTTCACCGCTTGAGAGTACTGGTACATTTTTTCTTTCGAAAAATGTGCTAACATAAATTTTTCGAACAGAAAAACCCATTGCAGAAACCCACTGGAACCCACGACCTTAGGGTAGGGAGGCGGGACCGCTACCACTAGACCACCAGTGCAATAGGTAAATAGATAATAAGTAAATTCGAACCTTGCGTATATTATGTGTTGTACTAAATACATTTTGAAATCATTTTGTTGACTTTTTATCACTCAGTGATTTTTAAGAATTGATACCCTGTTCATACCTTTTTTCCAAGCAAACCCACGGTCCCAACATAGTGAAATCTATCATTGTGTGCGTTTGCTTGTGAATTTTTGCTCGCGAGAAATAAATCGCTAGAAACATGTCGGCCCGTTCTTTGTTTCATTAGGGGTTATATTTGGTGATTTAAACTGTTTCTCCCGTATATTGATTAGCTTTTGTTTTGTTTCTTAGAGAAATGGGCTATTTGTTTCTTGCGCAACGGCTGAGACGGTAATAAATTAAATGATGCTGGTTTTGTGATTTCTCTTAATTTAGGTACTTGATAGTGTAATTCGTTTAGGTCTTAGATTTTAGTAATAACCTTTATTTAATCTTTTATTTTATTTAACTTTCCATCTTTCAATCTCTATGATATCGATGTATTAGAATAATAACTGCATTATTATATCACTTTGGTTTTTAAAATGTAACAGTAAAAGACAATTTCAAAAGAATGTGTATTTAATTTTGGATTAAATTGTCTGTAAATTGTAAATACCTTTGTCCGCTACTCACATAAAATATTAGCTAAAAGTATAGCTAAAAATTAGAAGCCTGTAACTAAAATACCTATAAACAAAATCATCCACGTAGGTACTTACCTTTCAAAGAAGCTCAAAATAAACTCGACAAAAAGAATCACAAGGTGTCCTCGAATCGAAATTCAATACCAATTAAAACGTCCCAAGATAGTATTTAAATTAAGGAATATTCCTCATTGAGCCATCCACCGGTCTCATTTAAATTAAGCTTTTTGAAAAACTCTCATATCTTCTTCACCAGGGGCTGGTACCACCCTGTGAAAGGGGTAAGGTATTTTTCTTGGGAGGGGGCGGGTGCAAAAATGCGTAGCGACTCACACATTTATGCGTGAATATTTACTGACGCACACAGACGAAGGCTGTATGTAAAACACTTTAAGAAGCGCCGAAGAAATGCTAGACGCTTAACGGGTACAGGGTGTCCTGAAATTTTTGTCATTAAAAAGGAAAAATTAAGAAAAACCTTTTTGCATTCATCACGTCTTCATTTGTCATTCATCACATACACACTTTATTTACATTCAGCCTACACTCACAAGTAATTTATTTGTATTGGACCTGATTATTTACTACCTATATAGGGCTACATCAGCTACACGTGGTACTCTGATCAGGAAGCATTGAGCCCTATACTATAATTTTAAATAGTTACTAGTTTATACAGAGCTACATTAGATCCACGCCACGCTGTGCTTCAAGCATTATATCTATTTCAATTCAGAATCAGCTTCAGAAACCACTCTGAGGTTCAAAATTCATCTGAAGTCACAGTATTAACTATGAACATGACTCAGAACGAAGAGTTGAATTCCAATGCCGAAGTCCAGCATCAGAATTTTGGATCTTTTTCAAAAAATGACCGCAATAACATTCTTTTAATTGATGATTTTTTTTTTATAAATATTTATATCCGCCCGTATCCCTAATGGGGTAGGCAAAGCCACAAGTAAACATAAGAAAACTTGCAGTCACTTCTGATTTAAAATCCTAAGATGGAAATAGTGAACAATGGTGACAGGTGATCAGTCCATCGCCCATATAGGTGGTCCATAATTTTAGAGAGGATACTATCCCTTAGTCGACTTTTACGACATGCTCGGGGAGAGAAGCAGCTGGGCGCATTCTATGCTTTTTCTTTACTCGCAGTCCAGCAGAGAAGTAATAAGTATAAAAATAAGTATATTTTAATATTACCAAGAAAATTGACAACACCCTGTTCGAGGGGGCGAAAGCGAAAGGGTTGCGGAGGCGATCGCCACCCGGGGGGTGTCCACCACCTTCTTACAACCTTTTTACCCAGGGGGTGCAGAGTAATAGACTACAGAGACTTCAGATGCGTATTGAAAATTGCTCTTAGGATTTTATAATGGCATATTTTCAATTTGATTACGTAATTCTGTACGAGGGGATGTGAATTTATTGGTTCAGCGATTTTGATACTGAAATTAAAATTCTAAATTCGATAGTATTTTTTTAATATCAAGATGAAGATATTTTGAAGACTTCTGTGACTTGATAAGAATGTAAAATAATTAGCAATGTAATTAATACTGTAGCAATGTACTGCGGTAATGTAGCTAGGTGTAGCTAGGTGGGGCGATGATATTCGTAAGGCAGGAATTGGAGGAAGAGAGCTTAAGATCGAGCTCAGTGGCGTGCCATGGAAGAGGCCTATGTCCTGCAGTGGACTGATGTGGGCTGATGATGATGATACTCTGCGGTAAAAATTGTTGACTCTTACGTCATCAAGTCCATGTCGATAAATATGTTTTCCACAAACGTTTGAAGTACAGGCACGAATCCTATTAACCTTTATTTCACCATAAAACTTTAATAACTAACACCATTCCAGCCATCACGAATATCGAGACTCGAAAAATGGCCAATAAATTAATTTACTTTTTGTACCACAGCCTCTGAACTGTGTCGCCAAGAATGTTGTATTAGCGGGCCGAAAGGGGGTAGGGAGGGGTGTAATTGCAAAATAAAATTAGCCGGGGTACGTGCTCAATTTGCGCCTCCCGGCACTGATTTGTTTTCACTCCTGGTCCGCCTATGGGTGGCTCGGACTACTCTCTGCTCTGCGCGTTTCTTAGCCTATATATTATTGATCGGCGTAACTCTCTGCCATATTGTTTTGTGCCGCGCAAAAACTCTCATTATGTGTCGCGTTTACCCCGCTTCACCCTTGTGCAGTCTATGGAAGGATTTCACGCAGTTCCTACATCATTCTGTTTCAAACTTACATGATGACAAAAACATGAATGTGTTATAGAGGAATAGAAGCCGACTATATTTGAATATCGAAGATACAGAACAGCTAATTAGTTGACAGAGCGATTGGAAATCCTTCAGGCTATAAAATTCCCGGCCGCAGGTCCGTGGGAATGTTTAAAAAGGCGTCTAAAACTTTCGCCTGCGGAGTCAATGGCTTTTTTATTTTCGCGTTTTCTTTCTTTTCCGGTTGAACTTTCCCAAACTTTTTATTTTGAGGAAGTTTCAGAGTGTCAGTTTGGCGTTCGCTCGCAATTTTCCGCGGTTCGCGCCAATAATTGCGGACGCAGGTGGGAATATTATTTCCTTTTTTTCTACCACCGTCTGTTTAATTTTAGCTTTTATTGCTGTGGCGTACTCGCTGGCGACCCGAGCGATCGGAACTCCGTAGTTATGAGTTCGAATCCAGACAAAACATCCATGAACTCCTATAAAAAAAAATGCGGTGACTACGAATCGATCGGTAACGTACAAATGAAAACAAAAGATACATGAACGTTAAGACACTTACGTACTTACTTACTTACTAAGAATGTTAAATAACCATGAAAAGTTCCAGTTTATTGGACGATGATTTCCTCAACTCGATATGTAGTAACATGAGTGGTTGTCCCTCCCATATACTGTCACACGTCGACACGCCCACGTCGGTACACGCCCACGTACCACGTATACATACGTGTCGTGTGTGATCACATGGAGCCTGTGTTCTGCGCATGCCGTAGTCCGAAGGCGTGGCTTAACCTTACGTCACGTTAATGTTACGCGTCTTCACGTTTTTTCTGTGTGCGACGCCACAGAGTAACAAAAACCAAGAACCCTTTACAATTCTTATGGTTAGGTATTCGTGTAATATGACTCGGAAATTCTAAAGCACAAATCAAGAACAATTTTTTAAAAATGTATACGTGGTTTTTAATTGTCATTAGATATAAAAAAAGATAAAACAATGGAATTATATGAAAGTATGAAGAATGTTATGAAAGTGAATGAAGCGAAAGAAGTATGTCAGGATCGTAGCAAATGGAGATCCGTGATCTCTGCCTACCCCTATGGGAAACGAGCGTGATATTATGTATGTATGTATGTATATGAAACTGATTCGACACTAGCGCATCATTTTAAGTATGGTATAAATCTATGATGATAATTATGATATTGTGCTACTGGTAAAGTGAACATGTCTCTTTGGTTCAGCGTGTCTTCATTATGACCTTGCAACCTGCTATCGCTATTATGTAAAATTTCATGCCTTTCGATCGGTATAGTAAAATGACACGTGTTTTTTCACATTTGGCAGATACGGTTCCCGGTTCAGACAGACGATAATTTAAAAATGTTTGAATGAAGTTTGAATTGTTTTAAAATCAAAATTAAGTCTTCTTTTAGAAAAAAATATTTAAAGTACTTTCTCTACTAGTGTCACAGCCGTGGGACGCCCTGTACACGGTCGTTTGGCTTAACACGTTCATAGTCAAATGAGCCTACATTGCGAAAAACTGCTAATTTCAGGCGTTTCCTGAAAAATGTACTATCGGTAAAACTACTACATAATAGTAGTTGAAAATGGCAGTAACTTATTTGGACTTATCGAAAATTCCGAGACCTTTGTATATACCTAGTAATTTAGTTTCTTTCCATTTATGTAGATACTAAAGGCACGGTGATCTATTTAAAGTGTTTCTCACCAAGGCCAGCTACTGTTTCAAACGCTTACTCTCTGCTCATCTTGGGTAGGTTGTACACTGGCAACGCGACGCTTGGCTATTTATTTCAGCGACGCTCGACGATAAATGAGTTATAATTTATTTTTACTCGAAAAAGGAAGGGTAAGGGGGCCGCTTTGTAATTAATGGAGAAATTGGCTATTCCGAGTATTCGCGAGACGGTAATGAGGTGAGATTGAGATTAAAACTTGGCTAAATGAACTTCGTAAAGGATTAGACGCAAAAATTTGGAGGTTAGGTACGTACTTTGAGGCCACAACGATGAAGTTTGATAGACACTTGCTTCTGACCTTTCGAGATTCCGTTTAACTAAGTCGTGTGATAATGATGAAGTAAAATGGTTTTTGTTGTTTTTCAACGAGAGGTTTTCCTTTCACTGTATAGAAGTAGTTCCAATTGACTCGATCGGTTTACATGCTTGGTTCAACCAGTAGTGCTAAAGAAAATTGTTTTAACACGTGACAATATTGATAATGATAAAGGCCTTTTACCAACTATTGTAGATGATTTATACAGCATCAGGAGGCAACTTTTACTTTTACTAACAGGACGCTGTAGTGCCCGGAACGAATTAAGATGGAGTATGCTTGCCCAGCACTTATTCCACCTTCTCAGCTTAGTCGGCTTTGTCCAAAAGAAAGATATGGTCAATACGTGCGGAGCTGACTAAGCCGCGGGTTGCCTCACAATGTTTTCCTTCACCGTTAAAGAGTACTATGATGCCAGTATGCGCACAAAAATTTTTCGCATAGAAAAATTCATTGTTTCATGACCGGATTTAAACTCAGCACTTTAGGATCGGAAGGCGGGGTCACCACCAACTAGACCACAGGTGTTCTCACTATTGTTATTATTTTAGTAAATTAGCTTCTCCCGTGATACAACTTTTTAAATTACAAGTGTCACTTTCATTTTCCAATCATGATCTGATTTACTACGATGTCTAAGTTAGCCATTACGTCTTTTGATATGTCACAGTTCTACTCTTGAAGCTTTTTTTATGACTGTTAGTACCTGTTATTTGATTTTCACAATACCAATAATAGTAAAATCGCTACGTACGACCACTAACCAGTTTAAATTGAACCCTATTTCCAAACAACATGGTACTAGAGATCGTATCGGTACATATTGGGCTGGAGGGTGACAAATGACCTCACAGCGGGATGATGTGACCATAAATAATCCACCGCCAGGAATTCTGGGAGTGTGGTTGACGAATGAGTTGTCAAGGACGATCGCATGTCCAGACCATTATCTTTGATTCAATTTAAAATAATATCTTAATGGTGATAGTTACGAATGTATACTCGTATACCTACGCTTATGATGCCATAGTATTTTGTTATTGGCTTATCTACCCTCGAGAGCCAAAGTTCCGAATCATCTAAAAATCTGAATATCAAAGTAATAAAACTTAATGGTTGTTGTAAAATTATGCCAAAAATAACATAATAAAAAAATTGTGGTTTTTGTAAACGGATTTATGTATTTACTGCATCTGTTTTTGCTTTTATTTCTATTCTGTCTTATAAAAAAATAAGCTGTTATAATGTCGAGCAGAGTTTGAGAGAGGCATTCATGGTTCATTTTTTTAGATGGCGCTGAATTGTTGTTATCGAGTGTATTTTACAAAAGGCTAACTTTTGTTTTATAAAAAACTAGCTTCACTTCCGGCTCCGTTCGTGAGGATACGTAGGAATGTATTAGCTTATTTTTTAAGTTTATGCTCTTGGTCATTTGAATTGAAACACACCTTAGAAACAACGCTACACTTTCCCGAGTGATAAATTGCCCATATGGGTCATACCGACCCCGGGCTATTAGTCAGTCTCGTCACGGCATGTTAACCGTGTCCAAGCCGATCGTGTGCGATAGCCGAGATATCTCAGATCGGATTGATAAGCTCAAATAGGTACTCTGCATTTTAACTTGCTTGTGTGGGTACCGGCTTTTAGATGATCGTAGGTACAATAATGTGAAAGTTAGACTACTTACTTTTTATAAGAGCACTGATAGTCTAGTGGTAGCGGACCCCACTTTCCGATCCCAAGGTCGTGGGTTAAAACCTGGATGTGTTAAAAATGTTAAAATGGACTTTTCTGTTCGAAAAATTTATGTGCTATATATTAGTACTCTCGAACGGTGAAGGAAAACCGGCATTTCGTCGAGCCTAAAATGTTCGAATATAATTGTAAAAGTGTAATTTTTTTCAATAATCATCATCATCTTCCTGCCCTCATCCCACTCTATGTGGGGTCGGCACAGCATGATCCTTGCTGTAAGAGTTTTGGCTAAGGTGTTTTATGACCGGCCGCCTGCCTGACTTCAACCCTCCTTGGGAATATTTGCTTATTGTATCTCATCATGTTGGAGGATACTATCCCTTATTAGACTTTTACGACATGCCCGGGAAGAGAAGAATATTTTTTTTCAATAATATGTACATGTAAATTTTTTCATTGCACTGGTTCGAAAGAACTAGTGATACTACTAGATAGATAGATTTGGATATGTACTACGTGAGTGGAGTGGTGAATGTTAATTAACTATGAAATAATCTCATAAGGGAATGATATCACACGATCTCAATATAGCCTACGTGTAATGAAAAATCCGATAAAACTATGTAGAGAGGTTGTTAGTCGCAAAGGCTCTGGGTGCTCAGGTTTTAAATTCAATATTTGTCTAGGCTACTTATCCACTTTTATTTTGCCGCCAGGTAGAACTAAGGCTACGTTTTAGCCAATATTTCCACAGCTCCCTATAAATTGTCCCTATTAAAATAATGTTCATAAAGATAAAGCGCTTAACACACTCTGCTGAAGCGCGATATTCACGTCGAAAATGAGCGAGACGAGTGAAGCAGGGCGATTTAGAACGGTCGGCTAAAAATTTAGTTGGTGGAAATTCATTTGCAAGTCGTAAAACAACAAGGTTGATTTTCTCTTGCTATAATATTCTGACAGTTACTAATGTATAGTCTTAGAGCGATTTTGGTTACAAAGGAAGTTTTTGTCGTTTTGACAAAAACTTCCTGTGTAACCAAATCTAGATCAGTGCTAGATCATTTCTTGGTCCACTGTGCATTTTGAGCGGTGCGTCCACAGAAAGCGACAAACATAGTATCAAGACGCGTCGCGAAACCGCGCGGTGCACTTTTTCGTGTATGTGAGTCACCCAACATTTATGATGCAATAAGACGCTTGCTATGGTTTGGCCAACTCCCACAATCACAGACTTGTAGATGGGTTGAATTGGCCTGGGCTTGTAAAGGATGATATCACTCGCAAACGTGTGGTTGTTTTGTCTGAACTTAGTTTACAGAGGCTTGTAGAGATTTGGCTTGCGTAGTTACAGCATTAACCAATATTTCCTTGGCTCCCTAAAATTATCTCTATTAAAGCTCACAAAGCTTATAAAGCTGAGCTAGTCATAGCCACTCGCGCAGATCCCCAATAGCAGATAGCCATTACTGGTGATAGTTTAGGTAGCTATGTTTTGTCTCAGCTTGCCAAGTTTTGTCAGACGCTTGTGGATGTTTGGTTTATTTGCAGCATTAGCCAATACTTTCGTGGCTCCCTGTAAATTATATCTGCAAAAAGCTAAGTGCGTTACACACACCGCCAAACCACGCAATTCCGTGATAGCTATGTTATGGTTACAACTTAGTTTTGATCGACACTTGTAGAGGTTTGGCCATGGTTTGGCTTGTTATAAATAATCTTTACATACAGCTAAGGGCGTTAAGAGACCGCCAAACCGTGCGATTCTGTGTTACCTATGTTATTGTTTCAACTTAGTTTTCACCGATGATTGTAGAGGTTTGGCCATGGTTTGGCTTGTGTGGTTGCAACATTGGCCAATACTTCCGTGGCTCCCTATAAATTGTCTCTATTAAAATAATGCTCACAAAGCTGAGCTAATCATAGCCGCTCGCGCAGATCCCCGATAGCAGATAGCCATCGCTGGTGATGAATGGTACCCGCCCGCTACTATGTCTTTGTTGCCGGACAGTGTTGTAGAGACGTTATTTGGTATAAGTTTTTTTGGTACAAAAATTTCTTTATTTCTTCTTTTAGTAGGTTAGGTACTTATCTCCGCACGTATTGACCATGTCTTTCCTGTGGACAAGGCCGACTAAGCTGAGAGGATGGTATAGGTGCTGGGCAAGCCTACTCCATCTTAATTCGTCCCGGGCGCTACAGCGTCCCGTTTGTAAAGGTAAAAGTTGCCTCCTGACGCTGTATAAATCATCTACTATAGATGGTTAAAGGCCTTAGTTTTTTTACTCGTGAACTTGGAATATTTGTCAAAACATCTATTTTTTTATGACTGATCTTTGTACAATGGATATTATATCACTTCGTACAACTGATAGTGTCACTAGATCTTTCGAACAAGTGTGATGAAAGGCTTTTAAGTCCTTTCGTGCACTTGACAAATATTTTCACTTTTTTTTTATTCTTCTTAGACATTCTTGATTGATCGTTGAAGTTAAGCAACGTTGTGCGCGGTCACAATCTAGATGGGTGACTGCAAGTGGCGATACGAGCTATGTGATTCCGTGCTTCGAAAAGCACGTTAAACTGTTGGTCCCGGCTTTTAAGTCGCTAAGCCATGACGGAGGCCTTTAGGCGGCCTAAAAATTCCGATACAAGAGTTGGCCACTAGCTCATACGAACATACATACATACATAGATGCACAATTATTTTTAACTAGCTGCCGCTCGCGGCTTCGCTCGCGTGGTACCCGGATAAAAAATAGCCTATATGTTAATCCAGTACATTATGTACTATGAATATTCCAAGTTTTATTCAAATCCGTTCAGCCGTTTAGGCGTTAATGAGTAACAAACATCCACACATCCATACATACAAATTTTCGCGTTTATAATATTAGTAGGATATCCAACATTTTTAGGCCCGATATCGACTCCACAGCTGTTTGTGCCACGGATGAGGCGACAGGCCGGTAACGCTACCTACACGGTAACCTATTAACGTCGTGGTAGAACTCTTTTGTCCACAGTGTGGCCGCACCAGTTTCCGTCATCCATATCTGGTACATCTGGTACAAGCACCGTTTCAAACAGTGCAGGATCGATTGTTTTTTTTTTAGATTTAGTTGTTTTTCAACGGACGAAGAGCGCTGGCGGTCTAGTTGGTAGTGACCCCGCCTTCCGATCCTAAGGTCGTAGCTTCAAACCCGGTCGTCTACCAATGGATTTTTCTCCGTGAAAATTATGTGCACTATACAAGTACTCTCCAATTACAGTGTTCTATTGTAATTTTGTATTATTTTTACCAAATATTATGTTTATCTTATGATATGTTATTTAATATTAAATGTGGAGCTCAAAAAGGTCTTACTTAGCTAGCAAACTTTATTCGCATGCCGCATGCTGCATACTGTTTCGGGTCGGTGTGTTATGCTTTGATATTCCCATAACTCATAATAATGCAAGCTATCCGGCACAATAGGACAAAGCTATATTACTACAGAGGCCTAGGTACAGTCAGCATTACAACTGCTAGTTCTTCTAAACTACGCAAAGGATTTTGATACCTCTCTTTGGTGATTACATACTCGTTCATACATTATTATCGCACCAGTATCACAGTAAAGTGCTCGTGGCGTAGCTTGCTTAGACGTTCTTGATTGATCGTTAAAGTCAAGCAACGTTGTGCGCGGTCACCAATTTGTATGGGTCACCCATACAAATTGTGACCGCGCACAACTTTACAATGCAACGCACGACAATTTAAAGTGCTCTCCAAAGCACGGAAGCGCTCAGCTCGCAATGCCACTTGCAGTCACCCATCCCAATTTGTGACCCCGCATATCGTTGCTTAACTTTAACGATCAATCAAGAACGCCTAAGCAAGCTACGCCACGAGCGCTATGAAGTGGTAAGCTGCTTTTTTGGTCGACTATACCTAGGTACTTAGTACTTACCAGCTGTTCACCATACCGAGAGAGTGGCGTAAGGGACCTTTTAACCGACTTGGGTAAAGGTGTATGGTCAGTTATAGGATCACGCCCGGAGGCGGAATTGTTTGTATGGTGTGGTATTCATAGTTGTTCCTACATGTTGCTGATCATTTTATCATCCACTTTATACACTGGCTAAATCCTTATAGCAGGTCTAGGAAGTAGGTACTAGGTAGTGTGCCTCGTCGTGTGTGATGCCAAGTAGAAACAAGTCTAAAACTTTCATAATCTTTACAAAAAATATTGTAATGTTGTGATGAGGTATTTATAATATTGTAGATAGGTATAAGTTTGCTATCGGTGTTTCTCCAATAAAGTTTTTGTTAGTTTTTAGGTAAGTTTTAATATGTAAATGAAAAATACTTTTTGTTACCATTAAAGTAACTAAAATAAAGTTGAATAGAGGTTTTTTAGTTAGTTGTTTTTATGATAACTTATATTTCGAAATATTACTTACAATTCTAGAATATGGGTAAAACTTGGAAGGTAAATACTTGGATACCTTATGGAAATGTTTTTATGTAGCTCCTAATATCATTTCTGAGAGTTTTTTCACTTTACTTGCAATAAAACTAGGTGTGTGTTGACTCTATAAATAAGGCCCGTTATAAACAAAGTGTATAGCATGTAATTCGCCGCATTACGGACGAGAGTGAGAATTGTTGCCTTCGGGATATACGTTACACAAACGCCTTCCTGACTGTGCCACCATCCGAATTGATATGGCAGTATGAGGTTGCAACCTATTACAACATTACCCAATAGCAGACGCGCTCGTGGCGTAGCTTACTTAAACTTCTTGATCGTTGAAGTTAAGCTACGTTGTGCGCGGTCACAATTGGGATGGGTAACAGCAATTGGCATTATGAGTCGAGCGCTTCCGTGCTTCGGAGGGCACGTTGAATTGCCGGTCCCGGCTTTCAATTCGTTATGCCATGACGGAGGCCTTTAGGCGGCCTAAAAACTCCGTCACAAGAGCTGGCCACTAGCTCATACGCCCACGTTTCACTCGCGCAGATACCCTTTTTCGCATATTTGGTGTTTTAAACCTCTGAATTCGTTTTTTTTATTGACAAAGACAAACTAAGTATGATCACATTAAGAACTTTAAGGTATAAATAAGACATGAAAATGAGCTCAGTTTTCTAAGTTCGCAGATAGAAAACAGAGCTCAGATTACCGACCGCAGGTAAGGTCCTCACTTTTTTTAACCACACTTTAAAATAATGTATGTTTACATACATACATACATACATAAAATCTACATAAAATCGCGCCTGTTTCCCATAGGGGTAGGCATGTATGTTTATCATATTAAATTGCTAACAAAAGTTCTACCTGGACGTGATTTGAACCCGCGACCACTATACTATGCTGTTGAATGATTCGTCTACAGTCTACCTAGCGTAATGGATACTGTTACCTTATCCGTTATGTTGAACGTTTCTTGGCTCGTAGTTTTCTGATAGGGAATTTACGCTGTTAGCCAAGCCTACTGACTGCGCGATATTGTATTACAGGTGCTCCAGCTTCCTTACTGCCATCATCGAGGCTAACTGATAGGTACTGTACACGAAAACAATGTTAGAAGTAAATTCAAATAAGATAGAAGTAGATTACGAAAAAATCTAGGCGATAACACGTGATTGGTTCTTTTCGATTTTATGATTCATTGTTGTACTTACCGTATATTTACCTTACCGTATTTACTTTACCGTATACCTATACTGCTTGTGCTAATTATTCTTTGTAACCACAATGATAAAGATTGAAGTTCTTGCTTTTGTTTCTTCTCTGCTATTGTTATCTTATTAACAACCTAGGGAGGCGGGTGAGTGCTCGACTGAGACGCAAGAGGCGCGGGTTCGATTCCCGCTGCAGGAGAAATGTTTGCATGTTCTGCAAATGTTTCTTCCGGGTCTGGGTGTTTCAATACTATGTATTATAACATACTATGTATTATAACATACTATATATTATAAGTATGTATTTACAAAAAAGTATTCTCTCAGTCATCTGGTTCCCATAGTAAAAGCTTTGCTTAGTTTGGGGCTAGATGGCGCTGTGTCAAATGTCCACAGATAATTATTATTTACCTATTGTTATTATTGTAAATACTACTGTTTGTTTCCTTAAAATACTTCAACGGAACTTGGCATTCGTGAAGTTAGCCGTTTCGATACCCAGTAGACAATTAAATAAATAAATAACACCCAACAGTCACATACATTAGTCCTGACCCCACACTAGGATTCCCTGTGTCGCGGGTATCAGAACAGAAACTACGAGTACCATGGTACCACAACACCCAGACCCGGAAGAAATATTTACAGATCATGCAAACATTTCTTCCGCAGCGGGAATCTAACCCGCGCCTCTTGCGTCTCTGCCGAGGAATCGCCCGCCACGCCACCGAGGCCGTCAGTATAAAACAGCTGCACTGCGCATGACAAACGGCTAACTTCACAAATGCCAAGTTCCGATGGACCTACTGTAGGTCCCTAACAAGTTTCGATCGACCGTATTGAAATAATAATAGAATATTAAAAATGTTTAAAATACGGGTTCAGTTATGTGATTATTGAGGACACAAAAGGTTACGGGAGCGTATTGTTATCTCACCATTTTGTTTCGAAACGTCCATTTTATAAGCATTTAGTATTATCAGAACACGGCAATCTAACACGACGGTAAATGGATCTAAGTAGAAGATTTATACTGTCCCATCGCATATGAATTATCTAACACCCGTGACGGATCGACCGACACACGGGATTTTGAGTAAAATAAGCCCAAGTTTGAGTAGGAACCATGGCAAAAGGGTTCTGTACATGTAGGGATACACATTTGTACTGTAAGTAGAATATACAGATTAAGTCGACTAAGGAGTACCTAGTATCCTCTCCAACTTGACGGAGCTCTATGGGCGATGGGTTGATCACCTGTCACCATGGTTCACCATATCCATCTTGGGAGTCTTGGATCAGAAGTGGCTGCAAGTTTTCTTAATGATTACTTGTGGTTCACCCCGTTAGGGATACGGGCGTGATAATATGTACACAGTCGGCCTATCTAAAGACCGTTGTAAACGGTCTATAGATAGCTTACCGGATCCAGCTCATAAGACGCGGGAAATCCACGAAGCTGGCCGCATTGCCACGCGGAATGGCAGTACTGATCCGTTTAGCCAAATAAGAACTAGATAATAAACATAATATATGTATATACATTATACATACATTATTATCATGCCTGTATCCCTAATGGGATGGGCAGAGCCACAAGTAAACATAAGAAAACTTGCAGCCACTTCTGATTTAACCAAATGCTAAGATGGATATGGTGAACCATAGTTACAGGTGATCAACTCATTACCCACAAAGGTGGTCCATCATTTTGGAGAGGATATTATCCCTTAGTCGAGTTTTACGACATGCTCGGGACTAGAAGCAGCTGGACGCATTCTTTTTCTTTACTCCCAGTCCATAAAAAAATATAGTGAAGTGATTTAGTATTTTTTTTTTATTTCAATACGGAACACCAAATTCACGCGACAGGCCACCGAACTCGCATCAATCCAGTCAATTTATTATAAGCGTAGGAGTCAACTAAAAATTAACCACAACTACCGGTCGAGTTTTTAAACTTCCACGCAAGAGTAATAGTAGAGATTAGGGGCATTGTTGCCGGGAGGCTGGAGTGAATGCTTATTAGAATTTATACGCGCACAGAGTACCCCATCGAGCTGTGCACGAATGGATCTGCGTGTTTTATTCCTAGCTCTTACATTCACCTAACGGGTGGACGCAGGTAGCGCAGTGGTTATTAGTCAAAAAAAAAATACACAGTAGTACCACAATTATTGTGCGCATTGGCAATTTTGGTCCAGCTTCTGAAATACGATAATGATATGTAATATAAAGATGTTACAAAAATTATGCAGATACTATATTAAAAAACAATACAAAAAGTTTGCCGACGCGCACAATATTTCTTGTACTATTTATACTTTGTAGGTATTTTTTTGATAAATAAGAATTCACTACGGAGACAAAATATTCAATATAATCCAATACAACTTTGATGCAAATACACGAAAAGAAATACAAAAAGCAAAAGACAACGTAGGCACCTACAAAAAAATATTAAATATTATTAAGATATGGATATATCACAGAAGGAAATGGAAGAAAAATACAATTCTATACATATAAAGTGGGAAAAGGAAAGGATAATGTTTTTTTGACTATGAAAAAGAAACTAAACACATATTTAATAAACGTTGGCTTGCAATAAGTCTCACAGGGTTGGCTATCGAATTACGTGATTAAATTTCGGTAGTATTTACACCAGCAGGGCAAAAAGGGCCACTTTGAGCAATTCATCTGTAGCAATTCATTTTTCGATTTTATAGCAAATCTTAGCGATTCTTAAAATTTTCGTAAAATGGTCCGAATCGTAGGTGAATTGAAGTACATAATTGGATTCAGCAGCAAATTCATATTTGGCTGTAAAATGGTCTTAATTCAATTCAGCAGTAGATCAGACAAAGTGGCTTATTTATCCACCAGATTTATTTTTATGTTGCTAGGTTTGTTAGACCTTCTCGCATAATATTACCCCTCCATTTCGATACTAGCTCTACGCTAAGCAACTATGAAGCAGCTCGTTTTTTAGAACACCCGAGGACTATCATCGGTTCTATGAGAGGAAGGAAATATGGGAGCGTCGGTGACGCGTACAGTACGCTTGTTAGCGCTCGCTCCAGGCTTTGCGCGTAAAGTAGGATAATTCCAAAGCGTAATTCGAGCTGTCGACGAGATATCAGCCTCTGGTGACGATGGTACTATGCTTACGCTTCTATAATGGTCAGTAAGTAATAGCCAAGGTTGTTCGGTAGCGGCTGTAATAGGTGGGTACAGGGCGTACCCGTTTCTTGCGAAATACTGCGGAATTCTAGAGGGGACAAGAACGCACCTTTACTTCTAAACACTGCAATTGGTCCGGTATTTGACAGGGTGATGTATGAAACTATTCGAGTGTAGAGCTTGCGTATTCAATGTTGTGTTTTAACTAATTTATATGCGGTGATATTTCTTGTAATTATGTCTGGGAAATGTTTGCTTTGTGCTGTTTGATAGTTTTATTATCACTTAATATTATTGCTGTATTTATTGTAACAACTCATTTGGAAATGATTATTCCTTACCTTCTTGTTTACGTTGGGTAACATTAGCATTATAAAGTTTAGACGTAATAGCGAAATCTTACTAAGAAAATAATGACAAGTAAAATACGGGTATTACAATATAAACTGAAATAGTTTATTACAAGTACTCTAACGGTGAAAAAAAAAACATCGTGAGGAAATTTGCGGCTTATTCAGCTTCGCACGTATAAATTGATCATGTCTTTCCTGTGGATAAGATCGGCTTAGCTGAGAGGATGGCATAGATGCTGGGGAAGCCTACTACATCTAAATTCGTCCTGGGCACTATAGAGTCCCGTTAGTGTAGGAAAAAGTTGCCTCCTAATGCTGTATAAATCATCTAGTATAGATGGTCATGGCCTTAGTTTTTAACTACATCTAAAAGATCACGATCCACGATCAAAATATTAACATGACAGTCAGGCTACACCCACTCATAATCTTACTTATATTATAAATGCGAAAGTTTGTGAGTTTGGATGTTTGGATGTTTGTGCCTCAATCACGCCTAAACGGCTGAACGGATTTGAATGAAACTTGGAATATACATAGTACATGTACTGGATTAACATATAGGCTATTTTTTATCCGGATACCACGCGAGCGAAGCCACGGGCGACAGCTAGTCATTAAATAAATATTGCCGCATACATAATCATACATACGTTTTCAATATAATAAGACAATTACAAATCATTATTTGCTCAACAAAATGCCTCTTATGAGACATAATTGCTTCATTATAACGATGTAATCGATCAATAGCGGCATGTTATAAAAGTGTAATCATAAGAGTAGTACAAGCAAAGTTTAGTATAGTGCCTATGAACATAAATCGAAGAAGAGATACATACTAAGATCGATGAGTATGAACAATGTGATGGTAGTCAATGAAACGAGAGTACCTAGATCAGGACCGAATCAAATAGAGATCTCTCTGTCTGTCCTTATGGGAAACAGCCGTGATACCATGTTTTATGTAATTGATTAATAATTTTTTTGTAATAAAACTGATTTTAGTAATTTTTACATGTAAGGAACTTAACGCTCCGTGGTCTTGGAGGTGGGCGTTGATAGTTGCGAAACAGTTTTTAACTACTGCATCTATCATCGTGTACTTATTATGTTATTTATGAACCCGTGTATTTGTTCCAAAATAAAATATTTTGTATGTGTCATGGCACTAAAAAGGTTAAGTCAGAAACAATAAAAAATAATAAGCATATTGCTTTAGGTGCGTTAGTTACTTGTTATATAAATTTTGAGCGACTTCTTAGTCACGGGTATTAATCATGTTGCTTTTTCTCTGATCACTCTTCGTATGTGCTTGACGAGCACAGTCGTAATACTGCCTATAGTTTGCTCACTTTTACTCTTTGTTCGAAGTTTTTATCATGCGTTTATAATGCATTATCGTATGTCAGTGCCTTAAGCAGTATTATTAGTTGTTTACATGCTTAATTCATGTACTACTGACTGTGTTTGGCATTCCCTCGATGTAATACTTTTGTTAAGGGCAGAGCTTTTAATTAGACTTTTTGGCAATATAAATTTTAATAAGATTTCATGTCTTTTTTTTTTTACAAACTGATGGAAAGCCACGTAAGTCTTTGCCCTGCAGTGGGATTTAGCAAATTCACTAGATTAGATAAGATTAGATAAGTGCCGTAATATTGAAATATAATTATAATTGTTAATTTCAATTGTTAGTTCATTGGAAATACTAAAGAACTAAATTAGCAGGAAATTTTGTCCATCTTAAAATATATTCTTACTTTACTGACCGACTGACGGATTGAGTAATTGATAATAATAAATCAACGCACAGAACCATGAGCCCGAGGACCATGAAACTTTGTATTATCTCTTATAGAGGTGCACTAAGAAATGAATTCCCGAAATTCAGATCCTAGAGCATGCAGCGGGAAGATTGCTTGAAAATAAAACGAAATTCCTATCTTAAAGGACGCAGAAGTTGCAAGAAAAAAAAATCCTCTTAAAGGATGGTGAGAGAAGAGAGATTCTTTGAAAAAAAAGAAAATAACCCAAAGGACAAAATCGCGCATTATTCCACTGTAAGGCATAAAATAGATATCAAACTTTTACTTTCATCAATCCTCGCCTTAACTGACATAACCAGGCATATTATTATGAATGTCAATACTTATAGAATGTAAATCACACGTGTACTTGCGATAACTATAGGTCTAGAAGTGTGTCATTGCTTGTACAGTCACTTTTGGTTTCGTTTGCAATTGATACGGACTCAAGGCAGCACCTGTTGAGATACAACTGACACGTCAACATATTATTGACTAGCTGAACACTTGTGGTTTCTTTTGCGTGTTAATAAAATAGGTATACTGAGCATAGCGCTCCTCCTCCCTAGTCGTTTCCTCGCTGTTGAGGATCTTGACTCCGTGCAAGGTTTATGGTTTGTATCTGCCACGGTTTTTGACCTGATAAGCACTCAAAGATACCTTTTCCTGGTAACAAGGCATGGTTTTGCCTGTATCTTCCATGCTTGGTAGTGAAAAAAATTCAACGTGAACTGAATATAAAACGATTTTTTTATTACGTCGAAACGTTGCACAATATAGTGCTATAGATCTTATGGCATTGTAGAGCCTAAAAGTTCATAGACTAAAAGTTTACTATAGAAGCCTCGACCTCATATTTTACCAAAGGCCTCATTAGGGGTTCGTAGCCGAAGATTGCCAACGTGACCCTCCTATTACTAAGCCTCCGCTGTCCGTCTGTCCGTCCATCTGTCAGCGGGCTGTATCTCATAAAATGTAATAGTTAGAGAGTTCAAACTTTTCCTGGGTGTGTAGTTCTACTACCGCTATAACAACAAATAATAAAAATAAAAAATAAAAGGGGGTAAGAAACATTTATGTTCAACTTTACTACAATTGCCAGCGAGTATTGTCTTGTAAAACTCATAGTAAAACCACAGAATAAGCTAATGAAAACAACCATAGTCAACAATGATGAGTACACATAACATTTGATCACCTCGATCAGACACAGTGCAGAAGGTAACAGTAAAACACATTGATTGAGTCAGTGTTTATGTCGAATCGCCGAGAGCTTGCTATCGTGGTGATAAATCACGAGGGACAGGGACCATGTAATTGGACCCTGAGGGCTCCCGATGACATATTCCATCAAAACTGGCGTTTCTGTAACGGTTTCCACTATGTCCTTAGGGTTGGGCATATTGACGTAAGTCGCAAACGCACCTTTTAAAGAAATCAGAAATTTTACAAAGTAGGGTTGCATTCGTCAATAATGTTATAGAGATAGGTGGGTTAAATAGGGCACTTTATCTGATCTGCTGCTAAATTGACTTGCGTGCAATTCACCTACAATTCGGACTATTTCACGAAAATTACAGGAATCACTTAGGATTTACTAAAAAGTTATAACTAAGATGAATTGCTTAAAGTGGCCTTTTTAATCCCACAATGTGGCATTTTTAGCTTATTTTTGGCTACGTCTTAATAGTGATACGATGAAATTTTAATAATATATATTTTTTCGGTTGAAACCTGGATACTTTTGAAGAGACACAGAAATAAAACGTTTGTGGTAAGAAATAAAAATATACGAATAATAACAATTGAAATTAAAAACAATCATATTACAGTGGTGCTTTTTATCTAACAAGTTTTTTAGCTATTCTTTCATTTATATAAACTTGTAAAAGCGCCAGTTACGCACTTTTCCTATCGCCAATGTGTCATTGTGACTTGCAAATCGAGTTCCAGAGAAAATTGCTCGAATAAACGTATGTAAAGGGAACGTCAGGGACACATCGATTATTATAATCGATTATTCGATATGCATTCGATTAGATGTGTTTACGTGCGTTTCGATAATATGAATCTCTAAGCGATATCGATTAATCTGAGTATGTCGCTTTTATGTAGTCTTATCTCTACTAATTATTTTTAGCATAGAGTAAATTCTGATTCTGTTATAAGGAGGATTGTGCATTTATTCAGATGGCATGTTGCACTTAAAGATGCTCTAAACTATAATTACAAAATATTTGATAGATTATAATTACCATTTAAGAATCCCAAGATGAATATGGTGAACCATGGTGACAGGTGGTCAGCTCATCGATAGCCATATAGATGGCCCATTATATTGTAGAGGATTCTATCCCTTAGTAGACTTTTATGACTAGGGAGAGAAGCAGCGGGACGCATTCTATTTAAGGTCTCTTAGCTCAGAAGTGCCTGCAAGTTTTCTTATGATTACTTGTGGCTCTGCCCACCGTTAGAGATACGGGCGTGATAATATGTATGTATTTATGAAAGAGGACTTCAGAAGCGTGGAAAGCAAGTGTCTGGCTAAGATACGAGAGATGCAAGTACGAAAACAAGACGACATGTTTAAATGTGCAAAATATTTATTCAGGGTCTGAATTGCGGATGTGCGATAGGTATGTAGGTACTGGTAGCGTCTTATACCGAAAACTTAGGGAAAGGTATTATTAGTGTAAAGTTAGAGGATCCTAGAGTCGGGTCAAGAATTAGTAATTGCCATTCAGCGTGGTAATGCGGGGAGCGTCTTGGGTATGCTTCCACCGTCTGATGAGCTGGATCAGGTGAGCTATCTATAGACCGTTCGCAACGGTCCTTAGATAGCCCGACTGATTATTTTGTATATTAAAAAAGTTATTAAAAAAAAAGTTAATAAATACAAAAAATCGTGTGAACGACGAGACTATCAGTTTAAATGAATTTTATTGGTCTAATAATATGGATCAGTTTCATATTTATCACACTCGACTACCGTACAATTTATAAACCGCCACACATTTCATATGAAATTATATCTAACGCAGCGCTTAATTTACAGAACTACCGGTCGATGTGAACCATCGATATATCTATTCTACTTACATATAAACGTAGAGGGGTACTTCTGTTTGACTGTTTTAAAAATTACCAGTAAGTTGAAAAGCTGTAACAACTTTATTGTAAAGTGACGAAGAGTGAAGAATGAAGTGTGAAGAGTTTAGCAAAATTATAGTCAAATTATATTTTTGTTTAAGTTTAGGTTAAAATATACGGGTCTTAAATAAAAAAAAGCCTTTTTAATCCCGTTGAGTCTTGAAAAAACCAGGACCTCCACATACTTCGACGGCCTTGGTAGCGTGGTAGACGAGTGCTCGGCTGAGACGCAAGAGGCGCGGCTTCGATTCCCGCTGCGGGAGAAATTTTTGTTAATAAAATTACATTAAATGTGTAATATTTCTTATGGGTCTGGGTGTTGTAATAATTTCGTGTATTATAAATCAGCAATGTGGTTCTCAATACAAACTTTGCTTAGTTTGGGGCAAGATGGCATTGTGTGAAATGTCCTTATAGGCATATAATTTATACTTCTCCATTCAATAACCGAATCAAAAGCAAAGCAGAGTCAAAGATGTTAAATTTTTGCTTTGTTGTTTTTTATTCTCTGATAAAATAATATTTCGCCAAATTTTATTGTAATGAGTGTGGTGTTATTGAAGATGTTCATCATATTTTATTAGTGTGTCCAAAATTCCTCATTTAGATGTTAGATGTTTTGTACAAAATCGCTTGTTAATATAGGTTATGTAAATAATGTATAATCCGACCCTTCATGTAAAGAAGTTGAGTTTTTAGTTTTGTTACTTAAGTTTGGTTTAGTTTTATTATAAGTGTAGATTAAGTTTTTCTTGTTTTTTTATTCATTTTTGTTTTTATATGGGTGATGTGGTCGCAGAGCGACAAAACCCTTAAATAAATAAAAGAAAAATCGTATTCTTTAAGCTTGTAGGTAAATAAGATTACTTTGCAGGGCGTATCTTGGATGCAGTCAAAGCTGGGTGCAGAGGCTAGCGTGGATATATCGGTCCGATGTATCTGCAATTACCGGTTGAATCGTTATTGATTTATGCGATAATCACGGGACAGCTAGTCCAGTCCATTCACATTTCGTTATTCATGTGCGGAACACAGAGGCATGTGTAGTAATTATGAGATTGTGTGGTTTAGCTGGGGTTATTCTGTGGGGATTTTTTTTCTTTCAATAGTATGGTACCTATTCTTTTTGACGTGGCGGGCGAGTGCTCGCCTGAGACGCAAGAGGCGCGGATTCGATTCCCGCTACGGGAGAAATGTTTGTATGTTCTGCAAATATTTCTTCCGGATCTGGGTGTTATAATGTTAGGTATTATAAGTATGTATTTACAAAAAAAAAGAATATAAGTATTCTAAGGGAACAAAATATTATTCTTTAAATCAAGTTAACATTATTAAATGATATGTTTTTAAAAGTTAACTTAGGGATAGTATTCTCTCCAACATGATGGACCATCTATATGGGCGATGGGCTGATCACCTGTCACCATGGTTCACCATAACCATCTTAGGGCTTTAAATCAGAAGTGGCTGCAAGTTTTCTTATGTTGACTTGTGGCTCTGCCCACCTATTAGGGATATGGGCGTGATAGTATGTATGTATTAATTACTAGGTAGTTTTAAAATAGTAGTAGGGTACAGAATAACCCCGCAAAGGTAGTCATAATTTGCGGTGTCTCGTAAGAACGTAATGAGAAGCTACGGTGTGGTTTATGTCGTGCACGATTACCGGTCCAATCAGCCCGGTATGCACTATGTGGAGATTTGCATTTGAATCACCCCACTTTGAACATCAGGACCATCATCATCACCATCATCTTCCCACTCTATGTGGGGTCGGCACAGATCCTTGAATTTTGGTAAGAGTTTTGGCTAAGGTGTTTTATGACCGACCGCCTTCCTGACGTCAACCCTCCTTGGGAATACTTGATTATTGTATCTCATCATGTTGGAGGATACTATCCCTTAGTCAACTTTTACGACATGCTCGGGGAGAGAAGCAGCTGGACGCATTCTATGTTTTTTCTTTACGCCCAGTTCAGCGAAGAAGTACTCACTGTAATTGAGTTATTTTAAAATATTTTTCAAGAACGTGAAATTTTAATACCTAAAGGTGTTTACCTTTTTCCTGTTTTTATAAAATAAATGCTGCTTCTCTATGACCATAAACAAATAAGGAAGGTAAGTAGGAACAAAGAAAACATGAACAAAACCAGCCAAGTGTGAGTTGAATCCACACATGAAGGGTTCCGTACTATCGTACATTAAAAAATGTTTCTTGTATAGGGCCCATTTTTTCTATTACTTGTTGTTACAGCTGCAATAGATATACACACTCTGTGAAAATTTCAACTCTCTACCTATAACGGTTCATGAGATACAGGCTACAGAACCCCAAAAAATGATGGACAGAAGTCCGTGATCCCTGCCTATCTTTATAGGAAACATGCGTGATTTTATATATGTAAAAAAAACACCGTACCTACATGGTAATCAGGAGAGATAAATGCTGCTGACTGTGATGACTTTGTTCAGTATATGATGTTGCTTATGATGTTGGTATCATGTTTCTTGTTCATATACTTTACATAGGTGAGTTCTATGGTCTTAAAGAGTTGATTTGCTAACGCGTAACGTGTCCACTAAAATCTGTAATTAGTGAATTTCCGCTCTTACTTAGCTAATCAATGACTTTGGTAATAGAAACAGTATTTTAATACAAATTATCTCATTCCACTATATAAGTACACCTAGACACTACAAGTGATTTAAGGTTTTAAACTCAGCTCCACTTTCTAGTCCATTAAACCTTGTTTTCTTATAAAACGTCATACATTTTTGACTACCATAATTAGCTTCATCATTCTCCTTTTCCCAATTTATATGGGGTCGGCACACACATGTTGTGTATTCTTCTTCCATTTCCCTATGTCAGAAGTCATTAAGAAGATGGCATAAGTGAGATAGGAGTGAGTATTGAGATACTCACCTTTATTTTACTCATGTCATCTTTCACACAGTCCATCCATCTTTTTTTTTGGCTTATCTCCACCCACACATTCTTCCCCATTCATGTCTAACACTCTTCTCGTTACATGACACTCTTCTCTTCTCATGACACGTCCATACCACGCTAACCTGCATCACTTTTCTTTTACCATAATCAGTGATCGCAAAAATGTGATTTATTCCTTTGACATAAGGTTCAAAGTCGTGCGTAAAATGACGGTGATAGTTTTAAGAGAGTGAAGGCTTAGTGCGAAACGGTACATTGAAAGTAATCTGTATCTAACTGGATTATTGGAAAACATATTGAACAATAACAGAAAACGGTAGTCGGGCCACGATTCTGTTTATTGAACTGTATGGTACTAACGTGGATTTTATCTGCTTGGAAGAGCCTTATTTCAACGACTTGGTTTCTTCTTGACGACCTCGGTGATGTGGCGGGCGAGTGCTCGGCTTAGACGCCAGAGGCGCGGGTTCGATTTCCGCTACATGTTTGTATGTTCTACAAATTTTTTTTCCGGATCTGGGTGTTGCAGTATTATAAGCATGTATTTACGACATGCTCGGGAAGAGAAGCAGCAAAACGCATTCTATGTTTTTTCTTTACTCCCAGTCCATCAGAAAAGTAATAAGTAGGTAATCCATCCAGTAAAATTGAACTTCTTTGTTAATAATATTTGCAATTGATCGAGACGTGACGCTCGTGAAGTGAAATCTCTTTTGTTGTAGTGTAAAATTAAAATAAAAAATTTTAGGGTTTCGTACCCGAAGAGTGCGAAAGAGCTAAGAGCTAGGCCTCGGCTGTCCGACCGTCCGTCCGTCTATCAGCAGGCTCTTTGAACATGAACCCTAGTGTGATTTTCTATTGTCGCTATAACAACAAATAATAAAAACAAAATTAAATAAAAGGGGCTCCATCCAAGAAATATTTTGTATGTGTGTGATCGATCAATAGCTGCCTACCTATTAAAAAAGTACAACAAATAAAAGTCATTAAAAAGTACATGTACAATGGTACGGAACCCTTCGTGTGCCAATTCAACTCGCACTTGACCGGTTTTTATAAATAAGTCCTATCTTTTACAGTGTTCTATTTATCGTATCAATGAATTTTTCGTTTATTATTTCTACTTTAAGATTGACATTCAGATTCCTTTATTCACAAGAGCACATGGTGTTAGATTAGTTCTTATGATCGTGAGTGATTAAGCTGGAAAATTGAACACTGGTGGACTAGTGGTAGTGATCCCGTGTTTCATTCCTAAGGTCGTAGGTTTAAATCCGGTAGTGCACTAATGAATTTTTCTGTTCGAAAAATTATATGCCCTATACCACGACTCTCAAACGGTGAAGGAAAACATCGTGAGGAAACCGGCATGTCGTAGAACAAAATAAAGGTCAAAAGTATATGTCATGTGCATGAAAGGATTCTTGAGTCCTTTCATCACACTGGTTTGAAAGAACTAGTAGTAGGAACAAGTAGTTCTTAAAATAATAATTATACTTTTACTTCTGTAATCAGTCCATCCAAAAGTAACACCCACTTACAAAGACATATCAACTGGACAAGATCTGACAGAGATCTGTCACATCTGTCAATGTGGTCAATTTGTCAACAATTGACAGCGGTTGACAAACAATCGCGATGGACGGAGATTGCTCTCGCTGGTTATTTATGAATCTTTTGATGCGCATCGCGACCAACTGATTTATTGTCCTGTAATTTGTTGTATGGCTGTTTGTTACAAATAAATACATGTTACTCTTTTATGTTACTTTGGTGACAATTTTATTTATGTGGTCAGAACCACCGAATGTTTTTGTTTTTGTTTTTGTATGAATGGCGACTACCTGTTTTATTGGGCTGGAATTTTTTGTTACAAATAAATGGAAATAATAATGCTTTATGTTACTTAGGCGTTCATTATCGGTGGTGGACAGTACCACGTTAACCTTTAGTGCGCTACTCAATTATTTTGTATTAACAAGCTTTTTTCGTCTTAGTATGTAGTTAGTCTCTCATTTTTTAAATACCTAGCTGGGGCAAGTAGGAACATAGAATACTGCTTTGAAGCAAACTTATCTAGAACCAATTTCTCACGATAACTATCCAATAACACGGGTAGAATCAGATCCTGCTATAAATAACCTAAAAAATATGCAATATATAAATCTATACAAGTTTATGCTGTTTAGTTTTCTTTGTGGATCTACTTCATGCATAAAGTGTAATTTCACCAACCCTTCCAGTCTATCTCTTCCGCAAGGCACACAGGCGATAACCACGCATTTCTCACTTGCCCACTTGATTCATAATCGTATTTAAATGTTCCATGTTGAAATCAGCTGCTTTCCATCCGTGCTGTAACGCCATATTATCTACCTTCCGTCATGTACCGTAATTGGTAAGCTATCTGTAAACTAGATGTCTGTTATACAACTCATACATACAATAAGTACCTATATAATCAGGTAATGCGCTTGCGTTTGTAATGATAGGTACAAGTACGCACATGCGGTGGCTTGGGGCGGTGTTTGCTATCGGCAGGGGAGGCTGGGGTAGTGTGTGCTGGACTTAGAATTTTAGATTTTTCTTCTAATTCGTTTACACTTGTCTCGAGAAGTTGGTGAGTGGCTGACATTCCTTTTATTTACTGTTCTGTATTTGGCTCAGTTCCTAAGTTGATCACAAAAAGTTCAAAGTTATTTGACGTTGAAGTCAGACGCTGACAGTTTGATAAAATCAGGTGTTTTTTGTTGTTATTATTTTCAGCGTGTATCATCCCACTGTTGGGCAAAGGTTTCCTGACAGACATTATCCTGCCACTAATAGTTGCTGAAGTTTTCACGTTTTTTGTGTAAAATTTAAAATCTTTAACTAATGTACAAATTGTACACATTACTATCTATATCATGGTAACTCTAGACTTTGGATGATACCTTAAACGGTTAATTGTTTGGATAGCATATTAAGATATTTGAAAAGAGCTTGTAAAACTTTACACACAGGAAAAGTTCTAGATACAAGCACCTATCCACATTCCCCCAGCCTCCCCCCACCACTTGACACACTTCTGTGTATAATTGTAGCAATTTGCCGAGTGTACACGTCAAAACATATCGACGTAGTTGCGCAACCTTGCGATTGAGCTATTCGTTTGTGTTTATGCCAGCATCGGTAACCGTTACGAAGTGTCCCTGTAGGGTAATGCTAATGTGGAGCTTATCTTAACTGTAGGTGTGGTGTGGAGTGAAATTGGCTACCTGTTGTTTTCATTTTATATCCTGTCATATTACACAAACATAGCTACCGACCCTTAAGGTAGACTTTCGAAAGCGTCGAAGTATATGTATGAACGTCACTCGCGTATTGGCACTGTTCCCGAATTCATACATTTTAAAGCAAAGGAATACTCTTCTGCTGAACTGGGAGTAAAAAAAAATATAGAATGCACCCAGCTGCTTTTCTCCCCGAACATGTTGCAAAGTCAACTAAAGGATAGCATCCACCGCAACATGATGGACTATCTTTCAGGGCGCTGATTACCGGTTCACCATATCCATATTGGGCATTTAAATAAATGGGCACGCGTTTCGGGATTTTTCAAAACAACCTTTAAAAAGGGGTGAAATGGGGTGTCAAAGTTTGTATTGGTACTTTTTAAAGGGCTATACGACTGTCTTGAAACTCGGTTTGGATACTATAAAAAAAGCAATTTAACGCATATGAAGTCGCGGGCAAGTTAGTTAAAAATAAAACTGGCAGTGCTATCTATAGTTTTATAGGAACGAAGATGCATAGAACAATCCAGAACAAACAGTGCTTTGATTACATTGAGCCGACAAAAAGTGGATAACTTTCACAAGATATGACAATGGGCCGTGAAATGAGCTTGTCCCCGCGTTACGCCTCACGGAGGCTGTCGAAACGTGGACGTAGGTATCACGGTATGTAGCCACTTTAACACAAGTCTGTTTTGATTTTCATTGAAATTACAGGATAACAATGAAGACTTAGAATAGCAAAGCCCCCGTATTCACTCTGACCAAACAAAACGTAACGCGGGCATGTTTGTGGAATCACCGCGTTGTTGAATTCTCTATGACAATTTTGTATTGCAAAAAAGTGACGCGGCGCGAAAAAAGCTCCTGGTGATCATTGTGTTCGAAAAAAATATGTGCGCTATTACCAGTAGGTAAGTACTCTCAAACGGTGAAGGCAAACATCGCAAGGAGACCGACATGTCGCAGAACCTAAAAAGTTCGATAACATGTTGTGTCAAGTGCACGAAAAGAGTCTTTAAATTATATCATCATACTGGTTTGACAGAACTAGTGACATGACTAGGAGTTGAAGTTAGGAAAAAATATTGTTCTACCTCTAAAAAGATATTTTTCTTCAAAAGTTAGAAAGAAGGAAAAGATATAGAGAATAGCTTCGACCATAAGAATATCAGAAAGGATCAAAGTGCACCTCAAAGAGGATCTTTCTGTGCACTAGGTACATTACCTTTATATGTTCGACGACATACCGGTTTTCTCGATCAGTGGGTATGTACTAGCCATATTTTAAAATTATCCTTGAGCATTGATTGAAAAAACAATGATATTTTTGAGTTTTGAAAAAAAGTACCTAAAACAGAAAGAAGCTTGCTCAATAACGGGTTGGTAGACCGTTTAAGAAATAGTGTAATAAAAGAGAAAACAAAACTAATGGGCACAGCTATCCTAACTTGCCAACTTAACTGGAGAAGGGCCGGGCATGTGGCATAGACCTCAGATGTTAGGTGAACAGATCGAAGAGCGCGTGTCTGCCTGCGCCGCCGCTGATGAGACGACTACGAGGTCAGCTCTGCCTGGTCGAGACAGGGCACTGAGGCGATGGACGGAGGAGTCCTTTACCCAAACGATAAACTGTAAATAAAAAACCTACCTTTCCTTTTCCTTTAGTCTGATGAGCTGGATCAGGTGAGCTATCTATAGACCGTTTGCGACGGCCTTTAGATAGCCCGACTGTTTCTTTTGTAGTTTGTAAATTATATTTTTAATGGTTGTTTATTTCTTTCTGTTAATAAAGACAAGTTTTTACCCAAACCCGAATGTGAAAAGTGAATTTATTAACAAAATTATTTTATACTAGCTGCCGCCCGCGGCTTCGCTTGCATGGTACCCGGATAATAAATAGCCTATATGTTAATCCAGCACATGCACTATATATATTCCAAGTTTCATTCAAATCCGTTCAGCCGTTTAGGCATGAAAGAGTAATAAACATCCATACATCCATACTTACAAACTTTCACGTTTATAATATTAGTAGGAAGAATCTGTTTATGACAAACAAGTGTATTAAGTGAAATCATTTTTAGGGAATGTTGTTATGTCATTTTATTTTAATTTGGGAATTAAAATTAAATTATTATTATTAACATAATTTATTTCTTTTCTTAGTTTTTAAGTTTTCTACATTAAATGTTATAAAAAAAATTAAAAACTAGGGTGCCGCCGACGCCAGTGTGAGGAACCTCCGGACAATACGTGCCGTTATTATTATAATTATTATTACCTGAAACAGAAGGTTTAAAAGGCTCTTAGTGTACTTACTCACACTTTGTCCAGTAAAATTTTCGTGTTGTAGGTAATCAATGAGGAAGTTACAAAACTAATTGGATGACTTAGATCTGACACAATTACTTCAAAAATTTCCACATGGCTGAAACAACCTACTTAGGTTTGACGATTGTATTATCGATTACGTCATTGAAACGTATCGATTCTGTAATCGAGTGATTGAAGTCACGGATTTGTGGAAAAATGTTTGGCAACGCAAAAAAAAACATTCTAAAAGACGTCTTGTTTTATGTTTTTTAACGTATTGCAACGATTGCAACTCGTTTTTCACATTTGATACCTAATAGAAATGCATTTAAATTATTTTGAGCTCCATTTTTGCAGTACCAATTAAAATAAAAATTAGAAAACTAGGAATATAATTTGGAAAACAATTGGACAATTTTTTTACCTTTAATTACAGTGTAAATATTTTTCTAAACTGTAAAAAATAGATGATGATGATTGTAATGAACGATTTCTTTTCCACGTAAAACCTTGTTAGTGACCACATCTGTATACGAAGTTCCTTCAATCTACGCAAAAACCAGAACCAAAGTAACATATAAAAGAAAATAATCTACAAGCTAAAATAATCCCGAACGCTATTGTAATAATGTCGTAATTTCATTGTAGCGTGAAGTGTGATAGTCCAGTTCAGAATTTGAACATCTAAAATGACTACACGTCGTAGAGGAGAGAGGGGAGGAATTTAACACATTTTATATGAGTTCATAAATGTCAAACAGTTAGTTGTAGGTGTATGAATAACACCAAACAGTTACACAAACGTACGATGTAGAATAAATTGTTAGATAATGTTAATTAGTGCCGTATAATTGATGATACAAGGTTGTGATGGACGAAGCCAAAACGATGGGATCCGAACAATTGAAGATACCGGTAATCGCGGCGTTCTATCAAGCAACAGATAGAAACCGATGGAGACAATGTGTCAACAAATTGCACCAACAATGCATTATCTTCGTATATAATATGACTGTGACTGTTGGATGCAAAAAAAAAATATTTTCGATAATGAAGGAACGATGGAAGGAAAGGAGAATACAAATAAGTAGCCATAAAATTACACAGTTTGGCGACAAATCATAACCGGGCACATGTAACCCAGTCTCCCCTACAATTTTTTTTTTAAAGGAAAGCACGTATTGGACTCGGTCGGAAAAAGTGTTATTTCATTCATAAATCGAGTTGCATTGAGAACTTTTTACGGTTGCTTGATCGACGTGAAATGACGACAAAACTTGTTACTTTCCACGTTCTGGGGTGAGAAAGTGTACGTTATAAAATAATTATAGAAGAGCTAGGTCTCTCGTCAAACTTGATGAACAAAATTTAATTATTTTTATTATGAAGTAGTCTACGACTTTGTCCGTGTTGTTTTTTTTCATCACAAACATTATTTTCTAAATGCGACCTTTATAAGTTAAACGGTTTTTTATTTTTAACACTGCACCATAAAAGAGGAATATACATACCCTAAAAGTTTAATGCTACCAGAAGTCATGGTTTAAATTATACATTGATTGTCAGTCAGTCAGATTAAGATTAGATAGAAGAAGATCTGAATACAGATTTAAAAATAAATAACTTTTGTATGACATTACGTCGTTTTTTTTCAAAGTAGTTTTTTATGGCTTTACTAGTTTTCGCCCGCGGCTTCGCTCGCGTGATATCGCGATATCGCGTGATTCCAGCATACGTACTATGTATATTCCAAGTTTTATTCAGATCCGTTCAGTCGTTACGGCGTGATTGAGGCACAAACATACATCTTCACATCCTCACAAACTTTCGCATTTATAACATTAGTAGGATTTACATTTGAGTTCTACTTTGGTACAGAAAGTAAGTCCAACACAGCCGTGCATCTAGTTTTTAATGGCTTGCATTTAACACACTGTTTACAGTCGAGTGGTTCCGTCACGGAAGGTCTGGCGTTCCCAAGCGGGGTTCTCTTATTTCGAACGTTTGAGTACCTCTATTTTTATTAACGTAGGAGCATACGTGCTGTGGTTGATTATTAGCAGTTTTTAGTTGTAATCATTTTTCAATTATTTTTATTTTAATACGTCTGCCCACAGCTTAGAATACAGCTAGTGCTGTAAACTTATTCCAAGTTCCATGCAAAAATTACAAGCTGTTTTGCTAGTAAGGAATTAGGTACAATTAAGAAGTATGCGAGAATAGAATGCGTATCAAAAACTATAAAGTTCCTGCGTTTTTTTACAATAAAGATATATTAAATGGAATGGCATCTTTTAAATAGTGACAGGTCGAATCTTAAACAGTGTCTAGCCACATTTTTATAAGGTAAATTACAGTAAATATCCTCGCAATTCCATTATAACTCCAGTGAAACAATTCCAGCTACATACAAACGTAGAGATCACGACTCGACTTGAATCGATGCGATCAATCGAACTGTCGCGTGCGTGCGCGCATGTATTATTCGGATAGCGGCCAGTTGCACCTATTTCGATTAAACGTTTAAGAGCATGCCATTACGCCGCTACTAGCAAAATGTGTGCAAAACGTGTGTTTTTCAAAAAAATATATTATCGAGAAAATTTTCACCAATTGTATATTGAAAAGACAAAATCCAAAATAAGCGTTCAAAGCATCATTTCCCTAAATATTAGGTTGGTAACTTTCACAGATTTTGAGATAAATAACGATGTCGAACTACAAAATTGCATATGGCACGCTTTTAAGACGGCCGAAGATTTTACATAAGCGAAATTTATGTTAAACGAGAAAACTGCTACTTCTTACTTCTCTGCTGGACTAAGTAAAGAAAAAACATAGAATGCGTCCAGCTGCTTCTCTCCCCGAGCATGTCGTAAAAGTCGACTAAAGTAAGTGAGTTCGTATGAACTAGTGGCCAACTCTTGTGACGGGAGTTTATAGGCCACCTATAGGCCTCCGTCATGGCTTAACGACTTAAAAGCCGGGACCGACAATTTAAGGTACCCTCCGAAACACGGAAGTGCTCAGCTCGTAATGCCATTTGCGGTCACCTATCCAAATTGTGACCGCGCACAACGTTGCTTAACTTTAACGATCAATCAAGAACGTCTAAGCAAGCTACCCCACGAGCGCTTAAAAAAAAAGTCGACTAAGGGATCATCTTTATGAGCGATGGACTGACCACCTGTCACCATGGTTCACCATATCCATCTTGGAACTATGAATTAGGAGTGTTCTACAGGTTTTCTTATGATTACTTGTGGCTCTGCCCACCCCATCAGGAATACGGACGTGATAATATGTATGTGTTGTATGTATGTCAAAGGTTTATAATTATTTATTTAAAAGGTATAGCGGATATAAAAGTATGGGATAGATAGACTTGACCGTTTACTTATAAAATCCTTTGATTTATTTAACCTTTGGTTAAATTGTACCCTGCGATGGCACTGGCTTGAGTAGGTATGCGTAGGAACCCGATAGGCATCTGCAATGGATGGTTAGTTAGTGCCCTGGCCGGCCATTGCGGGCAGTTTGCGAATTAACAATTATGGCGCAGCATTATTTGTTTGGATTACACGGAAGGGTGGGATGCCTCAGACTGAGAGGATCTGGAAGGTATTCGCTGTGGTTTTTAACGTTTTTACCAAAGCCGAGAGAAAAATCAAAAATTTCGTGGCAAGGAATTTTACACATTGTAATTTAAGATGTTGAGTTGATATCTACTGAAACAAAGGCAATGTTGTATGCTATAATTAAACTTAACTGTACCGTTATTAGAAACCTAATTTATGAGAGTAGCTTACTTGATTTTTACCTAGTACAAGTCGTGCTTAATCAATCCATCCTGTGTTTCCGGCTTCACTCTACTTCCGCTCCCGCCATAATTTCTCCCCCCCCACCATCAACCACCTGGCAGCTCGAGCGTCGAGCGAGATCTAGGCTCATTGGCTTTTTGATTTTCGACCAAAGAGGTCTAGTAGTACTGAACTTGGCTCGGTAGAACCAAGGTCACCATTTTGTCGTGCTGTGTAATATTTGTTGGAGGAAAGTTTTATAAAACAGATAGGTGAGTTTTTAAAACTTTTACATTGCGCAGAATGCCTTCCAAACGGCTTTTGCCGTTCGAATTGCTAAAAAATTATAATCTCTTTTTGTAGAACAAGCATTCTGCTTCGCAAACGGTTTTAGCCGTTCAAAGTGAACATCGTGGGTATTTCTACTTATACCTAATTATAATGTTGGTTTTGCATATATTTCTTTTTATAATCCGTTTTATGCCATTTGCAATTGGTTAACTATTCATTTGTCTTTCTTCTCTTAGAAACTGACAATGTGGGTAGACATCATTATTCGAAAAAGTGTTCCTTTTTGCTAAGTTTTAATAGTTTTCATGTTGATTTTAGATTTTTATATCGAATAATATGGAAAATACGATCGATCCATCGGAGGAAGTGCATAATAATATGCGACGCAGATCACGGAAACGGAAAGTATCGAGATCTTCGAACTCTGACTCTAGTTCTAGCTCAAACACGAGCTCAAGTGCTGGCAGTGATCGTAAAAGGAAGAAGAACAAACGGTGCAACAAACGGAACAGTAAGCTTGACAAATTATTAGCGAAGGTTTCTAATCTTGAAAGTAAATTAAATGAGCGTTTTTCGAGTGGGTCGACACGACCAGATGATTGCAGTAGTTGCATGTTAGACCCAGACATTAGTGGGGATTTATACGAGAACGAGCCCTTTGAGATGCAACTAGACGAGACCACTGGTACCTCCAGCAACACTGCGCCTCAGGCTGACCCACAATTTGATTTTTCGGTCTGTACGAAAGTAAAAGAACCTACTGTACCTTCGACTTCCTTAGCATATTTAGATCATCTAAAGGCACTCCAGCACTTTGAAAAGACCGAATGGAAAAGTGTACGCTACAACGAGGCTCAAAAGCAGTACGTTCATTCACCTGGCTTTACTAGCTTAGAAACCAACACTGAGGTTGGAAATTATGATAATTCTAAGTTCACAGCGCACATGGAGACCGCATTTTCAGGGTTAACCTTTGCCTTGCTTAAGCAAAGTGAAATAATACGAAATGATATGCGCGATTTCCTTAACTGGGTACAGCAAGAAGAAGAGCTCAGCTATTCAAAGATATTTACGAAGCTAAACGAAGTGTTCACGAATGGTGAATACCCTAAAATTACTAGTGATTTATTCCAAATGGCATGTGGCCACAGAGCAGAGTTGATCCAATACCGAAGAGATGCTATATTGGCCTTTGTAAAAGACCCAGTACATAAAGAGGTTTTGAAGAAGATCCCTCCTTCCTGCGCCACATTGTTTGAAGAGGAAAAATTTACTGCCATGTTGGATAAGGCGGGAGGTGTTCGAAACGTTTTTTGGCCTAAAAATAAAAGCCGCACAACCTCTGCACCACAAAATAATGCTGGCCCACCTGCAAACCAGGCTACTGCTAGTAGACATAATCAAAAGCCGTTTCGGAATCGAAATGAGGCCAAAAACACTCAACCCAAAGCTGGGCCGAGCCATAGCTCGCACAGAGGAAGGGGTGGCAGACAGCATAGAGGATATCGTGAACAACACAAAGGTCGCAAGACCGGCTCTCCCTCATCCCATCGGGAAAGGAGCAGCCAGCACAAACGGAGATATTGACGGGAGGAAGCCTTTTCGTGCCGGGCAACTGCAAAATTACTACCATCGGTGGAGAGTGCTCGGGGCTCCGCCCTACATTCTAAAAATGATAAACGGATATCGAATACCTTTTGTTACAAAACCACCTTTGCAGATGCCGAATCCAAATCTCAAACAAACTACATACTCGCTAGAGATGTCGAAAATTATTTTGGAAATGAAGGTCATGGGCGTGATACGCCAGGTAAAACCATCTCCCAGCTTCATCTCCACCATATTCTTAAGGCCAAAAACAGACGGCACGTTAAGGCCAATATTCAACCTAAAGGATTTGAACAGATATGTTCTCACCGACAGATTCACACTGATAAATACACGGAAAGTCCTGCAATTCCTTCAACCTCAAGACTGGCTAGCCAAGATAGACCTACATCAGGCATATTTTCACCTGAATATAGCACCGAGCCATCGGCGTTATTTGAGGCTAAGTTACAACAAAAGCCTGTACGAAATGACTTGCCTCCCTTTCGGTCTAGCCACCAGTCCAAAAGCTTTTGCCTCCGTAACAAATTGGATGGCCCAGATACTGCGACAAAAAGGACTTCGCATAATAGTTTATTTGGACGACTTTCTATTGGCTCACCAAAACGAAATAACGCTACGAAGTCAGATCAAGACCGCGGTATGCGTAATGGAGCACCTGGGCTGGGTGCTAAACCCGAAGAAGACTATTTTGAAACCGCAGAAGTCCATCGAGTTTTTGGGAATCATTTGGAACCCATGGCAAAATATCAAATACCTACCAAATCGGCTAACATCAAAGATAAAGGTACAGGTACAAGAAATGTTGAAGACAAACACAACGGACCTCCAATGTCTTCAGAAACTGATCGGTACATTGAATTTTGCCTGTTTTGCGATCACAAGAGGAAGATTAAACTTTCGAGCCCTACAAGCGCATGCAAATGCCTTGTTAAAAGCTCCCCCACAATCCGTTGTTTACCTAAGCCCGAAAGCGAAAATGGAGCTTCGCTGGTGGCTAGCAAATTATCTTTCCGAATCAGCAATACACAATCCTCTGCCCTCGCATTACCTGACGACAGATGCCAGCGACGTCGGATGGGGGGCCAAATTGAACAATATAAGCCTACAGGGCGTGTGGTCCGATACCGAACAAAGTCTCCACTGCAATCTAAAAGAAATGACTGCTATTTTCAAAGTCCTGAAAATGTATGGGCAAAACCTGGCTTCGGAAGCCCTGTTGATTCAATGCGACAACAAGACTGTCGTTTCATATCTTCGCAACGAGGGTGGAACCCAGTCGCAAGCATTAGTCAATCTGACCGAAGAGGTATTTCAACTGCTGGATCGGTTCGACATTCATATGACCATCTACTATCTGCCAGGGAACTACAACACCGAAGCGGATCGCTTGTCACGACAGCGAGATCCCCCGGAGTGGCATCTGCTTCCGTCAGTTACGAGAGCTGTATTCCGGAAGTGGGGCGTACCTGTAATAGATCTCTTTGCGTCCCATCGAGCTCATGTTGTTCAAAATTATTGCACACTGGACGTGTCCGACTCGCAAGCACAACATCACAATGCTCTGGGGATGCTATGGGACTACGAGCTAGCGTGGGTGTTCCCTCCACCACATCTCATCCCGAAAGTGCTCACTCACATGAACAAAGCATCGGGAATTTACCTTCTAGTTGTCCCCCGTTGGGAAAAGGTATTCTGGAGGTCGGACTTGAAAGCCAGAGCATTGGGACCGCCGTTCACTGTAAGAAACCTGTCGAGAGTCCTCCTGAATGTATCAACCAACCTTCCACCGCCCAGAGTGCAGGAACTAACTCTGGAAATATGGAGATGTGGGGGTGGGATCCCTACTTAAATGACTGGACGGACGAACAAAAAGCGCTGCTGTCGTCTAGCTGGCGCAAATCTACTCTGAACACCTATCGACCAGCCTGGAAAAGGTGGCTTACCTGGGCTGCCAATAACGATGTCAATGCAGTAAGTCCTAACGGATCCCAACTTGCGCGATACCTAGCTGACCTGCACCAGAAAGAGGGCTTATCGCTTAGAACAATAATGGTTCATAAGTCTGCGATATCTACTTTGTGTGATCCTAACAGTCAGATGAAGCTGAGTTCTCACACGCTTGTCAAACAAGTCCTGAAGTCTATCTCCATAGCTAACCCAAAGCAACCAAACCCGCCGATTTGGGACATCGACATACTGACATCGTTTTTAAGTAAAAGAAATGCAGACACTACCAATTTTTACGAAGCTTCAGGACATACGGCTGCAGTTCTTCTCCTGTGTTCTGGTCGTCGGGTGCACGATCTGACTCTGCTGAAAATTTCACCGCAACATTTCTATCAATCTGAAGATAGTATAACTCTTTGGCCAGCTTACGGTTCCAAAACTGACACGCCAAAGCGAAGGCAGTCGGGCTGGAGATTAATGCACAACAAAGATAACAAGAACTTAGATCCGGTCTATTGGGTTCATCACCTCGTTAAACTAGCTGGAACAAGGAGAGAAGAAGCTAAGTCGGATAATTTATTCCTTAGTACGTTTGGCAAACCGAAACCAGCTACGCAGACAGTTATTTCCGGATGGGTTAAGAAGTTGTTGCGGCAGGCAGGCATAGAAGCCACGGCGGGTAGTCTAAGATCTGCTGTAGCTTCGAAGAATTGGACAGAAAACTTTCAATTAGATGACATACTCTCGCGAGGGAACTGGAAGTCGGCTAATACGTTCTTGAAATTTTACTGTAAAGAAATAGAACCTAGGACAGAGAGCTCTGTTTTGATCACCTCTTATTTCAAACCATCAAGTTGATTATTAATACTATGTATATGCTAAAATAATTTTATATTGACGTGAATCAGTAGAACCAGGCTGTTTATCGATTTTAAACATGTTAATTTTTTATGCCTTAGAAGGGGATTTAGGTACCTCTGTTCTGATATAATTAGTGAATCATGGTCACTAGTTCTATAATATTGGGTTATCGATTTTCACTAGTTGTTTTCGAATGAGATAGTGTTGTTGTTGTTACTGATTAATTGCATTTCTAAGTAGTTATAGCAAGCTGTGTTACCTAATTTACTTTTTCTTTCTATATATATAAACAATTATACCTGCGTAAACCAGTTTAATGCAAACCCCAGGCCTTTTCTTTTCTTAAACTAACTAAGTATGTATCACATTGGCATCACCATCACCACCAGGCGATAACAGACATCTCTCTCATAAATTAGGTTTCTAATAACGGTACAGTTAAGTTTAATAGCTACGTTTTACCTGTAATTAAAACGTTTATTAAACATACTTACCTTATTAGAAACCTAATACTTTAAGCCCTGCCTGGTGGCCTAGGCTTTATTATGACAAATCCAATGAGCCTAGATCTCGCTCGACGCTCGAGCTGCCAGGTGGTTGATGGTGGGGGGGGAGAAATTATGGCGGGAGCGGAAGTAGAGTGAAGCCGGAAACACAGGATGGATTGATTAAGCACGACTTGTACTAGGTAAAAATCAAGTAAGCTACTCTCATAAATTAGGTTTCTAATAAGGTAAGTATGTTTAATAAACGTTTTAATTACAGGTAAAACGTAGCTATTATGTTGTCGTAGTCACGAATTATGTACCTACGTTTTAAATTCATTTAAAATCTGTTCTGTAACATAATTTATTATGTCACTAAATTGATTTTATATTTTTTACTGTTTAAACGTGATTGTGGTACAAGTATGCTTGTCGTGTCACTAAATTTGCGAGCCAGTGTGGTGAAAGGGTTATGTGGTGCATATATTTTTTAGATTCTACGACATGTCGATTTTCTCACGATGTTCGCCTTCACCGTTTGAGAGTACTGTATATTAGTTCACATGAATTTTTCGAACAGGAAAATCCATTGGTGGACCGTTTTGAATCCACAACCTTGGGATCGAAAGGCGGGACCACTACTAAACCACTAAAGTGCTCTCTAAATTTTTGCTAACTGTCTCATTTGTAATATTGGGTAAAAGCTTGATTTTTTGCATTATTAAAAAACCAAATAGATATCTAGAACGCTTAAAGTCTTTAGAAAATGACATATCATCAAAATGAACCTCTTCTCAACAAAAAAGCTAAGATAAAACTAACTGAGCAACCGTTTACGGTTATTTACCAACAGACTTACATTTTATGCCTGTTAACACATCTGCAAATGCAAAAACTTATTCCACACTCAATTTTAAGCCTTATAACTAAAGAAATAAGGGTGTCGTGAGTTTGTTGCTGTGAAAAAAGTATCTAGTCATACTATTGAACGTAAAACTTATGTGAAGCATGCTTGAAAAGTTTAATAGGGCTTAAAGTTTCCACTTAAGGGGTAGAGAGAAATTTTGATATAAAATTGATGTTTTATAGTGATGCGACTACATTTTAAGAGAGTTTAAAGTTTGTGATCTATTTAAGAGGGTTTAGACCTGTCTGGGGTTTTCAATCGCATTTTTTCAACATTTTGTTCTATAAATTGAAATTTCATTCTGTACAATTATATGTAATCTTCAATCCGCGGCTGAGGACACTCGTGGTCTAGTGGTAGAGGCCTCACCTTCCGATATCAAAGCCACGGGATCAAATCCACTCGTGCACCAATGGATTTTCCTGTTCGAAAAATTATCCAGTACTTTCTAAGGCAGGAAAACATCGTGAGGAAATCGGCATGTCGTAGAACCGTAGAAAGTTTGAAAAACATTATGTCAAGTGCAAGAAAGCAGCTTTTGAGGCGCACTTTAAATCCTTTCACCACATTGGTTCGACAGTGACATGACTACTACTAGATATATACCTAGTCTGCGGCTTCACTGAGTGTTTCAAGTCACAAACTATGCGTATTCCTATCTAAATTGTTTCTGCCAAAGTGTGATTAAAACACAAACCACAATTATTTTTTTTGTCAATTTCCATATGATTATAGACGATTTACTTATTTAATCGTGTCTCCTTCTTGGTTATTTTCTTTGTCCTCTTCCGCGTACCGATTCCATATTTTATTGCAAACTTTCATTGACTCAACGGTTGTGGAATGTCAAAAATTTGCTCGAAAAATGCACTGCGAATGAGGCCGACAAAACTTTATGAAATAAACGGAACGAATAGAATATATTCATAGAATTGAATGTCCAGGACGTTCTGTTTTATCAATTGGCAGCCAAGGTGCTCAAGATATTTGCACCTAAGAGGCGCTCAGGTTACGAGTACAAACAAGCAGCCATTAACATAGCACTGTCCGATACCGGAAGGGATTCGCACACGGCCGGGAACAACCTCCGACATCACACGACGAGAGTAGGGCTGGGGGAAGTTGATTATCGATATCGGTGGTTTCTAAAATGTACCATACATGTCGATAAAAATTTATGATACCAAAAGGGATTCGCACAAGGCTGGGAACAACCTCTGACATCAAACGACGAGAGTAGGGCTGTGGGAAGTTGATTATCGATATCGATATGGTTACAAAAATATGGTACGTATCGATAAAAAATGTGTGATATATATCGATAAAAATTTACGACAGATATCGATGGTTTCGCAAAACCATGGCTCAGGTTTTGTATTCGGCTTGTTCTTAGTACCTACCTAGTTCCTAGTTCCAAAATATGTTTTGTATTTTATATAAGTAATACTTACTAATTTGTTTCCTTTTCATATGTTTACACACATGTAAACTACGATAGTAACTTCAACTAGACCCTGACCCTGATAATTTATAAAACTCTTCTACACATGCGTAAACTCAACTTTTATATGTTTGAATAAAAAATATTGAAGTTTGAAGTTTTATGATCGCATATATAATCAGACACACATAATTTATTTGACTGTAAGTAATATATGACCGTCGTAAAAGTTTCAAACTCAATTTTAAAACAATGAAAAATCAAAACTCCATTTAGCCGGGGCACGTTAAATCTCATCTTAGGAGGTGGGTAATTATCCTGGCGACACTCCAAAGTGTCGCGCTCATTTCAATTAGCTCTCTTAAATATTCAATGTCTTTAAAATAGGCTGCGCGATTCCACGTCGCACGACAGGGCTAGGATTCAGAGGGGAAGTGGAAAAGCCGGTTAAAGGCAATGGATAATCGGGTTATTGTATTTTGGCAAATAGAGACTGTGGTCAAAACTAGCAGATACGCATCATAAAACCAATGTTCATTTGCGTTTTTCATGCGACAGTCACAGTCTGGCAAAAAGTTTTAATGTAGCAAATTATGTAGAACGTCAGTTTGCAATAAAATTGAATATAAAATTATGTAACATGTATATAATACTAGCTTTCGCCCGCGGCTTCGCTCGCGTGGTATCCGGACAAAAAGTAGCCTATATGTTATTTCAGCACAAATACTATGTACATTCCAAGTTTCATTCAAATCCGTTCAGCCGTTACGTTGTGATTGAGGCATATACATACATCGTCACATCCTCTCAAACTTAAGCATTTATAGTATTAGTAGGATGTTATGTGAGCTAGATGTTTGTATATACCTATTAAATATCACTAAATGATAGTCATAAATAACTCTTTTGTCTATATAAACGCTCTTAAGTTTAATTAAATCATAGTGACAAATATCCGGCTATTGCGAATTCTTGGCCAGACAAAACTAAGAAACATCCTTATCCGGGGCTAGTTCGGAAGTTTCATTACAGCGAGGTTAATTGTTGACTGGAGTAAGAATAACGTAGATTTTATTTTTACGACGTCACCCCCCGCTTTTACGAGTTATGAAGTAGAACTGCCCAACGCAATCAAACTTAGATTAGCTACATTCATAAGTAATTAATTTTAATTTGACTGAGTAATTTACGTTTCCTACGCACAGATAGTATCGGGCCGACACCATATTAGTCTAAATTTATGTGTTGCTAACATTTTGCAATAAAATTCAATGATTGACAGTGATTTTCTTAAGCATGAGTAGGCGAATTCTGAGCATTCCTTACAAACGAGTGAGATCGATAAGGTTATCGTTTTATCGATATATGCCCATCACTAGCGCGCGGACTGATGATCATTGCCGGCGCATGCGCACTATAAATAATATGTTGTAAAACGATTTTCGATAGATTAATCTGAATCGTGCGCGCAGTCGTGCGCCGCCGGGGTAGAAGAGGATCTATTGTCGATCGACATTGATTTACTAACGGATAGATATGGCTATGACTGACTGTGGAAAGCGAGTGCCAACTTCCATTGTTCACTAGCTTTTTCTAGAAGACGAAGTTCACTGTAACTTTTGCGCCTGATAGTCGTGGTTGTGGGTTCAAATCCGGTCGTGCACCAACGGATTTTTCTGCTCGAAAAATGTGAACTATACTATATAATCTACCAGTTTTCTCAAACAGTGAAGGAAAACATCGTGAGGAAACCGGCGTTTCGTAAAACTTTAAAAGTAAATATGTGTCTAGTGCACGACAAAAGCCGCAAAAAAACTAGTGATACGACTAGTTTAGTAGCAGTTTTTTTAAAGTTAAATTCCGCATTAAAAAAAATATTGCAATTTATGCAAAAACTTATGTTTATAAAGAGTTATTATACTCGGAAAAATACGGTTATCATACAAAACACTAAGTTTGCTTAGGCGCACAGTATGTGAGTGGGCAGAACCACAAGTTAACCATAAGAAAACTTGCAGCCACTCCTGATTCAAGAGTCTCAAGATGGATATGGTGTATCATGGTGACAGGTGATCGACCCATCATATAGATGGTCCATATGTTGGGGATTGATTTTAAAACAAATGCCATAAATAGAGCATAAATCCAAAAAAACTAGTACCTTCTTTGATATTTCTTTAGCTAAGCTATCTGCTCTATCAGTTGTAATGTCTACAAAACAAAAGCACGCGTGTGTCAGAACGTAACGTGAGCTCGCGGTCCTGTGGGAATATCCGAATGGACTATTTATTCTACAAGATACATACGTTTATATACTACCATCAGTTGAATAGTGGCAGTCTAGTGGTGACCACGCCTTCCGATCATAAGGCCATGGGTTCAAATCCAGTCGTGCACCAATGGATTTTTCAATTCGAAACACCAGTACTCTCTAATTTTAGGCACCTTTATTTCTTTCTTTCAAAATCGTCAAGAAAACGTGAGGGAACCGGCAAGTCGTAGAATCGTAGAAAGTTCGAAAACATGTGTCAAGTGTACGAAAGAAGCCATTGAGGCGCATTTTAATGATAATGTATTTTTTATTTTTTTTTCGTTTACATATTGAAGAGTCAGGGCATCTCATCATAGGGCATCACCTATTTTATCCACGGGAAGTACTGCCTACAGGTTTTTCTTTCTTGACTTTGGGCCTTGACTTTGCTGAGGAAATATCGCGTTGTCTAACCCGTTAGTCTAACATACGCTTTCTTAACCTGCTTTTACTTTTTAAGTCCACGAGTACTGGAGCCTATAAGGTAAGTGGTGTGTAAAGATATAACCATTGTGGTGAAAACATTCAATCAGTATTATATTTTATCCAATTCAAAGTTATACATACATACATTATTATCGCGTCGGTATCCCTAATGGGGTAGGGCAGAGCCACAAGTAATCATAAGAAAACTTGCAGCCACTTCTGATTTAGTCCTAAGATGGATATGGTGGACCATGGTGACAGGTGATCAGCCCATCGCCCATAAAGGTGGTTCATCATGTTGGAAATGATATTATCCCTTAGTCGACTTTTACGACATGCTCTAAATAACTAACTTTTCCAAAGTTATGTTGTAAATTATAATTGTAAGTTTATTTCTGTTAATAAATGTATGCCTAGAGGTAGCCTACTAGTTAAACGTACTTACCTACTACCCACCAGATACTGCTTAGTCAATCTTCATTGTGCATCAGTTCAAGGTAAGTTCAGCTACAATCCGATTTTCATTGTTTTCCCATCAGATACATACAAACTAATAACCCATTACCCCATTATGATCTACAACTGATATTCAGGAATAAATAAAGACGGGTTTCCTAAAATGCGGTCACTGTAGATTAGCTTTGATTTGACTCAACTTCACTCACCTGATCTCAGCTCAGCTCACTTCATGTTAACTCAGCTCAATTCTGTTCCTCAGCTCAGCTCAACTGAACTAACTAGCAGGTACCTAACTAATGGGACCTCCCATACCAAACTTATTTATCTTTATGCCCAGTTCCAATATTATACTAACGGACAATCGTTCATTTCCATAGCGACATTGTTTTAATGTAGAAAAGCGCCATACATTTTGACAGAAAATCAACGTTGATTGATAATAATAGAATATTGGAATCGGGCATAAAAATTGCTACACGTCATCGCTTTGACGACGCTTACCGGAAGGGTCTTATTACGTCACCGCTACTAAAGCAACCGTTTACTTTCGAGTCGATATGTAAAAGCGACGTGTTCGGTTCGAGTTTCATTGCAATCGCGCGATCGGCCGCAACAATGAGATCTTGTCACACACGTGTGTTGAGAGGGCGGTTATTCTGGAAGCAGTCGAGATCTTACACTTTTATTTCCGCATTTTGTTGAGTACTAATTTTGGTCTGAAAAACCAAAGTAAGTAATTAGAACTAGGAAAATCACAGCGGTTGGCACCTATTTCACTTGTAAATATCAATATTTTTATAGTCTAAATTACTTTTAACTGATAAAGCATCATATAGCTTATGGCATTTTAACCAGGCATTCAAATAACGGTTATTGTTTTACCCTTTAACTGCAGTATCGGCCTTCGGTGAAGATAAGCGTTTTTGCTAATACATGCAGGACGGGCGCTGTGTGAAATATCCTACAAAGTTTTAATACGACGACGTCGATGGCGTGGCGGGCGAGTGCTTGGCTGAGACGCAAGAGACACGGGTTCGATTCCCGGTGTATGAGAAATGTTTGCATATTCTGCAAATATTCCTTCCGGGTCTGGGTGTTGGGTGTTGCGTCTGGGTATTATGTATTGCCAAAAAAAAGTGTATAAGTATTTTATCAGCCACCTGGTTCCCATAGTACAAGCTTTACTTAGTTTGGGGCTAGATGGTGCTGTGTTAAATGACCACAAATATTTATTTATATAATTATTGAAATATCGACTGCTCCGCGAATAGTCCCCGCAATGGCCACAATGTCCTTTCCGCGTCCCAATTGCACTGCTCTGCGTATCGCTAATTGCAATCTGCTGTCATTTTACGGTTACGCATTAGCATTATTGCATTTCGCGTATCGATTTGCGTCGATCTCACTAGTTGCGAAAGGCTGGCATACGTGGATGAAACAGAATTGTCTTTTTAACTTTTGAATCCTGCCGTGATTAGTTTATTATCTTACCTAAAAAAAGAATAAGGTAGGTAATAGGAGACTTTTAAATAAATAAATACATAGTTCTAACCCCATACTACGATTCCCTGTGTCGTGTTATCAGTAATTACGAGTACCATGGTACCACAACACCCAGACCCGGAAGAAATAATTCCGGGACATGCAAATGTTTCTCCCTCAGGAATAGAACCCACGCCTCTTGCGTCTTAGCTGAACACTCGACCGCCACGCCACTGAGGTCGTCACTTTTTATTGACTACTCGCTAGCTACTGCATTAAAAAGTATGCATGGAAAATATGTCCTATCTACACCACCAACTGCTTCAACACCATCTAGGATACTGGAAGACTGCTGCCAACATCCCAAAGTTCTTTTTCGGTTATTTAATAAGTTAGGCGGGACGTCAGTGCAGATCTTTGTTCCCCTACCATTAATTAGAATTAGAATTAGAATAGGTCTTACAAATGTCCTACGAAATCGTGCAAAGGTAAAGCGGATTGGTGGGAAGGGCCCGGACATTTGCCCGCTATGCTACCGAGGTCGTCCACATACATACATATTATCGGCTTCGGTGGCGTGGCGGGCGATTGCTCGGCAGAGACTCAAGAGGTGCGGGTTCGACTCCCGTTGTGGAAGAAATGTTTGCATGATCTGTAAATATTTTTACCGGGTCTGGGTGCTGTGGTACCATGGTACTCGTAGTTTTTGATACCCACGACACAGGGAATCTTAGTGTGGGGTCAGGACTATGTATGTATGTGACTGTTGGGAGTTATTTATTATCACGCCCGTATCCCTATCGGGGTGGGCAGAGCCACAAGTGATCATAAGAAAAATTGCAGCTATTCCTGATCCTTAAGTCTCAAGATGAATATGGTGAACCATAGTGACAGGTGATCAGTCCATCGCCCATTTGGATCCATCACGTTGTCATCACGAATAAAAAAAAATCGAAACATACATTGTGTCACGCGAGCAAAGCCGTGGGTGAAAGCTACTATACAAATATGGACCGTGGATAGACAAGACTAGAACCTTGATGGATGGTACAAAGAAAGAGAGGCCTGTGCCCAGCTGTTGGAAGCTGTGGTTGATGATGATGATAAAATACAGGCCTAGTCAAAAGGTAATCAGGAATTAGAACCTAGGATTTGAATGCTGCCGGTAACATGGCTTACAAGCAACTAGTCCATTGCAACACCACCATCTGAGTGTTATTTAATTACTTTGTATTGAATTAATATTGCAATTCTATTGTTTACAACTGCTAAGCTGAACTTTTAAATGTACGACGACCGCTACTTCACGTTGGTACTCACAGATAATAATAATACTAATTTTTTTAACACCCCAACAGTCACATACATAGTCCTGACCCCACACTAAGATTTCCTGTGTCGTGGGTATCAGAAACTACGAGTACCATGGTACCACAACATCCAGACCAGGAAAAAATATTTGCAGAGCATGCAAACATTTCTTCTGCAGTGGGAATTGAACCCGTGCCTCTTGCATCTCAGCCGAGCACTCGCCCGCCACTCCACATAGGTCAAGTGCCTGTGATGTTTTTCCTTTTCGTATTTATTTTTGTGTATTTACAATAAAGATATGTTTTATTGTATTTTATTGTATCTACCTTAATCTCAGTGAAAAATTATAACGGTGATAGTTTTGTATCAAACAGAAAGTTTGCCCGGGGCTTGTAGGTGGTGTACTGTTAGAAACCTGAATGTACTACGATTTCTAACTACTGGGTTACAGAAAACGTAAGTTAGCCACAGGGGTAGATGGTTCGATTGATTATAAATGAAGCCTAGGTACTTCATTTACGTATTCGTGGTAGTGCCCTGCTAAGACAAGCCAAAAGAAGCGTTTCAACTCCCTCTTCTGAAGCGTTTCGTCATATTTTCGAACCGTTATAGCTTCGGTCCCTATGATGTTAGAAAGCCGAAATTTTTAGGACAAGATATCCTAAGCAGATTTATCAAATACACCAAGTATCAATAATCTGGCTTTTATGGTTTCAGATTTATTGACATCTGAATGACGTTCATTTTGTGACTGACTCACTGTTCTATTCTATTCTGTTCTATTGACTGTATCATGGGTATGAAAGGAGCCTTTTGAGGCGCACTTTAAATCCTTTCACCACACTAACTAGTTCAAAAGAAGTAGGGACAGAACTAGTACGAAGTATGACAGTTCTTTGTGATTCCCCATCTTTTCCATTTAGAGCTACTTACACTAAATTGTTCATGACATGACCCCACCATCGATATAATTCATGTTATTTGGTCTATCGCCACACATCCCCATACAAAGCCATCAAATACAATTTACTTCCACGCCTACGAGGGCTCCTTATCAAACTTGTCGCTTAGTACCATTCAATCACCCAATAATGTGCAATACACTGTGTAACAATGTCGCCTCACTTCCCCTTTTAAAACCAAACTGTCACATACACCAACAAATCTTGCAGACCATTTACAACCTTATAACGTACTGCGTAAGACTCTGAACGGAAAAGCTACGAAATTTTCGAAAAATGAACACATTTTTATTTTTCATTTCAGACACAAGCCATTTTGATCTCAAAACAGATGCAGCAAAGTTGAAATTTCGTTGTTGGCTGGCTAAAGGGGAGATTGGGTAAACATCGTCATATTAAGTGAGCACATGAGAGGGAAACGCGAAAATGTGGGAAAATCGGATATAGACGTTTATCGTTGGATTTTTCGCGTGATTTAGCCGCGACAAATCTGAGGCTGTAAGTCGGCTACCGTAGCGTGAACCGTGAGTGATTGGAATCAATTTGCGTAATATGTGACTTTCTGTCATCATTATCATCAGCCCAATGGTAGACAATGTTAATTACTGTATTAAACGTTAAATGTCGTACATTGAAAATGTAGGCACTAACTGCCACAATACAAGTGATAAAACTTAGTGTGGTGGGTAGCGCTAAAAAATAAATTTAATGTAAAGTAAAAAGCAATTAAAAGCTAATTAACAGTTAGAAAAATTTATGAGCTACCAGTAGTAGTATATTTACAAAAAAAATATCATAAGTATTCTATCAACCATCTGGTAGTATTAGTAAAATACATTCTATTTTTATGAAAAGTGCACGATTTCCCTTCTCTACTGGACTGGGAGTAGAGAAAAAACATTGAATGCGTCCAGCTGCTTACCTACCATAGTTTGCTCCGTCACAAGAGTTGGCCACTAGCCTACGAACTTACTTAAGATAGTCATCTAAATATACTATCTAAACTCTTACTTTACTTACTTATAATTATTGATTAAGTATTTATTTTCTTACTAACTGACAAGAATGCACAGCCTAAACCATAAGTGCTAGAAACATGAAACTTGAAATACATATTCCTAATAGTGTATTGATGTACTAAGAAAGGAATTACCGAAGTCTCACTCCAAGAGGATGCAGCAAGAAGATGAAGTTTCTTACCACGCTTACCACTCACCAGTCGTGGTCGGATCCTAGCGATCAATAGGTCATATTTTGTCAACTATCCTTGCCAGATTGACTTAAGGAATATAAATAAATTAATAAATAAATAACACCCAACAGTCACATGCATAGTCCTGACCCCACACTAGGATTCCCTGTGTCGTGGGTATCAGAGTATACGAGTACCATGGTACCACAACACCCAGACCCGGAAGAAATATTTGCAGAACATGCAAACATTTCTTCTGCAGCGGGAATGGAACTCGCGCCTCTTGCGTCTCCGCCGAGCAATCGCCCGCCACGCCACCGAGGCCGTCAAATAAACGTAAGACAGGTCAACATAATCTGGCTCCCTACTACGTTGACATAATGGCACCTCGATTTATTGCTCAACAATCGAAAGGGGAAGTCCTGTTTATCTTTTTCTATTGCCGGCAATTTGCGGGACGTATGTTACTGGATCAAGTGATTTAAATCTCTTTTTCAATTGTCACTTGTCTATTTTCTTTTCCGCCTTTTGTTCGTTTTTGCGATTTTAGTTTGTTTTTTTTTCGACTTTTATTTGAAAGGTTTTTGTTCCCTTTTGTTTTTTGTTATTCAAGATGTTAGGATTATTAATGTGATTTAAAAATGTTCAAATAGTTATATTTTTTTGAAAATAAGGGGAGCGTTTATATTGGCGCCATTACGTATTAGAAATAAATCGACATAAAGTAACATTATCTTAATTTTACGAAACATCGCTTTTAGGGTTCCGTACCCAAAGGGTGCCAACGGGACCCTATTACTAAGCCTTCGCTGTCCATCCGTCCGTCCGTCCGTCCGTCTGTCTCATGAACCGTAATAGGTAGAGAGTAAAAATTTTCAGAGTGTGTTTATAAATTGCCGCTAAAATAAAAAACAATCAAAAATAAATGGGGCCTCATGAAGACAACATTTTTTTTAACGTTCGTAATCAATCATCGAAGCTACCTATTCAGAAAGTACCTACATAGAGTAAAAGTCTTATTAAAAAGTACATGTACGATGGTACTTAAACCCTTCGTGCGCTCAACACGCATTTGACTCGCACTTGACCTTTTTTTTATTTCAATATAAGTATTATAAGAAACTCCTCTCAGTAACAGATTTATTGATGAAGATTTATTCCTTCTTCGTGTTAGAAAAACGGTTAGGTTATTATTCAAAATGGGTATTTAAAATAATGTTCACACGTTGAACTTTGATTTACGAACAACATCCTCACTTAACCACCATTACTCTAAATAGTTACGTTCGACCACCTTCATAGAAATCTATAAAATCAATCATCTGACCCCGCGAGCTATAGTCGATGGTCTGTTCGAAGAAAAATACCTGTATGTTATAATTTATAATACACTACTCTATAGTATTGTTGGAGATCCCAGCCACCTGTGATCTCGTCATAAAGAACCAATCAGGACCCGCTATCATGACGTGATAGTGCTTGCTAATCTTACTAATATTATAAACGCGAAAGTTTGTAAGTATGGATGTATGGATGTTTGTTACTCTTTCACGCCTAAACGGCTGAACGGATTTGAATGAAACTTGGAATATACATAGTAAATGCGCTGGATTAACATAACAGTTCCCACACCCTGCTCCCTGTTCTCTGTATTGAACTTTAAAAATATTAAAATCGCCATGTTTTTTTTAAACTAGACCATTGCGTTTTTATTTAAAATACCCCTATATCTGCCCTAAGACCAATATTCTCAAACTGTGAAGGGAAACATCGTGAGAAAACATTTGTCAACTGCACAAAAAGAGCCTTTGTGGCTAGGCGCATTATAAATCCTTTCACCACACTGGTTCGAAAGAACTAGTGATACGACCAGTATGCAGTGCCTTCCAGTTTGTCTTCGAATAGACCATGGCCGCCCGTGGGCGCTACCATGGCCGGCGACAGTCACACGGACAAACCACATAGACTGAACTATTGCTGCGAAACAATAATTACTTGTTGATGAATGGAGTAAGGCTTGGAGGATTTATTCGTCTGGAACAATTTAGAGTTTAAAAATGTTAATTTGATCATCATCACCTACTATTTTTTCGAACCAGTGTGGTGAAAGAATTTAAAGATTCTTTATACATGCACTTTAAAAATACTAAACATAAAAAGCGCACCCTAATCAGCTATACAGCTGACAACTATCGACTACCCAAGGAGGCTACACAAATACAGATCATGGAACTGGATATCACAAATTAGATGGAGAAATGTTCATTGGAGCAGAGTCTTACAAGACAAGACTAATAACCTACATCAACTTCTTTAAATTCCTCTCCATCCAAAGGTTGTCTGGAAGAAATCGCTTATTAGCGATAAGACCGCCCGTTGTACATTATCTTCATTTTGATAATTCTAGTTATCTAATTTGTAAGATGTGCAATGAAGCGTTTTCATTCTTTTATTCATTAATTCATTCAAACCTGCTCATAGTCAAGAGACGCAGATGAAATCAGAACAAAAAAAAACTTAAGGATCATCCAAATAATTATGTCTTTATACTCGTAATTATAGAAACAATAATAATCTGGCTCTCAGGACAAATATAGCGATGTGGAAAGAGAAAGTCAATGCAAACTACAGCTAATAGATGTAGTAAAAAGCTGTTTTTATGGCACATCGTGAATAAAATAGATATTTTAAATATTGACTGGACATTGCGACGTTTCTTTGCTAACGTAAATTATTGATATAGTATTTTATTATGACTGGAACATTGGTAGTCTACTTGACGCTGTATAAATCATAAATATGATGGTAAAAGGCTTAAGTTTTTTTTAATTTTATTATCAGATTAATGGAACGCTCTGCAAATTTGGCCGTTTTTTTTTTACTTTCTTCAAATTCCCTCTGCGTCCTCTAGGAGTTGAATTTCGGAAATCCCTTTCATAATGCATCCATAGGTACACCATAAGAGGAACTAAGTTCAATGTTTCTAGGATTTATTATTAAAATCCTGGGAGATTACTTGGGCATGACTCTTTTGAATCAACATTGAATTTACGCCAGTTTGTTAGGTCAAGGTGTTGTAGTAATAATTATGTATTATAAGTATGGTATTTACAAAAAAAAATTATATAAATATTCTATCGGCTATCTGGTTCCCATAGTACAATCTTTGCTAAGTTTGGGGCTAGATGGAAATGTCCACAAATATTTATTTATTTACTGTTTTACTGACAAACATTCTAATAATTAGGTATGCCATGGCAAAGTCCGAGAGCTGTACCATGAACATATTATCGAATACATTCGAACATCATAATTCTCGAGAACTTTCTAATCGGACTATCATTATTCGATTATTTTGCGTGTTACTATTTATTGGTACAAGACTACAGCTTCATTTCTGACGGTCTCCTGTGGTACGGACAATCGAACATAATGAAATTACAATGTAATATATCGAATGCACGTACATGTTTTATTTTTGAATTGAATATTGATAAATTGTAACACTTAATTGATAATTTGATTATATTTAATGTTTATCTACAATGTTTAGGTATATGCATAAATATTATCACGCCCGTATAATGGGTCGGACAGAACCACAAGTAATGATAATACAACTTATAGCCACTCCTGATTCAAAGTCCCAAGATGGATATGGTAAACCATGGTGACAGGTGAGCAGCCCATCGCCCATGTAGATGGTCCATCATATTGTAGAGGATACTCTATCCCTTAGTCGACTTTTAAGACATGCTCGGGGAGAAAAACAGCTTAACAGCTGAACGCATTCTTTGTTTTTTTAACTCCTAGTTCCGCAGCAGAGAAGCAATTTTAGAGAGAAAACTTTAGAAGCACTCGTGGCGTAGCTTGCTTAGGCATTCTTGATTGATCGTTATATGGCAACGATGTGTCACAATTGGGATGGGTGACCGCAAGTGGCGAGCTGAGCACTTTCATGCTTCGAAGGGCACGTTAAACAGTCGATCCCGACTTTTAAGTCGTTAAGCCATGACGGAGGCATTAGGAGGCCTAAAAACTCCGTTACTAGAGTTGGCCACTAGCTTATACGAACATAACATTTTAAAGAGAAAATAACTGCAAACTTTAGGTATCCATAGATTATTGTGTAGTTGTTAGACTTTTTGACCTAATGCGAACACTGGTGGTCTAGTTGGTAGAGACCCCGCCTTCCGATCCTAAGGACGTGGGTTCAATACCAATGGATTTTTCTATGCGAAAAATTTATGTGTGCTATATATACCAGTTCTCTCAAACGGTGAAGGAAAACATCCTGAGGAAACCCGCGGCTTAGTCAGCTCCGCATATTGACCGTGTCTTTCCTGTGGACAAGGCCGACTAAGCTGAGAGGATGGAATTGGTGCTGAGCAAGCCTACTCCATCTTAATTCGTCCCAGGCACTACAGCGTCCCGTTTGTGAAGGTAAAAGTTGCCTCCTGAAGCTGTATAAATCATCTACTATAGATGGTAAAAGGCTTTAGTTTTGACCTATGCTATCTTTAGGACATTCGTGTTCTCCACGCGTCTATTGTTCGGAGATCACGATATTGTCACAGTGGAAGAAATGCAGTAAGTTAGGTGATACAGCTTCGCTAAGATGAATCATCATCATCTACATCATTTTGACGACCTCGGTGGCGTGGCGAGAAGCAGCTGGACGGATTCTTTGTAAGTAAAAACTTAACTTTCAGTTCAGCAGAGAAAAAAATTCATGCAATGCATTTTTTATGGCAAGTATTTTGCTTACCTCGGACAAAAGATAAGTATAGCTATCCAACGAGGTAACGTCGTCAGTCTTTTGGGGACCTTACCTGCGGTCGGTGATCTGAGCTCTGTTTTCTATCTGTAGACGAACTTCATTCTCATTTTTATTTCTTATTATTATACCGATTACCTTAAAGTTTTTAATGTTATTTATAGTTTGTAAATAAAAATTAATTGACAACTTTAATAAAAAAATAAATAAATAACACCCAACAGTCACATACATAGTACGGACCCCACACTAAGATTCCCTGTGTCGTGGGTATCAGAAACTCCGTAACCACAACACCCAGACCCGGAAGAAATATTTACAGATCATGCAAGCATTTCTTCCGCAGCGGGAATCGAACCCACGCCTATGCGGCTCTGCCGAGCAATCGCCCGCCACGCCACCGAGGCTGTCATATAATGTAAACATTTAAAAAAATTGTTTATTTCCAAATAATAGGTACATTTTGATTTCACCACACTGTGGCCTCATTTTAATTAGCAGTTAGAGTGCTAACAGCATGGTAGGTATCTGGTTGACATTTGGCATGTCGCGCGTACCGTGTGCCATGTACCGTGTGTCGAAACAATAGCTAATCGTTATCACAACTAATTAGGAGTTTTAGTTAAGATGTGGTTACTAAGAAACCACCAACGTCAGAAGTCTGTTGAATTTCGACCGAGAATTCAACTGATCCAGATCGTCTGACGGGGAAGGCGTGCTCAAAACACTGGCTGCATTGCCACTCTTCTTCTTCCTGCCCTTATCCCTACTCTATGTGGGGTCGGCACATGATCCTTGGATCATGCTGTAAGAGTTTTGGCTAAGGTGTTTTATGACCGGCCGCCTGCCTGACGTCAACCCTCTTTGGGAATACTTGCTTATTGTATCTCATCATGCTGGTGGATACTATCCCTTAGTCGACTTTTACGACATGCTCGGGGAGAGAAGCAGCTGGACGCATTCTATGTTTTTTCTTTACTCCCAGTCCAGCGAAGAAGTATGTAAATAATGCCACTCTGAATGGCAATACAATACTGATTCTTATGTGGCACAACGAATCACCGTAATATATTTTTTTAAATCAATACTGACAATATTAAATGTGGATTAGATCATAAAATAAATTAAAATATAAAAGTAAAGAAATGATTTAGGTAAGATTTGGTTTTACGGATGCTCAAATACGACTATGGTTTTATAGGAAATCATTGTTTGTCTTATCTGGTTAAGTTTAAAGGCGCCATATTGTAAGTACACTTGAAGCTTACATAGGTAAACACCTAATTAATTATAACTATCCCCCATTTGTACCCAATTCTATTTTAGACATAATATGTCAGTAAGTAAACTAAAATAATTAGTGATTAACAAATCACATCAAGATTACTTCTCTGCTGGACTGGGAGTAAAGAAAAAGCATAGAATGCGTCCAACTGCTTCTCTCCCCGAGCATGTCGTAAAAGTCAACTAAGGGATAGTATCCTCTCCAACATGATGGACCACCTTTATGGGCGATGGGCTGATCACCTGTCACCATAATTCACCATATCCATCTTAGGGCAGTAGGACTGAAACAGAAGTGGCCGCAAGATTTCTTCTGTTTGCTTGTGGCTCTGCCCACCCCATTAGGGATATGGCGTGATAATATATATGTATGAAGTAAACTAAAATAATTAGTGATAAACAAATCACTTCAAGATCAACATAATGATCACGCGTGTTCTTTATCAAGATAATAAAAAATTCTAATTTCGAATCGAGACAGGCAACGCAAGTCCGTCCATTCTACCGGTCATGCATCCACAGATTATAGTGACCTTTGGTTCTATACCTACGAGGTTATTTTTATTGGAATTGGTGGCTTGATTTGAACTTCGAACGATTAGGGCGTGTTCAAATCGAAATGGTCTTTTGACAGTTTCTGATGAAAATCTGTCGAAAAATCGTCATTTGAGACGTGCTCAACTTTGAGATGAGTTTGAGTATTCGGGTTAGTGTATGACTGGTGTCCTCAGGAGATCCAACCCATCCCTACATACAAACTCACTCACTCATACATACATACACACATTCACACGAGAATTTTGTCTATGGTATCTTAATCTAAATAATAGATGAATAATTTAATCATTAAGTTTAATAATCATTAATAAAGATATACATACATACAAAGATTTAATCTTTGCATACATACATATAATCACGCCTGTACCCCTAATGCCCTTAGTTTACAGTAATCCCTAATGAAATATCAAAAAGGAAGTCAGAACTTAAATCTCTATAATTGAAAGTAAAGCAGTAAAAGGATATTAAATAAGATCACTTATCAGTTTAATTTAGCGAGTGGTCAGCCGTTTCGTCACTGCACATTTGACCACCGCCTTAGATCCGACCGATATGCTAAGCTAAGCGGACTGACATTGCATAGAAAGCGGGGTCTTTTCTGATTATGGCGTCTTATATCATTATCTATCTACTCGTGTCACTAGTTCTTTCGAACCAGTGTGGTGAAAGGATTTATAGTATAAAGGATCCTTTCGTGAACTTGATACTTGATATTTTTCTCACGATGTTTTTCTTCACAGTTTGAGAGTACTGGTACCTATAGAGCACGTAATTTTTTTGAATAGAAAAATCCATTATTGCACGGCTGAATTTGAACTTACGACCTTAGGATCTATATCTAATAAATAAATAAATATTATGTGGACATTTTTACACAACGCCATCTAGCCCCAAACTCAGAAAAGCTTCCTCTTTTTTTTGTAAATACATGCTTTTAAACATAATACTACAATACCCAGATCCAGAAAAAATATTTGCAGAACATACAAACATTTCTCCCGTAGCGGAAATCGAGCCCGCGTCTCTTGCTTCTCAGCCGAGCACTCCGCCGCCACGCCACCGAAGCCGTCTCAATATTACAAGCCTATATTTTCCAGGATCTCGTTCTCGCAATTCACATCGCCCATTACCTTACTTTACTTCAAACGCTGAAAAACAGCGCCGAAAACCTGCTTTCTATGCAAACTCCACCGAGCGGGTTGGCATTTACCGATCGTGTTGTTACTCATAATGGAATCTGTTACAGTTATAATAGGTTATGTTATTTATGTTATCATATTAAATTACATGCATTGTTGCCGAAATGACCTATCAAAGCAAATAAAATATTCCTCATAGCATCACGATTTTTATTAAAAACGCCCCGCGATTTTGTTCGCATTGAATTTTTTTCATATTAACTTTCCCGCTGCTAGTATCTTCCAACATCATGAGATACAATAAGCAAGTATTCCCAAGGAGGGTTGACGTCTCTCAGCTTAATCGGTCTTGTTCACAGGAAAGACATGGTCAATACGTGCGGAGCTGACTAGCCGCGGGTTTCCTCGCGATGTTTTTCCTTCACCGTTTGGGAGTAAGTACTGGTATCGTGCATAAATTTTTCGCACAGAAATATCCATTGGTACACGACCGTATTTGAACCTACGGCCTTAGGATCGGAAGGCGGGGTCACTATCAACTAGACCACCAGTGCTCGCCCTAGTGAGGAGTGCACCACTACTTATGGTTTAAAATGTGGCTTTGCATTGATTGCCAGTAAGGGCAGGTAGAAGAATACAGTGGGGCTAAATAGACCACTTTGAGCAATTCATCTACAGCAATTCATTTTTTGGATTTTATAGCAAAACCTAAGCTTCTTGTAATTTTCTTAAAATTTACGCAATTCAGCAGCAGATTCATATTTGGCCTTAAAATGGTCGGAATTTTAGTAAATCGTACGTAATTCAATTGGACCTCTATAGGTTGATGATCATTATGAATTCAAAATCGAATCGTGTTTTCCTATCAAAAATATGTTGCAAATTCAGATTCCGTATCTTCCATCAAAGGCATTAAAAGACAAACCGAGAGATTGCAACAATAATATGTTATTATATTGCGACATTGTTACTATCTGGCCTGTATTATTTATCGTAGTCAGGTATGTGCATGACGCTTTTGTAGATTATTTCAATGATCATGCATAGGAGGGACAGTATAAGGAGAAAGTGCAGACTTTAAACTCGCATGTGTAAAATCCTATAACCTGGCCCTTTATTCTCTATGACTGAACGAAACTTGACAGCTCGTAACTTATTTGTAACGCGCCTCGTCGGGTTTTTGCAATACAAAATTGTCATCTAGAATACGATAACGTGGTGATTTCACAATTTTAAGTTTTTGGTCAAATTGAATACGGCCCCAGACCGTCAAGGTGTTTTGTATAAGAGAAACAAAAAAAAAAATAATTTGCTAGAAAACTTCTGACAGATTTTGTAGGTATTTCGAAATAAAATTCGAATTAAGTCTCGATGTCAATAAGTCATATTATATTTTTCATTCACTAAAAGACATTACACCTCTACACATACATTTTTAGACGGCCTTGGTGGTGTGGCGGGCTGCGACGCATAAGGTGCGGGTTTCTCGCTGCAGGAAAATGTTTGTACGTTCTGCAAACATTTGTTTGTTATAATGTAATATACTTGTATGTATTTACAAAAAAAAGAATATAGGTTTGGGGCTAGATGGTGCTGTGTGTAATGTCCACAAATATTTATTTATTTATTACATTATGCAGTTTTTTTGCTAAGTTTTTTCTCAAATTGACTTTAAATCCTTTATCCACACTGATTTAAAGGAACTAGTCGCATAGTATACGAGTAGTACTAAGCACGCTTCAAACATTCCAATGATTTATCTGCAACTCCGCCATACACTGCGCAATGTCCGATCTCTACCTTTTGAACGGAACACGCGTCTAACCGTGCGCTTTCTATATCTTCCTGCATTTTATCGTTTCCATATGAATCGTAATATATCGACCAATAAACAAAGCGATATCGATCCTATCGGACCACCCGTGATTCGCAAATACAATGCGACTTGTCTACATTTAGATCATAAAACTTTCGAATGGTTCTATGGCCATTGGCAAAGGTTGCGGGCTTATAAAATGTATGAGTAGGTTTTTTTTGTCTAATAAGAGGTCGATAAGGTATGAGACTGATCACGTGTCACCATGGTTCACCATATCCATGAAGCGCTCGTGGGGTAGCTTGCTTAGACGTTCTTGATTGATCGTTGAAATTAAGCAACGTTGTGCGCGCTCACAATTTGGATCGGCAAGTGGCATTACGACGCTTGCGTGCTTCGGAGGGCACGTTAAATTTTCGGCCCCGGCTTATAAGTCGTTAAGCTATGACGGAGGTCTTTAGGCGGCCTAAAAACTCCGTCACAAGAGTTGGTCACTAGCTCATACGAACTTCTTATGATATCCATCTTGGGACAACTTTGAATTAGGAGTGGCTGCAAGTTTCCTTGATTACCTACTAATGGCTCTGCCCACCCCATTAGGGATAGGGGTGTGAGATACGGGTAATAATAATCGATAATTAAGTACAACTATTACTATTACTAGTTACAGGAAGATTCATTGCGATTCCACTGGACTTGAACCCATTACTTTGGCATCGGACATCAGAAACCACAACTAGACCACCGATATTCGCATATCGCGTACAAAAGCACTTTAATAAAACTTTCTAAAACTTTACCTTTCCTCCGTAGTCGGGTAAAAATACGAACAAAAACTAAACTAATTAAAAGAAATCATCCTCTTTCAAAAGATAACACTTGTGGTCTAGTGGTAGTGACGGCGGCCGTCCGATCCTAAGGCCGTGGGTTCAAATCTGGTCGTGCACCAATGGATTTTAATGTTTGAAATATTTATTTACGCTAGATACTCTCAAACGGTCGTGGGTTCAAATCCGGTCGTGCACCAGTGGATTTTACTGTATTTACGAAATATTTATTTAGTCTAAATACTCTCAAATAGTGAAAGAAAACATCGTGAGGAAATCGGCATGTCCTAGAAACTTTGAGGCGCACTTTAAATCCTTTCACCACACAGTTTCGAAGAGCTAGTGGCACGACTAGATAGATAGAATAATATCATTTACTTTACAATGCTCATACCTATAGAATGTCTAAATCAAACAAACAATATTTCACGCTCACAAATACCTCTACAAAGCAATAAAACGCCATTAATTACGTAACACACAGGCGCAAATAACATAAAGGTAACCATCAATTCCATTCCCGAAATGTTCAAACGCGCCCTTATTTGAACAACGAGCACTAAGGACAGGTCCACACTGCAAAATTTTGTTTTTAATATTGAAATATAAAATCCGTCAAGTACGAGTCCATTTGCATACGAAGGGTTCCGTACCATCGTAAAAATGTTTCTTGTATAGAGCCCCCCTTTTATTTTTTTATTTTTGATATTTTTTGTTATAGTGGCTTTAGAAATACACTATGAAAATTTCGACTCAACTACACAACTCTCCACCTATTTAATAGAATAGTATTTTATTTGCAACAACATTTACACTTAATAATTACCTAAAGATATATAATCTAGGTTGCTACAAAACGGGCCCTATCTCAGCATTATGCAGTTTGTAAAAACAACCCGCGCTGGTCTTCCGTTAGGGCTGAATTTACAGAGCGGACATATCGGGGTTCCATGAGATACAGCCCGCGGACAGATGGACGGACGGACAGAGGAGGCTTAGTAGTAGATTCCCGTTGAAAATCTTTTGGTACGGAACCCATAAAACCGTATTCAACGAAGAGTCAATAGGAGAAAACTCCTTGGGTCCGTTTTATAACATTTGAAAGAAGTTGGCGTTTATGATGAAGATAACAAGTAAGGACTCGTACATACTACTTCACAATCATTGATTTAAAACAAAATTGCGATTTATAAACTAAAATCTTAAAACTGATTTCAATTAAGTTAACGAAATAAAATTTCTTGGACTAACTAAACTAAGGCCTTTTACCATCTATAGTAGATGATTTATGGCAACTTTTACAAACGGGACGCTACAGTACCCGAGACAAATTAAGATGTAGAAGGCTTACCCAGCTCTAAGGATTCGGCTACTAATCTACCTACTCGTATCACACTAACCTAATTCAAAATTACCAGGAAATAATCATCTTAGGAACCATTTACCTATATCAACTCAACAGAATAGCAAAACGACGACCTGGGTCTTGGAAGCCATACCAGCGATTCAAATCCAACATCACCCTCACAATCTCGGCGCCATAACTCAGCTATGTCGCACGCGCCGGCGACAAGGCGACGCGACTATTTGTCGCGCGGCACTTACACACGGTATTATTTATTCATGTCGTGCGGAATTGAGGTTGAGATGAGATAAGTTGCCGCATGTTGCTGCATTGTTGCCAGTTGATATTGTCTGTACTTATTTATACCTGTGATATGAAACTAATATTTCCTTTGACCAAAATATATTGAAGAGTATGAATGAGTCTAGTATTCAAAGGCGCAAATATGCAAACCTTATAACCTTAGACTTATGAGGTCGAGATCTAGGGAGATCCAAGGGCACGGGTGTCTACCGCGTTTTCAATGTTATTTCAGGGCGTCTGGTCGAAGCGATGCGCGATCCAAGAGCTGATTCTTATTTGGCTCAACGGATCAGTATTGCCATTCAGTGTGGCAATGCGGCCGGCGCGGCGTCTTGGGCACGCTTCCACCGTTTGATGATCTGGATCAGATGAGCTATCAATAGATTTGTATTAACTATAACTTTCTTTCTGTTAATAAATTCACCAAATTAGGTTTCTTCAGATCCCAAATGTAGAATATTTGAGCCATATGTATATCTGAGTACGTGAGTGGAAGCTAGGTAGTATGCATACAATTATTTTCTTTGCGATGTAGTCCGGGGCTTTAGCACACCTGAAATGTGTGATATTGAACGGAGATATTCTTAGTTTCCAATACGACATTGGGAATTCTTATAAATTAGGGTAGGTATATAAATTGTATCCATTTTAAAGGTGAATTTTGCAATATTAAACTTTGTTTATAAACAGCTTCAAATCGAACACCAAATAAGCGTTAGCTAACTAATAATTTGATAGCGCAAGATGTTATCTCGTCTATAGTTCAAACTTTACCGGCAACCTATGATTAATCGAGCTAGATTTAACGCCTTAGAATCTAGATTTTTGTTTGATTTATGGACAGTTTGAAGTTAGACTTTTTGGTCTAAGCTTAGACTACTTTTAAACTGGCGTGAACTAGCGATAACTACGCGAGAACTATTCTTATAAGTTAAGAGTTTTCTTCTCTGTCTGTCTTCAGTTTCCATAACATTAAATAGCTTCTGACCCCTAAACAACATACCAAATTTTAAATCGAACCTGTGAAAGTTAGTTTGTCAAGTAGGAAATGCTGATGATCTTCAAAACGCCTGACCAAATTTTCATAAGTTATAGCTATGAACCATCTTGATCACATCAGCTTTCAAACAGAAGAAGCAGCATCAAAATCAGACCATTCGTTTGAGAGCCGATGGAGGGGACGATGCCACAGACAGACACACACTACGAACTTATAACACACCTCTTTTTCGTGAACCATGGTGACAGGTTGGAGAGGATACTATCCCTTAGTTGACTTTTACGAAATACTCGGGGAGGGAAGCAGCTGGACGCATTCTGTTTTTTCTTCTCATTCCAGCAGAGCCCTTCTTGTATTTTGTACATTGTAGTACCAAATAGTAAAAAAAAGTGTCCAAAGAGTAGCTCATCAGATGAAACCCATTAATATTGTTTGTTCTGCATCTGAGACAATGGGGCGAATAGCCGCATCCTAGCCAATAAGTAGTGTGTAACGGACCTATATACAAGGTGTTCCAATACATATTAGTAAAAAAAAAAGATTTAATTGGTAAGTAGTCTTTTCAAGCTATTTCCTAATCTATGTAGTTTGTAATACTGTTTGTTTTCCGAATAAACTAAAATATTTCCTACAATAATATAGCCGAGCGTGGTTTCTTGCTTATTAATTATTTACCTCGCTTAGTTGCGAACAAGTAAATTCAAAGTAGGTTTAAGTCGTTTCAAAGTGATTCCTAGTGATTCGAATGAATATTGAATAAACTATTTATAGAGTGCGTGTAATTTTCCTTAATACCTTGAGGACAATGAAGACTAAGCTGAGAGGATGGAATAGGTGCTGGGCAAGCCTACTCCATCTTAATTCGTCCCGGGCACTACAGTCACTACACTACGTCCCGTTTGTGAAGGTAAAAGTAGCCTCCTGACGCTGTATAAATCTAATACAGATAGTAAAAGGCCTTTGTTTAGTGAGAAAACATAGTGCCGCGCTCACTGCGCTTACCTATGAACTGACCACGATTAAGCTACCAACAGTAATTTACATACATACATACATTATTATCACACCCGTATCCCTAATGGGGTGAGCAGAACCGCAAGTAATAATTAGAAAATTTGCAGCTACTTCTGATCCAAGACTCCCAAGACTGATATTATGGTGAACCATGGTGACAGATTAGCCCATCGCCCCTATAGGTCCATCGAGATGGAGAGGATACTAGGTACTCCTTAGTCGACTTTACGACATGCTCGGAGAGAGAAGCAGCTGGACACATTCTATGTTTTTTCTTTACTCCCAGTCCAGCAGAGAAAAATTTTAAACAGTAATTTAGTCCAAAAAAAGTGAGATAACATAGAACAGCCTGTACTTGCCTCATCCTGCGATATGATCTAAAGCCGTCTTGTCACTCGTCAGGCCGTCGCGTCGCTCCACTCGCTATAATTGATGCTGATCAGATGACAGTGAACGGGGGCCATTATAATGCTGTACCTACCTGTTTTATTATTAAGAACGAAGGCTATTTGCTTACTTCTTATTTTAAAAGTTGGAAAATTTCCATTTACAATGAACCCTAGCGGTTTTTGGCACTGTAGTAGTAGTACCACAAATATTGTGTGCCTCGGCAATTTTAGACCAGCTTCTGAAAATACGAACTAACGCGACAATGATTATGTAAATTAGAGATGTTACAATAATTATGTAGATACTTATTTTTTGAAAGGCAAAATTACGTAAGCGCCAAAATGGCGCCAAAATAGGTATATTGAGTTATTATCCTAAAATAGCAGTCCAAATACAATAATATGAATTGCTGGACATAGAAAATGAAAAAAGAATGAAATCTTACGTTGACGTCATCAAAATTCGATAATTAGGTAGAAAGTTATGATTAAAAAAAACGAAAAAAATGAACTTCAAACGGCTTTTTCTCGATTGGCGCTTGCGTAAATTTGCCTTTCCAGTGACGATATAAAGCACGAAGTTTGCCGAGGCGCACAATACTTGTGGCACTAATGTTTACTGTTATTCTTTTTAGCCCACATTTCGAGAATGTGTTCTAGTGGTAGCGGCCCAGCTTTCCAATCCATAGGTCAAGGGTTCGAATCCGGTCGTGCACCAAAGGAGATTCCGTCCGAAAAAATTATATGCGCTAGTATATCAATCAGTCAAGGAAGCACGTGACCGGAAATGAAATCGGCATATCGTAGAACCTAACAAATTCGAAAACATGTGTCAAGTGCACGAAAGGAGCCTTTGAAGCGCACTTTAAATCCTTTCACCACACTAGTGACACGTCTAGAGAGCAGACATTGCCACCGCGTACATTGGGTAGGTACATGAAAAATAATGACTACCCTTATACTCTACTTAATAATAAGACATGAAGTTTTTTTTTCTAACAATTACACAACATACCCAGAACAAAAGGTTGTTTAGAAATATTAAAAAACGATTCGTAAACAGTTCATAGATAGAACCTTTTAAGTTGTAGATAAGCAAGCGATGATCGATTGTGGGAACAGCTGGGATGGTGACAGTAAGTTACATTAAGTTGGCTCAAGTTGATCTTTGAGCGTATGGACTGGATGCGATACTATCTGTAGTGAGAGTGAAGTGTCTTGATACTTGCGCTAGTTTCAATCGTAGTGCTGAAAACTGAAATAGCTGGAGTTGCAGTTGCGTGAATCCTAAAGTTCCTTAATCCTAGTCCTAACCTAACCTTAGATACCTAACCTATCTAAGTCCTAACGGGACTCAATTGCTAAGCTTTATATGTTCGACTCGCACTTGAACGGTTTTTTATTATAAAATGCATTCACTGTTGCAGTTACGGACTTTTGAAGGTCTAAACTGTTTGGCACCTGTGATAAATAAATAGGTAATAAATATTAGGTACTGAAAATTTCACACAGCACAATCCAGCTCCAAACTAAGCAAAGCTCTTAGAATATTCATACTTAGGTAGACTTTTTTAAATACAAACTCACCTACTACTACTCACTCGTTTCACCAATTCTTTCAGATAACGTTATCTCATATCTATAAGAAAAAATATTATGGACTAATACGTGGCTTCGCTCGCGTGGTGCCTGGATAAAAAATAGCCTATATGTTAATCCAGTACATGTACTATGTATGTTCCAAGTTTCATTAAAATCCGTTCAGTAGTTTCTGCATGAAAGAGTAACAAACATTCATACATCCATACATACAAACTTTCGCGCTTATAATATTAGTAAGCTACGGCCACGTATCAAACCCACACAGTTCGACTTCACAATCGAAATGGCTCTCATACATTACGCCGGCATACATTACTATAATCCACATAATGACATTTCATATAATAACGTCATTAGAATTAGTGCGGGCAGAACAACGTCGTGTGCGGTCGCAGACTGTTGGCATAAGTAACAAGATCTTTGTGAATAAAAGTCTACTTATCTTATTATTCTATCTAGTCGTATCACTAGTTTTTTTAACCAGTGTGGTGAAAGGATTCAAAGTGCGCTTCGAAGGCGCTTTTCATGCTCTCGACACCATGTTTTCGAACATTTTTTAGGTTTTACGACATGCCGGTTACACGACCGGGTTTGAACCCACGACCGATCGGAAGGCGGGGTCCCTACCAACTAGACCACCAGTGCTCTTCTAGAAGAAACGAGAGAAAAGTCACCTTACGGAGCTTGAGCTCAGTAGAATAAAGATTTTCGCTTATAACCCGGACCATTCTCTCATATCAACATTGTCACGAGAGGAAAACGTGTGTGGGGAGTCAAATGGCTCCTTAAATTCTTGTGGGTTCGTGCGGGTCAGTTTTTTTTGGTAGTTCGGGGTGTGAGGCGAATATTTTAGTAGAATTGTGGAACTGAGATGTGAGATAGTGTGGGTCATTACCCGCACCTTTCTATACGAACGATGTAAGAGTATTTTCATCGAATGCTAACTTCTCTGCTGGACTGGGAGTAAAAAAACATAGAATGCGTCCAGCTGCTTCTCTCCCCGAGCATGTCGTAAAAGTCGACTAAGGGACATGATGAGATACAATAAGCAAGTATTCCCAAGAAGGGTTGACGTCGGGCAGGCGGCCGGTCATAAAACACCTTAGCCAAAACTCATACAGCATGATCTAAGGATCATGTTGTAAGAGTGCCGACCCCACATAGAGTGGGATAAGGGCAGGAAGATCATGAAGCTAAGAAGTTTGTCTGAAGTCCATGATCTTAGTGATCTACTAGATTAACCCGCGCTTTTACTCGTATGCTGATGCTATTGAGTACAAAATAAAGTTTGACATTCCCTTTTGAGAATTTCTAAAATTATTTCTGCATTGTTTTGTGCCTTCACTATACAAGAAGAATTTTGAATCCCCTCCAAGTTTCATCCTCTTAGGTTCGTTTAGGTCAGGCTATAAGTTTATAGTCAGTCACACTGCGTTTTAAGAAACCTTATTTTATATCAAAGCAGGATCTAATATCCTCACTCCAATCATGGATAGTATTAATAGTATTTTGATTTGCATTTTTGTTTTAAAATCGTGTTATCTCAAAGTTTCAACAGCAATACTTCTCTGCTGGATTGGAAGTAAAGAATAAAAAGCATAGAATGCGTCCAGCTGCTTCTCTCCCCGAGCATGTCGACATCTACTAAGAGATATCCTCTCCAAAATGATGCACCGACTATACGGGCGATGGGTTGATCTCCTATCACCATGGTTCCCCATATCCATCTTGGAACTTTAAATCAGGAGTGGCTAGTTTTCTTATGTTTACTTGTCGCTCTGCCCATTCCATTAGGGATACGGGCGTGATTATGTATACGTATGTATATGTATATGTATATTGCAATGAACAGTGAAAACCGAGACGACAAAGTACCACCCCAACAAGCTAGCAACCATTAACTTAACCCACAACTCCTATCTATAACACGTCATAAAACTTCCTCCCATCAACATAACACCAGCCAACCGAAAATAAACCCTTCAACATAAAATAAATTGAATTTTCCGTCGCGAAAATCTTTCGGTCCCATGTCCCGGGACGTTACGAGGCCTATGTGTACATACGAGTATGTGTATAGGATGTGCGATGTCGTATGTGCAACAGGTGGTCGGCCGTAGGGTTAAACGGTGGTATGTTGGATGTGTGGCTTTACTTTGTACTGATATTTTTTTTTATCTCACTTAAGTTTTACTTGGCTAACACATTCTGAGGATGAGAAACATAATTTCGTATTAATATACGAAATTATGTAGACTTAATAGTCTTGCGGAAAAAATGTCAATCCCCCAGAAATAAAATTTATTTGAAACCACCATGAGACACTTCTCAATACAACAGTAAAATTATCATAAAAGTCTATGAATAATTTTATTGGGTGAGATATCCAGGTACGTAGAAAAAAAAACTGAATTCAGGACTTTCTGTTTAATCGGTTCAAAAAGGCATTCCTTCTAATTACCTGATTACAATATTTTACTAACAACGACCTTTTTTAAAAGAAAAAAAAAATACGTCCTCTCTTAGTCCAGGCATAAGAGTTACATTAAAACTGTACTCCACCTTTGTATACGTGTATGTGTCTAAAAACATAACAAAAAAACCAGTAACAAAAAAACTCTACTAAATAAATAAATAAGTAGAGCATACTCTGCAACAGACTCGCTCGGTAAAATGTTTTCTCATACATGACGGAAAACCCTGGATGCGTGCCGCGGCTCGCCGAGTGCGATTTATGTCTTACTTTTGTTTTACGAGCTGAGAGGAATATTACTTGTATTTGTATCAAAAATTTTCCTTTAAAACACTCCTCTAAAACCTACCGCATATGTGTAAAAGAAAGTACCTGCTAGGTGTCTAGTTTTTACATATTTATATCCAACTTATTATAATGTTAGCAAAAATCTGGTGTTTTATTTAAAGAAATCCCTTATTGCAGTTTTCCTTATTTTATTTACAGAAAAACATAAAGTACCTACCTATTTAGGTACTTACTATATTCAAATCATTTAAGTAATTATGGCACTAGATTTGATGCACTTACCCCACTCAGCCACAAGGGGGATTACGGTAAATATTTTTTTAGTAGTGTTAAAAAAATATCTCAGCATCTGCCATAAAAAAAATAAGTGGATGATTCTCCCAATATCCTTAAATATTTGCGAGTATTTAGTCCTTTAGCTGCTAAAAGACATAACAGCAGAAAGATAAACATAAAGTCAAAATATATGCTAGCGCCAATTTTCTTATGGTTATTGTAATATATTTTATTGCTCTCTCTAATATTTTATCTCTCAGCGTCTCAGTAGACTCCATAATACTGTATTGTGCACTAACCTTGTTTTATGGCTATGATGTATTATTATATCAGATTTATGCAGCGCATGTGAAAGTGGTTCTACGGTTCTATTTTGCTTGTATTTTAATGGATATAAGTTTATGGTTTTTATATGGTGCTAAGCGAAAGTCTTCACTATGTGAGTAGTAATTTTGCATGCACTATTTTCTACTATTTATTTTGTATATTTTGTACTATTTTATATTCAACTTACCTAAAGTCTCTTGATGATCTATGTGATGGCCTCGGTGGCGTGGCGGGCAATTGCTCGGCAGAGATGCAAAAGGCGCTGGTTCGATTCCCGCTGCGGAAGAAATGTTTGCATGTTCTGCAAATATTTCTTCTGGGTCTGGGTGTTGCGGTATCATGGTACTCGTAGTTTCTGATGCCCGCGACACAAGGAATCCTAGTGTGGGGTCAGGACTATGTACATAATGCGAATTTTATTTATTATTTATTTATAGATACCGGGCTTAGTTGTTACCATTGAAAACAATCTTGCTGTTCCCATCAGTGGGCACATTGGGAATACCCAGTGTACCCACTGATGGGAACAACGAGACGTCAATCATACTGTTCTTACTCTCTCACTGTCCCCACGTAGTATTCCCAGTGCCCACATGCCCCTCTTTTACCAAATAGGATTCCCACTGTCCCCATACACTGTTCCCACTTGTCCATCTTACTTCTTACTTATATTATAAAATTGAAAAGTCTTAGTTTGCTTGAAATTACCGACGTAAAGCTCAAAACGCAACGATAGCGCGTACTAATTTTATCTGTGCTGCCATCTAGTACGAAAGTTTGTGACGATGTTTGGATATTTGGATATTTGTTTATGCCTCAATCACTCCTAAACAGCTGAACGGATCTGAACGAAACTTGGAATACACATAGTACATGTAGTGGATTAACATATAGGCTATTTTTATCCGGGTACCACGCGAGCGAAGCCGCGGGCGGCAGCTAGTTTTAATGTAACTCACGAAAGATCCCTTCAATTCACACCTCATATATCAACGTAAATTAACTTGTAAACGTAGCAATCAACTTAATTAACCACGTATCAAATTAGCGGCACCGTTAACGTTTAACGTAATGTGTGATAACCCGGGGGATCCCGGGACTACGGGATAGAGGGGGATTCTTGTAACTGCGGGATGGGGCGCCCCGGGATCGTATTACTCACATTAACGTAATGTGTGAGATTGGGTGATATAAAGCTTGTTATGTCATCATTACAATACGCTTAAAATAAATCTACAATTCTACAAAATGATTATTACTTGCACATACTGTCGTTCTTGTGGGCATGTAATTTTGCTTCTGACATATTTTTGAAAAATCTACATAAATGGATAGGATAGATGAAAGAAGATTAATCATCATCATCTCCTTGCCCTTATCCCACTTAAGTGGGGTCGGCAAGAAGATTAATATTATATTGAATAGTCTATTATTCGACAATAGATTCTGATATAGATTATGGATATCATGCATAAAATAAATATTCAGATATTGTGTGGACACTTCAAGAAATAGTTACCAATTCAGTAAGTCTATTTAAATTCAATAGCTAAAGAACTTTCATTGAACACTCACTTCAAGAAATAGCTACCAATCAAGTCAATTTAAATTCAATAGCTGAAATTCATTGAACACTTCGAATACTTTACACACCTATTTCAATACAAACAAACACACCACTTAAACGGTATACAAATGGGATTAAACTTACATGAATTGTTCATTAAACTACTTTCTTATGGAGTCTTAATATGTACGGTATGCATAACAAATCGTACTGGTTCTAATTTGAATTTGATTACGTATGATCGTGATTATCGCGATTGCAAATATGGTGATAAGGTTGGATCATATGCTTAAGCATGTGATATCTGAATGCATATTTTGTAAGAGGCATGTCTTATGATAGACTGCAAAAACACTCTTAAGAGTTATTTGAGCCTTCCACACATTGAAGTCTTTTCTTTTCTTCTTCGCTTTGTTAATGTGGCCATTTGTCGCCATTGACTCTTTTTTAATCGAGATGAAATATAAGAGTTTGAATTTTGAATTTATCGATAGCTCACCTAATCCATCATCCAGCTTATCAAATGGAAGAAGCGTGCCTAAGACGCTGGCCGCATCGGCACGCTGAATGGCAAATATCTATAGACCGTTTGCAATGGTTTTTCTAGACTGTTTATTTAGTATTTGGTGAATTATATTTGTACTAACCTTCGCCCGCGGCTTCGCTAGCGTGGTATCCGGACAAAAAGTAGCCTATAATGTTATTCCAGCACACATACTATGTATATTCCAAGTATCATTCTAATCCTTCCAGCCGTTACGGCGTGATTGAGGCACAAACATACATCGTTACATCTTCACATCCTCACAAAATTTCACATTTATAATAATTAGTAGTTGTAAGTTTATTTCTGTTGTTATAAATGGATTCTACCGAAAAATAATAATTTGAATTCTAAAAATTATATGGAACTAGCTGCCGCCCGCGGCTTCGCTCGCGTGGTACCCGGATAAAAAATAGCCTATATGTTAATCCAGTACATGTACTATGTATATTCCAAGTTTCGTTCAGATCCGTTCAGCCGTTTAGGTGTGATTGAGGCACAAACATCCAAACATCCAAACATCCAAACTCACAAACTTTCGCATTTATAATATAAGTAAGATAATAGACGTCAGTCGTCAAAAAATATCAAAATTCAATATTCAAAATCCAAAATTCAACATTCAAAATTCATTATAATATGAATTTTGAATTCGTAATAATTAAAATAAAATTCATTATAATTTTGAATTTTGGATTTTGAATGTTGAATTTTGATATTTTTTGACGTCTGACGTCTATTTTATTCCTTATATTTAATTCTGGTCCTGTAACTGTAATGCTGACGCTCCAGGCACCGCTACTCTGTCTAATCTCAAGCGGGAGTTATTCGCGTGTAAATATCTCACGCACGCGGCCTGTTCCGCTGATGCTGCTACCATACGCGTCTATTGCTATCTATGCACAGCCTTAGAACCCCTGGATATGGCCCAGCCATATAGAAAAATTCGGTATGTAAATCAACTAAGGCCTTTACCATCAGGACAAAAGGTGTACAAACTAAGGCCTTTACCATCGTCTCTGCTGGACTGGAAGTAAAGAAAAAGCATAGAATGCGTCCAGCTGCTTCTCTCTCTGAGCATGTCGTAAACGTCGACTAAGGGATAATATCCTCCCCAACATGATGGACTATCTAAATGGGCGATGGGCTGATCACCTGTCACCATGGTACACCATATCCATCTTAGGACTTTATCAGAAGTGGCTGGAAGTTTTCTTATGTTTACTTGTGACTCTGCCCACCCCATTAGGGGTACGGGCGTGATTGTATGTACGTATGGTATTTGTATGCCTTTGCCAATTAAAATATTTTAAAACCTAACACCTACATAATGTTTTAGTTATGTATTTGTATATATTACTAGTCTGTCTATGTCAGATAGGAAAGTTAGTTTTTGTTTTATGTGTAAAATGGTAACTAAAAATATAAAAAATACAGTTTCTGTAGAACTGAGTTTCTGTAAAACGCGTTCAATTTGTAAAGAAAAGCGCAAAAATAATTTCTTTAAAGTAGTTTCAATACAGTAGGATTATTATAAAATAAACAATTTATTCATAACAATAATTTATCAAAGGAGCTTAATAGTTTTCATAACAGGTAAGGTTTCATAATACAAAGCAGAGGTCAGACTGCGCTGGAAAATAAAACACAGGTTTTACGACACCCGGGCAGTGAAACAGCTGGTACACTCCAGGAGGACTCTAGCTAAATGGTACTTGCTAGTCGCGTCACTAGTTCTTTCGAACCAGCGTGGTGAAAGGATTTAAAAGACCACCATACGATCGCGTCAATCGCTGATCGGTTCTTAAGTTCTATGACATGTCAGTATCTTTACGATGTTTTCCTTTTCAGTTTGAACTTAATGCTGATAGGTAATTTTGATGTTATAAATACAAAAGGCTTAATGCTAGGTTGAATGCTTTGTTTCATTTTATAATGCGGTGTATTTATAAAATCTATGACATTAGAACTTGGTATTCGGAATGGCATAATACATATTAGGTACATGTTAAGACGTTAAATTGGTAATATCAAATCCGAGTAAAAAATTTGTTTTCCAGTGAAGTAATTAGACGTTTCTGAAATTTATCATCATAATCATAATTTCCCTGAACTTATCCCACTAGGGGGGGTCGGCACAACATGTACTCTCCTTTCACACGCATGTCCTCTTTCACACAACCCATCCATCTGTTCTTAGGCCTGCCTCTGCCCGTGCTTCCATCCATATTAATATCTCTTTTTGTAACATGACTTTCTTCCCTCCGCATAACATGCCCAACCAAGCTAATCTATTACTCCTCATCCTGTCTGTTACCTGCGCTACTTTCAGACTTCCTCTGATGTAGGTATATTCATGAATCAAAATTCAAAACCTAATTTTGTTGAAAAACCAGCGGCCTTTCCCTAGGACTGTGGACTATGACTGACTAGGCGATTGTAAGTTTTATTACGCAACATTAGAATTCATTTTCAAAAGATTTATTTGATGAATAGCGTTAGGGCACCTATTTATTCCAATAATGAATTGTATGAGTTGTGTAAAGTGAACTAAGGTACGATCAGATGGACTGGACTGGACAATGAGGACTTGGAAGTCATGGAGAATTTTATTGTTAGGTACTAAATTTTTATGTTTCGTAAAATAAACACAGTTGTAGGTCATACTTTGTGAAGATAGTTTTTTATCACTTTGTTTTTTGTATACCAGGACGGTAAAGTTCTTACTTAGTAGTGGTTCTGTCTAGGCATTGCTCGTGGTCCACCTCATTTTTTCCAGGTGGACCACGGTTTTTTTACCTGTGGTCTGACTCAATGATATAATAATAAGAGCCTTGATTTCGGAGGTGGACCATAGTCAATAGCTTTGGCGACACAATAAAACTTAATAGTAAAAATCACATCACATCACTCCACGGCATTTGTATTCCAATAAGACCACAGATAAATAATACAATTCCGCGCACATTACAATTAGACCAAATCTGGGGACACATAAACCACTCTGACGTTTTGAAGCGATTATAGGGTGACCAGCTGCCCCCCGCGGGTTCATATACGAGGTATATGAATCCTCTGATATATATTTTTTCTATATCCTGGATATTATATATTTTTTTAATACTAACGTTGTCTTCTCCTGCATCCTCCAGGAGCTGAATTTCGGGAATTCCTTCCTTAGTGCACTCCTACACTATAAGAATAATATGACCTCCAAGTTTAATGTTACTAGGACTTATAGTTTAGGGTGTGCGTTGACTGTCAGTTCTGTTCTGTGGACAAGGCCGACTAGCTGAGAGGATTGAATAGGTGCTGGGCAAGCCTACTCCATCTTAATTCGTCCCGGGCACTATAGCGTCCCGTTTGTGAAGGTAAAAGTTGCCTCCTGACGCTGTATAAATCTTCTACTATAGATGGGAAAAGGTCTTAGATTGTCAGTCAGTCAGTAATGTTAGTTTTATATATTTAAGAAGATTCATGGTTACCATGTTTACTGGTTATGAGTGATGTCTGAACGTCTGGGACGCTTTGTATCGTGATGGCTTTTGTGATGTAGGGCGCTCTCATTGGTCAAGATCACAGGATATTTTACCATAATAGTATAATAATGTACGTTGGTATAGGGTAGGTAATCATAGGCATACTATATCATGTTACTTCTTCGCTGGACTGGGAGTAAAGAAAAAACATAGAAAGCGTCCAGCTGCTTCTCTCCCCGAGCATGTCGTAAAAGTCGACTAAGGGATAGTATCCTCTCCAACATGATGATACAATAAGCAAGTATTCCCAAGGAAGGTTGACGTCAGGCAGGCGGTCGGTCATAAAACACCTTAGCCAAAACTCTTAGTATGGGATAAGGGTAGGAAGATGATGATGATGACTATAACTCATGATAGAACAAACTCATTTTACAGACCAGTTTAAAGAAAAATTATCTGCTTACTTAAAGGTGAATGGGCATTTTGGGCCATGGCCAAAAAAGTAGTGCCCGCATTACGTTTCTAAAAACCTATTTTTTTAATAATTCATGTAGTAAAGGTTAGCACCTCAGCCAAAACTCTTACAGCATGGGATCATGCTGTGCCGATCCCACATAGAGTGGGATAAGGACAGGAAGATGATGATGTAGTAAAGGTTGATCCAATAACGCTTCCACGATCTCTACATCTACGTTCTAGTGTAAATATTTCTACTCCGCGAACAGGCTGGAGATTGACCGCAACGATTACGTACTAAGGTCCTGCTTCTCTCTCTAGGTCATTCATTAGGTCCTATCTAAATGCACTAATTAAACTTTGATACATAAAGTTTCCCACCAACGATAGTCAAGTGATTTCCGACTGTCTGACTCAACTGCTAATTGACATTGTAATTCAACAAATACAATGAAATACATTAAAAAACAAATGAAAAAAATGAACTACATTAAACAATTAAGTCAAACAGTATGAGTTCGTACGCGCTAATGGCCAACTCTTGTGACGGAGTTTTTAGGCCGCATAAAGGCCCAAACAGTAAGGTAATTTCAGATGATACCAATCGAAAACATTTTCACCATATATATTGAATTTTTAAACACTTTTATGTATGTATGTATGTTTCGTATGAGCTAGTGGCCAACTCTAGTGACGGAGTTTTTAGGCCACCTGAAGACCTCCATCATGGCTTAACGGCTTAAAAGCCGGGAGAGACAGTTTAACGTGCCCTCCAAAGCACGGAAGTGCTCAGCTCGTAATGCCACTTGCGGTCACCCATCCCAATTGTGACCGCGCACACCGCTGCTTAACTTCAACGATCAATCAAGAACGCCTAAGCAAATTACAAACTACAAACCCTTATTACAAACCCTTAAGAAAACGTATAAATAGGTACACTCATGATACGTCATTTTACTACAAGATTACAACAGATAGCACTAACTAACATGAAAAATGGCTGAATAGAATAATAATTAAGTTTTCCACATTTCCACGCCTACAGTATTTAACTTAGTTATAATAAATTATGAGCGATAGCAGAATAAGTGCTCGGCGCGTGTCGGCCAACGCATCAGCTGAATGGGAGGAGCATTAACGCGCCGCATTCATCAACCGCCTAATGACACGTCCGCACGTCACACTCCGGCCAGAGTGACGAGTGACAAGCGGGAAACAAAACTGACAGGAAAATCTGGTAAGCACATAGAGCTACTGGTTTGACACCCTATACAAGCGGAAATAAAAATCTGAAAAATGTAGTAAGTTCACACATCATGTCAGATCCAAAACTAACTGTCTGTACGTCTGGGGTGCTTTGTATCGCGATGGCAATGTAGGGTTCTCATTTGTCAAGATCGCAGGATATTTTACAACAATAGTTTGAAAAATAAACGAGTGACCAGTGGCAATCAAAAAATCTGGTAAGCACTCACGGCTATGAGTAAGGCACCCATTATTCTTACCTATAAGCGGGAATCAAAACTATTTGGAAAATTTGGTAGCTACACACTTCAGGTCAGACGCCTTAGTCTACCCATAACTACACTACATACGCCGCAATGGCGAAAGTCCGGATACATAACATTTATGTAAGAATCAACCGAACCACATAAAAAAGCCACGTCACATTTTTGTAAAGTGTTCGAAAACAGTTTAAAAACTTTAAAAATAGATGACGCCTATAGAAATCTAGTAGGTACATTTAGTTTTATGAATCAAATCAAATCAACCAATCAGATAATATGTTAGTCAGTATAATATTTTACGGGAATAAAATTCGCTTCTGACTACAAATTGAGCGGAATTGCGACGAATGGGAATATTAAAACATTACATATTTTTCCTTCTACCCACATTTCTCCGTTAACGTTTTCAGGTTTAATTCAATGCCTGAATGGGTACAACGGTAAACGTTGAATATTTTAAATGAATTCATGTGATTACTGGAGTAATATCATGTACAAGTAAATTCAAATTCATTGTTACAACTGATGCTGAAACACATAATATTAGTTTTAATATAAGCCAGAGCAACATAAAACCTTGTGCCTGAAAATTGTTTCAGTGTGTTTGATGAAAAATAAATATTTTTTCATTTTAAATTTTCATTTTTCAAATGAATATAACTAGCTGGAATAGTTCAGTAGTTTCACAGATGGTTTAGGATGCTTCGACTTCCACGTAGGTAATAGGAATGTTTGCATATTTTGTAAAAAAATCCAGGTATCTATTTCTATTGACTACTTCCTAGATAATTCTAGTGTCAGCCAGAACAATGTATGTTAATGGCTGTTTGGAAAGTAAGTAAGTTCGTATGAGTTAGTGGCCAACTCTTGTGACGAAGTTTATAGGCCGTCTAAAGGCCTCCGTCGTGGCTTAACGACTTAAAAGCCGGGACCGACAATTTAACGTGCCCTCCGAAGCACGGAAGCGCTCAGCACTTAATGCCATTTGCGGTCACCCGGCCCAATTGCGACCGCGCACAACGTTACTTAACTTCAACGATCAATCAAGAACGCAGCAAGCTACGCTAAGAGCGGATGTCAATATTCATTTTTCAAAATAATAGTCTTAAAAAAACAGGTGTATGAAGCGAGTGTGAATACCCTACCGTTGGAAGGGGAAGACCTAGGCGTACGTACCTGGACCAAATTGGCGACGTTTTGGAAAAGGGCCAGGTCAAGAGTACCCTAAACCGACGAGCATTTATGAAGAATATTTTGAAAATGAATGAGGCGATAGAAGTATGTCAGGATCGTAGCAAATGGAGATCCGTGATCTCTGCCTACCCCTATGGGAAACAGGCGTGATATTATGTATGTATGTTAAAAAATCAAAAGTATAGAAGCGTTTTGAAAGCTTATCCGATTTGAAGTTTAAAGTCCATGAAAATCATTTAGATCGTGCTAACAACACAAGGTTACATTACAGCTAATGGAGCCCAATGTTCTCAGCGTCGTGAAATCCTACGATTATGAGGCCGTAGAGGAGATTCAAGACTCACCATTGAGGCTGATACTATACCTACTACAGATATTGTAAGACTAACCCCCGAATACTCAAACGTGACTTAGAGTTGAGCACGTCGCAAGTCACGGTTTTTTGATGAAAATCTGTCAAAAACTCGTCACTTGAGACGCGCTCAACTCTGAAATGCGTTTGAGTATTCGGGGGTTAGTCATGGATTCAAAATTTCAAATACTTTGGAGTTCAACCACTTGTAGGATTTGTGGCTCTATGGGTTTTGTTAGGTTACACACATATATTATCACGCCCGTATCCCTAACGGGGTGGGCAGAACAACAAGTAGCAGTTTAGGCGTGAAAAGGTAACAGACAGACAGAATTACTTTCGCATTTAATTTTATAAAATAGAAATCGTTTATATTTAGCTTTTAAAACTTTGTCATAGACTCATATTCATATGCTATCCACTATCCTAAAGTACATTCTCAAAACCTCATAAATTTAAACTACGGCACCAAGAAAAGGCACTTCCCGCTCGCTTAGCACGTAAAAATGTGAGAACTACACTAGCGCAACTCAAGTAGGTATTCATACGTAACACCTGGAAAGCGTCGAGGGACTATTATGTCCCATTATGAGTATTATGACGACGTCGTGCGTAATAACCGCTCGAATAATGTGTGGAAAAAAAGTTGTGGAAAATGGAAAAGTGTGCAGGAATGGGAAATTTCCTGCCGGGATTGCATTTGCATTACCTATACGAGTTTGTTTTCAGGTTTTATGAGTGTTGTAGATAAGATCAGAGCACTGGTGGTCTAGTGGCTCGATCTTAAGGTCGTGGGTTAAAATCCAGTCGTGCACCAATGGGTTTTTTCTGTTCGAAAAAAATTATGTGCGCTGTAAAAGTACTCTCAAACGGCGAAGGAAAATGTGAGGAAATTGTAGAAAGTTTGAAAATATGTGTAAAGTGCACGAAAGGAGCCTTTGAGGCGCACTTTAAATCCTTTATCTACACTGATTCGAAAGACATGACTAGATAGATAGACGGGCAGGTATTTTATGAGTAAAAGTTTAGTTTATGAGGTAAATAAGTATAGTTTAAGTAAAGCTGAATATAGTATTAAAACCACTACCTGCCTGTTTAGTCTATAAAGAAATGCATGCTATTTATCTTTAGATACTCCGTTTTAAACAACTTTTGTGTTTTGAGTATGTACTTAAGAGGAAATAGCGATATTACTTGTATTTAGAATACTTCAAGCACATTATTTATATAGTTCTACTTCTTTGCTGGACTGGGAGTAAAGAAAAAACTGGATGCGTCCAGCTGCTTCGCTCCCCGAGCATGTCGTAAAAGTCAACTAAGGGATAGTATCCTCTCCAACATGATGGACCATCTATACGGGCGATGGGCTGATCTCCTGTCACCATGGTTCACCATATCCATCTTGGGACTTTAATCTACTTTAATGATTACATGTAGCTCTGCCCACCCCATTTTAGGGATACGGGCGAGACAATTATGTATGTATTTAAAATATCTGCCTCAAATATGTTTTAAGATGTAATGCCTAATATTCTACATCGCCATTATCTTTTTTATAGGAAAAAAACGTTGCTATGATAATAGGCGACCCGTCGTCTATTGGTAAATCATTGGAACTGGGCATAAACAAAACACTGCTCACTCAACTGGACAGTAAAAGTTAAATCATAACCCATATCTATTAACAGCAAATGCAACGATAGCCATGTCTATGCTGTACAAATCATTACAAAATGTCTTACGGTACGATTCACCAAATCTGTTAACGGTCGAAGTATGATCGGCCGTCGTCGACCGAACTCGGCCGGTCCTCCGTTCCATTCCATAGACATTGATCGGCCGAGTTCGGTCGACGACGGCCGATAATACTTCGGCCGATAACGGATTTCGTGTAATCTTACCGTTGTGGTCCACGGTGACCGAATCATAGACAAATCATGATTATCATACACTATAAATAAGAACTACATCTGAAATCGCTGGAGCTAACCGGTATTTTATCAAACTATTCTTATGCCCAACTAGCTTTGGCTTCTGACTTTACCTACTCCTAGTTGATTTTTTTTTTAAGTTTGTTTCGGAAAACGCCATATTTTTCTGCAAAAAACAACAATGCAATGGTAATGAACGATCCGTTGGCCGTTAATAGAATATTTGAAGATAAAACAATATTTTAAAACGAAGATGTTACGTCCTGTTAGTGTAGGCAAAAGTTGCCTTCTGACGCTGTATAAACTATCTACCGGTTGGTGAAAAACCCTAGTTTTCTGAACACAAACCTACTAATTTTGTTGACATTATACCATGAATATCATGTCTACAACAAAGACGCAAGATTACCTAGAAATACACCTACAAAAAGCTATCCAGTGAGGTGTTATTTTTATCCTTTTTATTTGAAGGGTTTGTTTTAAAACATGCCACCCTTAAAGGTACACAATGGTTGGATACAATTATCAAAGCAAACAAATTATACAGAAATAAAACTTTAAAAAAAAACCTTGGCAATGAAGTACCTATCCAATGAGGTAAAGTCGCCAGCCTTTTGGAGACTTTTCCTGCGGTCTGTGATCAGAAAACTGAGCCTATTTTCATTTATCATTACATATAATACCGATTCCCTAAAAATGCTTAATGTGATTATAGTTTATCTATGTAAATAAATAAACTGCCTAAAATGAAAAATTATAATTCGTGATTTTTATTCTGCATAATTTTTTTGTGACTTACCTAACCTTATTGTTACAGTATCATCAAATTTGTCACAGCAACCAGCCCACAGTCAGAACGCAGCGAATATTCAGCAATATTGCGTTACAGCCGTGAAGGTGAGGCGTTAAGATATCGTATCTCAGATGCTAATGCACCACTAACTCATGAGTGCCGGCCGCAATGGCTGCAATGCTCAGAATTACTGTACAGCGCCGGTTTCCTGGTGATAGCTTTTTATCTGTGCAATATAGCGAGAAATCGAGAGTGATGGCTGAAATACACAAAAAAACGTACAAATTAACTGTAATTTAATATGTAAGATCTTGGCCAAGAAATATAAATAAAACCGGTCAAGTGCGAGTCGAATTCGCACACAAAGGATTCCGTGCAATTTTACAATGTACATAAATGTTTTTTGTATGCTGTTAATTATTACGCAGCACTTTCCTTTTAAAACAAGCAAAAAATGCAAAATGAAGCACATCTGTTTATGAGGACCCCTTTGATTTTTAATTATACAAATCAGTAAATTTTAGATCGTTTGAAAAACAAGTACACAAAAATACTACAAAACTAAATGTGCAAAAAGTCACTCGACCCATCCAATTACTTAGTGTTAGCTTGACTTCAGTGATTGATTACGAACGTTACATTTTTTATTATTTCATTTTATAGAGGCAATAAAATAATCGGTGAAAATTTCAACATGCTTTCGCATGTCTAGTGCGGACACAGCCTAAAATTTAATACTTTCTTACTGATCAATTTTAGAGTTTCAACAAAAGTTTATGTTGTAATCATACATGAGATACTCCGATTTTAAATCTAAACGGACATTATCCAAAAGGAAAACTTCTTGATCAGTAAAAAGTGAAGCTATTTGTGCACCAAAATAAGTCAGCCCAAACATTAGGCCGTCAGTTCGATACAACTCTACGAATTATAAACTCAGTTTAGATACCCGAATGCCTTTGTATAACAGACCACTAGAAAGCTGGACCACTATGGGTCGAAAGTGACCAATAAACCCGTATGTTGTCCGATTCGATAAGATTATCTGAAGCATAAATTTGTCAGGCATCTGTCAGCTAACGTGCCTTTCACGATATGTGGGCTTGAAGGTTTTATTTGTTACAACGCTTTCAGAGAAGTATGAGATATTTTGTAGATATTTGACAGACGATTTGTTTTGGACAAACAAACGAATTGAAGTTAGACAGAGAATGCATGTTTATGTATTTGTTTTATGTAACTAGAAGTATTATAAAACTACAATTTCGAAAATAGCAATAAGCATTTTGTCCACAGAAATGGTCAAAACAAAGCAGATGTAAGGTGTGAACAAAGTACCTACGACATACCGGTATTTTAGCATACGTGACGTCACAAGTAGTGCCGGGGAAATAAAGTGCCGAGCGGACTATCACATGCAGTGTTTAGGCTTGTTTCCTACAACACTGTCTGGTTGTAAGCCAGTGGGCACGGTGAAGGAGGAAGCGATTTGTTGACTATAGAAATGAATCTGAGTGGTAGCAATTTAAAACTGTTCCAATAAACAAGGACTTTCCAATGCCCAGTTCCAATTCTACTATCGGATGACGGATCGTTCATTACTATAGCAACATTATATCTTTAGAAAGGGGCTTTTTCTTTGTCAGAAAAACAAGGTTACTCCACAATATCTAGTTTTTATCATCCTTATGTACAATAGTATCTAGTACTAAGTAAAAAAAAATATTTCACACAACATAACCCAGACACACAATAACTGTTGTTGTAGGTGTGTTGTAACTTGTACGTATGAAATAAATTGTTTAATATGCTGGTGGTACTGTGGTTTGTGCTCGAAGATTTGAAAGGGTCTACCTCGCTTGGGCAAGCATCTATAGTTTTAGACTTTAGAGAATTTTACATCTTAATTCAAACGCAATAAAGCACTTGGTAGGAAATATTATTATTCTGAACTCGTGGAACCCCGTTGAGTTTTTTTTTCATACAAACTTTATCTTCCTGTTACGACCTTAAGTTGAATTACTGAAATTCCTTTCTTAGTGCACCCCTATACCATGGCAAGAATATAAGTTCACCTCCCAAGTTTCATTCTTGCATTGTCAGTCAACCTTAAGAGTTTTATATATTTCGGTCGAAAATAACCATAGCCGTACAAACTCGCTATCAGCTCTATTATGAGTAAAACTCGCCTCTCTACCGTTAAAAACACAATCTCGCGGACACATTGTGACGACATCTACCTCTAAATCAGTAACCCGATACGGTAGTGTCTGTGTGTCGCAGGTCCATGTCGAGCCCCGCTGTCCTGAGGCCGAGGGCCGGTCTGAGGACGGGGGGCAATTGGGGGCAAGAAACAATTGAATGCTGACTAAGACACAAAAAGTGACAAAAAAGTAATTTATGTAGAACTCTTCTTATCGCAGTTAAACTATCGCCCCGGCCTGAGATCTTGCGCGCTTATACCTGCGAGAATATCCAGTCCAACCTGAACTATGCAGACATGGAAAATCGAACAAAAGGGAGCTCAGGTTACAACGGTTTACTAAATTTTCGTAATATTTTGGAATGTACAAGTACAGCCTTTTCAAGTTTCATCCAGATTGGATTAACGGTTCGAAAGTAATGCTCTAACAAACATATCCATCAACATACAACGCCAAATCGCCCAAGTTGCCACTGAGAACTTCACTCACTTTGCTCGCTCGATCAATAACATTTTTTTGTCCTACATTGTTTAAATAGCAAAAATGAGCAAGATCAAAAAAAATACACGAAATTAAAGAAAAAGAAAATTTGTTTTTTACAAAACGAAATTTGAACCAGGACAGTGACGGTCCAGAACGATAAAAAATATTATATTTAGTGCCCTCTGAACATCCTAAATACGTCCAGTAATACCAAAGTCGTGTCCAGCGAGACCCAGCTGACGTATTTGCCTACACGTTGATTATGTAGCCAATGTTACAGGTATTGAGGGCTTGGGTAACACGATCGCGATACTAAATGTGGCTGAAGTCAAATGTCGTTAAAGGTTTCATAGGTACCGACGTTTTTGTAAGGAATAAGTAAGTATGTAGTATTGTCATGTTATTTGTGTTTTGAATGTAGTACAAATTCTAGATAATTATGGAACTAGGTATTTGACGACTTCTGTGGCGTGGCGGGTGAGTGCTCGGCTGAGACGCAAGAGGCACGGGTTCGAATCCCACTGCAGAAGAAATGTTTGCATGTTCTGCAAATATATCTTCCGGATCTGGGTGTTATAATATTATGTATTATAAGTATCTGTAATTTACAAAATAAAGTATATAAGTATTCGATCAGCCATCTGGTTCTCATAGCTTTGCTTAGTTTGGGTCTAGATGGTGCTGTGTGATAATGTCCTTATATATTTATTTGTTTATTTAGGTATGTAAACTAATGTAGGGTGGGCCAAAAATGTGGTCTACCACGTTACCTTGTCCTTTCACGACTTCTCGGGTCGAGAAGCAGCTGGACGCATTTCATGTTTTTTCTTTACTCTGAGTCCAACAGAGAAGTAAGTTGTAAATTATAAAATAATGATATTAAAAAAAAACATATAAATCAATATTGTAAACTGTAAAAATTTACAATACTAGTAAGGTTAGCACTGGAAATAAAATTAATTGTTTAAGTACTCAAAGCTAGTTTTGCACAGTATACACTCATAACCCAAATCATAAATCAAAGTAAACTTTCGTTATAAATATTCATAATAGTCTCAGTAATCATAATAAGCGGGGCGTTCGCCATATCGGTAGATTTCCTGTGAAATAATTTGGAATAATGTACGTACAGCTATTTAGCACCACAATATCTCACACGTAATGTGTACGGTGACAATGTTAACATCGGTCTTAGCGTTTATGTGCAGAGTGGAGAAACGGTTTTGACGTTAACTGTACCTATAGAATAAGTAGGTACTTACTCTTTCTGAAATTCAAGCAATTTATTCAACAAATTGAAGATTAAGTTTGAAAGAACAGCGCATTGTTACTAAAAATGTTTACAAAATCAATATGTAACATTTTCTAAACTTTCCGATTCTATTAATTATGGTTTTGAAATTACTTATTCGAATTGAAAAATAAAGGGGAAACCCTGCGCATAATTTTTTTTATTTCACCGTTTAGGTATTTCGAGCTATTAAGATGATGGCTATGAATTAGATCATAAAGTAAATTCATATGAGCTCTTGGCCAACTCTTGTGACAGAGTTTTTAGTTCACCTGAAGGCATCCATCATGGCTTAACGACTTAAAAGCCGGGACCAACAATTTAACGCGTCCTTCAAGCACGGAAGCCGTCAGTTCGTAATGCCACTTGCGGTCACCCATCCAAATTGTGACCGTGCACAACGTTTTTTAACTTCAACGATCAATCAAGAACGTTAGCTACGCCACGAGCGCTTCAATTGTATTTTGATCATTTATGCGAGTGGATATAATACATTCAACGCCTTTGCATTTTGCCTATCCTGTGCTAATCGATGTACTAATCGATGTACCATTTAAGTACTAACCGATGCGCACCTATAAACGGTTCATCGTGTAATAACTAATACAATCTAGCCCCGCCTATACAAACGAACAAATTAGCAACTACCATCACATATCACTGCGTCGTGATCTACACTAATTGCAGCCGGCGACCGCACTCGCGGTCACGAGTACATACCCACATTAATCATAGGCGTATTGATAAACAATTGCCCTACCTTAAATAAGGGGTCAAGTTGAGCTTGCTGTACAACCTCCGATTCACACGAAAAACAACCTTATTCTCTCACACATAACATTTAATTTCGTGGATTGTCGGAGAGGTTGTTGTAACATTTCAGATTAGAATGTTGCAGTAAATTTTTCCGGTATGACTATCGATGAAAATTCAATTCTTGAGTACAGTAATAAGGTTGGAATTCGCGGAAAGATGTTGTGAGGTAAAGATGGCATGTTGTCGGCGTCTCTTTGTCGCAAGCCGACAAACGCACGTGGGAACGTGAGCATTCTAAACGGAGTAGTAATGTATGAGTCAGATAGATCGATTGCGCTTGATAGATTGATTTTTTTGGCCACGTTGGGGTCAATCGGTAAGTTACCTTATATTATTTTTGACCTCTGATTTGTGATAGCTTTGGGTCAAAAGGCGTCCGTTTCCACTGTGTTGATAATTTAGTAGGAGGTTCCTGGCTTCTGAAGGTTTCAAATCCTGTTTGCCTCTACTGTATACTTTTTACACAGCTGTGTATAATAATAATCTAGTTTCATGTAAGTAGAGAAAAGGAGTAGAAAAAATCACAAAAAAGTGAACTGTAGGTATAATCTTTAAAATCCTAAAATCCATTTGTTTAATTTAGTTGCATGTATTTCAAAATAAATCTTATCATATTCTACTAATAGTTTACGATAAATCCGAAAGTAAAAGATTGCATGTTCTAACTGCTGAACTGATTTGTGTGAAATAAAAAAAATACCTATTTTGTATTTCCAGTAAGCATCATTTTTAACTGTAACCAGGCTAGATCGTATCAAACATTATATGACTATTTTTTAAAGACTAGGTACGAAAGTCAGCCAGGCAGGGTCATATCTAACATTAGATTTTATTTTCTTATTATATACCACGAAAGAACCTTTAAAAATGAGTCAGATAGCAATGCCAATTGCGCCCATATCGTAATAGAATCGGCTCATTTGAGCATGACTGGCGACCGCATGTGGGGTCCGTAGGACGTAACCTTTCACGTTCGCCGTATTATTCCAATGTTAGAGTAATGAGCCGTTTGCTTGTAGGTCAGATCTAACCAAATTTATATTTTGTCAGTTATTTTCATGCTATGCAACTTTCAGAAAAGAATACATTAGATAGTTTAAAAATGTGACAAAAGGAAGATGAGGAAAGACTTTTTTGTTTTTTATTTGTTTGTAACGAATAGGCTCCGAAACTACTGGACCGATTTCAAAAATTCTTTCACCAATAGAAAGCTACATTATCAGGAACCAGTATAGGCTATAATATATTTAAAAAAAATTAGGGATCCGTAAGAAAATTGCAATATTGTAACCCAAGGTAGGAACCCCAAAATCGAAGTCGCGGGCAACAGCTAGTTTATCTATTATTTTTACTAGGTACCAGTTGAGCATAGCAGCATGTGGATGCTAGTTCATAATACTAGTAAGATCATTAGCACTTTACATACTCCATATAGTTTGAGCACCGCAGGAAGCGGCGTCGGCCCGCTCATTACAGACGGTCCCCAGCGCTGATATTGTTACTGAATCAATTAGCGGTGGAACGATTATAGAGATTGCAGCGGTGATAGTTATACCGGGACGGGGAACGGGTTAATTTTAATTCAATTTCGTAGTAGAATTGAAACGATCACATGGCATCAAAAGTTGATGACTTTTTGGATTTTTTAATATTTATTGCATGTACAGAATGAAAAAAATATTGAGTTAATTATTAATCCATAGGCTCTTATGTACCTGTTTGTGATGTAAAAATTAAACTAACACTTATAAAACCTGATCAGTTACAAACAAATAATGGCTTAGGTATTTCCTTTTCCATCATTTACTTTTGATGCTGACTGTACTAGTCATGTAAGTAAGTTCGTACGAGCTAGTGGCCAACTCTTGTGACGGAGTTTTTAGGCCGCCTAAAAAGGCCTCCGTCATGACTTAATGACTTAAAAGCCGGGACCGACAATTTAACGTGCCCTATTTAGCACGGAAGGCTCAGCTCGTAATGCCACTTGCGGTCACCCATCCAAATTGTGACCGCGCACAACGTTGCTTAACTTCAACGATCAATCAAGAACGTCTAAGCAAGCAACGCCACGAGTGCTTCAGCGATCTCTGTTATCTCAATATATAAGAAGGGGACGCCAATATTTTTAGGACTGTCAAGTTAATTTAAATATAAGAAAATTCCCAACAGAATCTATATCATAGACGAATAAATAAAACTAGAAGTTGATGGGAGCTGGCATACTAATCAATGAGTACCTATATAATTTAATCTGTGTATCTACAATGGAGTCTAGGGAGAAAATAATAATGATGACTCACGATGACTTGAGTATAGGTAGGTACCGGTAATACCTTTTGAGGACGACTTCAATGATAGACTGTAACGATGTCTCACGCTGAGTGGTGACTAGTTTTGGATTAATTTCTTATTTAATCCTACTATATTATAAATGTGAAAGTGTTTGAGGATGTTTGTATGTTTGTGCCTCAATCACGCCTAAACGGCAGAACGGATTTGCATAAAACTTGCATTATACCTACATAGTACATGTGCTGGATTAACATAATAGGCTATTTTTTATCCGGGTACCACGCGAGCGAAGCCGCGGGCGACAGCTAGTAAATAAATAAATATAAATATTTGTGGACATTTCACACAGCGCCATCTAGCCCCAAACTAAACAAAGCTTGCACTATGGGAATCACAATGATTGATAATATACTTATATACATTTTTTTGTTTATACAATACAATATATTATACACCCAGACCCGAAATAAATATTTTCAGAACATGCAAACATTTCTCTTGCAGCGGGAATTGAGTCGACATAATTTGTAGTTAGATTAAATTAATAGGAATCTTTGTTTGGCACTGACATTGACATAAGCTATCGAAATGTCATGTGTTACATTTTTTCATATTCCTAACTCCTTACAAGTGAGTTGTACCTATTCACAATCGCACTTCCTTCAGAATTGTCATTTAAACTTGAGTTCTCGAAAGGGCACGCTGATCTACTTTTCAACTCCATTGCGGACATCACAAAGATTAGAATTGCCTCGAATGGACCACATTGACACTGGTATTATCCGGAAATTATTGTAAACGTATCATTGTTTCGATATAATATATCATTCGTTTCGTCTCGCGTGCCGGTCTATTGCATTAGGTGAAGTAGGGATGGGTCATAAGTTCTACAAAGAATATTATAATGAATTTCTTTGTCAACTTTGACAGCCTCGGTGGCGTGGTGGGCGTTTGCTCGGCAGAGACGCAAGAGGCGCGGGTTCGATTTCCGCTGTGGAAGAAATGTTTGCATGATCTGTAAATATTTCTTCCGGGTCTGGGTGTTGTGGTACCATGGTACTCGTAGTTTCTGATACCCACGACACAGGGAATCCTAGTGTGGGGTCAGGACTATGTATGTGACTGTTGGGTGTTATTTATTTATCTATTTAACTTAACTGTATCAAGTAAAAGTGATAGAATTGGGCTGCATCAAGTCTTAAGGTTTTAAATACATACATACATAAAATCACGCCTGTTTCCCATAGGGGTAGGCAGAGATCACGGATCGCCATTTGCTACGATCTTGATATATTTGTTTCGCTTCATTCACTCTTATTACATTCGGTCACTATTGGGATGAGTGATCGCAAGTGGCATTACGAGCTGAGTGCTTCCGTGCTTCGGAGGGCACGTTAAATTGTCGGTCCCGGCTTTTAAGTCGTTAAGCCATGACGGAAGCCTTTATGCTGCCGAAAAACTCCGTCACAAGAGCTGGCCACTAGCTTATACGAACTTACTTTGTTACATTCCTCATGCACGCTTATCGGTTTAGGGCATTCTTGGGTTTTAAATATTTCTGTATAAGATATTATAGGTCTTAAACCTGGAATTACCTAACCTAACTATATCACAAAAGAAAATAATGAACAGTACCTAAATACACACAAATACTTATTATTATATTAAAATAGATCCAAATACTTTCTTGTTTACAAAAATTATGGTAAGAATAATTGTTTTAACACTGGTTTAAAACGGAGATATTGAAACGCAAAGTACAAAATCCTATTTCATCGATATTTAGATAGTTTCCACCTATCGATAATCTCCCATCACTAGTCAAGATAACACCCGGCATCGGACACCACGTGTCCCAATATGTATAATTAAGTTAGGAGTCACTTATCAAGTGTAATTTAGAAATAGTGCGCACGAGTCGAACAATACGTTGGTTACGTACATTAGTGAGGGTATAATCATCGTGCTCTATTCGATTATTGGATTTAGAATCGGAAATCTATTCGAAATGTGATTGTAGAAGATTTCGTCAGTGTCAGAGTTCTATGTTTTGAATCAATACTATTGTACTCGTAATATATATCAAGTCGTATCACTAGTTCTTTCGAACCAGTGTGGTGAAAGGATTTAAAGTGTGCCTCAAAGGCTCCATTCGTACTTTTGACACAAATATGTTTTTGAACTTTTTACGGTTTTACGACATGCCGGTTTCCTCACGATGTTTTCCTTTACCGTTTGAGAGTGGTGCGCACATAACATTTTCGAACGGAAAATCCATTCTTGGGTTTAAAATATTGCTTTATAAGATATTACCTATTGGTCTTACCCCCGAATACTCAAAAGCGACTCAAGTTGAGCACGTTTCAAATCACGAATTTTTGACAGTTCACGACTGGATTGGATCCACGACCTTAAGATCGGTAGGCGCTACCACTAGAATACCAATGCTCTCTTATTTGTTGTAGTATACGAAAGGAGCTTTTGAAGCGCACTTTAAATCTTTGCCTCACATTAGTTCCTGCTCATACAAACATTTTTATGACAATTTATTTTCGATAAAAAATTCCCAGTGAATCTGTATAAATTTGAGTTTGTATAAACTTGAACGCGTTCTTGAACCTACATAACTTATTTTAAGTTACGCAACGCTTTGCAACTTATTTTCAAGCGCTTTTAATAGCTCCAATTGTTTTAAAATTATTTAACCCGTACACGCACTCAAAAATTCCGAGTGTCTATTATTAATTTGTACACTCGAGAAATTTTCATGACGCAGTGAAGTTGGTTCCGATCGAAAGTTTCGTTCGGAATTTAAATTCGAAAATCGAACAATAAGCTTTTTGTCGAACGGTCGCGAATTTAGTCGCGGGCAATTAAAAAGTTTTCGAATGCGACGAGTTTCGATGTGTTTTTGTTTTTTAAATTTATTTTTTGTTTTCTAATGAGTTTGATACACGATGCACTTTTACATAATAAAAAAGAGGTAGGTATACTAGAAAAATAAATAAGCTATCTGATACATTACATGCCAGAGTCGCGTTTTTGTTAATTACTTACTCCATCACATACCCAATTAGTCAGCACACAAAATACAGACAAAACAAATAAAATATGTTCGGATTTCAACTGTGTGTTGTAAACAATGTATGCCTATTTGATGAGTTATGAAATAGAGATGGGACAAGTTCTATTTAAGTGAAAACTTCGGAAAATTAAGTTTTTAGCGGAAGCTCTGATAAGCTTGGCCTAACTCAGAACTTGTACTTTGTACGGTAAGGTACAATACAATACCTAGGTTAGTATGATCTGAATAAAATATTTCGTTGTAGATATGAATATCACTTGCTGTTTCATTAAAGTTTTTTTTAATACTTTCGTTTGATTAAGCAATATTTAGAAAGACCGCATAATTATAAACTAGTAGGGGTTGAATTTTAACCACATTAAATTTTTTCATATGCCTTTTATCCGTATTTACGCTTGTTTCATTACTACACATCCCTATGCTCAAATAAAAATTGCTGACTGAAGTTTGTGCGCCATTTTTGATCCAACATGGCTTCCATATTGACTGCAATTCATTTTGCAGTCAGCAGATTTGCTGACGTGTTTGTATAAATGGATTGGGATTTGGTATGGCTGTTTTTATTCGATTTTATATCGATGGATGATTACAGGTTTAGAGGCAATATGAAATTTTGTCCTGGATGTGTATTAAGTCAACAATAAATTTCTATAATTATTGATGATGATGGTGATTATATTGATGCCTTAAGAAACACAAAAACTACTTCACAAAACTGAACTATGACCGCTGATGCTGTGAGATACACATCTCGAAAGTAGATAAATGAAAACTTGTTTATGTACATTTTTTATAGGAAACGATTGCTGGCAAAAGGCGTCCTTATCGCTTATTGCGACATCTTCCAGGCAACCCGGACTGAAACTGAACTAAGCTAAAACTAAATCAAACTAAGCTAAATAATGTTTAGCGTAAAGAAAATAGTCTCGAAGAAGTCCTGCATATATATTTCTAGCAAGAACCTGAAATAAGTTGTCTCTTTTAAGTCTATACAATCACCGCAAATCATTAAGCAATATTCACCCACCAGTCCAACTTACGTCCACCCAAAGTCGTATTCAAAATTCCTCCCAAGGGGGGTCAGGGGGGTCAGTGCCCCCATCTTATGGAAGTTGGCGGCACATGTGTCCCTAATACCCATCCATTTGTCAGACTGTAATTGCCAAGTGATTCTACTTTCACTGTCCCTCTAAAATCTTAATGTCAGTTCGTAGTTGAAATTAAGTGGTCTTGGAGCCTTGAAGTTGTGTTGATGTATGGAGATACTTGGCTCATTTTAGCGAGCTTCTTATTTAATATTATAATTTTGCGGTGCAAAAAGCTGTGATAAATCTATGTGTTACCCTTAGGTTTTTAGAGCACTGGTGGCCTAGTAGAGGTCCCGCCTTCCGATCCTAAGGTCATGGGTTCAAATCCAGTCATGCACCAACGGATTTTTCTGTTCGAAAAAATTATGTGCGCTATAATACCAGTATTTTCAAACCGTGAAGGCAAATGTCGTGAGGAAACTAGAATGTCGTAGAACCTAAAAAATTCGAGAAACATGTACTTATCAAGTACTCGAAAACAGCCTTTCAGAAGCATTTTATCCTTTCAGTAGTATTAGTAAGTACCTTGTTTTCTAACTAGACTGTCATCGCCCAAAAAAAGCAAAAGAAAATTTCTGTTAAAAGTTGACTTGGAATTTTATTTTGGTTTGATTTTTTATGCCTGTTTTATATAACGTTTCGAATATGGATAGCGCACAGAGATGTCCGGTTCCAATATTCTACTAACGCACGACGGATAGTTCATTACCACAACGTTGTTTTTCTGTTAAAAAATATATTTTCGACAAATAACAGCGCTGCTATGGATTACACAAAATATTATTGTTGTTGGACGTTATGACGTCACAGCTGAGCAACACCACGATCATTTTGAATTACGATGAGACACACATCCCTATATCATCATTAATACAAACGTTACAGAAACCGTAACTGATTATCAAATGCAAAACCAGCGATCAAGACCTCCAGTTCTTCAGTTATTTGTTCGGGACTTGGAGTCTGTGATAGTTCAGAGTTTTTGGTTGGAACCACCAGCGATCAAGGCCTTCGCTCCTTACTTGGTGGGTTTCGAAAGTGATCCAAAGAGGGGTCAGGATATTTTGGTCGGGAGTAGGTTCGCTTTTGCCACGTAGGTAATAAGTGTAGAGCTTTCTAGCGCCCACGCGACACCCACGGTTTGTCCTATCTGCGCTTTGTGGTGAGACTAAAGTAGCGGAAAAATAGAGGGAAGAAATAATCTTTGAAAAACAGTTCTATTTTCATATTCTAAACTAATTTGCTCAGCATTAGCATTATTACAAATGGACGCTCTAGAATAAGCAAGTGGAAGTGGCAAAGGGCAGCTTTTTTTGTTCTCTGCTTGTATTTACGATCAGTTTTGCAACTATAAGCTAATTTGTCCCGGGATTGATTGTGCTCCACTGTTGGGCACAATCTCCACAATGAATACGGCTAGTTTCTTTGATCTAGCGTTTTGATGTCATGTCGTTTGAGATATTTTTGGTAGCCAGGTTGAATCAGCTGAGCCGCCAGCTGGTTGGAACGGTGTATAGACGCTTTTTGCTCTATATTGCAGCAGTCATTTTGATTTCTTTGACGGTGCTCATTTGAAGTTGTTCGTGGACTTCGGTGTTGGTAACGAACCAGGGTGCATTTAGCAATACACACAAGATAAATGTACGATGGTAAGGAACACTTCGTGTGTGAATTAGACTCGCAACTTACCGGTTATTTATATGCTAGCATAAAAATTATTTTGTTTTTATTTACCTACAGTATTATTTCTGCGTCTGAGAGCACAGCCTTAGGCCGTGTCCATATTTACGGCACAAAGGGCGCAGAATGATGCCCACAATGTGTGAACATTGAACTTCCGCATGCAAGCTTTATATGGAGTTTCCTCCATAAGTGGGCCCTTTTAAGGACGGCTAGGAACTGCCATTTAAATAATATTTGGTCGGTCATCGCCGTGTCTCATTATTGAACAGTTCTGAAAGTGTCGATGTTAGGACACTGATGAAGTTTGATCACGTCTTTAGGTATGGTGACTCGGTTAGGTAGTTCTATATACCTATTATTACATAATAAAAAATATTTAAAGCAAATTATCTAAAGAAGATAGATCAACAAATTGAGAGAAACAGTCTGTGAAAATTCTCCCAGGTTTTATATCAATTTTTGTTTTTTGTTTTTACTCACAAGTTGCACATGAACTGACGGCCTCGGTAGCGTGGCGGGCGATTGCTTGGCAGAGACGCAAGAGGCGCGGGTTTGATTCCCGCTTCGGAAGAAATTTTTGCATGTTCTGCAAATATTTCTTTCGGGTCTGGGTGTTATTTATTATTATTTATTAATTATCTCAACATTACCAAAACAGTAAGAGAAATTGTATCATTTCTGAGAACAGATTTCTCAAACACAAACCATGTGAACAGGCGAGGTATGAAATATATTGTAACTCCACTTGTTATACCCCAATAACTCTTGCCATTAAGTTTTCAATAAGGCAGGCGAGGACGGGCACATATTGGCGAATATTCCAACCATTATAATTTTGATACGGGTAGGGGATCGCCAGTAGGAATTAACTTATCACAGCAGCTCCGCATCTGCATACCTTAAACATTAATGTGAGGGACGGATTTAGAAATAATATCAACGCCATCACAGACGTAGCTATAATATATTATATTAATACTAGCTTTCGCCCGCGGCTTCGCTCGCGTGGTACCCGGATGAAAAGTAGCCTATATGTTATTCCAGCACACATACTATATTATGTTTCAAGTTTTATTCAAACCCGTTCTGCCATTACGGCGTAATTGAGGCACAAACATCGTCACATCCTCACAAACTCTCGCATTTTAAATATTAGTAGGATACTGTGCTTTTTACTTACGAGTGTGTATGGTGTGCTATTATCTTACTTATATTATAAATGCGAAAGTTTGTGAGTTTGGATGTTTGGCTGTTTGTGCCTCAATCACGCCTAAACGGCTGAACGGATTTGAATGAAACTTGGAATATACATAGTACGTATACTGGATTTACATATAGGCTAATTTTTATCCGGATACCACGCGAGTGAAGCCGCGGGCGGCAGCTAGTATCTATCATAATGTATTATAAGCTCTCTGTGACCATTTGAAGATAACTATAGAAAATATACCGTAATATATAGTAATACGTGGCGTACGTATTTAACGGCCTTTTCAGAAATAGTGACTATGTTAGACGTAGTTTATATGTATGTATTATAACGCCCGCATCAACCTAGCCCGGAGAAACCGGCATATCGCAGAACCTAAAAAGTTTGAAAACATGTGTCAAGAGCATGAAAGGACCCTTTTCATCACACTGGTTCGAAAAAACTGTGACACGTCTGGTAGTAGTATAGGTAAATAACAAATTTGGCAAGTCCATCCCTGCGCCACCCCATTCGGACGTGGGTTAAGACACATATCTCAGGCGGGGCTGCAAGAAGTGCCCACACCCCAATATGTAGATTCCTACTTACCCAACTGACTGTGGTCATTATTGTGCAAGGATTTACTAGGTTTGATACTTGGTGCTAACTTCGCTGGTGCTGAGTCGAACTCGCACTCGAAGGGGTCCGTACTTGGACGAATAAACACCCAAGGTTCCGTACCATCATACATGTGCATAAATACGACACTTGTATGGGCCTTTTTATTATTTTCATCTTATATTAGATAGACATACACACTCTGTGAAAATTTCAACTCTCTGCCCGCCCGCTGACAGACGGACGGACGGACGAACAGCGGAGGCTTAGTAATAGGGTTCGTTGACACCTTTCAGTTACGGAATCGACATGTTTAAATATAAATTATAGGTGCTTTAAACTTCAAATACAAATCCAGGATAATTTTGAAACGTCTTATAATTAGATAATCTCGGTGGCTTGGCAGGCGAGTGCTCGACTAGGCGCGGGTTCGATTCCCGCTGCGGAAGAAATGTTTGCATGATCTGCAAATATTTTTCCGTGTCTGGGTGTTTCAATACTATGTATTAAATGTATGACATTACAAAAAAAAAGTATATAGGTAAGTAGATATTGTATCAGTCATTTGGATCCCATAATACAAGCTTTGCTTAGTTTGGTGCTAGATGGCGCTGTGTGAAATGTCCACAAATATTTATTTATTTTTATTTTATCTTGTTAGTTCTTACAAGTATCAAGAGCATTGCAGAGGAACGCAACATACCTCTACCCAATCAGCACGTAGTGAATGTTTTGTCTGCCGGAGGTTCCCGGCATATGGCTCGAATGCCCTTCGCTGCGGCCGACATGCTTCGATTAAGACAACCCTTTTAGAACAAGAGCTAATATGAGTAAGCAAGGCCTTTTACCATAGATGATTCATACAGCGTCAGGAGGCAACTTTTACCTTCACTAACGGGACGCTGTAGTGCCCGGGACGAATTAAGATGGAGTAGGCTTGCCCAGCACCTATTCCATCCTCTCAGCTTAGTCGGCCTTGTCCACAGGAAAGACGGTCAATACGTGCGGAGCTGACTAAGCCGCGGGTTTCCTTACGATGTTTTCCTTCCCGAATTGAGTGGTTAATATGAGTAGTTTTATTTTTATAGCTTTACATTTTAAATACTAAAATAACCTACATACATTCACGCCCGTATCCCTAATGGGGTGGGCAGAGCCACAAATAAACATAAGAAAACTTGCAGAAACTTCCGATTTAAACTCCTAAGATGGATAATATGGTGAACCGTGGTGACAGGTGATCAGCCCATCGCCCATATTATGTGGTCCATTATTTTGGAGAGAATACTATCCCTTGGTCGCCTGACTAAAAAATCTGATTTCAAAAAATGAACATGATGAAAATTACGATGGATTCCGTAAAGTCACTCAATGAAAATTCTTGGGGTTGTCCCACGGAGTTAGGAATTGCTTTTTCACTAATATTATTACTATAAGGGTTATTAGAACGCTAGGAGATGTTTTTACGCATATTTTTTTTCCAAGAATTATGACGTATTTTAAGTAAAGAAACTAGTAGTAAAGTACTCAGAAATAATTAATACGCGCGTGGCGTAACTTGCTTAGACGTTCTTGATTGATCGTTGAAGTGAAGCAACGTTGGCGCGGTCACAATTTGGATGGGTGACCGTAAGGGCATTACGAGCTGAGCGCTTCCGTACTTCGGAGGGCACGGTAAATTGTCGGTCCCGGTTTAAGTCGTTAAGCCACGACGAAGGCCTTTAGGCGGCCTAAAAACTCCGTCACAAGAGTTGACCACTAGCTTCTGGGTCTGGGTGATATAGTATTTGTATTGTAAATATGTATTTACAAAAAAAAGTATATAAGTATTCTATCAGCCATCAAGTTCCCATAGTACAAGCTTTGCTTAGTTTGGGGCTAGCCCCGTGTATTTGTTATGGACATTTCACAAATATTTATATTTTATTTTTATTGATTTTTGACAACGGGTGGTCCCACCTATTGGCCGTAGAGTGTCAAAAAAATATTATATTACAAAATAAATGCGTGCTCCTGGACTATTCAAACGTCTGAAGACAAGGTTGTCCGACACAGACGCCAGTAATTTAATAACATTATAACCTGCGATTGTCGTATGTGTGTCTGAGGGAATTATTTATGCTATCCTGCACCCGACGGCCAATGTGGGCCTATTTCTACAGTCAACCACAAAATAATAACTTGATTATAGAACTGTATCTAAAGTTGGTTATCGAGCAAGCTATGAGAGCTACCTAAAATAAAATAAAAAACAAGCAAAACCAGTGATTAAATTTTTATGAAATAAAAAATAAATTAATGGATGCTTACTTATCACACTGCCCATATACATTGTGTCACAACGAATTGTTCCCGTGATTCAGAGTTAGTATAATGCCGAGTCTTTTTTCGCAGCATCTATTTTCGTCTAGCCTCTCTTCATTCCTGGCACGCCCCGTCAGTTATTTTAATACTTTGGTGTGTCTCATTGGGCTCCATGGGATCAAATTCAGGTTGTGCATCAATATTATACTAAATAATTATGTAAATAAATATTTGTGGACATTTCACGCAGCGCTATCTAGCTCCAAACTACGTAAAGCTTGTACTATGGGCACCAGATGGCTGATAGAATACTTTTATAATTTTTTTTGTAAATACATACTTTGCAAAAAATACTACTAATATTATAAATGCGAAAGTTTTTGTGTATTTGCTTGTTACCAAGTATCTCCATAGATAGTATCTCTAGACCGATTTTGATTAAATTTAGTATTGAATTGTGGACATTTCACAATATAAAACTTTAGAAAACATGTGTCAAGTGCACGTAAGGAGCCTTATATGCCTTATAAATACGCACTTTTAGTGTTTTTACCACACGGTCACGCGACTAGTAGCAGGTAGGTTTGGGCACCATGGAGTTTCGCCTCTATAAGGTAGGTTTCGTTTCTAGTTTCAAGTTTCTGCAATGTACTTGCCCTATCCTCTGGGTATTGATTAAGCTAAGGCGTCGGACTTGAAAATTGACTTTGGATGTCCTGTCTTGTGTTTCATGCATGAATAGATGATTACTTGATTTGTATTTAGAGATCGTCAGAACTATTATGAAGTAGGGTACGTACATTGACAAGGACCTTTTAAAAAAATACTTCGGTTCTACCTACTAAACTTCTTGGTGGTAGACTATGAAAATGCGAAAATAAGTCTGCCAGTCTGTCTTTCTGTAACCTTTTCACACCTAAACTACTGAACAAATTTTGATGATATTTGGCAAGGCGATAGATTCCATCCCGGGGAAGAACATAGACTATATTTTACACTATACAACTATCTTTGAAAATGAACAAAAGACAAACCAACACACTTTCGCATTTATAATATTAGTAACATTATAATATTATCAACAAATAATAAAACAAAATCAAAGGGGGCCGGCCCCATTCAAGAAATATTTATTTAAAGTTCGTAATCGATCATCGAAGTTGAGCAACGCTAGGCGCCGATCATGGATCTTGGTCTTTTTGGACATTTCTTTTGTAATAGTTTGTGTATTTATTTTTCAAACTAAATAACATTTACTGATTCGTACAAAAATAATAATAAAATGAAAAATGAATGGGGCCTCTACAAAAAAACCATTTATGTTTGTAACCTTTCGTGAGCCAAATCGACTCGCACTTGACCAGTTTTATTTTTAATATGATTTATAATACCCCTAGGTTTTAAATAAGGCTTCTCAGGATATTTTATGAGCACTCCGTGGTGGGCCCGAATTCTTTCAAGCACCAATGAATTTTATGTAGAATAGTAATTGTAAGATATTGGAGATGTCCCTATTTGTGTAGACATTTGGCAACCCTTGCCGCTATCTCAGGGAGCTGGACAATGAAATATTCGCTCATTAGACCGTCTACTGATTAATTGGGCTTCTTAGAGTAAAGCTGTGGTCATAGTGCAAGCGATAACGAATTCCATCAAAAAATTTAATACCCGACAGTCATATAACCTACCGTCACCCATGTAATCCATCTGCAATAAATGAAATGGCCAAAGATGATGATGATGACCCCCAACTACTCTTACGTTCGTCGTTTTTATATTTGTCCATTCAGTTGTCTGAAAGCGATCACTTTTAATTGTTAAAACCGTCCATTATACGCTTGTTATAACGTGTATAGGTTTTTTTGTCTCTATGCAAGGAGTACAACAAAGTATTTTCATTAATTCATTCACGTGTTACGTAAAACCTGATATTTTTATCCCCGGTATCATCTATTTTAGGTTAAATATCACTACAAGTATACTACACCCAGACCCGGAAGAGATTATCTACAGGTAAACGTTTTTTGTCACCCATCCAAATTGTGACCGCGTACAACAAATCATTCAATCATAAAAGCCTTTTACCATCTATACTAGATGATACATTCAGTGTCCGGAGTCCGGAAGCAACTCTTACCTTCACAAACGGGACGCTGTAGTGCCCGAAACGAATTAAGATGGAGTAGGCTTGCCCAGCACCTATACCATCCTCTCAGCTTAGTCGGCCTTGTCCACAGGAAAGAGATGGTCAATACGTGTGGAGCTGACTAAGCCGCGGGTTTTCCTTCACCGTTTGAGAGTACTGATATAACGCACATAAATTTTTCGAAAAAAATCCATTCGTCTATCCAACTAAACTACCAGTGTTCATCTCTGCCATTCAATCATACACTGTTACTTTTCTCCCCAGTCTCCTCTCAACACGCTCTCACTACAGCCCTACCAGGTTGTCAGCTAAGTTGGCCATTCCATTGTTTGTGTAATGTGTTTTGCCGGTAACCGCTATGATAGGAACTGCTTTATGAGACCAGATAAATTACGATACGGGAATGTGTAAGTTGTGTATCGCTAAGATGTTTAGATAGATTGCTTTGAAGCTAGTGCGCTGCCTAATTTGGTTGCTGGGTAATTTGAACGTTTAAGTTGAATAGGGTAACCCTTTGGTGATATAAGTACCTAGGTATCTAGGCCTATACGGCGAGTCTCCGGCCATTTTTCAAACTGGACCGCACTGGCAGAAACAAATATATTTATTGTATCAATGTTGTCCAACAGCTGATACATAAATCCCATGATGGTAGGCGTAGATCAAGGATCTCTCACTCAATGTGACGGATGACGAACATTCATCTGCCTACCCCTATGGGAAACAGGTAAGTAATCAATAATTGCGAACATTTGACACAGTGCCATCTAGCCCCAAACTAAGCAAAGCTTGTACTATGGGCACCAGATGGCTGATAGAATACTTTGTCAATACATACTTACAGTAAATAATACTACAACACCCAGACCCGAACTAAATATTTTCAGAGCATGCAAAATTTCTCCCGTAGCGGGAATCGAACCCCTCTTGCGTCTCAGCCGAGTACTCGCCCGCCACGCCACCGAGGTCGTCAATAATTTGCTTTATAACATATTTGCACCCAAAACAACCAACGACAAAACAAATCCAAACAAACACGATTCAACCCAAAACGTGCTCTTAAACAAATCATAGTAAGCCTTCAATACAAAATACACCATACCGCTGTCTCTATCGTTTCCATACGAGTAGAGAGAGATAGCCACATGAACATAATTGTCGAATACAGATGTCGCGACCGGGGATATTATAACAAGGGACGCACTATAATTATACGGGTATTGTGGGGTAAGTTACAGGTAGTTTTCGTTTAATTGCGAAAATCACTTTAGCAAATACCGAGAGATCTTTTTAGGGTTCCGAAAGGTGCAAATGGAACCCTTATTCTTCTTCTTTTGTGTCGATTTTACAACCGTGATTGATCAGAGTTATTTTGAAAAATGTGTGGCCACATCCACAGCATTATCTGAGCAGGACATGAGACCACTCATAGTGTATGTGTTCCTGTGCCAAATAAATGTATTTCTTTCTTTCTATGTGTTAAAACCTCCAACAGAAGCCTATTACTAAGCCTCCGTTGTCCATCCATCTGTCTGTCCGTCCGTCCGTCGATTCGTCTGGCAGCGGGCTGTATCTGAAAAACCGTAATAACCGCTATAACAAAAAAATATAAAAAGGGGGGTCCTATTCAAGAAACATTCACGATGTTACGGAACCCTTCGTGTGCGAATTATGACTCACACTTGACCTGTTTTATTTAAGTACTAGCTGCCGCCCGCGGCTTCGCTCTCGTGGTACCCGGATGAAAAATAGCCTATATGTTAATCCAGCACATGTAGGTATTATGTATATTCCAAGCTTCATTTAAATCCGTTTAGTTTAGGCGTGATTGAGGCACAAACAACCAAACATCCTCACAAACTTTCACACTTATAATATAAGCAAGTTTTAAAAATAAATACCTTTTCTTTAAAATACCTGTGGTGGATGTGTTCTTCGACGATGGTGTTCATAAATCATTAGGAGTTTTTAGTATACAGTGGCGTGGCGGACATTTGTCCTGCTGAGACACTAGAGGTGCGGGTTGTATTCCTGCGCCGGGAAAAGGGAGACAGTGTAGTGGTATCATGACTCATGTCTCACTCGTAAGAGCACTGGTGGTCTAGCGTTTTCCGATCCTAAGGTCGTGGGTGCAAATCCAGACGGAGTTTAAATCCTTTCACCACACTGGTTCGAAAGAACTGGTGATACGACTAGATAGATGACACTCGTAGTTTCCTATGTCCAAACATACTTAGAACCCTTGTATGGGGTCCGATATAATGTGACTGTAGGATGTTATTATAATTTATCTGAGCCAACTTTTACGTATAAGTCATATTAGTATTATTTTCATTGAGCAAGAGAATTTGGTCGTAGCTCTCGTCCGAGTTACGGCATTTAATAGTTTGTTTAAGGTTGAATCCATTGATGTCCAGTAATAAAACGAGAGGACACAGTGAGTTATAATACTGCTTCTTTTATTGTTATTTTACGTGGATCGGCGTTTTATAATGCCAAAGTAACTTCACCGGTTGTCCATAAGAACCGAGGGTGCGCCTTACAAAATATTACTTTACCTACGCATTTTGGGCACACATCAAAGAATATACTACACTAGCTGACCCCGCGAACTTCGTATCGCCTTAAAATTAATAATTCAAGTGCTTGTAATTTAATATGAACTTTATACCATAGCAATAAAGCTCAAATTGACTACGTTTTAGTTACAAATCATTTGTATGGGAAAAAGAAAAGGGCTATTTTTAGGGTTTTTCCAGCAATAATTCTAATTTTTCTCGCCGTAAAAACCATCCTTGAACTTCAACGAACATTTTAAAAAAAGATTTGGCCAAATTGGTCCAGGCGTTGTTGAGTTATGCGCTTACCAACACATTTTGCGATTCATTTTTATACTATATAGACTTCGCGCACGACCGCTGCGTAGGGAGCCGACCTCGCGACTGAGCCGCGCGCGTACCTTACTCATAGATCTAAACTCCCCTCCCGCACGCGCACCCCCGCCTTGGTGACGCCCACTTCGCAACGGGCCGTGCAGCAGAAATCGTAATATTTTAATTTCGCCATAACTTCAAAACCAAACGTCCAATTTTAATCATTCAAAGACCAAATATTATCTCCATAAACTGTTCTTAGTGATGAAATCATTTATTTTGATAAGGATTAATAGCATGAGTAAAATAAACGCGTTTAAATGTAGTCCAAAAAAAATTCAAGATTTTTAAATAAAAAAATGGTTGCTGTGCCTCACTCGACATAGATGGGTATAGTGTGTCGCGGACTTTTTTGTAGATATTTATAAGATCTACAATTAATTAGAACATTTTATGGTTCTATCTTTTATAGTTTAGGCAGCGTACGCAAAATAAGTAACTTTTCTGGTTGATTTTTTACACCTTGTGTCCGAAAAACCCAAATATCTTACGGAACCCTATTTTTTTCCAAAATAAAATATAGCCTATGTTACTCGTGGATAATGTAGCTTTCGAATGGTGAAAGAATTTTTAAAATCGGTCCAGTAGTTTTTGAGCCTATTCAGTACAAACAAACAAACATACAAACAAAGTTTTCCTCTTTATAATATTAGTGTAGATTACGATATGCCGGTTTCCTTACAATGTTTTCTAGAGAGCACAGATATTCGCGCACATACATTTTTCCATTATAAAGTAAATTATTTATTTTATTATATATCCGTTTTACCCCTTTTAGAAGGTTATTTTGAAAAACTCCAAAATGTTATTCATTAATTTTATATTTAAAGTATCCAACTAAACTTAGTTTGAAGGCAATCGCACTGCTTGTTTAAAAGTTTTCATAAAAACATGTGGGTTAGCTATAGATGTACAATGTATGTATGTTCATATGAGCTGGTGGCCAACTCTAGTGACGGAGTTTTTAGGCCGCCTAAAGCTATAAAAGGAAGCTACCTTCCAAATTTCAGCTTCAGTAGTTCAGCCTGTGCGTTGATTACAGAAAAAGGCTTATGGTTTTAGATTAGCATATACATTATACCAATATTAAATTCCAAATCGCTTATAAATTAAACCTCAACGCACCGTGTATTAGCACACGTAGCGGATTGGATCACGTGGGTAATCCTTACCGACAGACGCACACACGCTCTAATCTGGGGTTTGCTGGCTTACTTCTGGATCGCAGTGTTTGCAGTCTGTGTATTTCAGATTTCCCTTTACCTTGCTTACATTACAGAGCACTGGTGGCCTAGTTGGTTGTGACCCCGCCTTCCGATCCGAAGATGGTAGGTTAAAATCCGGTCGTGTACCAATGGATTTTCTGTGCGAAAAATTTATGTACGCTATACTCTCAAACGGTGAAGGAAAACATCGTGAGGAAACCCGCAGCTTAGTCAGCTCCGCACGTATTAACCATGTCTTTCCTGTGGACAAGGCCGACTAAGCTGAGAGGATGGAATAGGTGCTGGGCAAGCCTACTCCATCTTAATTCGTCCCAGGCACTACAGCGTCCTGTTTGTGAAGGTAAAAGTTGCCTCCTGACGCTGTATAAATCATCTACTATAGATGATAAAAGGTTTTTATGATTGAATGATTTGAACGGACGCCTTGGTAGTCTTTAGATTGTACGGCTTGGCCCAACGCCCACTAGGCATCCCTAAGCATGCCGTACCAATAATAATGGTCGCCTTAAAAAACAAAATAACAACAATTCAGGTAGGTATCCTTAAACTTTTCTGAGGTCAAAGCAAGGTCACACAAACCCGAATCCAAAACCACGTCCTAAAACTACTAATGCACACCGTGTGATATGCAAATCTATGGTAATACACGATCCATTTCGTCCCGTGACTTCTGGTCCCAAAGTTTGCCAATGTAGATGTAGGCTTAAAATTAATATGTTTGGACTCAATTACCTATTGGAATTTGAATGTACACGTGTTGGATTGAAGTTTTGGATGCATAATTTCATTGATAATGAGAAATACGCCTCAAAACACAATCAAAGTTATATTACATCATCATCATCAGCCTATAGCAAACCACTGCTGGACATAGGCTTCCCCTAATGAGCGCCAATGCGCACTATCTTTGGCTTGACGCCTACAGTTTCTGCCAGCAGCCTTTCGCAGATCGTCACTCCACCTAGCCAGAGGGCGTCCTACATTACGTTTACTGAGTCGCGGTCTCCACTCAAGAACTCGTTTACCCCATTCATATACGTAAATAGGTACTTATAATCATCATAAGAGGTAAATCATTTTTTGAGTACCATAATTTAGAATCAACACAGACCTGAAATAGACAAAAGGATACTAGGTAGTCGTGTCACTAGTTCGTCTGGAGCAGTGTAGGGAGATTATTAAAGTGCGCCTTGAAGAGGCTCCTTTTGAATGAACAATCGAATGAACAATCGAATAAACAATCGAATTTAGAATCAAATGAACAATCGAAAATGGGAGCTACTGGAATAAGCGAGTCTTTTTTGGGATAATAAAAAACTGACAATATACATAATACAAAAAATTCTCAGAATTATAATAATTTCAAACACAATCAACATCATCATCATGTTCCTTCCTGCCCTTCTTCCACTTTATGTGGGGTCGGTACAGCATGTTCTCTTCTTCCACTCCTCTCATCTATGCACTCAATTTCAACCACAATATACAAAAAATTAATATACACTTCGCTTATGATTTTTCAAAACAAATAGAAACCATAAACTTACACGCAATCGCGTAAAAGCCTCAAAACATTGGATTCTTATAAAACAAAAAACAATTCCAGTAAAACACCCCGTGCCATTCAATCATAAAAAACCTCTAGGCGCGAATCTGATATGTAGTGATGTGAAACTGGATATATTGATATAATATCGATAAGGCTTTCCCGCCGGCTATCTGTATCCATATCCGAATTAATAATATCGATTCGGTGTGGGAATAACTCGTTACGTGTGCTTCAATGAAGCTGAGCTACTAAATTTTGATATGAAAAATTTAATAACAAGATTTTCCCCATTTCGATGAATGTGTTAGATCTAGGCATGTGGTATCGTAGTTCCCAAATGGATGAACCAATTTTGATATTGCTTTTTGTTTCGTTTGAAAGGTGACTTCATAGACAGAGCTCTTAGCTATCATTCAAGAAAACCGATTTTAGCATTTGAAGAAATTAGCTCTTTTCTTGTCAATGAGCAACTTCTACAGGTCATGATCGATTCGAAATTTGGTATCTTGTTACATTGATATTGCAAGAACATTGACTTGCTGCTGCTACGGGGATCAAAGGTTTTTATTTTGTTTGTACTTTTTTCAAAGTTTTAATGCCACCTCCATTCTGTTTCATTTTCACAGCTGCACGTTCAATAATATTAGATGGATTCAATTTCCGCGACAATCGTGTATTGATGTGTGATATCGTCTGCTAATGTGTTTTGAATGTCTTGTTTGAATTTATCGAGTTGCACGTTTGATGATTTGGTTCAAGGTTTATTTTTTGGTAAAAGTAAGTTTGTATGAGCTAGTGGCAAACTTTCTTGATTGATTGTTGAAGTTAAGCAACCCTGCGCGCTGTCACAATTGGGATGGGTGACCGCAAGTGGCATAACGAGCTGAGCGCTTCCGTGCTTCGGAAGGCACGTTAAATTTTCGGTCCCGGCTTTTAAGTCGTTAAGCCATGACGGAGGCCTTTAGGCGGCCTAGAAACTCCGTCACAAGAGTTGGCCACTAGCTCATACGAACTTACTTACTGACTTGAGCATCGAGAATTTAAAAACAATAGATCTGTCGGATGGATTTCTCGCAACGGTATAAAGGGTTCTCAATCCAGCACTATGCCTAAACAGATACATATTCCACAAGTTGAACAGACAAACTTTACACGGACACTGGCTGTGAGAGTTAGGAAACTTGTAATCTGCATACCCCTATCCTGTTCTGTGGCTGATTTGTCTCAAGTACTTAGGAATGTAGTGAAAACAGTATACTAAAATATTATTTCTATACTTGTCATGAAAAAAACAATGTGATAAAAATCACATTTATTTAAGTAAGTTCGTATGAGCTAGCGGCCAACTCATGTGACGGAGTTTTTAGGCCGCCTAAAGTCCTCCGTCGTGGCTTATTGACTTACAATCCGGTACCGACAATTTCACGTGCTCTCCAAAGCACAGAAGCGCTCAGCTCGTAATACCACTTGTGGTCACCCATCCCAACTGTGACTGCGCACAACGTTGCTTTACTTCAACGATCAATCAAGAACGTCTAAGCAAGCTACGCCACGAGCGCTTCAATAATTGATTACCAACCAACGATTCGGATGTAGAGGAAAAGTACAGGTATCCAACAGTCGGTCCAGAATACGGGTACAAACAAAACCTCACAAATCTCACGTATTTGATCCTCGTTATTCGATGCGCAAGTATTAATACATACTCGAAGATGATGTACCTCGGATTTTAAAGAGCTGATACAACGCATTTGTGTCTCTCGTTACCTCATTCGTTGTCTCTTGAGACATCCTATTGTGGTCTTGTGAAATTCATAAATTCTGATTCAAACTTACAATAAACCATACCATCGTACTATCGTACATGTTTAGGGCCCCCGATTATTTTTTTGTGAAAATTTCAACTTTCTACCTACTAGTATTACGGTTCATGAGATGGACGGACGGACGGACAGACAGAGTCTTAGTAATAGGGTCCTGTTGGCATCCTTACCCCCGAATACTCAAACGCATCTCAGAGTTGAGCACGTCTCAAGTGACGAGTTTTTGACAGATTTTCATCAAAAACTGTCAAAAAACCGTGCTCAACTCTGAGTCGCGTTTGAGTATTCGGGGGTTAGAGTATGTATGTATGTGAAGGAGGTATTATCAGCTTTGTAAAGTTGCAAACAAGCAGCACGATGCGCAAATCAAATAGGCAGTGTCTCAATCAATGGTCTGAAGACGTTTGCTTTGGATGTTTGTGTGCGATTTGCGAGCGAGATTGCGTACGGTCCACGAGAAATGCCCGAATGTTTGCATTTCGATGTCGAACGAGATGGAATTATATCGCATGCGGATATAACAGGCAAAGTCGTGTTTGGATAATACCACACTTGTGTAAAAAATGTTATGGTAGGCGTATATTTTACGGCTACGGTGACTCTGCTTTATGTATGTTTATATTTAATTATTTAATTCTGTCTAACCAGTACCTATGGTGAAGGATATAAAGTGCGCCTCAAAGGCTCCTTTCGTGCACTTAACACATAATTTCAAATTTTCTAGGCTCTACGACATGCCGGTTTACTTCACCGTTTGACCGTTTCTAGTACCTACAGGTATAGCGCAAAAAAAAAACCGAAATGAAAAATTCATTGGTGCACGATTGGATTTGAACCCACGATCTTATCGCAAGGCGGGGTCAATACCATTAGACCACCAGTACTCTCAGAATTCTACTGATTAAAAATTACCCTAATTTCGATGTACGCGGTTAAATCTCAATTCTTCGTAAAAACATTCTTCTTTGTACAAAATGATACCACAATGTATGCAAAATATGTGTATTGCACTGACAAAACCCACGCCTATTAAAAATGTTTATTGCTAACAAATATCTCACAAAATGATACGGTAAGTATGTGGGTATAGCGTTAATGCAATTTAATCTGCGCACACGCATCACAGCCCGACGCCCACGCGTGGTTTCTACAGCCTACTAAGGATTGTGTTCCAAGTTCGAAGATACTCCAAAATGAATATAAATGAATGAATATTTGTGAATATTTCACACAGCGCCATCTAGCCCCAAACTAAGCAAAGCTTGTACTATGGGAACCAGATGGCTAATAGAATACTTATGTTTTTTTATATACATACTTAGAAACTTGTGTTGTTTTTAAATCTAATACCTTCTTACTATTACTTCTCTGCTTCTCTCCCGGAGCATGTCGTAAAAGTCAACTAAGAGATAGATCTTCAAACTGATGGACCACCTATATGGGCGATGGGCTGATTTACCTGTCACCATGGTTCACCATATCCATCTTAGCACCTCAAATTAGAAGTGGCTGCAAGTTTTCTTGTGGCTTTGCCCATCGAGACGTAATTGGTAAAGAGTTTAAATTTTCACAGAGTGTGTATTTTTATTGCCGCTAAAACCACAAAAAATTAAAATAAAATAAAATGAAAGGGAGCCTCATACAAGAAACATTTTTTAACGCTCATAATCAATCAACGAAGCTACTTATTTAAAAAGTACATAGAGTAAAAATAATATTAAAAAGTACATGCACGATGATACTTCTCAGCTGGACTGGGAGTAAGGAAAAAACATAGAATGCATCCAGCTGCTTCTCTCCCCGAGCATGTCGTAAAAGTTGACTAAGGGATAATATCCTCTTCAACATGATGAGATGCGAGTATTCCCAAGTAGGGTTGACGTCAGGCAGGCGGCCGGTCATAAAACACCTTAGCCAAAACTCTTACAACATGATCCAAGGAACATGCTGTGCCGACCCCACATAGAGTGGGATAAGGGCAGGAAGATGATGACATGTACGATGATACGGAATCCTTCGTAAGCGAATTCGACTCGCACTTGGCCGGTTTTATTGAATAGTGGCAGCTATATGTAAGATCGCATGAGCCTTTATGTTCATCTCGCAATATAGCTTGTATCAGGAACTTGGTCCTTACCATAGTATGCACATGCAAATGTAATTTAAACAAATGCATGCGACTGCGTGTGAGAAACTCAGAGATAATCGCGTTGACGCGCGCGCAGTTTATTGGAGGTTCTGGATGAGCTTCCCATCATCATCATCAGCATAAAATTCCACTGCTGGACATAGGCTTCCCCATATACTTCCAGAAACAATCGTTTTGATCCGCCATCAAGCACTTTTAGGAGCTCGTTAGCCCTTTGTAATAGAAGCGCGCAGTTCTAATAACTTTCTTACTAAACTACTTACTTATATTCGGACGTGCCTCAGTCTACCCCATTAGATATCTCCAAACACATTTTAGACATGTTGAAAAAGGTCTACAGTAAGTCTAAAAGTTTAAGTAGTTAAGTAGGTACCAACTTCCTTTACCAAGCATCAATCCAATCAACAAATAATTATCAGTTATCGAGTTCATAGTAAAGGTAGTCGCACACAGGAGGCGATTCGGCACGCTCTGAGCTAGATTAGGGTGCATGCACACCGTAATTAAGAGTACCTGAGAGCGAACATGTTTGTGTCATGTTCGTACTGGTAGGAAGAAAAGTTTTAACCGACTTTTTTGACTTACGTTAAGCGCTCGTAGCGTACCTTGCTTAGACGTGCCTGATAGATCGTTGAAGTTGAAGTTAAGCATAAGGGTATTACGAGCTGAGCGCTTCCGTGCTTTGGAGGGCACGTTAAATTCTCGGTCCCGACTTTTAAGTCGTTAAGCCATGACGGAGGCCTTTAGGCGGCATAAAAACTCCGTCACAAGAGTTGGCCACTAGCTCATACGAACGAACATCTAAAAGTATTTAACTGACTTATTCATTTTTATCTCTACTATGAGCTTTCCCATGAGCTTTGATAACAAGTTTTCAGACATACGAGTATATTTCACTACAGTTGCTTAATTATTTATTTATTTAATTCTCACGCAAACATGATCTAAAAATTACAATGAAATTTACATATTATTTCACAGGACTTCTGTCTGTAAAATGAAGCTGACTTACTCTAAAAATTACATACGAATTCACAATTATCACAGCACTTTTGCCCCCACCTGTACTTAAACCCGACGCAAAATAAATGAGACTTAGGTACACTAAATGACAAAGAAATTTACAATTGGCACATCACTTCTCTCCTCACCTGTACCTAATCCCGATTGGCGTACACGCAGCGGTGCGTAGCAGATCGCCTTATTAATGCTCTGTACAGTCACGCCCACCAAGCCATCGCCGTAATTGACTTTGGGTTAATTAGGTCGACGATTAGATAGATGAAAAGGTTTTAGATTGAGTTTTCTAAGATTTAGGTACGCCTTGTTTTTTATTCAGAATTACAGTCAATGTTGTATTTTCTCTATTTTTTACGCCCGGTTTCAATAATCTACTAACGGGCGACGGATCGTTCATTACCATAGCAACGTCGTTTTTTCGTTAAAAAAATGTATGATGCTTTTCGACAGATAACTTTGCTATGGTAATGAGTGGTACATCGATTGTTAGGCCCGGCGCACACTAAGTAAGTTCGTATGAGCTAGTAGCCAACTCTTGTGATGGAGTTTTAGGCCGCATAAAGACTTCCACCATGGCCTAACGACTTAAAAGCTGGGACCAACAATTTAACGTGCCCTCCGAAGCACGGAAGCACTCAGCTCGTAATGCCACTTGCGGTCACCCATCCAAATTGTGACCGCTCACGACGTTGCTTAATCAAGAACGGCACAGCATGCCGAGGATAGCCGTTAGTGGACGCCGGGCCACACTGCCGAATCAAGCCGAAGGCTGCTCATGCGTCCTTAGGCATGCCGTACAGTGCCGATAGTGTACGCCGGGCCTTAGTAGAAAAAGTTATTTGAACAGGGCATTAATAAAAAAAAAAATTTATAAAATAAATTGAGCTAGATACATACTTGAAGGCCAAAGAAAGCTCACTGATACTAACGAACTCATTTTCTAAAACACAAGGTCCACTGCAAACCTACTCGATATCGCGAAGGTGATAAAACTAATGAAGTATGGTGAAAGCTGGTTGAAGATTTATTTGAACTTTGTTTAATACCGGCTTAAAACCTGACCTCTTAGTTGTATGCAAATTCCACATAATAACTTTAATGTACAGTCACCGGCTTTTGTCATAGCACATCGTTAACATGAACTGTTCATCATTATCATCATCGTTATCTTCCTGCCCTTATCCCACTCTATGTGGGGTCGGCACAGTATGATCCAAGGACCGTTTTTGTTTTATATAAACAAGACATGTTCATTGTCTGAAATCACAAAGCCCATTAAAAATTAAAAGTCAAGCATTCCTCATTCAAACGATAAAAGAATACTTATAAATTTACATTGTGCCATTGAACAATCAAACCTTTGTCATACAGGTAAATCAAAGCAAAAATAATACCGTTGTAGATACCCTATATCTACTTCTTGGGCTAATTTCACACCTTGTAAAAGAAGCATATTTTTTCTTGTATTTTTTAAAATACCTACTAAATACTAATAACGTATTTATTGTTTTCTGTTTGCCACCAGTCAAACTTTGTCAGTGATCTAGTGACCAAAGTCACTTACCCCGAATACTCAAACGAGATGCTTTTGAGTATTCGGGGGTTATGGTCACTAGCTCATACGAACTTATTTTTCTGTTTGCCTACGTCAATTCAATAATTATTTATATTATTCTAGCTCGATATTCATTAATATCATAAGGTATGTATACCACACTGAACAATATATTGTTCAATGCGCAATTGTTCCCTCCGCTATCTGTAACATAAAGATATGACGGGATTCCATAGGTAAGGTCGAGTAGCGCGTTGCCTCATGACTGTTAACACGCGTTGTTCCTAGAACCTTCTACGATTTAGAATCTTCGACGGCCTCAGAGGCGTGGCGGGCGAGTGCTTTGCTGAGACGCATAAGGCGCGGGTTCGATTCCCGCTACGGGAGAAATGATTGTATGTTCTGCAAATATTTATTCCGAGTATGGGTGTTGGTAGTATTATAAGTATGTATTTACAAAAAAAAAATTATCTAAGTATTCTATCAGCCATCTGGTTCCCATAGTACAAGCTTTGCTTAGTTTGGGGCTAGATGGCGCTGAAATGTCCACAAATATTTATTTATTATTTATTCTACGACGTAATCTTTCAATGTGTTACTAATTAATCCGGGTAAAAATGTAAATGTAGTAAAAATGAAAAAAAAGGGAAAAAAAAACTAATTGTTTTACATTTCGCACAGAAGTTCGAAAACACGCCAGACAGCAAACCTACCTTATTATACAGGATTATACAGTTTATACACTACACAATAAATCCTAATTCAACAGACCCTCACATGGACGTGGCTACGCTAATTTACGCGGTAATCTCCCGGTAGGGGGCGCGGGGCACGCACCCACGCTTATCTATGCGTGTGGATATTACGCTATAAGCGGGTACAAATAAGCTTTCGTGTCCAAGTCTTTGGTTTTCGTAGGTAGTTCCAAAAGGAGTTATAAATATTTGAAATGAATACAATATTTTTTTAGTTGGTACTTCTACTAGTAGATACTCATGTCACTAGTTCGTTTGAATCAGCGTAGATAAAGATTTTTGGTGCACCTCGGAGAGGCTTCTTTTGTGCATTTTCCTTTCCTTTTTAGTTGGTAAATAAGACGAAAAGGTTACTTGGTCACTGTAGTTAGGTAATGAAAAACAAAGGAGAATGACCATTTCGGGCAAAAAAGTACTATTATTCGTTGCATGTATGAATCTAATCTCTCGAATATCGTATCAAGTAATTATATAGTTTGACTACTGAAAAGATGATTCTAGCCAGGCAGTACAACAAACAGTCATCAAAAACTTGTTTACATTTTTCAAAAAGTGAGTTCTAATGGCTCTGAAATACACTCCATGTAATTCCATACCCTCTAGACAGCTCTCCACCGATCCGGCAAAAGCGGCTGAAACTAAAATAATAACAGAAAAGAAGAAAAAAGAATAGAAAAGTAAAAATAAAAATTTGGTTAAGCGGCACACAACCCGAAACCGAAACGTTGGATTGCCCTCGAGATGGTACGGGCTGGATTTGAGGCCAGGAAATAAGCGAATGCAAGTAAACACTGTTGTTACAGTCATTCCAGTCAAACGCGGCTTATTCAAATGTAGTGTGTGGCAGAATAGCTTAAAAGTGATGTAAAAAAGTACTTCAATCAAGAATTTTTCTGTGCCCATCAGTCCAAAAAAATAAGTACGATGTGAGTGACATGTGTCAACATGTAAAAATATATAATCCTATACAATAATTATAAATATGATAGTGGTTTTATAAGTTTGGTTAAGGTTTATTATTCTTTCACGCAGCCACAGAAGTACAGAGCAATCGATCGACATGACCTTTTTATTATGACACTAGCTGTGCTCCGCGGTTTCACCCGCGTTTTTCTCGTTTCCGTGGAAATACCGAGATAAAATATTGCCTATATTATAGCAATAAATGGACTATGGCCCATAACTCATTAATAGGTAGGTACCAACTCTTAACATCTTACACACGTGATAACTTTTAAACGAAATATCCGATTGAGATGAAACAAAAAGTATTTTACTTCTACATAAATACTCTTGATAACATAATGCTTAATTTCGATAAAGATTAATATTACGATACATATTTAACGTAGTTTTTTTTCTTCAGACGATTTAATAATTATTTTGAACACAAAATCGGTTATTGTGATTAAACCATGATAGCTAGATATATGTTCTCGCGGACTTTTTTGTAGGTCTTAATAGGATCTACAAACCCGTAGTACATCATTTTGTTCTATTGTCAATAGTTTTTGCAGCGCACGTAAAAATAGGTTTTCGATTTTACACCTTGTGTTACAAAATAGCAATTTTATTACGGATCCCTAATTTTGAAAAAAAAAACAACATAGCCTATAGCCTTCCTCGATAAATGAACTACCCAACACTGAAAGAATCATTCAAATCGGACCAGTAGTTCCAGAGATTAGCGCGTTCAAACAAACAAACAAACAAACAAACAAACAAACTCTGCAGCTTTATAATATTAGTATAGATTAGGCTACCTTTCATCCGGAAACGCGAGGGAAGCTAGTAAATTATACTTATTTTTGCATACGCAACAGCCGCATCGGCAAATTGGGCTCTGCTGAACGGGGTAGTTTGTGGAAACGCTAGTTTCGTAGCCCTAATGTAACAAACGCTATGACTGAAGCGATCCTTTTTTGCGCCCTCTCCTTTACCGAGAAATGACTTTCTGACTCTTAATCTCTCGCTATCTCATTAAAAATTCATAACTCCAAACTGAGAGAAATAAAAATTGCCATAAGCATTTGAAAGATTCATGTAGCTGATTTATTCCCGGTCTATTTTTGTGTAATTATCTTTTATTTAACTAACAAACTGGATCTCATGAATCATAATAGGTTGAATAATAAGGAGTTGATGACAGAGAGTGTATTTCTACAAATAATAGAAAAGGAGGCAAAATGTATGATGGTACGGAACCCTTCGTCTGCGAATTCAACTCGCACTTGACGAGTTATATTATTCTTACAAACTTTTATGGTTATATCAAATTGTTACTACAACATCATTTTTGTATTTATGTTTTTATTTCGGATTTTGATAATAAATTATTAATTTCAAGTTCTCGAATTGCAACTAAAACCACAAAGCAAATAAGAAGAACCAAGGGCGACCCCACACCCGCATTGTGAGCTATATGTAAAAAAATAACGTAAGCGTTAGAGAAGGCTACCTATCAAATAAGTAAACACAGTAATCTCTTTATTCTAATAATAATTTAACTTAAAGAAAATACGAAGGTACAACTTATAAATCAACCAACAAATCTAGTTTCTTGATATTATTTTTCATTTTCTTTGGCCAGAAGTTAGCACCTAATTTAATAAAATATGTAATGCGTTTGCAATAATTTTATACCAATTCCTTTGCTAAATTCAGTTGCAATAATTCTATCGATTCCTCGCAGATATTCATAATCACATGATGAGGTCTCGTAGACCCCTAATGAGGTGTCATACGGGACTGAATGACATCCTACTTGCGGTCGTGTTGCTGTCACTCGCGTTGCTAAGACTGGTTTGGATAGTTGTCTGTATATTTTGTGAGTTAGCAGCAATTCTGTCGAATCCTCACTGGTATTCATGGATAATCACATGATAAGGTCTCGTAGACCTCTAATGAGGTGTCATACGGGGCTCATTAACATCCTACATGCGGTCGTGTTGCTGTCATTTGCATTACGAAGGCTGGTTTATATAGTTTTTTTAATATTTTGTGAGTTAGCAACAATTCTGTCGATTTCTCGCAGATATTCATAATCACATGATGAGGTCTCGTAGACCCCTAATAAGGACTGAATGTCATCCTACTTGCTGTCATTTGCGTTACTCGAAATGCTCGAAACTCGCAAAGCCGAATTGAGAACTCTTTTAAACCTATGAAATATTGTTTGAATACTAAAATGGCTAGGTAGAGGGACGATTTGCGAAAAGCTTCTGGCAGAGACTGGTGTGTCAAGCAGAAGATAGAGTGCGTTGGCGTTAAACGTAGTTGTTCAATAAATAGAAGGTAAATCTTTTAGACTTTTATGAATGAGATCAAATTCTAAGGTGATTGAAAGAAAATAATAAATACAATAAAGTTTACTTACGGACTCAATCCTAATATCTTACAGGGAGTTCACGAATGTGTTAATTGGAGCACCGCTATTAATGAAGGTGTTGGCGTGATGATGTGTGAAGTGCCGTTTCAATTCCGAACGAGCGTTCCATATTAATTCAGTTTTCATTCGAACTTTTCTTTGCGGCCAGCTCGAAACTTTGAAGGGCTGAATGAAAGAAAAATAAGTAAAGGTAGGTAGTCACATACATATCATGCGAAATGTAAGTTTATGTGCGGATTCAGAGGAACAGGAATTTAATTAAAGACCACTTTGAATGAAACCTCAGATGATTCTATTGTGAATTTACGGTTTAATTTTTTTGTTCTTGTGGCAATTTCAACGACAAAAATATGAATCTGCTGCTGAATTTAATAGCGTACGATTCAACTGAAGTTCGAACCATTTTACGAAAATTGAGGAATCGCATTAGGAAAATTAATTGGCGACACTAAATTAAATAAATAAACATAATGTGAATGGTTTGCAGTCCACAACTGTGCGGTTCACACGAAAATTTCCGGCTCGCACAACTGCCGTGTGGAATTAGCTGTCGCCAGCGGTATTTCCGAACCGATACGACTTAGGAACCTTTAACAAACGATACGACTTAGGAACCGGTATTTATTAACCGATACGACTTAGAAACCTTTAACAAACGAGTCTACTCCTACCTCAAAGGCCGGCAAAGCACTTTCAGCTCCTCTGATGTTGCATGTGGTAGGAGTTAATCACTTACCATCAGGTGAGCCGTTTGCTCATTTACCCCCTCTTCCACAAAGCAAGATAATACTAAAATGTCATCATTTTCCTGCCCTTATCCCACTCTATGTGGGGTCGGCACAGCATGTTCCTTGGATCATGCTGTAAGAGTTTTGGCTAAGGTGTTTTATGACCGGCCGCCTGCCTGACGTCATCCTCCTTGGGAATACTTGCTTGTTGACTTGTATCTCATCATGTTGGAGGATACTAGGTATCCTTTAGTCGTCTTTTATAACATGCTCGGGGAGAAAAGCAGCTGGACGCATTCTATGATTTTTCTTTACTCCCAGTCCAGCAAAGATAACAATAAAACATACGAGTAAACTGTGAAGCGTAAAATTCGATAGTGGCCTACACTAGGTTAGAGATATGTAGGTAGGTACCTACTTAGGTAAGTACACGTATTATTAATGTCCGAGTAAGTACTACAGACTCAAGTAATAGTACAATAATTTCGTAACTCATCAAATCCACATCCAATTCAACAACAAAGTGAAAGGTCAAACCAAGTCTAACCAATACTATTGTCCGAACTATAGTACTTGGTTGGACGAACATTCAAACGCCAAATGTCATTACACAACCCACACATTAATTTAATTTTCGAATGTAGGCCGATATACCATCTGTATTAAGATTAGAAATGCAACGAATTGTGTTTCAGCCGAAGACCGGATTTCGGATATTCGGTGTAGGCTTCAGCCGGAGCGCCGGATAACCAGTGCAAAAATTATTATGATCCCGCGTGATTCAATATTCAAGTTGCTACTTGCAGAGGGGGTGGGGCGTAGGTCATGTGATCGTGTATTTTTCTCGGCATTACAAAGTTGGTAATTATAAATAAATAAATAAAATAAAATAGTTTATTTCAGACAAAAATGTAAATAAGTACAATAAAAATATACACAAATCCATATCACAAGTATATAAAATTAAAAAATGTGATGAGTAATAGATTTTATTATATCCGGTATCTGGTTGGATATCAAGGAATATTCGGTCGAATCCCGGATTGCAAAAAACGGCCGGAGATGAGTCAATACCTAAAGAAACCGGATATCCGTTGCATCTCTAATTAAGATGCGTAGCCTGCTGTTTCAATTTTCTAACACGTTTTTTATTACGAACCCAATCTCGATCTCTTAATCGAACGAATGTCTGCCCCGCCTATTGGCCACCGAGGTCAGTACTCAAATGATTTTGCAGATTAAAAATTACTTTTAAGATGAGTTTGGTAGAATGAGTCTAAAAACCGTTGCCTTTTAAAGCTTAGTCCAAGCACATTTTTCTATTTAATTTTATTTATAATGGTGAAGTGAAAGATATACACACAAAGGATTGTCCATTACCACAGCAACAATGTATTTTTACCAAAAAAAATATGGCGCCTTTCGATTATCATAATACTATCCTACTAATTTAAAAAATGTGAAAGTTTGTAAATTAATGTAAGTTTGTAGGTTATGTATGGATGTTTGTTACTCTTTCACGCAAAAACGGCTGAACGGATTTGAATGAAACTTGGAATATACATAGTACGTTTGCTGGATTAACGTATAGGCTATTTTTTATCCAGCTACTATGCGTGCGAAGCCGCGGGCAGCAGCTAGTATAAAATACTTTGACGTGACTGACCTATAATAAACAATATAGAGCCTAAACCACTAGTCTTGAAATTTAGAGGATGCATAGGTACCTTAAAACACGTAGACGTATAGGTACTATAAAAGGATTTTTGAAAATTCTACTCCTAAAGCGGTTAAATGGAGTAAAAATGTTTGTATGAACAATCGAATTCTTTACGTATTTGAACTTTCAAACTTGAAACTTAGCATAGACAATCTTCTATTGTCTATAATAAAATATTTTCAAAACTACCCCTGTTTCAGGGTGCAGGAGTGGCAATTTTTGCATGGGATCTTTATAACGCGGGTTCTGATTTGCTTGAAACTTGATTTGGATTCTTTCAATACAAAATGATAACGAATTTAGAGGTTTACCAAAGAAGTGCAACGGGATGTCAAGGTTGTTCAAACACGAAGAATCTACGTATACATTATAATATAATATTCATCACCATTACGAGTATAGGTACCATTTATATTAATTTTTTCGACAATAGCAAATAGCAAAATAAAAATAAAAACAATCAAAGATGTTGACAGTTTCATGATCATGGCATTATTAGCATAGATAACTGTCAACATCTTTGATTGTTTTTTTTTATTTGGATTTATTTGACATCTCTAAATTCCCTTTTTCATATTTCGAACACATATTTGACTAGTCACGTGTTCTATAGACAGGGGTCGTAACCGCAGACGGATTCGAAATACGTCTCGATTTGAAATGCAAGGGACGGCAGAACACAATCTTGAGCTGGCAATGTGTAGGGTTGCCTGAATTCACAATGTTTTTGCCACAATAACAATAACGCTTGGATGTACAAGTATTTTATACGACAACAATTATACATACAAACCTGCCTATTGAATCACTCTATCTATAAAAAAAACCGTATCAAAATCCGTTGCGTAGTTTTAAAGATCTTAGCATTAGGGACAGACAGCAGGAAGCGACCTTGTTTTATACTATGTAGTGATGACATACGACCTGTAATCGAACTGGTATTCATGCCTGCTCACTACTTACTACAATTAATAATCCATCAGCATTTTGCATGAAAATTATCGAATAAATATTTGATTTAATAAATGAGCTTCGTATTTTCTGAACAAAAAATACAACTCAAATGGTAAATGATGGGTTGCATCAGCAGTATAAAAGTTGTACTGATTGCATGGGTAATGTTTTCTAATAAAAAATATGACTTATGTTATTTATTTGATGCTGTTTTATTCTATTTGAAATCTTTCGAATCACAAACTTTATTGGCAAGTGAGTTTTTCAAACCCTTTTTTTAGCGCCAATTTATATAAGTTGAGTAGATGAGTATTTAATGATACAAAAAACCTGTAATGTGCGAGTCGAATTCGCACACAAGGGTTCCGTACCATCGTATATGCACATAAATGTTTCTTGTATTATTGGATGTTATAGCGACAATAGAAATACACACTCTGTAAAACTTTCAAGTCTCTTCTTATGGTTCATGAGATACAGCCCGTTGACGGACGGACGGACAGCATAGGCTTAGTAATAGGGTCCCGTTGGCACCCTTCGGGTACGCAACCATACAAACTATAGTTAAAAACATGAATGGTTCTGTACCACGTTGGGTGCCAAAAAATAAATTATTCCTCTCACTAGATCTTTAGGAAGATTCAAATATTTTAAAATAGGTACCAATAAAAGTAATAAACCCCAAACTAAGCAAAGTTTGTACCTACTATAGACACCCAGATGGCTGATAGAATACTTACATAAATATTTTACAGAACATACAAATATTTCTCCCGTAGCGGGAATCGAACCCGCGCCTCTTGCGTCTTAGCCGAGCACTGAGGTCGTCCAAAAAAGATGCACTTCCAAATATCAAATTAGCAATAGCATTAGCAATAAGCACTCCTAGTAGTAATAATTTAACACGTAAGATACCTAAGAAGTTTTTTTTTAAGAACCAGAATTTAATTTTTGCTCACAAAAGTGCTTGTCTTTTGTTTTTGGTATTTATTAATTTCTATTAGCATTATGCACTCACAGTAGTAATAATTTGACAAATAGTCATGAACAAAAAAACAAAATAAGCAGGTAACTATGATATAAAACGCTTACGGACATAACTCACTACAATCCATTACAGTTTATCGCAAATGTATGCAATTTGAGTGTAATTAATTAGACTATATAGGTACAGTACACATGAGTAGCTTTCAACGATGCATTATAAAGGCTTGCGTGCGGCCTGCGGGAACCGCAATGTGTTCGAGAACAACCAGTGTGGATACGCCTTACTACTATAGTATAGTGTTGCTTATTGATAGTCGACTATATTATACATAGATAGGCTATCGATCATCAGCATCTTCCTGCCCTTATCCCACTCTTGTGAGGTCAGCACAGCATGCTCCTTTGATCATGTTGTAAGAGTTTTGGCTAAGGTGTTTTATGACCGGCCGCCTGCCTGACGTCAATCCTCCTTGGGAATACTTGCTTATTGTATCTCATCATGTTGGAGGATACTATCCCTTAGTCGACTTTTACGACATGCTCGGGGAGAGAAGCAGCTGGACGCATTCTATGTTATTTCTTTACTCCCAGTCCAGCAGAGAAGTTAGACTATCGATAGTTTAGGCAAAACCAATAGAATCGATAGTTTATCGACAGTATCGCCATGTTCTATTTATCGATAATATCGATAAAATCGATACTATTTACACGTGACTATACTATCGATAGCACCATCGATATTCGAATATTTTACTATCCGCTGTTCCGCAACACTATCTACTACCGTACGTCTAATAAAACACGAATGCCAAGTTCCAGGCGCTCTGTACTACTAACGTCATCATCGTAATCATCATCATCATTAGTGTTTACATCATGAGTAGCTTTTAGCAATGCATTATGAAGGCTCGCGTTCGGCTCGCGGGAAACAAATTACTACTTCTACTATCATCATCATCGTCAACGTCGTCGTGCACACATCATGAGGAGTTCTTATAATAGTCAGTTTTTTCTAATGTTTGTAGTTCTGATCTATAATTTTATTTCTTGTTTCATCCTATGTATCGTCTTATCCACACTACTATACTGCGATATGACGGATGATCTAGCCTTGGCCATTCGTTTCAGTTTCATTAAATGACATTCTAATCTATTCAAGCCTTTATACAGTGCAGGAATTACAGGAATTACCAAGAAAAGCCTAGTGATGTGAAAAACACTTAATAATATTTTTTGCTTTATGTCCGTTTCAAATATTTATGACGGATCATATTATCGGAATAATTACCGTAGCAATGTTGTTTTGATGTGAAAAATGAAGGATATTTTCGACATAGCAACGTTGGTAATGAAAGATCAGTTGTTTGTTAGTAAAATGTTGGAACAGGGCGTTAGAAGCCGAATCTATGTAAAAAATATCATTAAAAATTCCAAAAGCTGTTGCGAACTTATGCCCAATGAACAGTTCGAAATTCGAATCTGAAATTAGAAACAATGACTGAAAAAGAAAGAGTTCCAAAGAAACTGTCGTCCTTTTTTGTTTCATAATCATCCTTATTCGTTCTACAAAAAATGATAACAAAGGATTCTTGCCGGAAAAGAAATCGGAAATGGCGGCAAGTCGGGTGTGAGCCATCAATATTTGCGTTCGATAATGTAGGGCGAGGCGATTCAAATGGGGTGTTTTACTAACCTACTCAGTGCTCAACTCACCCCAGTTTCTTTGGGTTGTATCGACTGGATTTTTTAAGATAAACACTTACAGCCAACAAGTATTTGTTCAAAATAACAAAAACTCGACTGCACACTCAAACCTTTTTTTTGTAAAATGAAAACCAACCTATTTTATTTTTAACTTGTTTATACTAGCATCCCTAATCTATGCCACACATTATGAAAACTTCAGTAAGAAACTCATCATAACGACTTCGTAACATTTTATGATATAACTCCCTTGTGACTAAAGACTGTGTATAGGTATGGTATGTTATCTTTACCCTCATCTTACAATTTATAATGAAACTAGTGAACTTAAACCATTATCATAAGAAAGGGTGTATTGAAATGTAGTACCTTATCTAGTTTGACGACGTCGGTGGCATGGCGAGTGAGTGCTTGGCTGAGACGCAAGAGATGCGGGTTCGATTCCCGCTACGGGAGAAATGTTTGTATTACTATTAATATTAATATTGCATAAACACATCTAACAAGCCAGATTTGGCTTATCTAAGATGAGGCAAAGTTATTCCTCTGTAAATTAAGACTTAACTAAGTACATTATACATAATCACCTAAACCTAACCACGGCCTTAGGATCGGAAGGCGGGGTTATTATCAACTAGTCTATCGATGGACATACGCAACACATCTTCGCTTGTTCGCGTTACGAACAGGTGTAAATGCAACACAGATTTAGACGTGTCCAAGTGATCCCCGTGATTTAATAGAATACAATTTTTTGACTTTGACTTTGACTTTGAACTTCTCTGCTGGAGTAAAAAAAAAAACAGAATGCGTCCAGCTGCTTCTCTTCCCGAGCATGTCGTAAAAGTCGACTAAGGGATAGTATCCTCTCCAACATGATGAGATACAATAAGCAAGTATTCCCAAGGAACCCTCCTTGGGAATACTCGGACGTCAGGCAGGCAGCCGGTTATAAAACACCTTAGCCAAAACTCTTACAGCATGATCCAAGGAACATGCTGTGCCGACCCCACATAGAGTGGGATAAGGGCAGGAAGATGATGAAGACTTTGACTTTGAACAGAGAAAAGGACACATGGCCTCTGCGTGCGCATCTTAGTCCGCAGTGGAATCGGGGCATTATATCAAAAACTATCGCGTGTAACTAATCAAACGACAAAACTTCAAGCAACGTAAAGTTTTACAACGTATTTTTGATGTTTCAGTCCTTCAGTCATCCAGTATTGTAAGCAAAAAACCTAAGCGGTTAAGTTCAAAATGTACACCCATTCAGCATGCGATTGAAAGGAATGTCTCAAGATTTTGAAATTATGCTCGGCGAATGTGCGGCCAGGGCTGGCGACTTACTTTTGAAAATTATGTAGAAAAAGTATTTAACAACAAAAATATGTTAAAACTGTATCGATATAAATCATAATTTCCGTCAAAAAAGTTGGCCACTAGCTCATACGAACTTACTTACTTTTAATTTCCCTGCCGGCACAACATGCATTCTTTTTCCATTTCCCTCTGTCAGAAGTCATCTCAACGACTTTCACAGTCCATCCATCTTTTCTTTGACCTACCCTCACCATATCCTTCCACATTCATATCTAACACTCTTCTCGTCACATGACATTCTTCTGTATAAATATAAATATTGTACCTAATTGTCATAGAAAACATTTTGAAAAGATAAAAAAGATTTAATCAGGATTTTTTAAATTCATTTTTATAAAGATTACGTACATAAGAGTAAAAGGTGTTTTGCATATTGTATTATAGTACCCAATGTTTGGCAGCCCTAGTAAAGAGTAAAAACTACACCCCTAACATCAGTTAGCACCATCTTCTGATATTCCAAGCATTGGTGAATACGTCGCTGGCTTGAAAAAATCATCATTATCATTTCAGCCTGATATCACCCAGTCTTGGGATGGCAATCTTATTATAATCTAGATGAATTTCTACGAATGAAATTATTATTACAATGTATTATTTATATACTAATATGATATTCTGTTTACAAGCATGATTTTACATAGTTTGTAAAGTACAATTATTGTTATATTTTGTATGAAATCTATTTTATATTGTAATCAACTAGGACCTGTAACATTATCTTACTAATATTATAAATTCGAAAGTTTGTGAGGATGTAAAGATGTGTGGATGTGATGATGTATGTTTATGCCTCAATCATACCCAAACAGCTGAACGGATTTGAATGAAACTTGGAATATACATAGTACATGTACTGGATTAACATATAGGCTATTTTTTTGGGTACCACGAGTGGGAAGACGCGGGCGGCAGCTAGTGTTATTAATAAAAATGAAATGAAATGAAGGTGCAGTAACATGCTGGCTACATAAGTCGATAACGTTACAACCTGTGCTCACAGTGCTGGCGTGGAACAGAAACAATTCTGTAAGTACTCCATACGGTATTGTGACACACGTCTATAGGGGTCATGAAATACAGGGGGCTACTGTGAAACTCGCTTGGATAATAAGGGCTGGCCCACCCAACGTTACATAAAAATTCACTGGTGTTGATTGACGTTTAAAAATGTGTAAAAATTGGACATATTTATTTTATTTATATAATTCACTCGTGTGGTACCCGAAAAAAAAATCGCCTTTAAGCTAACCCAGTTCATGTACTATGTATATTCCAAGATTCATTCAAATCCGTTGAGCCGTTTAGGCGTGATTGAGGTACAAACATCAAAACATCCTCACAAACTCTCGCATTTATATTATAAGTAAGAAGCAAGATTGTAATCGTCATTACTAGTATGATTTCGTTTGGTTAAAGGTACAACGTTCCCGATAGAATTTATCGATGACGTTATAATGGTTGCGAGCTTTGAATGCCTAATAATTTCAATGCCCATCCTGATAATTCATAGAGAAACCTTTTCCTCAGTTCTTTATTCTGGAAGCTGATGATTATTTGATATTTTATGAGGTTTTTGGGTCAAGTGTTTGGTGGGTATTTTATGACAGGAAAAGCACAATGTACTTTTTAAACAGTTGACATTTTTTTTTGTAGAGTAGCACCCTACCACAGACCACAAAACATCCATTGTGAACTGAATAGGGCGTTGTACACATTGTGCGGTGAAACAAAATTTTTCAAGAACGCATTCTTTTTCATATTTTAAAAATCTTGCGATTTTTTCCACCAGGTATTGTTTCAGCGTTACAAGGTTCCGTACACTCGTTGAATAGTTAATTTTTGTTGAATGTGGAGGTATGACCGAACAATTATTTAGGAAATGACGACTTTCTTTCACTGTAACCTATACAAAATGTTTATGTACCCAAATAGTGGAAACATTGTAAAGAGATTGACATATCGTAAGACTGAAAAAGATCAAACCTGTCTCAAGTGCAAAAATAGATTTATAAAACTTCTACCTTAATGGTCCGAAAGAACTAAAAATATATTTCTTTCAAATTTGATTTGGAAAGGGAAACCCATAAAGGATGTAAAATATATTTCTTGAGGAACTCTAAAACATGTTCTGGGCAACATCGTGTGAATATCGCTCTAAGTGTATTGGTAGCGTGTGTCTCCTTTCTTTTCATTTTAATAAAATTGTTTTTTACATCTTGTACACAATGTAAGCTCTTAGGTAGATTTGTATCATTAGGTAAGTATATTTTTTACTTAAAAAAAGTAAATTTAATGTGATTGTAAAATTAAAGTTGTCCATTTAAAATAATAGTTCCTAATTAATTTTAATGGGTATTGGCACGCAACTGGACTGCTCTTTAACTCATCACATTAGCTGCCTATTTTAAATATTTCTTTATGTAACATTATTTTAAAATTCGAATGACTCTGAATCATATATCTAAATCATATCAGACTTAAAAATCCAAAAATAGGGGTCTATCAAGGAGGTGCTACGTCACCTTTTCAAGCATTTTAATTTTAAATTAAAAACGTAAATACATTCGTATTGAAAATGTAAATACATACATAATTCGCACGTATTTCTTATGCGGTGGGCAGAGCCACATGTGATTATAAGGAAACTTGCAGCTACTCCTGATTTAAAGCCTAAGATGGTTATGGATGACAAGTGATCAACCATCGTCCATATAGGTCCATTATGTTTGAGAGGAACCATCCCTTAGTCGACTTTTATGGCATGCACGCGGAGAGAAGTAGGTATTCTATCTTTTTTCCTTACTTCAAGTCCAGCTGAGAAGTAAAAGTCATTAAGAACGTACTGGACACAAATTCGAATGTGGTTGTTTTGAATGCCACGGAACGTCCATGCTGTAAAAACTTTCATGATATTCAAATTAATTCAAATTAATTATGTTATTAAAACAATATTTATTTTTATTGATATTGTAATCAAAGGACATTTTTTATACACCTACCTATATTGTACGCTATACCGACCTGTAACTTGGTGTTATTAATAAATTACTGTATTGTTCAAGATCCAAATTCATAATTCTAATACATATTTGGAACTGTTTTGTGTTCAATAGAATTAGCTATACTGTTGACACGTTGGGCGTGGCAAAGGTTTCCATTACGCCTTAACTAATATCGACAGCTACGATATTGTGTGAGCTCACGAAATTTCTTTAATAAATGCAGAGGGATTGTTACTTGATGTTTCCTTTTGTTTTTATGTACGTATATTATCACGCCCGTATAAATATATCGGGGTGGGCAGAGCCACAAGTAAACATAATAAATATTACAGCCACTTCTGATTTAGTCCTAAGATGGATATGGTGAACCATGGTGGCAGGTGATCAGCCCATCGCCCATATAGGTAGTCTATCATGTTGAAAAGGACGCTATCCCTTAGTCGACTTTTGCGACATGCTTGGGAAGAGAAGCAGCTGGACGCATTCTATGCTTTTTCTTTACTTCCAGTCCAGCAGAGAAGTAATAATTGTAGATAGTATTACCTCAATATCTGTTTATGCACGTGGTTTATTAAGAATGTAATAATGTATGTACTTATAACTCCCTAAGACAGAAGTTCAAAGAATCAAAAACTCATAAGGTCAAGTTAAAAACATCAAGTCACTTCGCCGTGAGATAAGAGATCCATGTCTCAAGATCGCAGACTTCTTCAAACTTGTGTTTCCACTGGACCTACGCAAAAAGAGCAACTACTTTATACTAATTATTTTGGTTGGTTTTGTGATGGTTAGAATGTTACTCCGTAAGTTGAGTAAAGGTTCATGCAAGGCGGCCTCGCCTGGAAACGAAGTATGGAACGGCCCCCCACCTGATGGAACGATGACATGAAGGTCGCGGTTGTCGGTGGATAGCACAAAATCGTTTGATCAGGAGGGCTAAAACGGCCACTTTAACAGCTGAATTGAATTGCGTATACGATTTACCAAAATTCCGTACCAAATATGAATCTGCTGCTGAATCGAATTGCGTAAAATTTACCTAAAATTTGGACCGTTTTACGAAAATAACAGGAATCTCTTAGAATTTACTATAAAATCGAAAATGAATTGCCATCTAGATGAATTGCTCAAAGTTGCCTTTTCAGCCCCACTACTATGTTATTAAAAATCGTGAAAATTACATAAAAATAGCTACGCCAATGGTTTGGTACCGAGAATAATTGGAACATCTGTATATATACATATTTATGTATAACACATTATTTGTAAATGAAGACGGATGTACCATTGGTGAACGGCCGGTGTTCGAATTCACGACCTTTCGATCGAAGTTCAGGTACAACTACACTACTAGGCATGTCACTAGTTTCGAAACAGTCTGGAGAAAGGATTTAATGTGCGCCTCAAAGGCTCTTTTCGTGCACTTAACGCATGTTTTACCTCCCACTAGGCCAACTCGGCTCGTAAACAATACAAGTCCGTCAATAATTAAGCCAGTGAGTTTGACGAGAAGCTTAACAGTTGAATTCAACACAAAGAAATCTTCCAAGTAAAAAACAGGGTAAGGAGGGGTAAACACAACCACCGCAGGAAAAACAATAAAATGTCCATGTTTTGTTCTTATTTCAGCGTGTCTTAGCCGACTCTTCTGACTTCATTTTACCTGAGACGGGATTTTTGCATGAGTAGCTGCCCCGCTCTTACTCTGTAGTGTTGTGATTTTATCGACGTCGTAAAATTTTATTGATGTCATAATTATAAATAACGATTTAAGTTTATATTATTGGGGTGAAGTTTAATCAAATAATTTCATATATTGTGTGTTTTTTGTCACGACCTCGGTGGCGTGGCGGGCGAATGCGATTGCGACGCAAGAGTTCGATTCCCGCTGCGGGAGAAATGTTTGCATATTCTGCATAAATTTCTTCGCGGTTCGGGTATTGTTTATGTGTCAAAAATATCAAAAAAATCCATCTGATTCCTATAGCACAAGCTTTGCTTAGTTTGGGGCTAGATGGCGCTGTGTGAAATGTCCACAAATATTTGACAAAATTTTATGTGAAAATTTATTTTCTGTGACAAACCTGTCACATCCCTTAAAAGACCTCCAGTAGTAGGTACATTACTTTCCAAGATCCCGACCTACGGAACCAAACCTATTTAACTTCACTCGAGGACGTACTGCAGTAATCCAAGTCTAGATTAACTCTACGGATATTTTTCATAAGGATATAAGATGTGCAAGTTCATTGGAAGTAGTTTCAATTTACATTTAGGAAATAGTAAGATATTAAATATTTAAAAGAAGGTTCCTTGTAATTTGAGTTTGTAATGAAATTAAAATAAAAAATCACATAGTTTCTAATTCAAAAAGGAGTATAGCAGGGAGACTCGCTGTCCCCAAAGCTTTTCATCGCAACCTTGGAAGAAGTGTTAAAAAAACTGACACCGATCTGGCTTGACAAGGGGGTAGTCTTAGGGAACGGCGGTTAACTAATCTCTGTTTCACTAACAATATCTATAGTTCTGTTTTTCTCATCAGCCACAGAACTTTGCTGCATGATCGACGATCTAAACTAAGCCAGCATCGAGGTTGGACTAACGATAAACATGTCAAAGACCTTGACATGATCATCATTAAGTCACACATCTACTAACTAAGGCCATTTACCATCTATAGTAGATGATTTATACAGCGTCAGGAGGCAACTTTTACCATCACAAACGGGACGCTGTAGTGCCCGGGACAAATTAATATGGAGTAGGCTTGCCCAGCACCTATTCCATCCTCTCAGCTTAGTCGGCCTTACATAACACATCTACACATCCTCACAAACTGTTGCATTTGTAATCATAAGTAAGATTTTTTTATAATGTTGTGATTGAACGCCTAGTTTACAGTGAAAAAATAACCCTAACTTACTGTTTGTACACACTGTCAGTTACATAATTTTATGCAATAAAAATGCTTCGAATATTTTTAAATTCAGCATGCCCAAAATCTCCGCTTCGCTATTTAGCATACGGCATGCAATTACAAATAATGACCACAGTGTATGAAATTGACGGCCAGATCAATCTATTAAGATCATATTTTTGAAATGCTGTAAGAAAATCAAATACGAAATTCAGAATGTACTGGTTATAACTAGATCTATACTGACTGCAGATGATAATTATATTGGCTACCAATTATTGTAATTTTTTCAACTTTCAAGATATTTTTACAATATCAGTAGGACTGCGCGATAAAACTCTTATTGCGTATCAGTGTACCGTGACCACAAACTACCTATTACAACAGTGCAATAAAGTGATAGATTCAAAATCATTGAAAAATCACTCACATTTGTCAAAACGGGTTCGACACCGTTTTTACCCACGACGGAACAAAGAAGGTAAATATGCGTTTGGCCTAAGAGGTAGTATGTTTATTTGTGTGTTGGTCTGTTACCATTTTCCTCAAAAATTACTGAACCGATTCCAATGCGGTTTTTTGCATTTAATTGGTGTCATTTCAAGAAAGGTTCTTAGATATGTTTTACGACCGTAGCCCACCAGGGGGCGCTGCAGCAGCAGGTATCGTTTTTTGCACCTCTGAAACTCAATAACTACTGAACCGATTTCGATGCAGTTTCTTACATTATGCTAGTTTCATTTTAGATAAGGTTCTTAGAAAACGATTTTTTTATCGTCGTGGGTAAAAATATTAGGACTGTTATTCACCATGGGACTTACCCAGCTATTCCAAGTAGCCTGTGTAATGACTAAAAGGAAATTGTTAGCGTGCCGCTTTATTTGCGTATTTTCGGGTGTCTGCCCGCCCCCTTTGTTTCCGCGTGTGTGTACAGGGAGTCATTAATTTTTTAGGCTCCAGAGGAAATGAGAGGTTTACTTAAGGGTTGATTTTTTGGGGATGTTGGAAGTAAGAAACACGAATGAAACGCTTGGTTATAAATAAATATTTATTTTTAAAAAAACAAAGATAAACTCTTCAAAATACATCAATAAATTTGCCTTACTTAGACATTAATTTTCGAATTAATATTTATTTCAATAAATTGTAGCTCTAGATCATCATCATAGGTAGGATCAGTACAACATTCCCTCTTCTGTCACTCGTCATTTCAGTACTCATCCCTTTCACAAGCTCGTCGTCTTTTTCACAATCCATCCACATTCATATTCATAGCTGTAACTCTATTTATTCTATTTAATTTGCCTTCTAGCTTTTATAGTTTCTTTGCAAGTAGCCTACTCATTTTGCACCTACCGAAGTCGGTAAACGCTACTGTGTAAATGTGATTTGGCTTAGAAATTTTGTATTAAGGAGAGCATCAATCGTTTATCAAACATATTAGTTAGAAATGACTAGCTAGAAAATTCACATAGTCCGATTGATTGGACATTGACGGCCTCGGTGGCGTAGTGGGTGAGTGCTTAGCTGAGACGCAAGAGGCGCGGGTTCGATTCCCGCTGCGGAAGAAATGCTCTGAAAATATTTCTTCAGGGTCTGGGTGTTGTAAAATGATGTATTACCTATAAGTATGTATTTACGAAAAAGTATATAAGTACTAGCTGCCGCCCGCGGCTTCGCTCGCGTGGTATCCGGATAAAAAATAGCCTATATGTTAATCCAGTACATGTACTATGTATATTCCAAGATTCATTCAAATCCATTCAGCCGTTTAGGCGTGATTGAGGCACAAACATCCAAACATCCAAACTCACAAACTTTCGCATTTATAATATAAGTAAGAAGTAAGATTCTATCGGCCATCTGGTTTCCATAGTACAAGCTCTGCTTAGTTTGGGGCTAGATGGCGCTGTGTGAAATGACCACAACTTTTTTTTTATTTATTGCTGTCACTGAGAAAGTAGTCACTAAGTTATTGCTGTCGGAAAACATGGTCACAGTCAATTTAAAAAAAAATGTAAGTACAAAGTGATGTAATAAAATACAAATCTAGCCCATACCATCTCCATTAATTGACAAATTGTCACAGCATCAGTGTCCGCGTGAGTAGGGGTAAGGGGGGTGCAATTAAAATTATAATTTTTGGCAACTCATCCCCCACGATGTATCTGTATCTTTGACTTGTCCCGCTGGCGATTAAGGCGTGGTCACATTTAGTTTAAATAAAAACATAATATTATGTAAGAAATGTAGAAACCAGGCACAATTATTTTATGATAGGTATACCTAAAGAAAAATATATTAGGACATCACTTTAAAAAATAATAACAAATTTAAGTAATAAATGGGGATTAACAGTGGGACATTGAGGTTTTCCTAAATAAATATACCTAATTATTAGAACAATACAGACTGCCAAAGTGTTTTTTTTATAACTTTTTAACAATAATCATACGATGTATAATTCCTTAATTTTTAATTGTTGTTAAACATTATCACAAAGTAATCCTACTTATCTTACTTCTTACTTATATTATGATGCTTGTATCTTTGTGCCTCAATCACGCCTAAACGTACCTATGTGTTCTGGAATAACATATAGGCTACTTTTAATCCGGGTACCGCGCAAGCGAAGCCGCGGATGGCAACTAGTATTATAAATAAATGCGAAAGTTTGTGAGGATATGACGATGTTTGTGCCTCAATCACGCCTAAACGGCTGAACGGATTTGAATGAAACTTGGATTAATAATAAGTGTGATGGTATAACATATAGGCTACTTTTTATCTAAGTACACGCGAGCGAAGCCGCGGGCAGCAGTTAGTGATTATCTAATTAAGAACATCAAATTATTTTTGATATTTGATAACAGAAAAACTCTTTGTCTATGTAATGTTGTTAGAACACCTATAAAACCATAATTAATCTTATTTTTTTCAAAATGTGTGAAATTATTATATTTCAAATTATTTGTTGAAAATTGGACAAGACAAGTGCGCTCGGTGTGCTTCCAAGGCGGAACTTGACTTCAAAAATACGTATATTTCTAGATTTGGGCGCCCCAAACGTCATTGTTGAGTGAACTCGTCATATTTAAATATTCATTTTGGCTTTAATTATACTTTATGCATGTGAGTGCGATTGTTTTATACTTTTTGGAACTTGGGACAGTATTCATTTGATTTAGCATCAAAGAGTGTCATTATCTTTACTTTATTCATTTTTGCTAAGTATGTTTTGGTGAAAATAAATAACACCCAACAGTTACACACACAGTCCTGACCCCACACTAGGATTCCCTGTGTCGTGGGTATCAGAAACTACGAGTACCATGGTACCACAACACCCAGACCCGGAAGAAATAGGTAGGTATTTGCAGTACATGCAAACATTTCTTCCGCAGCGGGAATCGAAACCGCGCCTCTTGCGTCTCTGCCGAGCAATCACCCGCCACGCCACCGAGGCTGTCAAAGCCACGTTTGGTTATTAAGAGACTCTGTTTTACTTTCGAAAACTGCTTCAAAATACTGATTTCTCTCACATATAAGTATCTACAGGAAGTATTGTTCAAAAATAGCTTCTGAAAAGAAGGTAGATAGTAATTACCCAAATATTATGCGCCTCCGGCAAACTTCGTGCTATGTAATTTGTTTGACTAGAAGGCTCAGTAGTAGGGTTCCGTTGGCACCATTTGGATACAGAACCCTAAAAATTATATACCCATTCTAAAGCAAATCTGAAGCCGCTCTGCGAAGAAATTTCAAAATCTGCAAAACAAATCAGCCAGACAGCTTCACACTCAATCTGGGATTCTCTCAACCAACTTAATTTCCTTCAGACGTGTGCAAAATTGAATCGCTAAGCGAAGCGAGGCGCGTATAAGTAGTCAAGCGCCCATCGGCTAACAGTTTTACACGTAATCAGTTTACGCGACGTCGTCTTACCCCTAACTCCCCTTAAAGCTGTCCGTCCAACGGAGCTTAGGATATAAGTTTAGAATTGCTAGCGAGATGAGCGTGGAGATGTTTGAGAAAAAGCGATGGCTTTGGATTGAAGAACGCGCACAACGTTGAAAAAAAATCTGTAATACATAATCCTGACTCCATAATTACGATTCCCTGTGTCATGGATGCTAGGAAACATAATACCTACACCCAAAATTGATCAATTGACAATATAGTGCAGTTATACATTTGAATTGATTGAAATTCCAATTCTAAAACACATATTTTCTAATCAACAATCCAATACAAAGATTTACTCAGTAATTTAATTCATTTACCTGTTTATTGCAATTTCTTTTCACTTGAAACATTTTATCGAGAGTAGGTATCGGGAATGCCAGCCTCAAACAAAGTTACCTTCAGCGTGATTACTTTTCTTGCATTGCATTTAGAGTTGAGACTACAACAAACTTAGCCGGACATTACCGATTTTCCAGCCACTGAGTCGTTTCTGACTTCAAATGAGCTGGCCAACTTAATGGTCTCCGTCTTTATTTAACGACTGATAAATCCCAGACATCTAAACGTTATTATACCACGAAATCACATATTGTGAAATATAGTTAATGACCCCATGGTCCGTTTTTTCCGAACTGTCTTTTCCCAGGTTTTTATATAGGATACTAAAATACAAAATAAGTAATTTTACTAATACCAAATGACTTATATAGCGTCAGGAGAAAAGTATTTGCCTCCACTACGGGACGCTGCAGGGTCTGGGACGAATTTAGATGGAGTAAGCTTGCTCAGCACCTATACCATTTTCTCAGCTTAGTTGACCTTATTCACAGGAAAGACATGGTCGTGTATACGTCGTGAAATACGTGTAGAGCTGACTAAGCCGCGGGTTTCCTCACGATGTTTTCCTTCACCGTTCGAGAGTACTGGTATAGCGCGCATAGATTTTTCGAAATAAAGAATCCATTGGTACACGGGGTGCTACATACATAAAATCACACCTGGTTCCCATATATCCTAACATACTTCTTTTGCTTCATTCACTCTGACTAAATTATTCATGCATGCCTGTCGGTTTAGGGTTCTCTTGACCTGGCTCTTTTTCAAAACGTCACCGTATTGGTCTAAAATTAGAAGTAAAAATACAAAATTGTCCGTCTTTTTCAATGTCTCATCGTATCCCTATTTGCATTGCATAGCGAGTCGCCTATTTATTGCTCTCGGTCCAGTGGACGCTTCCATTTGCACTAGCTATATCTGCATACAATGGTGTAAAGAACAGCGCTTCTGCTAAACTTTAGGTACCGTTATTCACATGTTTATATTATAATTGACTGCAAAAAGATTAAGTAAAAGCTAATAGTTACGCATCTAAAAAGGGAAAAAATTACACGAGCAATATAAAGACACCACATTTTACCACGTTTAAAGGATTATTTTAAAAAGCCAAGTAATCATAAGAAAACTTGCAGCCACTTCTGATTTAAAGTCCTAAGATGGATATGGAGAACCATGGTGACTGGTGATCCATCGCAGCTGGACGCAATCTATGCTTTTTCTTTACTTCCAGTCTAGCAGAGATGTAATAAATGCTTATCTATACTAATATTATAAAGCTGCAGAGTTTGTTTGTTTGAACGCGCTAATCTCTGGAACTACTGGTCCGATTTGAATGATTCTTTCAGTGTTGGGTAGTCCATTTATCGAGGAAGGCTATAGGCTATGTTTTTTTTCTTTCAAAATTAGGGATCCGTAATAAAATTGCTATTTTGTAACACAAGGTGTAAAATCGAAAACCTATTTTTGCGTGCGCTGCAAAAACTATTGACAATAGAACAAAATGATGTACTACGGGTTTGTAGATCCCATCAAGACCTACAAAAAAGTCCGCGAGAACATATATCTAGCTATCATGGTTTAATCACAATAACCGATTTTGTGTTCAAAATAATTATGAAATCGTCTGAAGAAAAAAAAACTACGTTAAATATGTATCGTAATATTAATCTTTATCGAAATTAAGCATTATGTTATCAAGAGTATTTATGTAGAAGTAAAATACTTTTTGTTTCATCTCAATCGGATATTTCGTTTAAAAGTTATCACGTGTGTAAGATGTTAAGAGTTGGTACCTATTAATGAGTTATGGGCCATAGTCCATTTATTGAGGGAGGCTATAATATAGGCAATATTTTATCTCGGTATTTCCACAGAAACGAGAAAAACGCGGGTGAAACCGCGGAGCACAGCTAGTTGTTTATATACAGGGTGAATTTTTCAAGTGGGCGTGCTTGGCCAAATCCGAAACTATGAGGAATAGCGAAAAGTGCATAAAGAAGTCTAGGGCCTGATTTTGATGAAAACTAAAACTGCATCATTGGATGTTTGAAAAATGAATATTCCTAGCCAGGAATCAGACTCGGTGATTTTTGAAAAAAACTCACTGTATTATTACACCATGAAAGCGAGCTAGTGGAAGACCAAGAAGTAGTTACATCAGCCAATCAAAAGAGAAATCGCTGTCATGTCGTGTAAAAGTAAAAAAAGGAGAGGAGGAAGTGGACTGCCGACAAAACACTACTCTTAAATGAAAAAAATATGATTTAATTCTACAGCAATCTCTAAAATTAACTATTAAAACTGAAACTTACAACTGAGAAACTTTACAGCTAGTATAACCTAAGGTTATAGGATATTTTAATAATCTGGCTATTAAACTCATAATAACGATCATAAAAGCACACGTAAACAAAAATCCATTATTATTCATCTACGGACTGACGTGGCGAAGTCAATGTCTATCTTATTTCTTTTATAATTATTCACGGGGAGGCGAGCCCACCCCACCTTCCCCGCGGGGGAGATGGGTGCGATAGAGAGAACGTCTTCGGTTTTTGCGGCGTTTGTTTCAAGTTTTTTAGGGGGTTTAACCCTTTCCTGAACATGACGGGAATTGGATCATTAAGCAGGGCCAGCTAAGCTTATATTGCACCCTAACGGTTTCTTCTATCGTCTTAAATAATGTGTTACTTCGCCGGAATTTTAAAAGAAAGGGTGGCCTGACGATAATTCAACCAAAAATGCCTGCGATTAAATGCAAAAGTTTGTATATGTCCCCGCTCTGTAAACCGCTGAACCTTTTTATTTAATTAAACTTAGAATAACTTAATCGTGTCACTATTTCGAACCAGTGTGGTGAAAAGATTTAACACACATGTCATGTTTTTGAACTTTTAGATTCTACGACATGCTGGTTTCCTCAATGACAATGTTTTCCTTCAACGTTTAAGGATAATGGTTTAGCGCACATACATTTTTCAAACACAAAAATCCATTGGTGCACGATTGGATTTGAACCCATGACCTTGGGATCGGAAGGTGGAGTCGCTACCACTAGACCACCAGTGCTCTAAACTTAGAATACTTATACGAGTACATAAGGTATACATATTTAATTTGTAACGGATGAAATGCTTACTATTTTTTTCTTAGGTATGTTAGTTTTATTTATTAAAAATATTACATTTTACAAGTTCAACTGACAGTTTGTAATTGTGTCCAAAAACTTCTTTGAAAAGAAATATTTTTATCGAAGGCAGAGTTTCAAAATTCTTCGATACAAAAAAACTACCTATATTTTAAACCAAACTGCTCAATCGTTCTTAGCTTTCTCAATATAAAAGAAGAGTGAAAAAAGTCATTTTTCCATAATTCCATGTAAAATTCAAAGCAATGAATAACGGAAGACCGATTGCGCAAAAAAACTAACCAACTCCATTCATAACTCGATATGAGCCGACCTAATCAATTCAAATGGAACACGGGGTTAAACATCAGAGTAATATGGTATATCCAGTTTAAGTATGAACCTGATTGGTATGAACATGATTATCTTCCATGCTTGGTCGCGTTACGAACAGGCATAAGTTCAACGTAAATTTAACACTTCAAAAAATCTTTGTGATTTTATTAAATTAAGAAACATTATTGACTTTGACTTCAAGTTTGACAGACAAAATCAAACTGTTAAAAAAATTAGCCCGGTTCAGAGAAAAAAAATTTATTTAGAATGTTAAAAACAGAATCTGTTTCAAAAAAACAATAACAAACAGTTGTAAGACGTTTTATGAAACGGCAATGTGTCATTCCCTATCTAAATAGTTTCTACCTGTGCTGTTTTCGACTCTGTCACAAGAGTTGGTCACTAGCTCATACGAGACGCGTTCTATGCTTTTTTTATACTTCCAGTCCTGTAGAGAAGCTATAATTCCTTAAAGAGGAAAGTCTATAATAATTTATCTAGGTCACGAGTTATTCAAAAGTTTAAACGTCATTCAGTCAGGGTATAAACATCCCCATTAACTTTCGGCTTTATAATTATTAGTAGGATTTTCATAAACTACATCGGTGACATCATGAGCTACGAGTAGGTTTCTTTAGAAAAGTTTTGACCAAAACACTTAGCTTGAGTGATGATGCCAGCTTTACAATACTCTAAGAAAAACGAACACGCGTACTGCCGTACTGCTTATGAAATTATACCGCGGAAAATCCACCGTTCGAAATTCGAACATGGAAGAATTATTCTTTTTTTTTTTGACGATGCAAGTCTGAAACGTAAATGGGTTAGAAAATTGAATGAATTTGCCTCAACATGCTCCAACCGGGATGTTTGAACGAGTGTGTCTGGAACATCTGCGTTTTATTGCATTTGTTTTTCACTTTTGTTTCGTATAAGTGGCCAGTTTGTTTTTTTGTTTCGAAATAATTGTTCTATTTTTAAATATACACAAATAATGAATGGTTTGAAACCTCTAATATTGCGTTGCTCGATTTTTTTTGTTCTATTAACAAACAGTATGTCTGCCGAAAATTTCGCATTCGATTTTGCATTCTTACACATCGTTAACAGGAATTTTCTTTACCACAGACATGCAAAGCATCGCCCTAGATCAGTAACAAGCTTGAGTACGAAACGTAGAGAAAAATAATGAGGTTCGCATACACGAATCATAATACCACTAGGTACCTACTTTTACAATAACGAGGCGCCTCAAAGACTTCCATATGTGCCTACTGATGAAAACGAAATCTGTCAATGCCTTAGGAAAATTAAAATGTCTAGACTGAGTTCGATGCTGCTTGTTTTGTTCTCAGATGTTCGAGAAAATCTTTTCCAAATTGATATTGGCGGTAATATGGAAGGGGATTAGCTACAAATGTTTTTTTTTTCGTATTTCACATCTTTAATCAAATTCTGGGAAACATTCTGTACCTATCTGCAGTGCAAATTCTGAACCATTGACTCTGAAGTCGTATGTTGATTGAAATATGTTAACATTATTTATACAGCGGGCATTATGGAAATTGAAAAGATTTTCATGCGGAATAATCTCAAGACGTATGAATGTTTTTGAGATGAAAGAGGTCCTTGTAAAGGGAAGGCGGTTAGCTAATTAAATAAATTAGTCGTGACTAGAACGCATGGTCTGAAAAGCCTTTAGCAAAAAGGCAACCGAGACGTTCTCTTCATTAGCGACAAGAAAAGTGATGTCATTCCGTTGTGACACAGGGAGGTGTGTTCCCCCCGGTGGTCGCTCGTCGACTGACTTCGGAAACCCCCGGCGGGGGGTGGGCGGCTTTCTCTTTCATTTTTCCTTTGCTCCTCGGCTCATCCAGTTACATCGTTCTTATGTTTTATTTTTAATTAAAGCGTACGCAAGTCGGCGGCGTAGATCTTCCCCCCTCCGGGTGGGGGGAGAGGGGGGGGGGTACATACACCGCGGGTGTTGATGATTTTTCAATGGGGAGAAAGAGTTCCCTCATTTTCTTAAGAGAAAATTGCGTTTTGTTTTCGAGTAGTCGAAGTCTGTAGTAATCGCTTTTGTTTCTTGAAAGTTTTACATTCCGCGCATGTGGACGTAAATTGTGTGCTTTATAAGTTAAGCGTGGAATTGTGGAGACGGAGCCGTTAAGGTGTTATGTGCATTTCAAGTTTTTGTGCTCAGGTTTAGTATTGCATTAAGTTGTTACGTACTAGAATATTAAAGGAGCTTTCTTGAGTGTTTCTGAAAATCTTGTTATAGAAAAATATTTACCTCTAAAATAACATTGATAGATTACTTGATTTGATGTGGAAAAATATAAAAAATATGCATTTAAGACTACCTACTAAATACTAAATAATTGAAAGCGCTGAGTAAACTTCAATTGGCTTATAGTTATCTACTAAATTTATCATAATTTCTAAGTAAGTTCGTATGAGCTAGTGGCCAACTCTTGTGACGGAGTTTTTAGGCCGCCTAAAGGCCTCCGACATGGCTTTCTATTTCTAGATAATGCTTATTTCAACATGTTCATTCGACCTACATTTTCATCTAAATTTTCCTACTCTGTTTCTTAAAAAGCATTTCTAAGAAATCTTTAAGAAAATTCCGTTTCATTATCCCCTAAAAATGTACACCCACATACCAACAACACATTACGCAGCGTCTCAGAACTTAATGTAATGAAAAACAAAAAGGGCCAGGAAAAGGGTGCGTTAAGTTCCGCCGAAAAACGAGAATTTGTAAGAAGTCCACCCTGCCCCCCCCCTCCGGGGGGTGCCCCCTCGTGTGCGAAAATAAATTGCCAAGAATAATAATTATAATGAAAGCGAAAGAACGTATAAATTAGTGGGGACGCCTCGAGACTCAAAATTCCCTGGTTGTGTGCGTTTAATGTTATTCAAATTCTTACGTGTGTATGTGTGTGTGTGTGTGTGGAGCTACAAAAACAAGGTACCTACCTAAAGATCTTAGTGTAAAAATTCTCTATTTTCAACTTTTTGTCGTTTCAGTTAATTAGCTCTAACGTAAGTATTCTTCCGACGCTAAGCTAAGGGCTGAATATGAGACCAAAACGGTATTTTGAAAAAAACTGGTTTAAAGTCACGTTACGAACTTTTCTTTGGTCCAAACCACAATTTTTGTAAAAAATTGTAAAATAAGACATTGACACACTTTTTGCCTGATGATGTCACTACCACAGTCGCCATTTTAATTTGTCCGCTGGTACGTGCCGGAATGCCTATGGTCGCCCTGATTTAGCCCATTCTCCCCTCATTATTACCACGATATTTATGAAGTAATGGGCATTCCTTGTGTTAATGCATCATAAGTTTCTATTTTAATTTTAAAAGTATTGAAATTTGGAAAAATAATGTTACATTTGATATAAATGTAACATTCTTTTTACACCTTGACCAGGGCGTTGGTTGTCTCATATTGCGTAAATTTTATGTCCAAGTTTAGCCAACTTTAACATTATTTACATTCTATGTATATAAAAAAAAAATTGTTGTCCTTTTCTTTCCGAGCCACGATAATAATGTTTATTGTTAATTAGGTACATAATGTAAAAAATACACAGAGTCTGAATATCAATCAATACACAACATAACATCAAATATCACGATCGCCGGGATGCGGAAAGGGGGAACGAAAAAAAACTAATTAAAAAAGCAATCAAGGTTTTCTTGACGGCGCTCACGTTCGCCCATATCGTCTTACCCCCTACTTCCCGGGGTGTTGTCGCCCCCCTCTCCCCGGCCGAACCCCCTAAAGGGGTGGGTGGGGTTGGTACTAGATTTACGTAACACGTTTAAAGTGTGTTTTGATGAAGTAATCATCCCATTTCCAAGGACTGCGCTTAAGAATTTTGCGGCGCTGACGACATTTTTTCCCTCAACTCTTTAATCTGGATTAGTTAACGAGCTGTCGACGTAATTTGTAGGTAATTTGCTGGATGCTGTGTGAGGATGGCTTGTTGCGTTTTTTTCTGGAATTGCCGTAATTGAAAATGTTCGACACCCTGAAAAAGTGTCTAGAGTTATTTTGGACTTCGCTTAAGTTTAAAAGACCCTCCAAAACATAAACACGGAAAGTTCTCAATGACGAATACAATAGCAGGTTTTGTTTTTTAAATAATATTGTGGCAGACTAACATTTATTTTATTTTCGGTTGTTAGACTCATAGACCTCTGTTACTATAGATTTTTGTTAGAATACAAGCTATTAAATAAAAAAAAATAGTCCCCCGAACAGATCACCACAAACAAATCAATCGGACCTATAGATCTTTTTATCAAGTAGGAAATGAATTAATGGTCTCCAAACTCCTGAGCTGATCTTCATATATGACAGCTAAGAACCATCTCGATTACATCAGCTATAAACCAAAGAAAACCCCATGAAAATTGGCCAATTTGTTTAGGAGCTACGAGGCCACAGACAGACACACGTCAAACTTATAACATCCCTCGTTTTGCGTCGGCTGTTGAAAATATAAATAAATATTTATGGACATTTTACACAGCGCAGATCATTTTACATAGAGTAGATGATACCTACAAAATATGATATTATCTACCAACAAACAGGCAAATGCCATTTTATTCTACATTTTATAGAAATGAAATAAAACATCCAGTTTTGAATTTCAGTCATTCCATATTCGTGAAGTAAAGTAACTATATAATAAAGAAATTGGAATTCCTCGTGTCCTTAAGACATCTTGTCCTAGATACAAGTGGGCAAGACATGATTTGAGCAGTTCCAAGGGATTTTCAACCGTATTATTTGAAGATAAGGTCGATTGTTCTTTGAATGTATGTCGGTTTATTAAAATACTGCGGCCGTACAGGTACAGAGGTAGAAATAAAAACGAAGCAAAGCAGTTACTTTTATGAGGGCGCGAATAAGATGTTTTGGACTTGGTATAAGGAATGAAACGATAAAGGTGACGCACATTGGATGGAAAAAACGGTGTGCGTTTTATGCGATTTTGTGTTTGTTCATTTAAAGATATTATTGTATATAATGACCGTAAAATTTTAAATAGGTACCGTATTATAATCTATCTCGCGAGATTATATTGAGAAAATGCACATCAGAATCATCATCAATTTCCAGGTTTGTTTAATTTTTTGTTATTTCATCCAACTCATATTGTGATTTAAAAAGGTTTGATTCCGTTACAAACAGGCTTAAAAAAGTTGATTCAAGACATTTAAAGTTATCCTAAAAACAAAAAAAAAATTTGTGGACATTTCCCCAAACTAACCAAAGCTTGTACTATGGGCACCAGATGGCTGATAGATTTATAAACTTATTATATTATAATACTACAACACCCAGACCCAAAAGAAATATTTGCAGAATATACAAACATTTCTCCCGCAGTGGGAATTGAATCCGCACTTCTTGCGTCTCAGCCGAGCACTCGCCCGCCATACCACCAAGGTCGGCCATAAATAACAAAATAGTTTGAATATCATTTTAATCTATAATTTTGCCTTGCTTTGGTGGTTATAAATTCTGTGCGTTGCCTATTCTATTTTCGGCTTTAAAACCAATGCTTAGCGTTTCCCACAGTCAGTGTACACTGAGCATAATATAATAAAATGCCGTTCCGCAGTCGTAACAAGCGTCGTTGGAACAAAGCGGCAGCTCGCTCAAATAATTTGTATCAATTTGTAAAAATGCAGCGCCCACTCGTCCGACCCCTAACGAGGGGGACAGAGCACGTAATTATTACGCGTCTTCGTCTTTATGACAAGTTGTAAATAGAAAGGATTTGTCAAAGCTATCATAAAAACAGTTGCTATTCGACTTTAAAAGCAACATCATGGTTTTTAACGCATCATGGTTGAAGCGCTCGTGGCGTAGCTTGCTTAGGCGTTCTTGATTGATCGTTAAAGTTAAGCAACGTTGTGCGTGGTCACAATTGGGATGGGTGACCGCAAGTAGCATTACGAGCTGAGCGCTTTCGTGCTTCAGAGGGCACGTTAAATTGTCGGTCCTGGCTTTTAAGTCGTTAAGCCATGAAGAAAGAAAGAAAGAAATTATTTTATTTGACAGACACAAACAACACAGAACAGGAGAGTAAAAGGTAACAAATTAAAAGTACAAGAAATATTTAACAAAAATACAAAAAAATACGAGGAAAACCATGAATCTGGTACACTACCTATTACGAAAACCTAGGTGCCCATTGATCACGCTCTGTGTGGTGTAGGCTGGCCAAAAAGGTATCGACTCAGCGTAATGCTACTAAGCTAGCATAAAATAAATAATAAATAAATAACACCCAACAGTCACATACATAGTCCTGACCCCACACTAGGATTCCCTGTGTCGTGGGTATCAGAAACTACGAGTACCATGGTACCACAACACCCAGACCCGGAAGAAATATTTACAGAACATGCAAACATTTCTTCCGCAGCGGGAATCGAACCCGCGCCTCTTGCGTCTCTGCCGAGCAATCGCCCGCCACGCCACCGAGGCCGTCTAGCAAAGTAGCGCTTCCTCACGATTTTTTCTTTCACCGTTTGAGAGTACTGGTATAGTACTAGGTTCAATCAGACAAAAGTACCAGTTTCCGCCACTTGTTCCTAAATCACTCCTATATGCCGGTTTTCATATAAAACTTTAACGAGATCTGTTGGCCTTCCTAATATTTTTACAAAAATATTTTGTATTGTATGGTTACTTTACTGTGCCGATCATGTCAATACGTCACCAGCATAAAATGACCTGTGACTTCTTCATTTAACAAATCCACCAATACCTTAACCAGCGGTTATCATAACCATCACTATTGAATACATCTGTTTTTCAAAACAGTTGTTTTTGTAGCCATCATATGTGCTTGCTGGTTTAGATTTTGATGGTACGAAAGGTCAGGAAATTCTGGCTTTAACCCACCATTGTTGTCTCATTTAGCGGTCCAAAGCGATTTTATTACCATTATAAGGTAATCATCATTAGCAATATGGGAACAAGCGATGAATGCATCGTTGGTCATTCGTATCAGCTCCATTACATCTTGTATGACGAAATTGTCATACCTACGTGTAGAAGTTTTTGAAAAGCGGAAAACGCTATTTTGATTTCGTTATTTTAAAGTCTTGAATAAGCAAGTAACTCCCAAGGAGGGTTGACGTCAGGCAGGCGGCCGGTCATAAAACACCTTAGCCAAAACTCTTACAGCATGATCCAAGAATCATGCTGTGCCGACCACACATAGAGTGGGATAAGGGCACGAAGATGATGATTTTAAAGTCTTGAAATCATTCATTCATCATTTTCCTACCCTAATTCTACACTACCCATTTGTGGGGTCGGCATAATGTTTCCCTCTTCATATCACAATTGACGAACTTTTAATAAGCATCAAATAATTGTAATGGATGTGTAAAATGTTCTCTAAATTCCAGTAACATCTATTTAATAATATATATTTAAATTATCTACTGAAAAACAAAAATATTCAAATACCATACCGATATTTTAGCACGTAAATTCTCATATTCAAGTCATAAACATGAGCATTGAAATTAATATATTTCAGAGTGTATTTAAATAATAAATAAATATACTCAAACATCATGATATAATTTAATTGTTACACATATTTTACAGTGTGTTATTTCTGTAACATTTGATTTGACAGTTATGTACCTATAATATATTTTCAGGCAACTTCATGTACTTACCTACTCGTAAACCTATACTTATAGGTATTATATGCCTTAATTTCCGCTAACCTTATTTAAATTTTCAATGCTTTTTATGAAACCGATCACCGGCTTATATTTTTATAGCCTTTTGGAATAAGTACTATTATACAGTTCTGAGCTTTTGTTAAAAAAACCGGATGAGTGCGAGTAGAACTCATGTCCTTAGGGTTCCGTACAAACTAGGTACAAACAAAGTTTAGTTGTTATAAGATCTTGCTTCTTGACAAAATTCAGGTGTCATTGACTTAGCTCGAATTTTTTAGACCTGCAAGGTAATGCCCGTTCCTTGTATTTAACATGTTCAAATAAACAGACCAACAGACGGACAGCAAAGTGATCTTATAAGGGTTCAGTTTTTTCCCTTGAGGTTTAATTTGATATAACTGAATTTGATACCTTTGTTCCAGAAAAAAAGGTATTTCTTTACATGGCCGGGCAAAATGACAACAGAGTAATACCATAAGGTTTTTTTTAATTTGTTTGAGGTACGGAACCCTAAAAATGACCTCTTATAAGTGTAGTTCATTCGGCCACATTAACATAACCTCGTATGGGTTATCAAGATCCAGCGGGGTGATTGTGGTGTGGCGTGTGAGCTTGCGTGTAGCGGGCCTAATTTCAGCGCCGTGTAGAGTCGCCCTAATTCACGTGCGGAAGTAGTTTGGAACTCGCTTCATTACCCTCATGTAACATGTGAGAGTTGGATTGACAGAGGAAGAAATAAATATATACTTGTGTTATGGACTTCAGAGAGCACTTGAGAGCGCTGCTGGTCTAGTTGGCAGTGACCCCGCCTTCCGATCCTAAGGTCATTAGTTTGAACCCGGTCGTGTACCAATGGATTTTTCTGTGCGAAAAATTTATGTGTGCCATACCTGTACTCTCAAAACGGTGAAAGAAAACATCGTGAGGAAACCCGCGGTTTAGTCAGCTCCGCACGTATTGACCATGTCTTTCCTGTGGACAAGGCCGACTAAGCTGAGTGGATGGAATAGGTGCTGGGCAAGCCTACTCCATCTTAATTCATCCCGGGCACTACAGCGTCTCGTTAGTGAAGGTAAAAGTTGCCTCCTGACGCTGTATAAATCATCTACTATAGATGGTTAAAGGCCTTAGTTATGGATTTTAGAAGTCACCATACCATCGCGTCACGTCAAGACGATTTCAAATCGATTTGGATTTCGGGTGATGCAAGAATTGCTAATTATAAGAAAACTACAAAATAAAAAAAACTGGCTTTAACAACTAAAGAAATAGTTATTACATACCTCATCATCATCATTGGCCTTTAACACGTATTACGTATTACGAGTATATTTAGGGTAGTAGCGTGTGAATGGTCAGAAGTAGTTCACCATATGATGAACCATGGTGACAGGTGATCAGCCCATCGCCCTAAGTGGTCCATCATGTTGGAGGATACTATCCCTTAGTCGACTTTTACGACATGCACGGGGAGAGAAGCAGCTGGACGCATTGTATGCTTTTTCTTTACTCCTAGTTCAGCAAAGGAGTTAGCATTAGTCCAATAAAAAACCCTATTTTCCCAGAATTGTGAATGTAAAGTGGTTAATCAGTAATGGTAGTGCGATTACAGTAAATTGGTCTGCAGGGCACGGCTGTGTCACGTTCGAATATCAAACAGGCTTGGGCAACGCCACTTACTGGTCAATGCGTGATGTACTGACTATGCATAGGAAACGAACTAACACAAAATGCAGAGTTTTGCTATAATAATGATCTTACTTCTTACTTATATTATAAATTTGAAAAGTCTTAGTTTGCTTGAAATTACCGGCGTAAAGCTCAAAACGCAACGATAGCGCGTACTAATTTTACCGGTGCTGCCATCTAGTACGAAAGTTTGTAACGATGTTTGGATGTTTGGATGTTTGTGCCTCAATCACGCCTAAACAGCTGAACGGATCTAAACGAAACTCGGAATATACATAAAACATGTACTGGATTAACATATAGGCTATTTTTTATCCGGGTACCACGCGAGCGAAGCCGCGGGCGGCTAGTATATCTATAATTATAAGTAGCGGAACCTTAGTCGGGCCTTAAACAGAGACCGCTTTGAAATAACTATAAAACCTTTAATAAAATTGGTGGCGTGTCATGGCAATTTTTTTGGGACCGATCATAGGGGGTTATTATGGGCATTATGCCCATAATCCCCACGCTGAGCTTGCGGTTTGAAATCACCTGTTACCATAGTTCATATCCTATCTTGGGACTTTGTATCAGGAGTAGCTGCAAGTTTTCTCATGATTACTTGTGGCTCTGCCAACTCCATTAGAGATACGGATGTGGAAATATATAATGTATATTTTTTAATACAGATACATAGTTCGCAACTTGGAATGACGTTAGATGTCTGTCACGCAAACAAAGCCAGTGAAGCTAGTGAGTATTATGTAATGGTGTTTGATTATATTTTTCTATAAACACCATTACCTTTATGAGCAACATATTGTCCATGTACGGGGTCATTACCACTAGTACCCCGGGGTACATCACACCGTCACGAGCGGCGTCAGAACGGCCACTTCTGGATCACGAACTAGAGATACGAACCATTGCGAGCAAACACAATTTATTATACTATACCTACAAATATTACTACACTCATCTTGTCTGAAGCGCTCGTGGCGTAGCTTGCTTAGGCGTTCTTGATTGATCGTTATGTTAAACGATATGCGCGGTCACAAATTGGGATAGGTGACTGCAAGTGGCATTACGAGTTGAGCGCTTCCGTGCTTCGGAGGGCACGTTAAACAGTTGGTCCCGGCTTTTAAGTCGTTAAGTCATGACGGAGACCTTTTAGGCGGCCTAAAAACTCCGTCACTAGAGTTGGCCACTAGCTCATACGAACATACATACGTACTCATCTTGTTAGAATGATACCTACTCTTAATAAGGTTTTTACATTGGAAAATATTATTGTATACATTTTACGAAACATAACGATTTGTCCTATTTTGGTAGGGTATGTACCAGAACAAAATCGCCCTAAGTCGAAAATATTTAAACAATTGTGTAGGTATTAAATGTTTAAAAGGAATAAACGCATTTTTATGAAAAATAACCTAGAATTCAATAAGGTTGTTAGGGTGTTATCCTACCTGTATTTTTTAGTTATTTGAAAAACAAAAACAATAAAAATACTTGTTCATCATTCAACTACCAGTTTGTCTTCACTTCATCACACTAGTTATTCTGCAATAATCAGCTAATAGCTAGCTGCTCTAAGTAAGTTCATTGACCTTAATCAGGGCCAAGATAGATAGTACCTCAACACCAAACTTTATCACTATGTGGCAAAGTATACTGTAATGGGGCATGGGCCTTCGAGCCGGATCTTAGTTTCAACTTAACCGGGGCATTTAGAGCACTTGACTGATCGACGCCAACTTAACCTTAAATTAAGTAATTTGTACACTTAACTACAGTTTGGAGATTCTTACTGAGCCCTCCTAGTTGGAAATAGAGCTAATAAGGCTTAGAACTGTCAAGGTTAAGTTTTGGTTGAACTACATCTTTCTGTCCAGTAAATCTTCCTATCTAAAAAAATAGATAAGTAAAGACATATTTTTGCACGTTCTAATTAAAGAAAGTGGTATCATCTTATTGTGAATTTTTATCTTTTAATCCCATACAATAATAACACGTTTTTGTTTATAAGGTCTAAATTAAAAAAATGCTACATTTTAAGTTTTTGGGTCATCTTTGAAAAAATTGAGGACTGAACCTGAATAAGAGAGTACGTAAGTATAGATTAGCAAAATAGGGCTATACCAAGCAGTGATGCTGAAATGATGATGATGTACTCTACGACTACCTAACCTAACTCGTTTTCTGTGTCAAGCAAAAGCTTTCTTTTCTTTCTTGCAAAAAAGTGTGAAAATTCTAAAGGTTCATATCTCTACCTAGAGTCAATTTCGGCAAGACTGATCGGAAGGACTCGAGTGGGCCCCACTAACGAGTCGCACCTTCTTCAGTGCCCTCAGCACTGGCATTGGACGTATCTTTACGACTGCGAGTCATTCAAACAATCCTACAAATATTGCCGAAAGTCTGAATATTTGTATGTTTTTTTGAATTACGATCCCAAGATTTAAACCCCTTTTGACATGGAACTTGGATTTGACCTTGAATAATACAGTAAGTACCTATATCTATGTATGTATAATTATCACGCCCGTATCCCTAGTGTGGTGGGCAGTGAAATCTTGAGTTAACTTGAGAAAACTTAGTCATAAGGAAACTTGCAGCCACTCCTGATTCAAAGTTCCAGATGGTTATGGTGAACCATGGTGACGGGTGATCAACCCATCGCTCATAAGTCATAATAGATGGTCCATTATGTTGGGAAGTATAATAGTCGACTAAAAGTAAGTATATCTATCTAAAAATATTAAACTTTTACGCTACTGACTGAATGACAGCGTGACATTCAGATATTATATTCTTCTAATGGTTTTGGGTGTATCAATACCTAAAGGAATTATCGAAATTCAGCTTCTAAAGCTCTAATAAAAAAAGAGTTTATCTAGCTATGTATAGGTACCTAATATGCATTGTAAAGGCAAGTACACACTCCCGAGCATCGGTAACGAGTCGGAACGCCACGATTTCGCGTGAATTAGAACAACAATAAATAAATTATCCGAGTCAGCTAGCCGCAGATGCAATTTACCATCTGGGTGCACGCGTGTTCTGGCATTAGCTTTTTGAATTTAGAATTATTTGTTTTCGTTAGCCACGTAGGTGGGATTTTTCAGCTAAAAGACGAGGGATTTGCTCATTACCATCATCATTTCCCTGCCCTTATCCCACTTTGTGTGGGGTCGGTACAACATGTATTCCTCTTCCATTTCCCCCTGTCAGACGTCATCTCAACGCTCACTCCTTTCTTACTCATGTCATCTCTCACACAGTCCATCCATCTTTTCTTTGGCCTACCTCTACCTACATATCCTTCCACATTTCGACCCCTGGACAATTAATTCCCGATACTTAGGTATATTCAACTGTCGGACAGATTTGCTAATGTAATGAGCATGTTATCTTTCGAAAATTGTCATAATTTCCATGACAAAAAATAACGTTGCTGTGGTAACCTACAAATCTGTCCGACAATTCAATATATGTATAGGGAATCATGGTCTAGGGGTCGTCCATTAATCACATGCAAATGTACTTCAACCTTAGGTGCTAAACCACATTTTTGGTCCATCGTACAATAGCAATTTAAGTACTATCAATAGGTGACTGATATGACAAGATAAGATACAATAAGCAAGTATTCCCAAGGAGGGTTGACGTCTCGTTGAAATTGGAGTACCTACAACTAGAGTTCTAAATGAGTCCAAAAAGATTGAATAACTGCGAATAAGTTATAAGAGAAAAATAAAAAAAAGCAAATCATCATCTTTCTACCCTTATCCCGCTCTATGTGTGGTCGGCACAGCATGATCTTTGAATCATGTTGTAAGATTTTTGGCTAAGGTGTTTTATGACCGGCCGCCTGCCTGACGTCAACCCTCCTTGAGAATACTTGCTTATTGTATCTCATCATGTTGGAGGATACTATCCCTTAGTCGACTTTTGCGACATGCTCGGGGAGAGAAGCAGCTGGATAAAAAAGAACAAATATTTATTTAAATCAAATAAAAGTTTGTAGATGAGAAACGCAGAAAGCAGAGCTATAAGGCCAATCAATGGCTTGGAATATCAACGAGCATACATTCCCACCACACCAAACATGTTTGTTTTGCCTCTTTGCTATGAAGATGTTACTCCGTACTTACCCATGTCAAAGGTTGATAAATATGCAATATCCCCGGTTATATCGAAGATCGATCGAGCGTGTATTCAGAAACCAGTCTAACCTGCTCTCTCCCTCCCCCTGTGATTGGTAAATTTCGCTTAGAAATGAGGAGATTCGATGCAGTTTTGCGGCTCAGGCGTTTCTGGACGCGTTGAGTGCATTGTTAGAAAATTACAGATGGCGCCTTAGGAGACGACTTGATGTTTACATTCCATACTGATGTGGTTAAGATGGTGTCCTGAAAAACGGCCACCGCTTTATTATACTGCTGAGATAGATACATAAGTCGTGTTACATAAAAATCAAACCCGTGGAAATGACTGAAGTTACTGTTGCGCACAAAAGAAATTTCCTATTGTTCTGTTCAAGTGTATGTTTATTTAAAAAAAACCATACATACATACATTATAATAACGTCAGTGTCCCTAATATGGTGGTCAGAGCAAATAATCATGAGAAAATTAGCAGCCACTCCTGATTTAAAGTCCCAAGATAGATAAAGAAAAAACATAAGTACAATGCGTCCAGCTGCTTCTCTCACCGAGCATGTCGTACAAGTCGATTAAGAAGTAGTTTCCTCTCCCCACTTTTAACATTGTATGTTTTTTCTTTACTCACCGTCCAGCAGAGAAGTAAGCATATAAGTAAATAAAATATATCGTTGGTAATATAGCGGTTGCCGTTTCCTAGGAACGCAAAGCTTTAGGGTAGTTTAGGAGGTTAGAGGTCGGCGGTGATTACATGGTCGTCTTGTTTGTTCGGATTTGATTTCGATCAGCAATCTGGATCAGAATTGCATTTGCTTTTGAATTACTTTTAATTGGCTGCATATCCATTCTGCTGCATAAATGAATAATCCTTATCTTATCCTATTCTTAATAATGATGATATTGTTTTAATCTTACTAATATTATAATTATGAAGGTTAGTGAGGAAATCCTGGCCGAAATACGGGAAGGTTTCCAACACAACGACAGCGCACTCTAATCTACAAGTAATTATTATAAATCTAACAAGTATTTATTGAAAGATTTAAAAACCCGACTGCGTAGAATTTAGGTAGGAGGTATATCTACCATATTTGATTTTTTGACACGTGATGATGATGAATTTATACAATTTTAGTGTAAGTTTTAGTTCATTCAAAAAGGCTGAGTGAAATTAATTTCCACAATCTTACTTCTTAATTAAATTCACCGGCACACCGGAAAGAACTAGTGACACGTCTAAGTAGTAGAAGTACCACTTTAATCTGTATCATTGCCCGATAGCATCTCGAAAATCCATTTCAATACCTTCAGAATATGCACAGATAGACTTATTAGTAAAGGGGAGGGGGTGGCGCCTCAGGGGACGGGGGAGACTTGGCAAACGTAAGCTTGTGCCGGACAGCGGTCATAACTAAGATATTTTGACCGTCAAGCTATTTCTTGGGCATGTTGGCGTGGTACAGTATGTTTGAAACTATAAAGCAAACAAATTCGTATGAGCTAGTGGCTAGCTCTTGTGACGGAGTTTTTAGGCCGCCTAAAGGACTCCGTCATGGCTTAACGGATGGATTTATTTTTCTGCAATAAAATATTTAAATTTAATTTAATTTAATTTAACAACTTAAAAGCACGGAAGCTCTCAGCTTGTAATGCTACTTGCGGTCACCCATCCTAATTGTAACCGCGCTAAACGTTGCTTAACTTCAACGATCAATCAAGAACGTCTAAGCAAGCTACGCCACGAGCGCTTCTTTGAAACAATGAAATCTGAAAAACCACCTTTGAGGTGCATTTAAATCCTCTAAACGCTGGTTCGAATCAACTAGTAACATGACTATATAGAGACTGACACTTTATTGATAAAACCATAGCAACTTTTTATGCTGAGCCACGAAAGAAAAGCCACGCCTGAAATCTCAAATAATTCGAAATTCGAAAATAAACAGTAGAAGTCCTATAGGTACAGGTACCTAGCTAAAAGTAATATGCATGTGTACCTGTCCTATAAAATGTATCTTTACTTAATATGAAACACCCTGTATACAAGGGATGAGCCACCAAAGAGCGTTGAATACGTTTGTAGCCGAGATGTCTGTATGGGGTGATATTAAATTCCGACTGACCGACACTCGTAATATAATATGCTAATTTGAGTTACCGTCTTCTGATGTGCAAAGCAATTTGAGCGTTAACTTTATTAGGTAAGCAATATTAACGAAACTTAAAATGCCCCTAAAAAGTGACAGGTGAGATGTAAAATAATCAAAAAACCTGCATTAAAAACTTACATTTTAACTTAATTTGAGAAACATAACCTTCATTGTATCTGCCTAGCGGTGTCAGTCATACTAATATTATAAAGAGGAAAGATTTTTTTGTTTTTTTTGTTTGTTTGTAACTAATAGGCTCCGAAACTACTGGACCGATTTCAAAAATTCTTTCACCAATAAAAGCTACATTATCAGGGACCAGTATAGGCTTTAATATACTTTAAAAAAAATTAGAGGTCCGTAAGAAAATTGCAATATTGTGACCCAAGGTAGAAAACCCAAAATAGTTTTTGGCGTGCGCTGCGAAAACTATTAATTATAAAACAAAATAATGTACTACACGCGTACGAAGTCGCGGGCAACAGCTAGTACTATATAATTTGATAGCCTAATTACTTTTCTACTGGACTTTTTGGATATATCTAAAAAAAAGATGCGCTTAGTTTCAATGTTACAAGGCGTGTCATAACGGTTTATATTTACAAGTGTCAGGGATTGGATTGATAGGAGCGATTGATAGAGAGATCTCAGCGACAGGTAGAGAATAGATTGATTCAAATATAGTTGTAGTCCCGAACATTTATTATGTTTTTTTTATTCCTTCAAATATTAAACTCAATTTTACTCTCTCTAAGATATAAGTTTGGTTTTAAAATCTATCGCAGTCATTTCTCAAAAGACCTACTAGAACGAAATTCAATCCGCAACTGGTCATGCCCTGGCTGTGCTTCCCAATTCAGCTTACAGCAATTTTTGTAAGTAATTTCAAATGATGAAATTATAGGACTCCGTAAATATGTCAAAAACATACCATTATTACCTACATATATATCCAAAGATGAATGCAGGATTCATCACACGGATTGCAAATTGAAATCACAGTTACTAACACATTGTACAACTGGATTGCCCGTCCAAGACGTCCACCCAGATTCCTACAGACGTCAGTTCCTCCATTGAATTTGGAGTATTTGGATAGTTAGTCCTGCATGGAGGCAGCGATAAGATATATTTGACCTAAGACTCTCAAGTGAAGACAGGAAATATCGCATCATGAAGCAATGCTTGACAATATTTTTTGAAATGAAATGAAACCAAATAATTTAAATGCGTGAAGTGTGGTACTCAACGGGCTTAAATAGCTAAATTGGATCCACACACTTTGCTAGGATGAAAAAATGAAGAAAAATAAAAAAAAATTATATAGATAATCGCACAGGTGATGCCTATAGGTCTTTTAATGATCTACATAGTAAGTATATATCTAAAAAGTACCTACTTAAGCGACATCCGTGTAAAAACACGCGCGCCACATCTCGTCACCACACCTTCGCCACTTGTACCTGTAGATAAGCCACGGCTAATACTCAGTTCTAAATCGAATGTTATTTGCCAAGAAGCCACACATTTTTTGACAAAAAACAACGTCGCTAGGTAATTTACCATCCGTTGTCCGATAGTTATTTGTAGAATATAATAATCGTGCATGTAACAAATGTTTTCCGAGCACTCGCCACAAATAAACATTTACTAATCTCGTGAGTCGAAATTACTCCACTCAAGTTATTTAGGTAATTTAACAAGATATTCGTTGCCAAGCAATAGTTCGGCGAATTTAGAATACTCTATGGTCCGAGCGCCCATGGGTCGAACTCGTAAATTCCAGGCATCTTCAAATTCAACTATGCCCAACTATCTATTGGTCTATTGCAGATGGTTGTTTAATGGAAGTGAAAGCAAATAGTACGAGCAAACATAAGACCTCGTTATGACCTCGGTGGCGCGGCGAGTGCTCGGCTGAGACGCAAGAGGCGCAGGTTTGATCCCGCTGCGGGAGAAATGTTACCATGTTCTGCAAATATTTCTTCCGGGTCTGGGGGTTTTATGTATTACAAAACAAAATAGAGAATATAAGTATTTTATCAGCCATCTGATTCGAATAGTACAGTAGTACCTACCACAAATATTGTGCGCCTCGGCAAACTTTGTGCTTTGTAAGAAGACTGCCCGCTTGAAGTGGGACTGGGCAGGCCATCTGACTCAAATTCATATAGATCGTTGAGCGATACTCGTCACTCAGAGGATACCCGAGGACAGTTGGAGACGACGCGGCAGACCCAGGAACAGATGGCGAGACAATCTGGATACATTCGAGCCACAATGGGAAAATAGCTTTGGAGGGCAAAAATTGGAAAATGATGGGGGAGACCTTTTATGAATGTGGCAGAAGAAGGCCTAAGAAAAGATGGATGGATTATGTGAAAGAGGACATGCGAGTGAAAGGAGTGAGTACTGAGATGACGAGTTATAGGAGAAGATGGAAGAGGGAAACGTGTTGTGCCCACCCCACCTAGTGGGACAAGGGCAGAAAAATGATGATGAAGGGACAGACATTTTCCGAACAATGGAACGAACTCTGTTTTGGCAAGATTAACAAATGGTAATTTCCCTGACTTTTACTTAGACATGTACTACTCATTGTCGCGGCATTGCCGTCCGACGCGTTTGTAAAATGTCATATCATACCTACAAATTAGATGTGGCTAGACATATCCAGTAAGATTGTATATTAGCGTGTATCAACTAGATCCTCCACACGGACAGGCGCGTTATTACTGGCCTCTGTCAACGGAATATGAAATGTATTGGGATGAGACTTGACCGCCCCCCACCGCCCCCCACCGCCCTCTGACCTGCGGCCGAAGTTTTGTGCTAGGAGGTTTAACTTGGGGTGTTTGGATTAAGAAATGAAGGTATTATGTTGTTCTACAGATGTAGGGTGAACTTAGATCAGAGATACGAATTAGTTGTTTGGTTTTTTTTTAATTCTGGTTTGCACTGAATTCAATGAACGATAAAAATGTTTTAATAAAGTACCGAGGTACTTACCTATGCCTATTTTATATTTACTTAGTAAAAGTATACTTCTATGCATAGGCTTTAATAAATGACAGACTAGTATTCAAAAACAATACTATAATTCACACTGAAATTTGATAGCAAACATTATAAGTGTAGATCGTTTTAACAATGATCTTGAATACAAACTTTACCTTACTCGATGACGATGAAGTAACTTCACTCTAACAAAGATTAGCTTTGAATAACTCGAGCACAAAACACCTGTTCCTGAACACAAAATAGGTATCCACATTCCATAAATTAAATTAAATCACTCATAGCTGAGTTTCCAACTGGGCATTCAACTTGCCCATTCGAGATTTGAAAACAGCTCGACTTACCATGTACAACTCCAGCTTGATGTTTGAGTTGCTTTGCTGCTTGGAAGGGCCGTGGTCTGAGAGATAAGATGACGAGATTTATAGCACATTGTTTTTCATCGTATTTTTTGAAACCGCCTCTTTAGGTACCGCGCACGGCCACACTATGAACGTATATATTCTATTCTATTCTAAAGATTCGCGGCTTGATGACGTAATTAAAAAAAATGTGACTTACTCAAATGCATACATTATATTCGCAGCAGGGCAGCGGGTCTCTCTTTCTAGTCGTGTCACTAGTTTTTTCGATCCATTGTGTTCAAAGGATTTAAAGTACGCTTCCAAAGGCTTTCGTGCACTTGACACATATTTTCAAACTTTTTAGGTTATACAACATGCCGGTTTCTTCACGATGTTTTCCTTCACCATGTGAGAGTACTGGTATAACGCACATGAAATTTTCCAACAGAAAAATCCATTGGTTTACAACTGGATTTAACCCACGACCGTAGGATCGAAAGGCGGGGTCAGTACCACTAGACCTGTGCTCAGCGGGGTGGTTGAAATGATATACACGCAATAATGCGTATATACCAGCTTGGAATACTCTGTCAGGTCAAACCTTGTAGCTAGTTAGACGAGGGCATGGAATTGCCAAATAAGGATAAGTTTTGCAGGTCGTATAGCTTGTAGAACTGATAACTGCTAAAGGAAATAAAAAGGACAGTTATTAAATGACCTAAATGAGCGAAGCGAGACGATAACTCGGCGAGGTAAGTAAGTTAAGGAACAAAAGAGGAGCGAAGCGAGTATATAAAGCATATTATACATACACTCGTAGACTTATTGCCACTAATTTTCAATGTCTTATTTAGAATTCCGCTTTTGGCTTGGACCACCCTAAACTAGATTATCTAAATGTTTGAATTTATATGCGGTCGAAGCTAATTTTCGGACAATTACTGCGGTCTCTAGTTTGCTTAGGATTGTGGGGCGCTCTACGGTCAGCTGTCTTATTCATATACATACCTACTTTTCTGGGTTATATACCTACTAGCATGTGCCTCTGGCATCGCTCACGCAATTCATAAACAATGTGTATTTTTATTGTTCACCCAATACGCAGATGAGTGGAAATAAACACAGTGATAACGCATTTTCAAATAATGACACAAGTGACTTTTCGTTTTTTAATTTGTGATATTTTAGTCTGGTCTTTTTGATTCGTGGTAAAAACACAAAATCAAGCAAATTCCAACACGCAACTTCACAATACCTTGTGTGTCTTCAGAAACCGGCCATAATTAATTACCACAAACTTCACACTATCAAAGCTTCAGCCGTTCAGCAAACATTAACCCTTTAGACAGTGAAAAATACACAGGACTTGTCAAGTAAAACGCAGCTAATTTAAGGAGCCTACCTTATCTTTGTGTAAGTTCGACGTTGGCGGTCATTTGTCTTCGTCACTGTAGGTCGGTGATCATTTATGCCATAGCACACCCTACCCTTTAGCGGGAACACACGGGAAGGAAAAATGACCAGCGTAAGATGTACATAAATTTTAATCTAGTGCGTTTACTCACGCGTGGCGTAGCTTGCTTAGACGTTCTTGATTGATCGTTGAAGTTAAGCAACGATGTGCGCGGTCAGAATTGGGATGGGTGACTGCAAGTGGCATTACGAGCTGAGTACTTCCGTGCTTCGGAGGGCACGTCAAATTTTCGGTCCCGGTTTTAAAGTCGTTCAGCCATGACGAAGGCCTTTAGGAGGCCAAAAACTCCGTCACAACTAGCTTATACGAACTTAGTTATGCGACTAGATAAAGATCGCAAAGGTGGAAAAGTGCAATAACCAATAAGTTTTATATTTTGTAACTTGAACTTTTTTATTTTCAGGAATAAACTAACAACTAATACAAATATAATTTTACAAATTACAAAATAAACAGTCGGGCTATCTAAAGATTTACGTGATCCAGCTCATCAGACGGTGGAAGCGTGCCCAAGATGCTGGCCGCATTGCCACACAGAATGGCAATACTGTTTAGTTACTTCAATAAGATGTCTACAAGTATTTTTTGTCAGTTCAATGAGGCATAGTAATTCTTTTTTATGACAATTCTACTTAATCTATCTATTAGACATAGCAAAATATAACCTGTTGTCAAGTCCGACAATTTGTAACTGCTCAGTGACTTCGATACCAATCTTCTGAATTTTACACAGATCTGAAGGTTAAGTTAATATCAATCCAATCAACTTATTTTAGCTGCTCGACAAATCATTTTCCCGTGTGAATAAAACCACAAACATTTCAAGTGCCACGCCTCTATTCTCAAGCCATTAGAGAGCACTTTACCATGACATGTGTGGTTGAGGAATGACTTAGAATTTTCTTAGAGGAAATTGCAGGCAGTCGAGTGGATGTGCAATGACAATGGGTTTTTACAAGTCTTAAAGAGAAACAGCATCTATAATAAAACGTATTCGGCGCCACTGAAAACCTGCCGGTAAATATATGCCCTGAAACTGTTCAATAGGAGATAAGTAAGTTCGTATGAGCTAGTGGCCAACTCTTGTGACGGAGCTTTTAGGCCGCTTAAAGGCTTCCATCGTGGCTTAACGACTTAAAAGCCGGTACCGACAATTTAACGTGCCCTCCGAAGCACGGAAGCGCTCAGCTCGTAATGCCACTTAGAGTCACCCATCCCAATTGAGACCGCGCAGAACGCCGAATAAGCCGAATCCTATAGCTTATTACACAAAGAACAAACCATCGTTATGATTGTCTTTGAATCGAGTACGGTAAATCCGTTTAATGCAGCCTTTGGAACCGTCGCGCGTCGGTGGAATATCGGAATCGGACGTAATAATGACTACCTATCAATATCTACTCCATCTTAATTCGTCCCAGGCACTACAGCGTCCCGTTTGTGAAGCTAAAAGTTGCCTCCTGACTACTATAGATGGTAAAAGGCCTTAGTTTTTTTTAGGCATTACGAACTTTTTATTCTGGTAGTAGAAGACCAAAGCCGGAGGCAGTAGTTGTTTAAAAACAAGCTTGATAATATTGGACCTCCATTAATACAATCTGGGCAGGCCGAACCACCTGAAGGATGAGAGGGTTCGACCCTTATCAAAGCAAAGTAAATTAACTTAGAATCTTGACCAAGTTATTGTTGGTCAGCCGACCGTGCCAAATCCGAAAAACAAACGGGAGTGGACGTATGCAAATACTATCCACTCAATTATGAAGTTACCTACTTGTTATGATGACTAAGGGTAGGCAGAGGCACATCCCACCCGTAGGTGGACGTGCTCTCTCCTTTTTTTTATTAAATAATTACCTATTTAAGTAAAACCTGCTGAGAGCACTGGTGGGCTAGTGGTAGCAACCCTGCTTTCCGATCCTTAGGTCATGGGTTCAATTCAAATCCAGTTGTGCACAAAAATATATAGATAGATATTTTTATTTTCGTACAACTGTAACAATAGCTTTTTCTGTTCTAAAAAATTATGTGTGATGTACTAAGTACCTACTCTCAAAGGAAAACATCGTGAGGAAACCGACATGTCGTAGAACCGTGGAAAGTTCGAAAAATTACTGTGTCGAGTGAACGAAAGGAGCCTTTGAGGCGCACTTTATATGACGGCCACGACTAGATACATAAGAAAAACCGTAAAGTAGTCGCAAAAATTTCATTGTATTTAAAAAGAATTTCTGTCTCTTTTTGAAAATATTTCTGATCCCTAATTTTTTCTAATAATGTCCATTCAAAAGCGCGTAAACAATTAAATGGTTTAATTTTACATTTTAAATTTGACGGCCTCGGTAGCGTGGCGGGCGATTGCTCGGCAGAGGCGCAAGAGGCGCGCGTTCGATTCCCGCTGCGGAAGAAATGTTTGCATGAACTGTAAATATTTCTTCCGGGTCTGGGTGTTGTGGTACCATGGTACTCGTAGTTTCTGATACCCACGACACAGGGAATCCTAGTGTGGGATCAGGCTTATGTATGTGACTGTTATGTGTAATTTATTTATTTAATTTAACCTCTACAAGTTTTCCCAGAGACAAGACTTTCAAAGCACCTGATCAAAAAGTCACACATCCAGACATCTCCAAAGAACCACAACAAAGCGAGCCAGCATAATTATACATTCCTCGTCACCGAGCAACCGTGGAACAATGTAGTTAATCCATCAGGCCAGGTCCTAAGGCGCGGGAGATAAGACAAGGGCTGGACCCACCCCAGTCTTGGCCACCCTGTATAGAGTTGGTTACAGAAGGGTTATGACGAAGACAACTTAAATTTACCTACCAGAATACCTACGAAGTACAAATACTAGTACCTACACATATCGAAATTTTTAGGTTCTACGACATCCCGGTTTCCTCACGATGTTTTCCTTCGCTTGAGAGTACTGATAGAGCGCACATAAATGTTTCGAACAGCAAAATCCACTGGTACCTACATGACCTGACTCAAACCTACGACCTTTGGATTGGTAGGCGAAGCACTACCATTACACCATTCGTGCTCTCCTAAATTCAGTAATAGTACAGATGTCAGAACCTACCCATCAAGCTAAAAACTAATTTGTTAGTCTTATAATGCGCGTGTGTAAATAGAAAGTAAAAGATTGTCAAATAAAAACAATAAATAAAATACATATTTGTGGACATTTGACACAGCGCCATCTAGCCGCAAATTAAGCAAAGCTTGTACTATGGGGACCAGATGGCTGATAGATAACACTTTTTTTTGTAAATACATACTTATAAAACTACAACACCCAAACCCGGAAGAAACATTTGCAGAACACACAAACATTTCTCCCGTAGCTGGGAGTGCCCAGCTACGGGAGAAATGTTTGTGTGTTCTGCCCAGTCGTCAAGAATCATTACCTCGTCCTCACAGAGACACCATCCCTGTAGGCACTCGTTACGTTCAGTCGCATCTGCGTTTTACAGAAGTCAAGGAAACACTCAATGAGCATTGACCATTTCTAAGTCCACCCTTCTCAGATTGTGACGTCCACCTGAGTCCGTCGTATGAATATTAATTCAAGCATATCTTGACCCCCGTCCGAAGTTCTTGTAAACTCAATTCAGTAGCGCATTTTCTACTAATTTGTTCTATATACTACTCCTAACATTTAGTTCTATGCAGTACGACCACAAATGCGCGAAAAAATATTTAATTCCCTGTTTACAATGTTTTACTAACAGACAACGGATCGTTCATACCATAACATTGTTGTTATTTTTGTCGAAACGAAAAGCGCCATATTTAAATATTTTTGACAAGAAAAATTACGTTGCTATGATAATAAAAAATCCGGCATCCGTCAGTGGAACATCGGAACCGGACACAAATGATACTTTACACAGTACCTGCCTATCTAAATCTAAAAAAAGGAGCGTATAGATGTGTAGATAGAAAATCATGTTTTATAATATTTACAGATGTACAAAAAATCGTGTAGCGTTTGTTAAAAAGATCTTTGCTACGAAGATGCTTTACTGTATATCATAGACATAACAAGAGTAAGAAACTGGGTATGAATACCTTGGAGAATAATTAATTGAGTGGTTTTGGCCGCCTTTGATTCGAAATTGGCATTGATTTTACAAAGATTTGCTTACTAACTTATTTATTTCAGTTCTCAAATCACTAAGACTCATGTAGAATGTTATGTATAGCTCGAGAAACTGATACCCTTTAAGGAATAATTCATATAAATTCTCGAATTACTTCTCTGCTGGACTGGGGTAATGAAACAACATAGAATGCGTCCAGCTGCTTCTCTCCCCGAGCATGTCGTAAAAGTCGACTGGTCTACTATCCTCTCCAACATGATAGACCATCTATATGGGCGATGGGCTGATCACCTGTCACCAAGGTTCACCATATCGATTTTGAGACATTAAATTAGGAGTGGCTGCAAGTTTTCTGATGATTACTCGTGGCTCTGCTCACCCCATTAGAGATACGGGCCAATTTTGGAGAATGATCTTTTTACAATCATATTTATAAAAGGAGTTGGAGCATTATTCAGTCCCAAGCATTTTTGTCTTCTATAATAATCTGATATTATAGGCTTTTTTAAACAACTTTCGTTATATTAGTTTTAAATTTATTAACCGGCAAATTTGTCATCTAGCTTGGGACTTTATTATAGAAGCAATAGCCCTTTAAATGATTTGTTAACTATATCTAGCTTTTTTCGTGGAAGCGAATGATCCTTAGTTTCTTCGAATATTATTTTAGCTAGAGTTATGCATGATAGGTAGTATTTATTTGTAAAGTAAACATGAATTTCTGTAGTTTGTTGTTGAACCCTCCGACCGACCTCGTTTCGGCGCGTCGGTCAAGACGCAAATATTGTTATAATTGATTGGCTCAGGATACCGGCACGTGCACTAAGTTTTACAGAATATGTAAATTAACTTTAATCACTGACTAGCAGACCGCCCCGGCTTCGCACGGGTATTGAACAAATTAGGATTTTTTAGGTAATTTTTTTACACTTCGGGTTACATTATTGGAGTTTTAGTAAGGATCTATAATTTTTTTAAATAAATTGTAGCCTATGTTATTCCGCAATAATGTAGCTATCTATTAGTGAAAGAATTTTTTCAATCGGTTCAGTAGTTTCGGAGCCTATTCGTTACAAACATAAAAACAAACAAAAAAACTTTCCTCTTTATAATATTAGTGTAGATAAGTAGATCTATAGAAAACTTTATAAGTATAAATAGCATCTAAAGTCCATATAAAAATATTCCATGTGTTATTCCATAATTACGTGTATTTCAAAAAGTGTAAAAGTTTCGTGTGTAAAAGTTTCAGTCAAATCAGTTCCATTGTTATGGGGCATATACACAATGGTGTGTAGCCATGCTCAACCAATGTATGCCATCGCCATTGTGTATGGCGGACAATGGCCAGTGGCCAATAGATCTTGATAAGCAATGGCGATTTGCCAGCTTTTTAGACACACTTGAAAGGAATCGTGGCATAGCGTGTTCACACAAGTGGACCATTTCTCAGTTTGCCGTTGACCGCTGACGAGGTAATATACTTTTTAAAAATAGCAATGACAAAACTTTTAAATTCATAGAACTAAACTATGAATTGCCCGTAACTCGGGATCTAAAAAAATCCTAAACACACGGACAAAAACAAGGCAATGTTTGCAGTAGGTACTCAGTAGATACTAGGTAAGTACTAATTTAATACTTGTTTCCGCGTACGGCTTCACTCGCGTGGAATGTAAACGAAAAGAAGGTACTTGCACCATTTTTTTATAACTTACTAGCGACGCGCCCCGGCTTCGCACGGGTGCAATGCTGATACTAAATATAATACAGAATGTTATCATCTGTGTCATCTATATGTTGTCATCTATACGTCATTACATAGCTGTCATTATACGTCAATTACATAGCTATCATTTGCGTTTTGTTATTCCAAGTCTGATTATTTTTTTCTGTTTTTTTTTCGGGATAAAAAGTATCTTATGTCCGTCTTCTGGCTCTAAGCTACCTCCCTACCAATTTTCACCCAAATCTGTTCTGCCGTTCTTGAGTTATAAGTGGTGTAACTAACACGACTTTCTTTTATATACCTATATAGATATAGATTTATGGTAAATACATCTATAATATTTGTGTGCATTATACAAATAAAATAGCCGCGCCGGTGTCAGCGTCTACGATCATCTTGAGTAGTTCGCCAGGCAGCAATGAGCTTTGCACAAATATTTATTATTATTATAAAGTGTTGTCTCTATCCATTTCCAGTTGAGACAAAGTTCCAACTATCGGCTGTCCAATTAGTACGCCCCTAATTAGTGGGGTGCACTTGACCGATAACTGTGGGCTTCAAATTTAATTGAAATCCACAAAATAATTTAAACCCTTTCACCACACTGTTAGGAAAGAAAGGACACGACAAGTCAGTTTGTATGTTTGTTTATTTTTAGAGGGTTAACCCAAAAAACTACTCACTGAAAATATTAAAAAAAAACAATCCAATCTAGTCGCGATGAAAGGTGCGCCTCAAAGGCTCATGACACATATATTCGATCTTTATAGGTTCTATGACATGCTCGGTTTCCTCACGATGTTTTCCTTTACTATTTGAGAGTACTGGTATAACGCACATACATTTTTCGAACAGAAAAATCCATTGGTTCACGACCGGACTTGAACCCTCGACCTTAGGATTGTAAGGCTAAGCCGCTACCACTAGACCACCAGTGCTCTCTAAAGAATTTTGTATGATAGAAAAAAATCTTACTAACTGTTTTGACTTGGAATCCAAAATCAAATGAAAAATCATAATCAAATATAGTTTATACAGTGGAATAAGAATCACATTAAAACGTCAAATTTACGCGTTCGTAACACGACTAAGCGTGGAAAATCAAACAAATAATCACAAAAATAAGCAATCATTATACAAATCTTATTTTTTAAATCACACAGAGAGACAATAGTAATTAACCCTACATCATCAAGTACCATTACAAAACGTAACAGTTAAACATACATAACGAAACTACCCCCATCTACTAAATTCTACTCCCAATATGATTATCTTCTCGAAGCCCCAATCTGAGAACAATAGTTATTCGAAATTCGAAATGTATGTCGCCACTCCACGTACTTCCGGTCAAGTTTGAATATCCGTCCAAGTTGGACTTCCGCCGGAAGCGGGCGAAGCAACATGGCCGTCTTTATCTGAAGAGTTAACTCGCGATAGTTATTCAAATGTGGAATGGGTAGCCATTTTGATAAGGTGACCTAATTGCTAATGACAATGTAAAATATCTACCACCACAATAAAAATTACTCGTGATTCAACAAAATACATACTCATATAATTTACAACACCAGACCCGGAAGAAATATTTGCAGAAATGCAAATATTTCTCCCGCAGCGATAATCGAATCCGCGCCTCTTGCAACTCAGCCGAGCAATAGCCCATCACGCGACCGAGGCCGTCAAAGAAAGCTCGTAGTAAAGTAAAGCTAAGTAGTATGTCAGAATCGTAACAAATTCAAATTCGTGATCTCTGACTATCCCTATGGGGAACATTACAGGCGTGTTAGTACGTATGTACTATGCTGATCACCTTAGTAGGTATTTTGATAGTCTGATGTGCGAAATCGCCATTTAAGGTAGGTGCCTATTTAACTACATTATCAACTAAAGGATAATTAAATTAAATCCAAGTACTCTTATGTAGGTACTAAGTTAACTGTAATGGGGAATTAAAACGTTCTAGCGTATAAAAGTCACAAAATGTTAGAATGAAAATGGTTTATATTTATTTTACTTCTCTGCTGGACTGGAAGTAAAGGAAAAGCATAGAATGCGTCCAGCTGCTTCTCTTCCCAAGCATGTCACGAAAGTCGACTAAGGGATAGTATCCTCTCCAATGTGATGAACCATGTAAGGGTCTGATTACCTGTCACCAAATGGTTCACCATATCCATATTGGGACTTAGAATCAGGAGTGGCTGCAAGTTTTCTTATGACTACTTGTGGGTCTGCCCACCCCATTAGGGATACATTCGTGATAATATACATACATATAATCTGCTGTAAACAATTTAATCTGTTCAATGCAGTCAGTCAATGTTTCCACTGGCACAAACCAATCCAATTCTAACGGCAAACAATCCGAAACTTTCATTCTAATCTCGCTAATCGTCTACTAATCGATACATCGTCTGCGAATTAGAATCGAATAGGATATATTAATACGTGGGAATAGTCTGAGTTAGTTCGGCGATGTCTGCGTTCTAGTGCAACAATGCTGCCTGCCTGCTGCGATTGTAGGTGGATGTTGGAGTTAAGGGGATAAGATACCAATAAAGTCTTAGCCAAGTCACATTGCGTACAATTTATGGGTCTGACATACTAGATCAAAAAGGTCACCTAAGGCCTTTTATCATTTATAGTAGAGGATTTACACAGCGTGAGAAGGCAACTTTTACCTTCACAAACGGGACGCTGTAGTGCCCGAGACGAATTAAGATGGAGTAGGCTTGCCCAGCATCTGTTCCATCCTCTCAGCTAAGTCGGCCTTATCCACAGGAAAGACATGGTCAATACGTGCGGAGCTATCTAATCCGCGGGTTTCCTCACGATGTTTGAGAGTACTGGTATAGCGCATATAAATTTTTCGCACAGAAAAATTCGTTGATACACGACCGGATTTGAACCCACGACCTTAGGATTGGAAGGCGGAGTCACTACTTGACCAACTTGACCACCAGTGCTCTCATATAAGTCAATTCTGTACATTTCTGCTGTAGCGTCTAGCGACGCGTCGTTGGACTCAAGGTCACCAAATGGACCACATTAAATTGTAGTCATGACATTTTTACACCGTTCTATTGGCTGGTTTTACACATCTTTAGTAACAATTAATTTGGAACCATGGCTTGTTGGATTGCTATCGGGACCCTATTACTAAGCCTACGCTGTCTGTCTGTCCGTCCATCTGTCCGTCCATCCTTCTGTCAGCGGGCTGTGACTCATAAACTGTGTAATAGGTAGAGAGTTGAAATGTTTACAGTTTGTGTATCTGTATTGCCGCTATAACAACAAATAATAAAAATATATTAGGATATAAATAAAAGAAACATTTTTATTTTACGATAGTTCTGAAACCCTTCGGTTTTTTTTTACTTATTTATATTTCTAGTTTTTTTTTCATAAAACAAAGTAATCAAAATAGTGTTTACGTAATTTTATTTCTTTTGTTTGAAGAATACTAAACAAAAATGGAAACGCGCATTAAATACGCGAATGAAAAAATATGCCGAATAATTTTCAGACAAGTTCATGCCGAGACAATTTTGCGCGTGAGACTATCTGCAGACAACTGATTCTAAGTTGAATGTCCATGTTATGCTATCCCGAGCGGGGACGCGAGGACAGACATCACAAAGTCCGCTGGAATCGGATCGGCTTGGCTTATCTCAGCATTCTGCGCCAAGTATGCGTCAGCCATCGTGTATCCCTTGTTGCTGGATTATGACTGATGCTAACACAACTCTAGCTCCAGATTCAACTAGATAGCAGGAGACAATTATCAAAGTAGATAAATATCGCACGAACTGTCAAAAAACTGCCAAAATAGACAGGATTGGATCGACTTATCTCAGCATTCTGCGCCAAGTATGCGTCTGCCATCGTGTGTCCCTTGTTGCTGGATTATGACAGATGCCAAAACAACTTTAGCTCCAGATTCAACTAGATAGCAGGAAGACAATAATCATAGAAGGTGAATATCGCACGAACTGTCAAAACTAAACTGTCATTTCCTTTGGCATTTCGATTTGTGCGTTCTAGTAGTACCACAAATATTGTCATCATCATCAGCCTATAGCAGTCCACTACTTAACATACGAGCAGCTCTCGATACAATAAAATGCCAGGGAGACAATTATCATAGAAGGTGAATATCACACGAACTATCAACACAAAACTGTCATATCTTTTGGCATTTCGATTCGTGTGTGTGTAACGTCTAGTAGTACCACAAATATTGTCATCATCATCAGCCTATAGCAGTCCACTGCTTGACATAGGCCTCCCCTAATGAGCGCCAATGCCCTCTACCTTCGGCTTGACCCATCCAGCAGCCTTTCGCACGAACTAACGCGATGATGATATTATAGAAATGTTACAATAAACACTTAT